>JBBBDQ010028849.1:2632500-3269931 GCA_037127315.1 Ascarosepion bandense | reverse complement strand
GTAATGCGATTGTGTTTATTTAATGTGCTATAGCGCCTGATGTATGGTTTGAGTTTTTCCAATTTGCAGTATTATCTATTTTATAAATCTTGCTTGTTATTTTTTAATTTCAGCTGCACCAAAATTGTTTTTCTTCTCGCCATTCCCTGCTTGAATACTGTATTGAATATTTCTTTAATTTTATTTATAAGAAATGGATTATTTGAGTGAATACACTTTTTTTTATAATAATTAAACAGTACATACATACATACATACATACATACATACATACATATATATATATATATATATATATATATATATATATATATATATATACTGGCTTAAATAATCAAAGAATCTTGTAAGAAAAATATGAGTCCCCCGACAGGATTCAAACTTGTGTCCCTTAGAAAAAACCGTCAATTGATCTAACGTGTCTTAGACCGCCTAACCACGAAGGATTTGCAGTTAGGCAAAGCTTGAATTAAGTTTTTAAAATAATATACAAGTATAAAATAAAAAAATGCTTACAACAATAAATTTTAAATTCTTTGAATTGCTTATCGTTTTAAATACTTACATTCCCCTGAACTCACTACAAAATGAACGTTATCTTTTAGATTTGAATAATATACCTACGCAAATTTTAGCATCATTTTGGATTTTTACTGTTATCTCGAAATAAAAGCATAACTTTTAAATTGTTCCTTTATTAAATATTTTAATATGAAATATTAATATTACTGATGAATTTACACGTCACAGATGATATCTTGTGTTGGATCCAAGTCTTTCGTTAAAGTTTCTGGTTACACATTAGCCATATTGATATCTCTTTTGGATCAAATATGTCAAGAAACTTGATGAACTGCAACATTTAATTCCGTTAATAGCAGCCCGTCATTCTGATTTTTACTCACAGCATTGATATATGTCTTCGTTGCTTTTGATTCATACCGGAAATATTATCGCTATGTCGTATTTGAAAGTTTTAATCAAATTCACTTCATTGTCAGAGAAACCTAATTTTTTGACATTTACTGGAACATTAGTACTTTAAATCTTATTTTTTGTTGTATTATCTTCAAATAAGCCTTAATTCACTTTTGAGTAAGTCAGAATCTTCGTCAATAATGTTTTGTTATTGATTATAAATGATATAAAAAATTAAATTTTAAGGTGAAATATTTACGGTGCTTGAATAATACTGTTAATTCGTTTCTATGAATTTGTAAAACTTTATTTTTAGGAAGCTTAATGATATACAGCTTTTCATTAAGACACAGAGAGCAATTTACAGATTATTGTTTTTTTTTCTTTTCTTTTTTTCAGAATTTTCAATTTAGCTTGGGTGTTTTATTGATTTCTTTTAACTGCCAAAGATATACAGAAAGAGATGTTTGGTTTCGCTACGCGTTATTATTGAAGGAAATTAAATGCATATACCATCTCTGTTTAAAAGTCTACTCAGTAGAACCTATGTAAACATTTTTAATAGTTGAGCTTTCATTAGATAATATAGCACATTAGTAAACAATAGAATTTGTTAGACATCTGTTTTTAAGTGGGAAATTATTAGGATTTCGTTGTATTATTATCATTTTCAGTATTAGAATAATTATTGTTTATTTTCGTTTACGCGCTGATTTAAAATTTCATTATGATGACTTTTAATATTTTTTCTGGATTATTTGTACAACCGTAAGCTGACTTAAGGATATTTTTATTAAAAATTTTACTTAGAGGATTATTACACGGGAAATTTTTTTAAAAATTTAATTGAGGAACTTCTGCTCTAACTTAGTGCAACCATTTAGTTAAATGGGGTTTATGCCAAATGATTTTTCTCTTTCAATTTTTCTGTTGTATTTATATTGTTTTGTATATTTGATTTTATGGTTTTTATAGCTACTACTCTTTAAGGCATTATTATCGCTATTTTTATAAAATACGTCTTCACTGGATGAGTTTTTATTAAAACACCCACCCGACTTCCCTATCAGAACTGAGGCCAAACTGCACGACGTATATATTACCCCGACAGTAGTATCCAGAGTAATTTCAAAACTCGACCCCATAAGGCATGTGGAGACGATGGAATCCCGGTGATAGTCCTTAAGAGGTGTGCTCCTGAACTTTCCCCTGTCCTCTCTAAACTATTTAACTACTACCTTTCTGCTTCCTGCTTTCCTGCATGCTGGAAGTTCTCTTCAGTCGTTCCTGTATTTAAGAATTGTAGTGAACCCTCGGGCCCATCCAACTATCGCCCTATCAGTCTTCTACCGATATTCGGGAAAGTATTCGAGGCCATAATCAATGCTGAAATAGTTCATCATCTCACTGCCCACAAACTCTTCTCTGACAGGCAATATGGATTCCGCTTTGCCAGGTCCACAGCCGACCTGCTAACAACCGTAACGGAGTACATGCTACAGGCCCTTGATGAGTCTGACGAGGCTCGCGCGGTTGCTCTGGACATCTCCAAGGCTTTCGACAGGGTTTGGCACTCTGGCCTCCTATGCAAACTACGGGGTTACGGTATTACCGGTCGCCTGCTTGACCTAATCCAATTTTTCTTAAATAACCGCAAAATGAAGGTCGTTTTGAATGGGCGTGCCTCTTCATCCTACAGCACGAATGCTGGTGTCCCACAGGGCTCTATCCTGGGCCCGACGCTCTTCCTTATTTTCATCAACGACCTCCCAGATGAAATCAAGTCCCAAGTAGGCATCTACGCAGATGACACTACAATATACTCCCGCACCAGTAAGAAACCTGTCGTGGCGGGCAGACATAATCTCGCTGCTGACCTTGAGCGGGATCTACACTCTGTGATGAACTGGGGCAAGAAGTGGCTTGTCAACTTCAATTCGTCTAAGACCAAGCTGTTGTCTGTCAACCATTACAGTCAACCTCTCCTGCTTCCCATAGGCATGGACCAAGCGATTCTCCCGGAGAGCAATACACTACGCCTGCTCGGACTTACCCTATCCTCAGACCTCAAATGGGACCACTATATTGAATCCATAGCAAAATCTACTGCTAAGAAGGTTGGGTCACTATGTCGATTCAGGATGTTTTTTCCGCCTGAATCTATCCTGCATATATACAAGTCAACCATCCGTCCGTGCATGGAGTACTGCTGCCGTTCTCCTCAGTGTTCTTGACAGGCTCCAAAGGAGAGTCTGTAATGTGATAGGTACTGATCTGGCGGCTCGACTGCAGCCACTTCCCCACCGTCGAAATGTGGCCTCCCTTTGCCTGTTCTATAAATACTTTCATGGCTTCTGCTCAGGCGAACTTAAGTCACTGGTGCCTCCTCAACAGCTGTTTACTCGTGCAACCAGACTGGCAACTGGGTCCCACCCATTCACAGTCAGGTTAGCCAAATGCAGACGACAATTCTACTCCTGCAGCTTCTTCTCTCACACTTCCCGCCTGTGGAAATCGCTCCCGTATTCTTGCTTTCCTGACGGCTACAACCTCCAGAAAATTAAATGCAAAGTCAATACTCATCTACTAACCACTGGACTCTAGCTCTCTCACCACCCCCGTATAACCTTCCCTTTCTCTCCACCTATGTATCTGTCATCGCACCTGCTTTCTCAGCTTTCTATTGTTCCTTTCTAACTAGTTTGTACTCCTCACTCTTTTCTAATTAATCTTTTTACAGTTATGTAACCCCCTGCACATCAGTGCCATTTCCGCCTTGCTCGGGGTGAAATGATTAAAAAAAAATTCTATATTCTACGAAGAAGGTTAGATGCTTGAATATACTTGGGGTGATTAGACCTAGGGTGGATGTATAGTGGATATGCATTAGATTTCATTTAGGTTTGGTAAGTATTATTTACTGAGTCCGGTGTTACACAGAGGAAGTTTACTATTTTTGAATTAATGCTGATTTTATTTTTATATTTTCTATAGATTAATTTTCTAATCTTGTCAATTTTAAAATATTTGAAATCATAAAACCAATATCTCTATATAACACTATGTTATGTTTGTTAATGTGATAGTTTATGCTAAGATTATATAAAGCAAATAAACCTACAAAGGCGGAAAATTCTGCCAAGTGTAACGAATCCATAGTAATGTAAAATTGGTCACCTGAATTATTCATTATCCATTGTTATTTGTTGTGAATATGAACGGATTACTTATTGGTCATTATAATATCATATTCATCATTTGTTTAGTTCGAATAACGTGTGGCGAATTCGAATGCCAAAGTAAAAACGATCCTTGGAAACTTATGATCAACTATGTCAAATCAGATTATAGAATAATTGGTTTTATCTTTTAATATTGCAGCACTAATTGATGACATTAGTTGTATTGGTTTATTGTAACAATCCAAGGTTCTGCTTGATTTGTTATATAAGGTTGGTTTCAAAATTAGGTTTATGGTCTTTTAAAATTATTCAAGATTCTTTGGTACAAAGTTTACTAACTTTATCAATAATAAATCAAAGTGACAATAATTATTCTGAAACTGAAAATAATGATAATACAAATTTATGTAATTGTCGAAATCTTAACAATTACACACTGAAAAATAGGTACATAACAAATTCTATTATTTACTAATGTACTATATCATTTAATGAAAATCCAACTAATAATTTCTACAATTCTTTCACTGGGATTTCAATTTTGTCTAGCAAAATATTGGTAACAACATTGCTTCAGTTTTTTCATTTGATAGAAATTAATAAGAGCAAGAGGTTTGAAACAGGTAGATGACATATATTATGCACTTGTCGTGATTGGTTTCAGATTAACCCTTTGTTGCATTTTGGTTACAATTGTAACCTTTTGCTAACCTTTGTTGCATATTGGCTACAATTGTAAAGGGTAAAGTTTCTAAACATCTTACAGAGTCAGTTTAATGTAATTATGCAAGTAATTACACACAATCAATTTCAGATTACAACGATTTAGTCGCCTAGATATGCACTGATAAATAATGTATGCATAAAAAATGTCATTTTGCTATTTTGAAGTATAGAAAAATAAATTATGGAAACTTTCAATCACGTCATAAAGAAAAAAATATTCTGCAGAATCCATGCAACTCAAATTTGCACACTATTGTGCATTATGCAATATCCCTTGTTTTCATGTACTTGTAAGCTATATACTTAGGATTGTAATAGCATTGCTTCTTGCAACCTTCCAAGAGAAGGCTATTTGTAGTTAATATTGAATTTTGTCAGGTGTGTAATGTCAGAAAATGTTTCCAAAAGTCTTAGCACATCTGAAATTGAAGACATTGCTAATAAACATCGTTTGCACAAATGATGTACAAGCATTTGTCGCATTAATTGGATTTAAAAGTATTTTGTCTTTTATCTTCATTTAAACTCATACGTAATTTGACATGACCCGTGGCTGTCCCGTTATTTGAAATGATTCGGACGAAGAAAGTCGCTGAGCCTGTTCTGATATCTGAAATCATTCAGAAGGAGGGAATTTATGTCACTCTTCCGTTATCCGAAATCAGCCGCTGTGGTTGTTTCGTTATTTGAATGTTTTCGAAAGTACGGAGTGGCTGTAGCTGTTCTGCAATCATATGAAATTAAAATAAAAAAAAAACTTTGTCATTATTTTAAATAAACCAAATTTTTTGGTATGATTATAAATAAGTTTTAAATTAATGGATTAAAAATTATTTTACAGTTTCAATGGCAAATTTTTATTTGTGAAAGAAAACAAAATAAACAGCTAAGGAAAATAATCTTGAAGCTAGAATATAAAATTAAAAAGTATCAGTTGCATTTGTGGTAGTGGTAACATCTTACACTTTCTATTTAAGGGGATTGTAATCACCAATTCGGTATATTAAATGTCTAATATTAAATTAGGTACCTCCATTAAATCGCAAAAAACCCACCTTAGTATGAATAAAAAAGTCCATAAACCTAATAAAACAAACGTTTCCATCAAAATGTTTATAATATTATTAAGAGAAAAGGTATAAGTAATTTTTATTTATTTTAAAATTTTTTTAATCTTTTCTAACATGTTCGAAATTTTGGTAGAAAATTTTGTTTTGATTTGAGTTATCGTGACAGAAAATGTTACAACTGTTTACAATGAATCATGTAATGATTGCATCACCCACATTTCTTTTTCGGTGACAAACACATTAATTTGAAAATTCTCGCAAATATCAAATAACTGTCAGATTTTAATGAACCTTTCAGTACTCATTTACAAATGAATGAAATTATTTTTAAAATTATTAGTTTTTAAAAGTCTTGGTGAAAATATTTTTTTCACTCTGTTACCCTCCTCCACATAAATCCATGAAATTTTAATACATTTTTATTGGCTGCAAACGATTGTTTTATTAGTTAAATGCAGGACTCACCGGGGAATATAAATCATCTATTTTTTATTTTAAATTTTACGACACTATCCGAAAATCTGTTTCGAAGATTAAAATAAAAAATGCAATAAAACTCTGATATAATTTAATTTGATAAGCTTTTAATTGCTGGAATACATAATAATAATTAAGGGCATTATAGTCTAAAGAAAGTTTTTCGATTACTAATAAATTTTAAATGAATTGTTTTCATGTTTTTTTTATTATAAAAATTCATGAAGTTTTAAAATATTTTTAAAATCTTTTAAAGAACTGTCGCCTTATTTTTTTAGTTAAGAATTGATGATTATATTGCCTATCAGAAATTGAAAAGTTTAATAAACGTCGTTCACCAATTATGTTTTTTGAAAATAAGTAAAAAAAAATTTGTGCGTAAACATGTTCATTTTTATTAAGTACGATGTTCCATAGGGGTCGTAACAAGTTTTCATATGAGTCGTATTGATTTTAGAAGTTAATTGTTTTGATTATTCCCCTTACATGGAAAATGGCAGAAGCCGCATTTTGATTCTGATTCGCGTCTCTTCAAGACGTTTATAAAATTCAACAGCCTGTTTTGAAAGTCATTCTTTAAACATTTAAACAAGTTTTTCATTTTAATTTCTAATTTTCTAATTTTGTTAATAAAATAGTAATTCAGAATTTGTGGAGGTAACTAAAAAGAATATGAAAAACAGATATTAAAAATAAAGATTAATAAATGCCATAACATTTCATAAATTACTGAGTTACCTCTGCCGTTATTTTCATTCTGTTATTAAATTGTAAATTTTTTTAAAAGAAAGTTTTATATTATTTTAATCTTTTATTTTTCAGAAAACATCTTCAAAGTAAGTCTACAAAACTAAACTAACTAAAATTCCATAAAATATTGGATAATTGCTAAAAACGTTGTGTTTAATCTTTAATTTTAACATAGTTAAAGATTTTAAAAAAATTTAAACCAAATTCGTTTTCCATACTTTTGGCCGGCTACTGTAAATCATATCATTATTACCTCCTGATAAGGCGATGACAGATGTGATAACAAGAATACCGTAATTGAAAAAAAAATTTTTGAAACGTTTCAGGCAGTAAGCAAGTAATTCTACTTCAATTCAACTAAAGGTAAGTTTAAATTCAATAATTTTAATAAAATAATGTGTCAGCGAGGTGTATTTTAATTTTGTAAAATTGTTTTAAAATCAAGAATTGGCTTCTGTTTATAATCGATGAAACATGGTGGAAAATTTAAAATTTTAAAAACTTTTTTAAACCTAAAAAATTTTGATTCCGATCAATATCATTTCGGTTTAAAATACATCAGGGTATTTTTGCTTACTGGAATTACTAAATTCAATCCCTTAAAAAACAACTAAAGCTAATTTTAAAGTTTGAAGATAACTTATTTATTTTTAAAATTTAAATTTAAATTTAGGTATTGAAAAATAACTGGAGGTACCTATATTAAATCTATCTATTGTTGGAGGCTTCTTATTTTAGTTTTAAGTAATTTTTCTAGGGGTGGGCATTGTAGATGATTCACGATTTTAGCATATAATTCATTCTAGAAAATATCAGAGATCTGATTCTGATTTGATATCCATCGAGAATCTTTTGTCTAAGAAGTATTGTGGTGACCTTAACATATACTGGGTTCACCCTTGCATACCAAAGTAAACTTTGTACCCGAATCCATCTAAGGAAATAAAAAAAAAATCAAAATCGAGCTTCAATTCATGTTGGTGGATGCACAAGCTTAAACGGGAAGTTAACTCAGAAGAACTTAAAATATACACACACAGAACAGCCAAAAATATTCGAATCAGGAGAGAGACAGTAGAATAACTCACAATCTCACAAGGAGGTCGAATGCTGAAAGAAATAACCAAAACCACGTACCTTTGATTGGTCAACATCAATTTGACGGAGTAAATAAATAATTATTTTATGTATTAAAATGTTACTGTAGTATGCATACTATCATAAATTTACAATGGCCAAAAGTTTTAATCTGAGGTTTGCATGAAATCATTTAAATTTCTGTTTGTTCTTGATTAAGTTTTTATTAAAGAAAGTGCCTTAGTTAGATTTTTTAATGTAATGCTCGTGTCTGGCAATGAGCTTTTCTCTCTGTATACTTGTTCAAGTCTTGCCTCTCTTTCAGTTCAGTTTTGGGATCCAGATTTAAGTCGTTCATTGGACTGATATAAATAAAACACAATTGCTAGAAAGAATTGTGTAAAAAATGCAGCTTCAAATTATATTTTTTAAATTATTTTCACCCATTGAGTATTACAGTGAGAGAAAAGATTGGGTATAGGGGTATTGAAGAAAAAATGAAAGAAGAATGTGATTCAAGAAGATAGAAGATGACAAGAGAAGCTGCATTTAATTTTTTTGAGATTGTATAAATTAAATCAGGGCAACAAGTAAACGTAAGAGACTTATACAGGGAGGAAGTGCATTTAAAGAAAATATTGGAGTAGAAGTGACGGTTAGTTTTAATTATTTCAACGGTAAAAGGGTGGGATCTAGATACCAATATAGTAGCATGATTAAATTCACGTAGACGAGGCACCAAAGAAAAACCTTATCAGAGCAGTTGAAATGAAAAGAAAGTTGTAGAAAAGACAGACAAAAACTACTTTACAGCGGTAGGAAAGTGACTAAAGTCGAAATACCAAGTCAAAACTGATTCCATGATCCTGTCCCGACACAAAGATATATTTGTTTCACTTAAAGTCAGTTGAAAAAAGTATGCCAAAAAGGCACGGTGTGTTGGTCTCAAGAAGACTTGCATATATATATATATATATATATATATATATATATATATATATATAGAGAGAGAGAGAGAGAGAGAGAGAGAGAGAGAATTTAAAAAATAAGCTAAAAATAAAAAATGCCAATAAATTAGATGAATAAAGTGTAGTAGGGGTATTACACGAATGAAAATCTTAACGATTTTATCGGCATAATCTATCCTTCAATGATATAATGTATAGTCATTCTACTTTTCTATACAAATGCTACTGGTAATTGAAGAATGCAAATAAAACTTTTACAGTTAAATGGGATGTGCGTTGTGATGCCGTTGTAAAATGAATTTACGGGAGTATTTTCTGACGGACTTGATTGTTGTACTAAGACGGAAGTAAACTTCAAACTAAGGGACAAAGTAAAACCAGATCTGATCTTCATCTTAAGCTGATGCTTAAGGGATTCTGATCAGATGTTGATAAGAATAACGCTCATATCGCAAGATTCCTTCCTTTCGCGACGTCCAAATCACCATTCGAGCTACGGCCAGCAACGTGAGAAATACCATCCGTTTCACCCCATTAAACGGGAGCGACACATTATCGCACGCGTACGAAAGATCAATGGGCTGAAGAAGGTCGGGCGCGATAAGAGCTGCCAACTCGCCGACATAGTTCCAAAAGGGTGCACCTGAGGCCCATGGTAAAAGGCGTGCGCAGCCATTTTTCCTAAACCAAGGTCACACCGATGACAATCGGGCATTTATCGAAGTACCTTACGAGCTATTTCTCGGTCTACTGACCGTTCTTGGCCTCGGAGGAAGTTGTATTGTTTATTAATGGAGGGGGTGGCGACGAAGGATGCTCTACGCGATCGATGCGAGTTTGTCGGTGGATGTCATGCTCATTTTGGTCTTGGGCGCCAGCAGCCAATTACCTCAGCAACCCTGAGTTTTCGCTTAGCTGGTGATTGATTCGTAACTTTCTATCTCTCAATGACAGAACCTTCAAATGTTGCAGGGCATAAATGCCCGATTGTCATCGGTGTGACCTTGGTTTAGGAAAAATGGCTGCGCACGCCTTTTACCATGGGCCTCAGGTGCACCCTTTTGGAACTATGTCGGCGAGTTGGCAGCTCTTATCGCGCCCGACCTTCTTCAGCCCATTGATCTTTCGTACGCGTGCGATAATGTGTCGCTCCCGTTTAATGGGGTGAAACGGATGGTATTTCTCACGTTGCTGGCCGTAGCTCGAATGGTGATTTGGACGTCGCGAAAGGAAGGAATCTTGCGATATGAGCGTTATTCTTATCAACATCTGATCATAATCCCTTAAGCATCAGCTTAAGATGAAGATCAGATCTGATAGAAAGCGCTTGATATCGACAGATTTCAGCAAAAGATGGGTAACTGTAGCGAGTCTAGTTCGCGTGAATGGCGCTAGTCTTGATTTTCTTTTTTAAGTCCCTTACGGTACAACGAGGCGGTTTCCTGTGACTCCCGCCATGATTAAGTTAGTTGTCTTTTGTGTACCTAGTTAATGTGAATGAATGGGTTCCTAGCCTGTTCCCGGCCTTTTATTTGTTATGATTGAAGTCCAGATTCTTAACATCTACAGTTTGTTTTTGGTCCTATTTTTATCTTGACTGGGTCAGTTTATGATTTTTTTATTCCATTATTTATTTATCCTTCCCCTCGCTTAGCGAGTGTGCTACTTGATTTCACCGTTTGGCGGAATACACCAGCCACTCTGATTTTGTGCGATGGACGGGTCTTACTAAAATTTGTTTATTTTAGTTTGAATATTTTGTGATATTAATTCGTTTTGGGCATTTCATCCCCCTACCACTTTATCATTTCATTTTCATTAAATCTGTTAAATATATTTTTATATTATTGTAAATAGTAGCATTTTTATGTTATGGGTTTGTTTTCCCTTTTTAGGTGTCCCTTGTAAGTATGTGGTATCGTGGTGTGTAAAGGATTGGGAGGTGCTGGATGGGTTCTTGTGGTGAATGTGCCAATTGTTAATAAGTGATAGGGTCATAAAAGGGTTAAGCTAGGAGTAGGATAGTTAATGGGTACCATCCTCTACCCACCCAACTTTTCAGCCATGTGCCACATTTTTGTATATTTACAAAATAAATACCCTTCCCCTCCCATTCTGTTTTGACTTACCCTTTTATTGAACACTCTTGAACTTTTCTGTACAATAATCACTGTTATTTGTTTACCCATTACGTGTTCTGTAAATCTTTCTACTTGGAATTCACCTTGTGATTTATATTGTTCCCGCGATATAACATAAACAAAACATAATCTGCTTCATTTTCTTTTCTTTTTTTTTTCTTGTGAAAATTGTGACCGACACTTAAACCTGATAAATTTATAGTTTTTCAGAAATATAATATATTCCCAATAACCTATATGGCTGTTTATTAGGTAGAAGTTTTTTCATCATCTTAATAATTAACCATAAATTATCCATCTTTATTCTAAGCCTACGATATTAATACTTTTTAGACAAAAAGTTTACATTTTGTCATGTTTTTTATGTATTAAAAAACAATTATTTTACAGTTTAGACAGCAAGTTTTGGACGATGTTCTGGTCACTATTCGGTCGACGTGAACCAACTGTCGTAGGGTTGCAAGGCTTCAACCATTATTTCACACAAAACGTTGGTTACTTGATTTGGGGTGCCTACAAAATCACAGTCATTATGTTACTCTCTATGCTTATTGCATTGATGACGGGATCCTTTAAATGCATTCAGGTAAGTAGTATTTAAATATTTTCATACGTAATTTATACACACACACACACACACACACACACACACACACACACACACACATATATATATATATATATATATATATATATATACTAGCAATAGTATCTTACCGTCTTGCGCGTGCTACATCCCTGTCCTTTGATCCGTAGCACTCATCTGCACAAATAATTTTTTCTCCCGGAACAATATTCTTGTGGATTAAAGCGTTCGTTCATGAATTTCGTGATATGATAACTGCAAATTTAGTTCTTGTGCCAGGCACAGTAATAATGGAACAGTACTGAAAAAATAAAAACTAAACGAGATAACTTTTGTCATGTCTCGCCCGTGGATTAAGTAAAGGATTCAGTTCGAAATTTCATGTAGATTACTCGGATCAATATACACCTGAGTAATTTCCGAATGCACAAAGGCCGAAAAGTTGTCATAACAGCAAAGATGCGGACAATAAACCGCCTGTCAATAGTAATTAAAGTAATTTAAATATTAAGGTAGAGTCGTTTAACACTTAATATTATTATTGATATTATTTGCTATATTTCCAAAATATACCATTAAAAATGTTAACAATGTATATTTTCATTTACACATTATGTGTTCTCATTTACACCCAAACTGTGATGCAAGTATTATTGTAATTACTTTTTCAGAAGAAAGTGACTTTATTTCATATAACGTCATATTATAATATTACAACTTATAGTATTTATTGAAATTACTATATATTTATAGATAGATAACTATATATATATATATATATATATATATATATATATATATATAACAGACAGTGAATGTCTATCATGCTAGTTGGTTTCCTATATAGAGAAAGAGTAAATCTATGTGTGCTGAAACCAATAAAATACAACAAGGGTTGAAATTTTATTATTAAGTTCTAATGTAAATTTGAGGACGGCGTGAATTTCAAATTTGTTTTTAAGTTATGTAATTCGATCAAAGTTTTTAACTAAACGAAAATGTCATTTATGTATCTTACATATATAGGGGTTTTATTAGTGTCATTAAGTATACTATTTTCTAAATGTGTCAGATGATAATTACAAAATGGAGTCCGTATTGCAATACCATCTATTTGAGTTTGAATATTACCAAGGGGGTCAAGAAAAGGTACTTGAGTAGTGCATGCTAATAGTATTTTTATAGTGGGTTTAATATCGATTGGTGGTAGAGTAGTATGATTGTATACATCACGGATAATGATATCAATCGTTTCATGGACAGGAAATTTTTATTACACTCAGTACCAGCATAATAAAAAATATCTAAATGTTAGACAATTTTTGTCTTTATATTCACCAGAAATTAAAGCTAAAATACGATGTTTAGAACGGTTCATGGTTAAACATAAGCGAGAGGATAAACAATATATGCTTCGATAATTATCTGCTGCCACAATACATTATATATATATATATAGTTATCCGTAGACAGATCTGTTTCGCTGTATCACAGCTCATCAGTACGGTTAGACATCCGATTACTTTTAACCCAGGATTGAAACCCGACCGAATTGGCGTCAGTCGGTGATTCTACTCTGAGCTATGGGCGCTCGGTAGAAGGAGGCAGACTTTTGTATATATGAAGAGAGAAAAAGAAAGAAAGCCAATGGGAGAGATAGACTGAACATCGGAATCAACACTGCTTGAGGATTGTCATTTTCGCACTTCAGTGAGGCACCTGCTAAAGCGCGAAGCTGTCAGTCACCATACATCATTGATTCCGATGTCTACACTCTCTTTATCTATGAACGCTCTATTTGCCATATTCTTGCTTATAAACAATATTTTTATAAAACATATTATACAATATGTAATCATTATTGTTATTAATAGTAGTAGTTGCAGTGACTTTAGGTTCATTTTAAACCTAAAATATATTACAAATCATTTTTAACGCAGTAGAAAAAAATTGAGAATATTTGTTTAATAAAACGTAAACTGAATTTGTAATTATGATTTTATTCAAGAAAGAAAAGAAACTTAAATTATTAATTATTCGCTCTGAGCCACTAGTTCAAGCATGAAATCAGAATATTCAGTCTTTTCATAACAAGCTTTTATTATGTTTGTTCAATAGTTTTCAGGGTGTCTTTAAATTAACACTTTTTTTTTCTTGTTTATTCGTCTCGTCTTTTTGTAAAAGAATAACTGGGAACGATTACATGAGTTATAAATAAACAAGCACGCACAGACACACGCACAGGTACAAAAGCATACAAAAGCGTATACATAGACTCATACGTATACATATACAGGGTGCGCCGCATAATTAACGATAGATTATAATATAAAGTGAAAAACATTTAATAAAAATATTGAGTAAAAAACGACCGACCTATTCTACTTTAAATTGTTGAACATAGACTCGTTCACTCACTATGAGGAGAACTTCTGCTCATACGAAAACTGCAAGGTATTGCAAAGTGGGTCGTAGCGTTGAGTCTTACACATTACTACACGGAACTATAGTATCCGCTATTGCTTAATTATTAATCCATGCCCCTTATGTGATTAATTTTTCTCCAGTAATTTTTTATTCCAGTGTTTTCTTACCATTTTATCATCTTAACTACGAACATTATAACAACAATTAAACCACAGTATACTTTAAAATTATTTAACAATGGCCAACTTACTAACACAAAATATTCCATCATTACCGAGAAGATCTTGACCTTTCATCTATCAGGATGGATGGGCATTCTTTCAAGTAGGCTCCTTACCTTGAACTTCTGTTGGAATGCATGCTTACCCCAAACCCCAAGTAGAAATCATACATACGATACATCGCTAAAGATGCTGGGAAAATGATCGGTTCTTTGTGAAGATCTAGTAAGTGTCTGACTCATTCTACTATGCTCTCTCTCTCAACTAGTAGCAGATCAAAATAAGACTGAAGTATTGACAATCTTGATGGGCTGAAGCTGCCTGTCTTGATAAGAGTCCAAAATCGTCTACATCGCCTTTTGGGTGATCAGTTATTTTCAACCCTACAACCTCTTTCCCATAGACAAACTTCACGGATTTCTCGCTATTCTTTTGCTATTTCCATGGCGACCTACATTTGTTACTTTCAACAGTCCTGGTTCTTGTAGATAAAACCTACCAAGACGAATCGCCTACATTCCATTCATATTCCATTAGTCAGAAAGAAGTACCACTAGGACAGCTTCTTCCCAAGACCTGCTACTCTGTGGAACAGACTCCCGACAAGATACTTTACCGATCACTACAATCACTCATCACTCATCAAGCCTTGCGTTAACCGTCATTAACTAACATGACCTCATAAACTTATTTTTCCCCATTTACGCCCAGAAATCATTCAGTAACCCTCTACCTTCAACAAATATTATAAATTGTAATTTTATAATGTCTTATATAAAATAAATTCACTGTCTCCCTAAGAAGTGATGACAATAATATTTGCTAAGAGCAAATGAAAATACTCAATGAGTAAATACAAGTATCTAATGGTAACATTTTTATTAATATATTTTGAAAATATAGTAGATAATATCAATATTAACATTAAGTGTTAAACGACTATACCAAAATATTTATATTTTTAATTACTATATACAAGTGGACTATTGTAATAAAAAATAAAAATAATTAATATTAAGGCGATATCAAATATAACAGCATGCCTAACTCAAGCGATTCTCGTTTATTTTGACCTTACCATACTGATTCCATAGAATTAAAGAGCTCCTAGTTAGTTTCCTTATCAGTTTTATATTTTATCAATCAGATCTTTACTTGAAACTTCTCAACCAGTTCCTCCTGAGTGACATTTGTCACATGGGAGAGTGCTGAATTCTTCCGTAACCTGTATAACAACGGTTTGTCCACCATTTCAGTAACGTTATATATATTGTGTACTTTTCGGGAATTTAATCTATGCATTCCTTGGTAGTTGTAGTGACGGAACATGAAGGGAGTTAAGTAGAATTGCATTGCTGACAGTAATTTATATGGGGTCCGTAATCGTAGGGTTTTTTTTATATTTGATGGATGTCTGTATTACGTATTGAGTACCGTTACGGAGAAAGGAATCAGCGTGCAGAGATCGAATTCCGCTCGACTTTGCTGCATTCACTTTCGCACAAATTCCCGTAAGAAAAAAAAATCATCTTTTAAATAGCAAGGCAGAATGTGCTCACTAGCCTTGATTGATGACGAGTTTAGGAGAATAAAACTCTGAATTGAAAATAAAACGACTGGAACATCGGCTGACATAATGACAAGATTGAGTTCTACAGAGTTACATTACATAAACTTGGAGGGTCGGAAAAGCATAATGGACATGACAACTTTTGCTTAAAGACTTTGGATAAGAAAAAGAGCTCTGGAGAGATGGATTTACTCAAGTTAATATTTTATTACACCATGACTAACTCAATATCGCATTGCTTTTGTCGTTGCACTTTACTCCATTTGGTTTGTATTTACATTTTCTGCACTCTTATCACATAGCCTGTGTAAATAGCTGAATGTTTGGCAAACCTTCTTAGCAAAATTTAAGCAAAGCTTGTCGTTTGAGTTGAATCATGGCACAGGCGCACACAAATAAATATATAGATCGATACGGAAGCCTCTAATATTAGAAATGATTCTCGGTTCTGTCTATTTTTTATTCGTTTCTGTTTTCTATTTTTCACTTCTTTTTTTTATCTTCTTCACTTTTTACCGTTCTTTGTTTTAATCTTCGTTCCTTATGTTCACTTCTCCGTTTGCCTTTTGTCTACCTCGCTTTCTTTCTGACCCTCTTTGCCTTCTTTTACTGCAGACAACATAAAACTGGATTGGCTCATACTGTGCATATCATGTGCGTGTTGTTACACTTGTTGCAAGCTATTTATAAAGATATATTTGTCGTCCCATAAGTCTGTTCATCAGAAAGTCATTAACACCATCGACATTCTTGTTTTGTGGTACTCATAGCCCTGTATTCTTTTGCCCAGACCAAGGCTGACACGGAATGGAAATTTGCCCGTAGTAAGCTGTATATGAGGTACATCCGGGAAGAGTGCACGCTGCCAGTGCCATTCAATATTGTTCCCAGTTTCAAGTCTATTTATTACGTGTTCCGGTTTTTCTACCGACTGTGTGTGAGAGTAGAAGAGCCAACTATCAGGCATCCAGGTCGAATCAAAGATGAAGAACTGTACACCAGTGGACTACGGGTCAGTTGATAGTTTTTCTGATTTATGAAACTTTTTTTTATTATAATTGTTTCGCCCGAAGCAAGGCAGTAGTGCACAAAGAGCTACATGAGAGGAGAGTTACAGGGTGTGTCGGAGAATGGATAAGAGAAGGATGAAAATAATGGTGTGAGAGGGGTTACAAAGAGGAAAGGATAAGATAAAAATGTGTGTCAAGGAGATAAGTGATGGCAATTAAGGTTGCACTTAAAATCTTAAAGATTGTAGCTTTCAAGGAATCACATATATGGACGGGAATTCCACAGGCGGGAATTGCGAGAAAAGAAGCTGAGGAGTCGAAGTGGCTGTAACATTTGACTTTTGATTTTAAAAGAGTGAAGCTTAGTTGCCAGTCAGGTAAGTTGAGTAAATTCATGTAGAGTAGGCACCAGTGAGCTAAGCTCGTTGAAGCAGAAGCCTTGAAAATATTTGTATAAGAGACAGAGGGATGCCACATCTTATGAGTGAGACATTCACTGGAGTCGAAATGCCAGATTGGGATCGATTACATTTAAGATCCACTTTTAAATTTTGTCGAAAACCCTGATATGAATAGCAAGGGCGCCCGACCAGATATGGCAACAGTATCTAATGCACGGACGAATGGTAGATTTGTATAAGTGCAATATGAATTTTGCCGAGAAAAACTGTCTGGCCATATACAATGACCCGAAATTCTTAGCAGTTGATTTAGCTATTTATTCAATAACGTCACTCGAGGTCAAATGAGATAGTGAGACCGAGGAGGCGCAATGTATTGCTTTCTGGTAGACTAGCGTGATCCGTGCTAATGGGAAATAGGAACGATTGTCTATGGTTGTTAAATAAGAGCAATTTCGTTTTAGAAGTATTAAAATTCATGATATTTCTTATCATAGTCGACCAAAGATTGAAGGTACTTTTCAAGATCAGCAATGATGTTTACTTTGTCAGCCTTGGCTTATTTCTTACTGAGGCGGGAGTCAATGGTAGTGTCATCAGCGTAGATGCCTGCTTGGGTCTGATTACATCAGGAAGATCGTTGTTAAAGATCACGAAAGGGCATAAGACAAAGGATAAAGCTTTGAATGTCATCCGCGTACGTTTGATAAGCTCTGAAAGCATGCCAGCTCAATAAGACCTTCATTACGCAATTTAATAGCAACAATTGAATTAAATCAAACAGGCGTTCGGTTATATCATGGCTCTGGAGCTTATGCATAAGGCTAGCATGCAAAACTCTGATCAATCCTTTTGAGATATCCAGGACAATAGCTCGGACTTCACCGTTCTTACCAAGAGCCTGAGATGTGTATTCACTACATATGGTGAAACGAAAGCCATACTGTTTGTCTAAATTGTCTAAATTAGGCTTTGGGCTGTAAGATGTTGAACCACTTTAGCATTAATAATAGCACCGAAAACGTTACCAAAAATTGGAAGTAAGCTGATGGGGCAGTAATTAGAGGGTTCTCCAGGTTTCTTAACGACAGGAATCACAGAAGGAGAATTCTAGCAGGCAGGAAAGCAAGAAACAGAGAGATCGGAATAGTAAAGTTTGAAGAAAACAGGGGATAGTTCAGACGCACATTTCTTAAGGACGATGACTGGGATTTTGTCACTACAGCTCGCCTTTATGAGTGTCAAGCTTTGAAATTATGTTATAGACCATTGAAGGAGTTATGTATACATTAATCATTTGAGCCTCAGTTCTAGGTGTAAAGTCGGGCGTGGGTATTCCGGACAAGTCAAAAGAGGAGTCCAAGTTTGCGAGAAAAAGCGCTTGACCTTTTTTGCTTAAGTTGTGAGAACCTTACATTTGTCGATTAAAGGAGGGATAGAAGTTTTGTTTTCGTTTAAAACATTTTTGCAGAGCCACCGGTAGACTTTTGGGCTGAACTTGCGGGCTGCTATACGCTGCTTCATTCTATCATCAAACAACAGTTTAGAATCATTTAGGATCCTCTGGCACTCATTGCTCGCAGAGGCAAAAAGGCGCCTATTATAGTCAGACGCGTCACTCTGCTAAAGCCGGATGAAATGATTTCTGTGGCAATGGCAGCCAGGAAGGGACCTCTATAAGGTATGAATTACAAGCGTCTTCGTATTACCAGGGTTACATCCTCTAGCATGTTTGGAATATATTCGAAATAAAATCCATATAGATAGAGCCCATAATACGTGCTGGTAGAATATATGGACCTACAAGATAGTCACCGAGAGACTGTAGAAAGTGTTTTTCGTTGTTAGGTTTACGGTCTTCTTCGATCCATAGTTTGTGGTGTTATGGGTCCTGTCTCATCAACGCTACGATAAACAGTAGCAAAGATTAAATGATTCGACTGCATTCGCTCTAGAAATACAATCTGATACAGACGTGCAGCATCGCGTCTATTATCATTCGAAAGGCTGTATGTAAAAATGATATCTGCCTAATCACGATATGAATATCCTATGATTGTGAAACGGAACACTTCTGAGTTAACTCCCTACTACACAGATTAAGCGATGAAACAAACTAGTAACGAATATACAAGAATGGCAAATGTAACCTAGTGTATATGGAAACACAGGGCCATTTGGCGTAAACTTTCTTTAACATTGTTCGGGCTTAATAACTAAAAAAAACAAAAATGATATGGACATATATATTTATATAGACGTTTGTCACAGTTTTTTTCCATGAGGTTCTTCCAGGCCCAAAGTCTGTAAATGTATATCTGATACACCCCCATATATACACATATATATTACGGAATTTAACAGAAATCCAAGAAACTGGCATTAACCGATATATTTGAACTTTCATTTGTTTTAACGAAAACAATAATGTTAAAAAATGTAATTAATTTAAAAACAAATAATATATATATATATATATATATATATATATATATATATAGTCAGCTGCAGGTAACGTAGGATAATATATATATATATATATATATATATATATATATATATAGTCATCCGTAGACAGATCTGTTTCGCTGTATCACAGCTCATCAGTACGGTTAGACTCCGATTGCTTTTTAACCCAAGTTTGAAACCCGACCGAATTGGCGTCAGTCGGCGATTCTACCTCTGGGCTATGTGCACTCGGTAGAAGGAGGCAGACCTTTTAGCGTGTATATTATTATTGTACACACCCAAAATAGAGTTGTTCTAAATAAATAAACTATACAATGTACTACAACACTTTCATCCCCAAATCAAGTTCAAATTAGAATATAGTTATAAATAATTACTATTCCTAGACATACTCATAAAAAACGAAAACAATTACATCATCACAGACATTTGCCACAAACAATACCTCCACCTCAAGAGTCACCATCCTAAAAGTTGTCCCCTATTCCTTAGCACGATGAATTTGCACAATAGCTGAAGAAACCCTTCGTAAAATACAACTAGAAGAACTACGAAAAACATTACAAATAAGAGGATACCCCGTTCCATTAATAAACAAGGGTTGCTAACTAGCAAAAAACAAAAAAAACAAAAAAAAAAACTAGAATCTCCCCGTATTAAAAAAATACAGCAAGAAAAACATTAAAAAGAAGAAAACATTCTAGCATACGTTTCGATACACGACAAAAACAATCCAGAATTATTCTCAAAGATCAAAACACACATGAAATTACTCAACAATAATGATAAAATAAAGGAAATTTTAAATACAACTAAAATAATTAATAGCAAACGCCAGCCCCAAAACTTAAGACATTCTAATCTCATCAAAATTTGAACAGCACACAAAACAAATTCAAAGTAATACCTATCTACCAAAATGCAGATTATGACACACTAATAATGCAAGAAGAAAGATTCATAAAAAATACAAGCCTTCTCTCAACAAAACAACATGAAAAACTTAAAACACACACACCCCCAAAAAACACACATACACATACATACATACTTACATACACATACACATACAAACACCGAATTCAAATGGTAACCTCAAATAATAAAAAGAACCAGATAACCCATAAAAACAATACGAAAGCATAAAAACGAAATAAAAAAAAACGCTGTCATAAATAAAACAGGTACAGAGAATTTATTTCTAGAAGTGTTATGCAATTCATTAGAGTGGGGATGGGTAACAGATGTTAAAAAATATTTTACCAAGTTTTTTAAAAATAATAATTGCATGAATAATTTCATTTATTTGTTATTTGTAAATAAGTCCTGAAAGTTTCATTAAAATCAGACAATTAGTTGGTTTTGCAAGAATTTTCAAATTAATGTTTTTTTAACACCAAAAAACGACTTGCATAATATTACGTTTTGCTTA
Source organism: Ascarosepion bandense (assembly GCA_037127315.1). Classification (NCBI taxonomy): domain Eukaryota; kingdom Metazoa; phylum Mollusca; class Cephalopoda; order Sepiida; family Sepiidae; genus Ascarosepion; species Ascarosepion bandense. The sequence goes on along the minus strand of JBBBDQ010028849.1, from coordinate 3,248,506 downwards.
ATAATCATATTACGTGAACACAGACTGAATAGCTGACAGAAAACAAAAAGATAAATTTTAATTGAAATTTTGAACGTTTTAAAAAGAATTAAAATATTATGAAAAATAATGACAACAAAATTTGATTTTTCTTCTTAATAATAGCATAAACATTCTGATGATAAAACTTTGTTTTTTTAAGTTTTTAAAATCATGCAATGCTGTTTTTTTTCTATTTTCTTTTTGGCAATTGACTGAGATGTATCTCTCTCTCTCTCTCTCACTCTCTCTCTCTCTCTCTCTCTCTATATATATATATATATATATATATAAGAAAAAGTACGAGAAGCCGTAAACGTTTTGTTTAACGTGTAGATTTAGTGTTATTAATATTACTTGCTTTCCATATAATATATTAAGTGTCCATAATGGTATTTGTGTCACTACACATGTTTCAAGTCTAAAGTTGACTCTTTTAGGCAAATAAACTGGTGACTTTACATATCGAGATCTGTTTGTCTTTCTCATGAAAATACTGTATATATATAAAGTGGTCGGTGAGGAGGTCAGAAAGTTATTTTTCATACTCGCTCGTTAAATCTCTTCCGTTTTGGAAATTATTCACCATTCGCTGGATAGAGTTTTTTACGCTGATCTCCTAAATTTGATTTCTTTTTTTTTCTTTAAAATTGTTTTCATCAGTTTAATTTAATTCTATGGAATAGAATTTAATTCTACGGAATTTTGATTCTTTCTACGAGTCAACTTTTTTTTCTTGCTTTAGAATTTAGAAAGTGTGTGTGTGTGTGTGTGTGTGTGTGTGTGTGTGTGTGTGTGTGTGTGTGTGTGTGTTAGTTTTTTATGATGTTTTGTTGGGGGAAAGCTTGTTTTTATTTTATGCTTCTTCCTGCATCAGGAGCGTGTCATAATCTACAATTCTGTAGATAGGCATTACTCTGAATTTACCTCTACAACATTCGTGTAAATGTTGGGAAATGTACAATTTCCTGTTATTAGCTTGCGTTACTTCTGTGCAGGGCTACTTTTTTATTCGGGCCTTATATCGCCCCCACATATATTTTTGCGCATTTATCAAATTTTAGAGCATAAATTACGTTTTAATTTCGAAAGTAGATGTGTTTTCAAAATTGAAGTGGTTTACTGCTATTGTTATGTTGCATACCCCACATTTTTTTTGTTTCATTTTGTAATCTCTTGTGTTGTGTGTTGCTCAAATTTTGATGAGATTAGTTTGTTTTTGAAACTTTAAGGTTAGCGTTTGCTTTTAATTACTTTAGCTGTCTATATGATTTTCTTTATATTATCATTTTTGTTGAATAATTCTATGTGTCTTTTTATTTTTGTGAATAATTCTGGGTTGCTTTTCTTGTGTGGAGACGTATTCGAGAATGTTTTTTTTTTCATGCTTTTTTTGTTTTTTTGTTTTTTATTCCGAGAGATTCTAATGGTAATTTTTCTGCTAGTTAGAAACCTTTGTTTACTTGTGGAGGGGGGGATACTCTTATTTTGTAGTGTTATCGTAGTTCTTCTATAGGTATTTACTATTGTGCAAATTCGTCGTGCTAAGGAGTATGGGATGGATTTTAGACAACTTTTAGGGTGGTGACTTCTAAAATGGAGGTATTGTTGGGTGTCTGTGGGTTTATGATAAATATCTGTGATGGTGTAATTGTTTTTGTTTTTTATAAGTATGTCTAGGAATAGCCAATCATTATAACTATATTCTAGTGTGAACTACACAATCTACCAAAACAACTGCACCCCAAAATTAAATTCGCATGGTCTATTGCTGGGCGTTAGAGCAATTAATTAAATAATAATCTATGCGAAAAATTCACAAAAACCCTGATTTAATAATTAGATGTCATTTTTACTAATCAGGTTGTTAACCGCTTCATGTATGACTTCAAAATAATTTAAACAAAAAAATATTGTGTTGTATATGTTATACAAATCGAATGCTTTTTTGATTTGTTTAATAATTTTAAAGGTCGATAAAGTTATAATAACCCACAAAAATGTCGAACACAAATCATTGTTATACAAACGGAATAAATTACATAAATTACATAAAAACAGTTTACAAACAAAGAAAAACAATTTACAAGCAAAGAAAGGGACGATTTGTGTATAGTGTAAATGGAAAGGGAAACGACTGATTAGAAAACAAAACACTACTATAAGTTTAGCCAGGTGAATGAAACCATCTACGAAAACTTCTGTTAAGAATGAAACAGAAAAACCGTGATAATCCATAATGCTAACGGTGGATAATATTGTAGACATTTAAAGACTCACCATCAAATGGATTATACAAACGCTTTCAATCGATGAGAAAACTATTAGCCTCAACTTTGTATGGAAATATGTTCATTTGCTTCAACATTCTGACAGTCACAACATCAGTACCAATCGGAAACATCGGCATTCTTTTCCATAAAACTTCAGCGTGGTACAATAGGGTATGTCAATGTCGATTTTGGAACCGTGGTATTGCCTTCAAATTGGAAGTTGATGTTTGATATGATAAATAATGTTACTAATTTTACTTTTCCAAATCGGTAAAGTAGGAAACGAATTTAAAATTAAATTTATTTTCAAAATCATATTGTTGAAAGTTTATTCCGATGATCAGTAAAAATTTATAGCACAGCCTTACAAGACTTATAATTTAGTAGAGCTTTTCAAATTTTATATAGACAGAATGTGTGCCACAAGCACATTATTAAGCCATTGTGCTATCAAAAAGACATTTACTTCAAGGAGAAACTGTATTGAATATTTTAGTTATATTATAATGCAATATTTTGTACAGTGCAGTAGGTTTTGTGTGATTGTCAATAAATAATCCAAATTAAAATTTTTGCTTTATAATTTGTGCCCAGCATTATTATGGTTTTATGTGCACTTTTATCTAATTTTAATAATATTAATTATGATCTAACAAATGATCTAACAATTCTTGGTTACTGAGTAGCATTTTTGGTAATTTTTTACTTTCCGGATACAGAAATGCATATTTTGCTTGTTGTTATTCCTAATTAAAATTTTGGTTTGAATATATTTTCTATTCAATTTATGTAATACAAAAAGATATAAATTTTATTTGAATTTATTCTCGAAATAGAAACTGACCAAAAGATTTTACTATGTAAAACTCACCAAAATTAGGTATTTCTATGTTTTCATTCATATGGTATTTAATACTAAGTGCTCAAAATTAGTAAAAGATATGAACATAATTTTTACTGTCAGAACTTAGCACATACAAAACCCAGTTTTCACATTGACTGCAATGTTAATCTTCTAAACAAAGTAAAAAAATCGTTCTACCCTATGTTACAATAGGCACAGAAAGCAAAAATACTGATATTTTTCAAGCTTTTTCTCGTGTTGATAAAGACTAAGCACTCCACACCACGTACATTAACTTTTTTAATGAAATTTTACAGTTTTCCATGTAAATTTATTTGAAAATGATCCCACAACGCATACCAAAACAAAATATGTTTATACAGCGGGATTTCTTAAAATGCAAAAATATAGTTTGCTTGGTATCTGTAAATGAATCTGGTTTTTGATTTATTATACAAAAAAAGTATACAGAAAATATGATTTTGCGTCAGTAGTCAAAATAATTCCTAGCGGCGACCAGAAACTTTTGCCAACGTGCCTTCAGCTGCGCAATTCCCTGGCGATAAAAATCAGATGTCTTGAGCAAAAACTGTTTCAGTGCCCGCTGCAAATATCTATCATTTGCGAATGAGTTCTCACAACAATGGGTGTCTAGAGAATAGAAGACGTAATAAATTATTGGCGTACGGTCCGGGGAGTAAGATGGATGATACAATTTTTCTCAACCAAGTCACCATATGGTATCTCTGACCATCACCGCTACATGCGGCTTGGCGTTGTCATAGATAATGAGCATACCTTTGTAACACTATAAGTGTTCCTTATGCACACACGTTAAAATAGTATCGACGGACCATAGATTCGAACTCCGCAATAGATATTTGGAGAATATCTCTGTGTGTATATTTTTTCTTGGGAAGAGCTAAGAAAGAGAGGAAGAAAGGAATAGGATAGGGGGAAGGAAAGATAGGGGAAAAGTGAAACACAAGCTATTCACGAAATGCCATTGAACGATATGATAACAATCGGGCATAGACCAGATGAAGGACTTGCCTCTTTCTTCCTTGCTTGTTTCTTTCTCTCCTTTTCTCTTTCAGGGAAGCGATAAGGAGCGACTGAAGATTGAACTGTCGGTCGACTCCGAAAAAACCACCTACGTAAGGATGGAAATTATAATTAACGCTGGCAGGTAAATGTACAAAGTCAACAAAATCTTGTCTTCAAACCTCCCGATCGGCAAACATCGGCGTGAAGTCGTAAGTGGGTGATTTAAGGCAGATACATGAAATTTACATTAAACTTTCATGGAGAAACATTCCGATCATTTACCAACCCACGCCATATCGAAGCGTTTTCTACAAAAAGGCAATGGATTTGAAAAAAAAAGAAGAGAGAAGAGACCTTCTTAAGACACGATGGAGTTAAGACGCGAAAAATCCTCTCTCTCACGCTAACAGGCACGTCCACTGTTTCCAAGCAGAATCCCAAAGGAAAAGGAGCAGAAACACAGTATTTCTTCTGACAACAAATGGATGTAGTAGCAGCAAGTAATTTGTGGACACTGAAAGAAGTTGGATTGTATGTTCCTATTAATCCTTCTCTCTCTCTCTCTCTCTCTCTCTCTCTCTCTCTCTCTATCTCTGTTGCTGTACAAAGAGTTAAAATATGCAATATGTCCACATAGACTAGTCTTCGCTACTGGTCTGTTACCTTTTTTGTTCTTGTCTGTTTCCCTTATTTTTGCCTTGTATACCCAACCGTCTCTTGATTTCAACTGTAGAGGAATGCATCACAAAGACGAACACTCCCTCACAAGTTATTAACTTCCTCTGAGATCAGAAATCACAAAGTAGCAGGGGAAGTTAGGGATTTCGACAGACCATTGGCATCGTCGACCACCTCGGGATGGAACGGAAGCAAGCAGCTGCAGGCTCAGGTGTGACTAACTTACAACCAATTAACGCACGCAACACACATACATGCAAGCTTGAGACTGGGGAGCAGTATACCTTTAGATTGACAATACTTTCACTTTCTGTTTCAGTACATGTTGCACACGTTCCAACTGCTATTGGTACAGTCCTACAGTGATAGTTTGGCCCATTAATAGCAGCTCATAGTGCACCACTTGTCAACTAGTCCACCATATACAGAGTATTATCTTGCGTGGGTGTAGAGACGATATTTTTGCGTGGGGCACAAGTTCGAATGGTAAAAACAAATGTCTGATATGCTTGAAAATATCATATAGAACCCACTTGCCTAGTGAGCACGCGATCAAATATGGCTACGTTTTAGTACTGAGCAAGCAACGAGAGAATTCTGCCATTCATTGTTTCTGGTTAGCTACCGACAGTGAGTGGGGTACCCACTTACTCAACTTGTACTCTTTCCCTATGCTATGCAGGTAAAGAATATAGCGTCTAAAGCTCACCACAGGTTGGGTTGTTGTCCTTCTTTATGGAACAACTTCAAGGCCTCACTATCCAGACTCTGTAGCCGTTTACTACAGGGAACAATTCAAAAGGAAAAATCTACAAATCTCCTGATATTTGGAACCTATGCATGGTAGTGTCCTCATTCACAGTATTATCTCTAAAATTGATGTATTCGTCGATTTGATGCTGCTGTGGGCAACTTAAAGTTATAAAGTAGACAAACAAACCAAAGAGGCTGCTTTGACACTGTTGTGACGTGGTTCGATCACGTGACAGGGTGAACTTATATCTAGAAAGAGTGAGTCAGTTGAAGGATGGAAATTAGTGCATTTGCCTGCGACAATGTGTCGCCCCCGTTTTCTGGGATGAAGCGTATGGTGTTTCTGTCGCTGCTAGCCACGGCTCGAACGGTGATTTGGACGACACGAATGGAGGAAGTCTTGCGAGGTCAGCGTCTTTCACATCAGGATCTGATCCAATACTTCGAGCTGATGCTCAAAATAAGGATTAGAACTGTTTGGAAACGTTTGACTTCGACAGATTTCAGCAAAAGGTGGGTAAATGTGGCGAGCCTGGTTCGCGTGAACGGGGCTGGCCTTCATTTTCTCTTTTAGATCTGCTGATTACATCGGGGTGGATTCCTTTGGAACCCTCCCCTGGTTAAAGTAGCTTTCTTTTGTGTACCTAGTTAATATGAATGAATGTGTTCCTAGCCTGCACCCGGCTTTCTCTTTTGTTATGATCCAAGTCGAGATTCCCAACCTCCCCAGTTTGTTTTGGCCTCCTTTTATCTCGGCTTGTTCAGCCTTTGATTATCCCATTCCATTAATTATTTTACCCCCCCCTTCTTTAGCGAGTGTGCTTCTTGATTTCGCCGTTTGGCGGAATACTGCGGCCACTCTTTTTCTGGGATGGACGGGTCTTACTAACATTGTTTATTATTTTAGTTCAAAAACTTGTATTTTTAGTTTGTTTGGGGGTTCTTCCCCCTCCCATCATTTCATCTTTCATTAAATGTTTTAATTTATATATTATATTGTATATAAAAGCATTTTTATTGTCATAGTTTTATTCCCTCTTTTTTAGGTTCCCCTTGTAAATATTTGGTATTGTGGTGTATGAAAGATTGTGAGGTGATGGATGGGTTCTTGTGATGAATGTGTAAATTGTAATGTGTGATTGAGTCGTGATAATGTTTAGCTAGGTATAGGATAGTTAAGTGAGTACCACCCTCTACCCCTCCCCTTTTCGGCCTTGTGCTATAATGTTTGTAATTTTACAGAAATAAATACTGGAAGTTAGTGTGAGCTGAGGGATGGTGTTAAACTTCGTGTTAGTTACTAACTCAACCACCCATATTGTTGCGATCTACTATGGACTGTTATATTGTACCTACCGAATAAGATATTTTTTATCATCTGGGTATTGTTTGACACCTCGACGATACAAAAGCGTGCTAACGGAGGATTTAAGAAATAAAGGATTCGCGTGTTGAGCGAATGATTTGCGGAAAAAAGAAGTAAAAATTCTTCGCTGATGTTTTGTTTTTTTTTTAGAAAAATAGAACGCTAAGTCTTGTATGTTTTGAATTTTTCAAAGAGCAGTAAAGTCTAGGGAAAAGCGAACAAGAATGGTTTGAAGTTCTCCAGCAACGACCCGTACGACAAGAAGAAAGATGTTTAAAATTATTGGAATTTGTCACCAAAATAGAAGAAAAAACGGGTAAGGCAAATATTTTTTCGCAGGAAATGGTTATACATTCGATAGGAGATTTTATATACAAACCGGAAGATGACGTTACTTTTGAAGCATTTTTCAAAAGATATCAGGACATGTTCAAGAATATTGTGTTGACTGGCCTGATGAAAAGAAAATACGTCTTCTATTACAAAAATCTGGTTCTGTAGAACACGAAAAGTTCGCTAATTACATTTTGCCCAAACATCCGTGTGAATTATCGTTTGACGAAACGATAAAGATATTATCAAAAATATTTGGACCAAAGAATTATTTGTTCAACACGCGTTAAGGATTGCTTGAACTTAACAAAAAATGACGAAAATTTTACTGCTTATGCAAGTAGAGTCAACAAGTACTGCGAGAATTGTAAACTTAATGAACATGTTCAAGTGTTTCATTTTTATTCAAGGGATGACAAACCCAGCTGAGAAAAAATTCAGGACAAAATTGTTAGCGAAGCTGGAATAAAACCAAAATATTACACTGCAGAAATCAGCAGAAGAATGTACAAAAATTTTAAATCTGAGTGTTCGGTGGGAGAAGGCAGACTTTTTAGCACTTACGTGCCCAATAGCTAGAGTGCGCTATTTCATTTTACTGAATAAGCGATGCGTACACGCCAGAGTAGCTAATGTTTATCAAAGTCTACTATTCTTCCAGAGTGCTCAATCAGGGTGTGAGAGCGTAAATATATTGGCAATTACTGGTTAACTGTTTCGCTTTTCACAATATCAGAGTAAAGTTCGACGATTTTCTGCTTTTAATTAAGTGTTGCCTTTTTGAGTTTATCTAAAGATTAGGACTACGACTCACATGCCAAGCAACAACCTTCAAACCTAGCTATCAAGGTCAGATAGCAAATACACAAGATAAACGCATAATGGAAAAGGATTAGTTTTAGAAATCGTACTGTAAGAGATGTTGGTAATCTACAGTTATATAATCAGCATGCCTTGTGGGGATAGAAGAATCCAAAGTAGTATCCTTTACATATAATGGTAGGATAACTCTCTAAGAGAGCTCGAAACATATATGCATATAGATACATATAGAGCAAATATAAGAAAAATTAAGACAGACGCGTTATTTCATGGTAATTCGGAACTTTAGGACTATTTCAGGCGAGCCATCTTCAGCTTCCGTCTTTATTCAACGAAGGATTCTACATGAATTGGATTCACAAAAACCTAACCCGGCGAATAAGAAAATAAAAAATAAAAAATAAAAACATATAAGAAGATAAGAATATAACTGTCACTCCCTTAAAAGAGAAAATAAGAACAATCCATCCGTCTGTCGAACCCACATACATTCCTACAGGATCATATATGTAAAAGAACTCACACCTGAAAACACGCCAAGACGCTAATTCATCACACAAAGTTGATGCCGCCCAGCAAAGAAAGTTCGAGGATAGAGGGTAGGTCAGAGGAGAAAGAGGGAGTAATAAAGATAAAAGCAGAAAGGAAAGAAGGGATATATATATATATATATATATATATATATATATATATATATATAAAGCTTTACACCCTTAAAGGAACCTCATTATTCTATTTAGATTTATTTGTTTGAACTTGTATTTTTTTTTCCTTTTTAAAAATGTGTTAATATTAAAATTTTCTCGTTAAGAATATAGTGCTCGTAATATTTTTTCTCTAAAAATGTATTATCGGTAATACTTAACAGTGGTGTATAGCTGGAATTATTTATCATCAAAAATGTATTGCTGGTAATAATTTTCCTTTAAAAATGTATTGTTTGTAATATTTTTCGTCAGAAAATTTTTTTTTCCACAGAAATGTATTGCAAGTAATTTTTACTACAAGCCCTTTATGTTTAGAATAAATAAATTCGGAACTTATTCAGAAATTATATTGTTGGTCCTAGTTTTCCTTCAAAAAAATTGTTTGTAATATTTTTTTAATTTTTTTTTCGACAAACAATGTAAAATCTTTCCCCAGAAATATATTGCAGGTAAATTTCTCTCTCCCTTTTCTCCCCCTTCCCCTCCCTCTTCTCTTCCCTTCCCTTCCCCTCCCTCTTCTCTTCCCTTCCCCTCCCTCTTCTCTTCCCTTCTCTTCCCTTCCTCTCCTCTTCTCTTCCCTTCTCTTCCCCTCCCCTCTTCTCTTCCCTTCTCTTCCCTTCTCTTCCCCTCCCTCTTATCTTCCCTTCTCTTCCCTTCCCTTCCCCTCCCTCTTCTCTTCCATTCTCTTCCCTTCCCTTCCCCTCCCTCTTCTCTTCCCTTCGTAAAACCCTTTGTTTCAATTACATTCGAAACTTATTCAGAAATAATAGGTTTAAACAAAGTTTAAATCATCATTCTCAAGTCTAAATTTTCGGTAGTGGTGACTTGAATTTTGTAGCACTTAATGTCACGGAGTTTTCAAATAAAAAACCTTGAAATTAAAACAAATTCTTTTAGATTTGACTAAAAACGAAATTCTGTAGTTTTTGTTAATACAAGAAGTTTTTATACTTACGTTTTTTAAGAATTTTTTAAAACCATTTCATTGAAAAGAAAACACTAGAGGGAAAGAGAGAGAGGGGGGAGAAGGAGAGAGAGAGAGGGGTATAGCTTTGCACTTTGATTTAAAAGGAGCCAAATTATTATATTTAGATTGATTTGTTTAAACTTAATTCTTAGGTTTAAAAATTAGAAATTAAAAATAAATTTACATATTACCAATTATTTGGTTAGTAGTGCAACAAATATAATAATGCCGTATACTTTTAGGACTAAATTTATTGTTTGTGATATTCTTTCCGACAAAAGATGTAAAATTGTTACCACAAAAATGTATTGCAGGTAATTTTCTTTTTAAGCCCTTTCTGTTTCGAATAAATTCGAAACTTATTCAGAGATTGTAGGTATAAGCAAAGTTTAAAAACAAATTCATTTAAATTTGACTAAAAAATAAATTTTGTAGTTTTTGTTAATACAAGAAAGAGATTAAAAAATAGTCAAGGATTATTTTTTCATAGTGCTCGTATTACTTTTTCTCTAAAAGTGTGTTACTGGTAATATTTAGCAGTAATATATGGCTGGAATTATTTATCATCAAAAATGTGTTGCTGGTCATAGTTTACCTTCAAACTAACATTGTTTGTAATATTTTTTCCGGCAAAGAAATCAAGATCTTTCCACAGAAATGTATTGCAGGTAATTTTCTCATAAAGCCCTTTATGTTTCAGTCACATTCGAAACTTATTCAGAAATAATAATAATAATAATAATAATAATAGGTTTAAACAAAGTTCAAATCATCACTTTCAAGTTTAACTTTTCGGTACTAATGACTTGAACTTGTAGCAATTAATGTCACGGGATTTTCAAATAAGAAGCCTTAAAAATAAAACAAATTCTTTTAATTTCGACTTAAATAAATTCTGTAGTTTTTGTCAATACAAGAAAGAAAAATACAAAGTTAATCCAGGAATATTTTTTCATTTTTAAAAATGATTCATAAAGTTGCAAGAATAGAGAAGTAGATTTTGTACTTTCGTTTTCAAGGAATTATTTTGAATTTTGAATTTTTTGATTGAAAAGAAAACTCAAGAGAGAGAGAGAGAGAGAGAGAGAGAGAGAGAGAGAGAGAGAGAGTATAGCTTTACACTTTGATTTAAAAGAGACCAAATTATTCTATTTAAATTTATCTATTTGAACTTAATTCTTAAGTCTAAAGAATTAAAAAATTAAAAATAAGGTTACATATTACCAATTATTTGCTTAACAGTACAACAAAAATGATATTGCCGTATACATTTAGTCCTATGAGAAACCTATCTTTGTACACCCACACCTCATATACATACGTAAATGCGTACATAATTTTCTTCATACACACATGCGTATGCCCATATATGCCCACGTACACAGCTACATATATACCCCTATGAACGCGCATACATATATATACACACTCAAGCACCAGCAAAAAGAAATATGTAACCAATACATTAAAAAAAACTTCAACATATATCAGAATGGTTTACAATTAAACAATAATGAAAGGGGGACTAAAGGTTTAACATAGCTTGAACCGGCTCCTGTGTCTACATTTAAACACTAGCTCCTTCCTCAGGTTCAACAGATCCAACTGGTTTTTGTGTCTGATGATGGTTATTTTCTCATCCAAACATAACTTACAGCACTCTGAAATTTGTGGGTGTGTATGATTTTTTAATTATGCTCCATTTAATTATGGGGGTTAAGTTATTGTCTTTCAAATACCAGATATACTTCGACAGGGCTGTTTGGTGTTTCAGTTCAGGGTTGGAAAAGGAGTGTGTGTGGTTATATAGTCGTTGTTTCCAAGCCCCTGCAGAAATACCAATGTAGCATTTTATTAACTTTATGTTTTCTTTAGGGTATATCATGGCCTGATATACCACCCCCTCCGTCATACACTCACCACCCATAGGACAATCATTTTTAATCCTACAATTGCATTTTATAGTGTTATCGCAATGTCCAGTTGTATTATTCATGTCTGGTGAATTTCTGGCAACCTTAGGGTTGCTTTGGTTGTGAGTTGTGGGGCTGAGGCTGGCTCGGCTGGTGGTTGTTCCTCTGAAGATGGCTCGCCTGAAATAGGCCTATACTTCCGAATTACCATGAAATAACGCGTCTGTCATAATTTTTTTATATGTATATATATAAAATCAAGTTTGCTGTAAGGCTAGCATATACATTAGTGTTTAATAGAAGTGGCTCATTCTGAAAGTATTTGTTCTTCTAAACTCTGCGTTTTCTTTTCAGCAAGGTATCCCTTTGCTAGACGTTACTGGATGGAATTCCGACCGGCAGCCACACATAATGGGAATCAGGCATTTTCAAGAACGGATATATCCGACAAATGGCTTTTTACACAATGATTCGGATACTTTCATTTGTATGCAACAACTTACTTATCAAGTAAGTACATGGTTTGTAAAATAGTTCTTAACAATTGCTAGCAATACACTATTTGGTCAGATGAAAATTAGAATTATATAATCATTCCACATTAAGCTTTTAAGGATATTTTAATATGTAGTATTCTACGATTAATATATCTAGATATCATATACTCTGATGGAAAATAACAATGATATGAGTTTGAACTGGATCAAAATTAAATTTCAAGATGAAGTAACTAAGATTATATTAAATGAATACTTATGCAGATCAATACGTGCACATATTACAAAATAAGTAGTTTATCAGCAATCTATTTACTCCATATAATACACCGTATATCTTTCTCGGCTGTTAGACAGATCTGTGGTACCAGTTAACACAATACCACAAGAGTTGTAGTAGGGTAATTGATCGTTTTAAACTTCGTCACATCATGTGTCATATATGTTCAATAGGGCAGATATTGTAGCAATGCTATTTAGCGAGGTTACCGAGCACGTCACAGGACATACAAAATAACACTGAAATTACCTGGGTAGGCATATTCCTGCTGGGAAAGTATCACAAATTCTTCTTGTTTGAATCGCATCAAAACGGGTTGAATAATGTTTGTTCATAAACATTAAAGTTGGGCATATTCCTATCCACACACCATAAGGTTAGCTGTCAAGCCATTATGTCACTCAAGTCGGCTGTAAGTTCTTAGATCTAAGAGACGATACTGAACTAAGGAAAAACAACCTTTTGAAGCCTTTTGAAGTTAAAAATGTCCTTATATGCATTTGTTTATTTATTTCTCTATGCAATTACATTATACAACAACAGCAATAATAATAATAATAATAATAATAATAATAATAATACAACTTTTACAACTTTGTAATAATTTCTAGAATTTAGCGCATTTTTAGACCAGAAGAAAGAGATAGCTATAATACCAAATAATAAAAGTTCAACTGATTTATGTTAATTGACCGACTCCAGAGTTTCACATAACGCTCTTCAGAGACACTTGTTTGATAAATCTGTTAAAATTATTATCTAAAAATCAAACGTTTTTCTAATTTAAAATTCATTGTTAGTCTTTTGTTACTTTTTAAATATTGAATCTAGATTTTTTGCACCGTCTTTTCATAGTTAAAATATTTAAAGTATGCTTTTCTTAAATTGGTTTCTTAGATTAAAAAGGAAACGAATGCAAAATTCGATTTCTGTCTAGTGCCCCCTTTTTTTATTAAGACTTTCGATGCCTTGATCGGTAGATATTAATTTAGCTTAAAAAAAAAGAGAACATCTACTCAAACTCGTGAAATATAAATGTTCATTTTAATGTGAAATATAAATGTTTATTTTAATGTGAAATATAAATGTTTATTTTAATAAGGAGTTATGTTGAGTTGAATTAATCGGAAATGTAAGCCAAAATTGTTTATTATATTAAAAAATTATTAATCACATTTATATTATCATCAAGTACATATTCAGTGTATGAACATTAAATCTCTTTAAATTGAAAGAAATAAAATAATACAGCTCAGATGTTACGCTAATATCAGTTTATTTTGATAATATTTGATAAAAACTTGACAATATTATTAATGATTCCAATTGTTTCAACGTGATTTGTCATTTTTACTATGCAAGCATAGCCGAAATCTTGTATCTACCGTAACCGATAAAGTAATAATATAATCTTATCGCTTCTTTTAATTGGGCACTTACAGCAGTTAGTGCAAGTAGCTTTCATATTAGTGCGCACACTAGGAAAACTAGTTTCCCTCTGCTGAGAACGGAAAGCTGTGTGGTTTATGTAGACGAATGCAATTCCGATAAGAGACAACATAGTAGAAAAACAGTAGATTTCGCAATTTCTTTTTTATACATTGATACTTGGAATCAGGAGCAAAATATTTCTGTCATTAAAATTTTACTATGATAATTTTATATATGCTATTTTGTGTTGTTTTTAATTACCAGATTTTATAACGTAAAGAAAGTTATAATGAACTGTTTTCTGATTGTACTGGATATCACTTGTTTCTCGTGAACATATTAGTATCCAACTGATACACTAACAAATAACTATTTACTTGTACTTGATACTGAACTAAAAGTCATTTAACACTTCTAAACGAAGAAACAGGAAGTGACATCACAATAGTAGCGATAGTGGTCTTTAAATGGTACTTAGTTTTGGTCGAGTATCGAAAAATAAGAAAAATAAGATAAGAATAAGTTTTACAAAGAGTATGTTTTACTCTATTTTATTTTTAGGAATAGTAACTGTTGTATTCATATGCAAATCTCCACCATATCAATAACCGTTGACACAGCCGGCGGATAAATCAAATCCTGACTCATGTTTCGCATATCTATCTGGGTAGCAGAGCAGTACTCTCTCTATATATTGGTATCTTCATTTGCATACGATACTACACCTCCTGAATTGGGGAGATCGTACACACTTGTTTTTTCTCTTACTAGTCTTATTTTTGTTCTGTGCTGTCCTTTTACCACTTGTCTCTCATGTTTTCACTTTAATGATGATCTCAGTTTCTTTTCATTTTCCTCCTCCTCTTCGTTCATTTCATCATTCTCATCTTCTTCCATTTCCTGCTCTGTTCCACTTATATAACTTTCTGCCTTTTCTTGTTTTTGACCTTCCATTCCACACCCTCCAGGTCGTCTCTACTTCTGAATTGACCTGCATGTGCCAGTATATGTTACCCTTCTTCCTGATCTTCCATCTCCGCATCCTTTAGCTCATTTCTGTTTCTGAACTTACCTGCATGTGCCAGTATATTTTGTTTCTTCTTTTCTATTATAGCCGTGTTGTGATGTTTTGCATCATAAACTTTGCTTTTTCTGGATTCGTCTCTTTATTCTTTCCATACCACTGTTGTAGGTTATTTGAGATGGTGCATAATTTCAAGAAGAATTGTATTTTTATGAAAGAGCAAAATGTATGCAAAATGGTTAGCAAAAGAAAAATAGACATGGTTTTGATAAATATTTGATTGTCTTCAAAGTTAAGAAAGCAGGCAAAATTCTCCATGTCAGGAAAAAATTGATTGTTTTGAAACCAGCGAATCCAAAGTCAGATAAAATGGGCCTTGAAATGATGGAAACAATGTGCTGAAAGATGATGCTGTCGCTTATATAAGAGAGAGATTAGTAGTAAAAGTCAGTCGGTGGAATTTAAGATCAGAACCCAGACCGAGAAAGATTCAGGGAAAACTGCGAACAAGCACAGCCTTTGTCTGGCTCGATGCTAGTGTGCTAACCTCCGACAATACCCCCTAATCTACACTACGTCACCTGAAGATCGAATGTCTACATTTGTTTATATATACGTGTTAAGGTCGTCATTTTATTAAATGAGAAAACCGTCATTTTATCAGCGTGAAAGAGATATACGATTTTTATAGGAGAGAAGATAACAAATTTTGGGACCAAGTTATCGAATAAATAATCTTCGTTTCAGCCTATATTTTGTTTTGGTTGTAGTTAACTTTTTGTCATCCTTGGCTTCGAGTTATACATCACACTTTTTCTCTCGTTGCAAAGGTTCGATTTATGGGAACACTGCTCTTTCTTTCCATTAGTGCTGAGTGCCTCAGTTTCCTTTCTGCATGAGGAATAGATATGTAACAGAGAATCATTGTTGGTAAATATGCTTCAATGTTTGCCGTAAGGGGTGAGAATGTTTAAATCTTATTTTCAGGGTTTGTCCCGTTCTTTTCGCAACTCTGTTAGACTCTGGGTGATATGGAAGTGTCTTGTAGGTGATGCATCTAATTTGCTTTAACCACGCATATAAATTCTTTTCGCAAAATTCGAGCGAATTGTCGATGATTAGTGTTTCGGGTACTCTATTCCTTGAAAATATGGTTTTTAGTATTTTTTTAATTGCGGTAGCTTTTCTGTCTTTTACTCAACTTCTGGCCATCCTGAATATGAGTCCACTAATACTAAGGATAATTCCTTATATATTATATGTGCGTGACCTATATGGACCTTAACCCATAATTATGTTTTCTTGGGCCATGAGTGAATTTTTGCTTTCTTAAAGTTCTTTATTTCCGTACAATTTGGGCATTTCTTAACATATTCTTTTACATTTTTTGAATATCCTAACCACCCCGCTTTCAAGGTCTTTATTAAATGGAATGAACTGGTGAACCTGAGGCACTTGATGTAGTTGCAGCCAGAATTATCTTCTTGTTGACAACCGACGTTAAAACACGCAAGTTTATCGGTGTCAGCAGTGAGACTCTGGGGGAGCCCCTAAAAAATCAGAAGATTATTGCCAAAATTTTGGCGAAGTGGCCGAGAGCAATGTGAGACGAGCAACTAGGCTTGGATGAGGAAGAGCAATGTGCTGATGACCAAGCACGTCCAACTGCAAACTGGGTACATGGCGAATCTTCGTCGCCAAGTTGTTGTGGTCTGTTTGCGTCAGGAAGAAAGACACAGAAACAAGAAAGTAGGTTCAAACAATGTATTAAAATAACAGAACATATATACAAGGCAAATGTATTAGTAGTCAGCAAATAGAAGTGTACGTCTGAACTGTATAGTTACGCTGCGTCTCGACTGCCTCACGACTGTCTTATGCTTTCGTCTTGACTGCCTCACAGCTCTGTCCACAGAAGTCACGCAGGTTATTTATTGACTGAGGATAAGTCCATTCCTGTAAAGGGCACTATAACAGTTGTCTCTTGTCTTCTTCAGGTGTCTGTCATAATCAATTAACTCTCAGAATTTTGGACGGAACTATTTACCCATTATACAGTAGAAGATTTGGTTCACTTTTGCTTTCTGCACTTAAAAGAGATAACTTGTATTTGTTTATAGACTTCAGTTTGTTTTCTTTTGTGTCACTATCTATCTATCTATCTATCTATCTATCTATCTATCTATCTATCTCAGAATGTTCATTAAGGTGACTCATTTACATAGAAAGTAAGCAAGAGTACGAATATCTAAAGCTATTACACAGGAAGTATTTAAGTGCTTACCACTTCCTGTGAAGTAGTAATACTACCCAACAATAGCATCGCCGATATCTAAAAACCGAATGAACAATTATCACCTTATAATTACAAATACAAACAGACAGGCATGTTTTAGGAATATAGCAACTAAAGCTAGCGTAAAATGGCTGTAGGATTTGAAGTAAATACTAGATAACTGATTTCTTCTTGGCAACTACCGGTTGTAAAGTTATTATGAAAGTATCAGCAATTGCATACCGAAGACGGAGAAAATAATGTTGGACGGTATAATTCAGTTAATAATAAAAACATAACTCCTAAGTAAAAGCTAGTGAATACAGAGAGAACTAAGTTCGTGAATATTTCTTTAAAATTATTGAAGCAGTCATTGAATACGTCCTTCGTTTGAAATAGGCTGCCAAGTATTGGAATTTTGAGAGACTGGAAACCAGGAGTTGATTCATATGAAATTGGTAAACGGCCTTCAAAATCAAGAGTATCAACAAATGACTTTAATGCAGTTACAAAAGAGAAAGTTATCACTATATCAATACTAGCAGTATAAATTCTGTGTCGAGAGACAGAACCCTCAGTGGGAACTGCGAACTTCGGATGAACAGGCACATCGAACTTTACTCCTGATAAATCGAAACCGAAAAGTACCGCTCATTGTATGAGCCCTTTTTTCTCACCCAACTTTTCCACAAAACCCGACGAGAAAGTTAGTTTAATTAACAGTTAACACATGAACAAACTATTCTCTCTGCAAGCAAATCTTACATACAACATTCGACAAAGACCTGCATCAGAAAAATCTTCCGTTTTAAAACAACCGAGTAAACTCTATCAATCAAGAAGATTTTGAATATATCGGGTGTTTTATCAAGACGAATCAAATTAGCAGTAAATAAAATAGTGTTATTGGTGAAATTTTATTGATTTCACTAATAGATACTTGAGACATGGCAATTATAGGTAAAAAGTAATATCGCCCAAATGTCTGCCTAGGCTTCGGTGGCACACCTCCACTCGATTGGCAAATCTTTGATGACGTCTCAGTGTAGTTGCTCCTTCATCTCACCAATATGTCTTATTATCTCATCATTAATTTGTTAAATTGTTGTTGGCTTGTTAGCTTGTTGACATAGACCTTATTATTAAGATGACCCCCAAAAGAAATCTAAAGGCGTCAAGTTGCATGATTCTGGAAATTAATTGACTTCACTGTTTCGAGAGATGCTGCTAGCTGGGAACTTCTCTTGTTTAAAAGTCTATTTTCGTAATAGGCTTCTATAACTTGTTCAATTGTTAACCTTTCCAGGGTTAAAAGTGCTAAAGACTAGATTTGTTAAATCCGAAAGAAATGGAAAAAATAAAAACATTAGACGCTTAAACTTAATTCACTTTTAAAATCGGTCCAAGTTATTGGAATACACTATATGTTTTATTTAATAATTTATTTATTTTTAATATATCTGATTTGTGAAGGGAGAAAGCCAAAAATATTTTGGACTATGTTGACAAAAAAAAACATTCATGCACAATAATCGATTTGAAACTTTTACGAACATACAAACGTAGCGTGGTCTCGCCTAAATAAAAAAAATGTCTATTGAACCAGTGGCATACAAACTCCAGGCAGCCAACAGCACTACTATTGAAACATACGGCAACATATTGAAAGTTTGTGCGTTGCTTTTAAATTTTTTAATCTAGGGAGATATTTGTAGAGTCATGCTCGAAGATGATCAAAACAATTACTACTAAACGTTGGTAAATGCATTTTTCTACAGAAAAAACAAGATGACAATTTTGACATCGCAATTTGAGCAAAAATGTATTCGTCGCGGGTAATAAGTTTGAAGAAATATGACGACTAGAGTTTTAAAGAGGGTCCAGATTAAAATCTGAGATACTCAATTCTGATTGGCTAATTTATCTGATATATAAAAAACGCTTGCGCAGATATTTTAGGTTGGAAATTGTGCCAAATTTTCCTGGGCCTATCATGTAATAAGAGTTATTATAAATTCTGTTGCGCGAAGTAGAATTTTGAGTTAGTGACGAGGAAGGAGAACCGTCCATGCCATTCACCATGTAACGCGAAGCAAATCTTCAAAGAAAACAGATAAAAGCAGAATTGTCTACGTCATTAACAATGTAACAGTAAATAATCCAGCCGTTATCGCCTACGAAAAACATTCGCAATATTTCCTCTTTATTTAATCGCCGTCAACGCAGTGAAAGACAAAAAATTCGTTACAAGACACTCAACGTCTTAGATTAAAGTTAATATTTTATTAACACTATGACACCACAACCTCCTCATCTCAAAATTATGTTGCGTGCGCTAACGAGCAGTAAGTTACACATATTTAAGTCCTCAGCTGTTCGCTTCTGTTCCGCCTGGGTGATCGAAGATGTCAAATGATCAGTCGAAAATATTTCACTTCCTCTGTCACGTTGTGATTTCTGATCTCAGAGAAAAATTACAGATCTGCAAAAAAAGAGCGCTTGCCTTCGTACTGCATTTCCTCGACTACTGAAGACAAGGGAGTGGTCGGGTGCGCCTGCAGAACTAAGGGAAACAGGCGAGAACAAAAATAAGAAGATATTAACAAAGGTCAGTCTATGTGGAGTAATGATTATATTGTAATTCTCAGTATATCAAGAGAAAGAGAGAGGGGGAGAGAGGGAGAGAGAATAATAAAAATAAATTTAAAAAATGAGAACTAAAAATAAAATTCAATCCAACTTTTTCAAAGCCAACAAACTACTGCTACTATGCCTGCTGTTGTCAGAAGTAATACAGTCTTCATCCTCCCCTAACTTGGAGTTCCATCTATAAGCGATGTTTTGTGTTACTAGCGTGTGAAAGAGAGAAAAAGAGAGAGGGGATTTTTCCGCGTCTTTACTTCATGCGTTCCGAACGAATCTCTCGTCTCGTCTTTGACAACCTGTGATCTGTCTCTGCCTTGCGTTCGGAATTGTCTTCCAGATAAAATATAACGTCTGGTCCAGACCAACGTCATTTCGTTGAATTTATACATTCACCTGTTAGCGTCAATTAAAATTAGATCCTTATGTAGGTGACCTTCTTCAAACATTTACCGATAGTTTTTTTTTTTTTTTTTGTGACTTTGGTCGATCGTGCGCTTTCTTACTCCAAGAGAGGTGAAGGGGAGAGTAACAGATGATGAGTAAGAAGAGAGAACCAGGTTTCTCTCCCCTCACAGGCCCTTTGTGTTTTTTTTTAAATTATTATCATATCAGTTTGACGTCACCCCGTAAACGCCCTGTGTTTCGCCTCTCTACTTTTCTCGGCCACCCCATTAAAAAATAACTATAAAAAAAAGAATGCACCCAACTTTGCATTTTATATATATATATATATATATATATATATATATATATATATTATCTTGCTAACACCCACCAACACACACTAACACTCTTCACAAAAAATTCCAACTGTCAACAAAATATCACAATATCAAAAACCCCCAGCCAATACCCCTAACAAAACGACATAAATGAAAATGAAAAGGATTCCCAGTACCATATCGCCTGACGAAGCATCGGTACTCCGATGCAGAAACGGACGCACCTTCGTAGCGATTATATATAGAGAGGTTATGTACATGTTCTAAAATATAATTTATAATAAATATTCACAGCTCTATATAGAAAATTATATATCGAGCACTGTTTTAAATTAATGTTTTGGACGTGGAAAAAATTCTTCGTTCTGTATTCACTCGGATATATATATATATATATATATACATTTATTTTGCCTCTCTACTTCTCTCGGCCACTCCGTTTATTTCCACCTTCTTTCTCAATTATAACTACACATTTACTTAAACTTCTGTTCTTTATATTAACATAATACAACTTCAAATTTTTATGGCGTACACAACAAATTAGCGCTCTCATTACAAATCTGTAACCTTTAAAATAAAAGTTATAAACAAGTTTAAAATAACATTTGCACTTGCTGATGTTTTTATCCTTGTGTCTCATGTGTAAAATTCAAACGTTGTTGGAGATTCTTTATGCAGCATTAAAAGAGTTAAGAATTCATTCTGATAGAATATAGCTGATTTATCTACGCCTTGTTTTATTTACTAATGTCAAATGTGAAAGTATGCCCATATAATTTTTAAAAAAGCAAACATTTTAAATGTATTTAGATATTATTTATAAAAAATTTAAGCATCTTCATTTTCAACAACCACAGTCTAACAGAATTGAAATAATTGAATTTCACATATCAAGATATCTAGTTTCGCTCACTAACCAAATCGTCGAAAGACCTTTGAATGCCCTGCCACTTATTAAATGTTCTAGTGATCAAAACAAATGAAAATCTGCAAATGCTAAATTGCTGAATATGAAAGATGTTGATAGACAAGATGATAAATTATTTCAAGACAGAATTTTGCATTTTAGTATTCAGGCTTGGTTATGCCTTGGCAGTGAAATACGTAATTTAATGTAATTCTGAATCTCCTAAGATACCTTCACCTAAAATATAATCTAATGCCGTTCTGTGCAAATTGATTGGCATGATAAATTTTTTTTAATGATTTGAAATAATTTGTATTATAGATCTGGGGTTCAAAATAAAAGGGCATAGCTAATTTGTAAGATCGACTTTTTCACGATTATATACGGTATATACACTTGTTTACTTATTTATTGGCTGCCATTTTATTTCTGTATGTGTACGTTATAAAATTAATCCCAAATGCTCTATATGCACACTTAGACATATAAATTCGCACATCAATATAATGATACATCTGCTTAAGTGACAACAGAAATTGAGAAATGAACAGTTGTGTATGGATCTGTTTTGTCTATTTCAGTGTGTGATGAAAAGAATTATAAAGCGGTATATTTTCGATGAGCAAAGGAAAAGTTACACGAATGAAGGTAAGTATTTCACGAAGACGAAGAGAAGATTATTGAATATATGCTTGTGTGTGACACTCCTTTGGAGATTGATAGATAGATATAAACAGGCTAAGGCAGATAATGATTAAATATATATATATAATAAACACATACACACACACACACACACACACACATATATATATATATATATATATATATATATATATATATATACAAATAAAGAACGAAGAAAATGTTTGCAACGTTCAAAACATTCATTTAAAACAGTGCTCAATATAGAGATAGAGCAAAGAATATTTATTTTAAACTAGCTGTACCCGGCCATACGTTGCTATTGCTCAGTTATTTAAATGGAAAAAAAAAGTAAAGAAAAATCGCACATTTAATTTCCCAATACACGTGCTGTGATGTCATGCTTATCCACCGGTGATAGCCCTGTAAGTAAGAGCTGTTGTATATCGTCCCAAGGTGGGTTTCATGTGAATGAAATGATTAGGTCAGGACGCCTATAGCGACGAACATTTGCAAATGCATCTTGAGCGTACTCATGGTAATGACGTGGACTGCTTGTAAAGATGACAAAATCGTTAGTCTTCCAACGTTAGTTGAAATTACTATCCTTTATAACTGCATCTCGCAAATAAATGTATTCTTCAGATCGAAGTTTGGTCTAATTCAAACGAATGAATATCAAGTGTTCCGTTTCAATTTTGCATATATATCTACGATGTATTGGTGAAACAATTAGCTGTGTTTCAGAATGTGATTGTCTTCATTCTCTCGAATCATTAATCGGTATGAATAATATTTCATTGCGCTTCATTTCATATGTGTTTCTTCACCACTAACTGGATTTATCATCTTAACGTTGATGTGATATTCATCGGCGCCCTCCCCCCAAAAAATGATTGGATATTGCAGGGCATCGTATCATCGAAGAGTTTCTACAATTTTTGTCAATTGATCATTTCTCCGAGGAAGAACACTATCTCTAAGTTGGAACTGATCTCCGACTATAACGATTTCCACTTCATCAATAGCCGGAGTATTGAATCTTCGCACATGTTCTCCAGAAGGTGTTTTGTCAGCATGAATAGCAATCTTGTGTGTATCAGATGGCATCATGTCAATTGCTGTTTTGATTAAATGCACTAAATTATTTTTATTGTGAACAAGCTCTTGCAGCTGGGAAACGAGGGACCTTTTTATGCCGGTAGAAATTCCGTTGCGTGCATTCAGTTCATAATTGCTATCACCAATGAAATACATTTATAGGAATTTATGTCGACTATCTGCGAACGGAAGAAATGAGCCGGCTTTAAATAAATTTGTCCTTTCACTTTGAAAGTTGGCATGAATTGGGCTGTTAGGATTTCTGCGCCAAACGATGTCAGCTGGAAGCATGAGGTATATTTCCTGATGTTACCTAGGAAATGTCTTTATTCGGCAGTATATCTGGCAAGCAAAGTTTGTAATGGTGGTTCTCCAAGTTGAATAAGTTGAATTATTCTGGCGACACAACACATTCCTTTTTTTTTCTCCCTTAAATTTCAGAGCCTTGCAATAAGGAGACACTTCAGTCATAGTGCCGATGAGAACATGCCGGCTCAAACTATAATTATCAGCTGGGTTGTACCGGAATGCAAAGCAATCCCAATCCCGTAATTGTTGAGCAGAGAGTCGGGTTTGACGTTGATCTGCTGTTTCTCGTTGACATCTTTCAGCCACATTCAGCCTGCCGCGTTCATTCGGTTGAGAACGAGGCAGATCTGAAGCTACAGAACGCGATTGCCTTGCTCGCAATCGTGCATCCTCAAGTCTGGTTGCAAGTCTTATCCTGCTTTCTCGGCACGTATCTGAACCATTCTTTGCTTTCTTCGTTCGTTCGCTGATGCCTGTTCTTCCTCACTTTGATTTGGAATTACTCGTCGCACTGCTTCCGCTTTGCGTGTACGACGACTTAAGTTTGACTTTCTGCGTGGCATTATCGTTACAAATTAAAGCAGATCATTTGAGATTAGGAATCTGACAAAAAATAAATTTGGCCAAAATCGGCATTTCAAAATTTTAAGTAACTTCCTTTTTCATTTTTGACTATATAGGAAGGACAAAAAGAAGTTTGAATGTTTTCGCTTATTTTGAAAAAGAACTATTTCTGAAAAAAAAAAACAACAAAAAAAGAGACTTAACATTTGATGTTTACCAAAAAAAAAGCAAAAAAATGGGAGATTGATTTTGCTACGAACTTCTATAACAAAAAATGTTAAATTAATAAATTTTTTTGAATTTCTTTTATGTGAAAGTTCAGTGTCTTATCGATAATAATTCGTTGACAAAAATGAAAAGAAAACTTTTAAGAAGAGTTTGTCGTTTAGACCCGACAAAAAAAGAAATAAAAATGGCTTAAGTTAAAAAAAGAAATTTATTTACTAAAACAACGAAATGAATGGGATATCGATAATAATTAGCTGAAAAAAAAATGAATGACAAAACTTTTTTTTTAAACTGAAGGGATTTCTGTTGTTTACGATCGCCAAAAGCTCCTTTTACCTTAAATGTGGAGTTTTCATACGTTTTTCTATGAAATAACAAAGTTGTCTATAAACTCATCTATATTGAAAATGAAATTTCTTTGATTCGGCTCTAAAAAAATGAATGTAAAACATTTTTTTTTTAAGGGAAGGGATTTTTGTTGTTTACGCACGCCAAAATAGAAATAATAATGAAAAAGGCCTCGTTTAACTTAAATGTGGAGTTTACTATGTTTTCTATTAAATAGCAAAGTTGTCATTAAACGTGTCCGTATTGAAAATGAAAGTTTTTTTTTGTTCGGTTTTCCTCGGCTCTAATTTACTTTGCAAAATATATATATTTTTAATATTTTAATAGTTTTAATATAAGATATATAAAAACACGCTCGTTTTCGATTAAAATGCTATAATCAAATTTCAAAACTATAAGAGAGTCTGTGGTTTAGACCCGAAAGAAAGAATTTAAAAAATTGCTTAAGTTAAAAAAAAGAAAAAAATTATTTACTAAACCAACGAAATAAATGGGATAACGATAATAACTCGTTGAAATAAATGAATCTAAAACTTTTTTTTTAATGAGGGATTCCGGTTGTTTACGCCCGCCAAAATAGAAATAATAATAAAAAAATTCGTCTACCTTAAATGTTTTCTTATGTTTATTTTCAAATAACAACGTTGTCAGTAAACACGTACGGACTTAAAATGAAAGTTTTTTGATTAGGCTCTCATCGGCTCTACCAAAATGAAAAGAAACCTTTTTTTTTTAAGGAAAGGGATTTCTATTGTTTATGCGAGCCAAAACAGAAATAATAATGAAATTTGCATTGTTTACCTTAAATGTGGCATTTTCCTATGTTTTCTATGAAATAACAAGTTTGTCTGTAAACGCGTCTACATTGAAAATAAAAGTTCTTTGTTTCGGGTCTAAAAAATGAATAAAAAACATTGTTTTTCAAAAAAGGGAAGGGATTTCTGTTGATTAGATATCTTAGCTATGTGTGAGACTAACCTTGACCCTTCTATCCCCTTTTCAGAGCTGTTCATTCCTGGTTACCTTCCTCTCTTCAGGAAGGACTCCAATGTCCATATGCATGGGCTTGGTGTATATGTCAGCGAACAACTCCCCCTAGCCAGGGTCACATCTCTTGAATCCCTTGATCATTCCTTCATGTGCTTCCGTCTCTCACTTCTAAGCTCGGTTAGCTATCTCTTCTTCCTCTACCGCTCCCCCTCCTCCTCTGACTGTAAGGTACTTGATAGCATCTCTACTAATATCGACAGGGCCATTTCTTCTCACCCATCTGCCCATATATTTGTGTTTGGCGATTTTAACGCCCACCACACCAAGTGGCTTGAAAACTCAGCCACCGATCTTGCTGGGATCCGCACCATGCACTTTTCAATAGCCCAAGCTCTAACGCAAGTGGTGGACTTCCCCACGCGTTTCTCTAAAAACCCTAACGGAAGGGACTCTTTATTCGACCTTTGCTTTACCTCCATCCCAGACTCCTGCACTACCAGGCAACTCTGCCCCCTCGGAAACTCTGACCACGCCGTAGTCTCCGTAAACATATCAATCAGCACTAACTCTACCCAAGAAAACCAGACCAGCAGAATATCATACTGCTACCAAAGAGCCTACTGGGACTCGTTCAGGGACTTCCTCGGCGACGTCCCCTGGAACAACGTCTTCGATCTTCCTGTCGAAGACTGTGCCTCCGAAGTCTCCTCTTGGGTTAAGGCTGGCATCGATGCTTTTATCCCGGCCAGGAAATTCCAACTAAAACCAAATTCGTCCCCCTGGTTCTCACCCGCTTGCTCGGCCGCCATTGCCCACCGGAACCATTTCTTCCGGCTCTATCGAAGCTGCTCGTCGAACCAAAACAGGCGCCTTTTTACCTCAGCACGGAACAAGTGTAAAAAGTACTGAACGAAGCCAAGAGGGCGTTTGCTACCAGAATTAGGCAACGCATAGCATCCTCTAAGTTTGGCTCCAAAGATTACTGGCGTCTCTGCAAAAGCGTGCTCAGCAGGAACAAGACTTCAATACCCCCACTAATCAATGAATTTGAAGTTCTCACCTCCCCAGCCGACAAGGCTGAATGCTTTGCCCGTAGATTCTCAACCAATTCGACACTGGACTCGTTAGGAATACCTACACCAGACTTCCCACGCAGAACTAAGGCTCAACTAAATAACGTCCACATAACACCCTCGCTGGTCGCCAAGATAATTGCACAACTTGACCCACACAAAGCGAGCGGCAGCGACGGAATCCCAGTCATAGTACTGAAGAAATGTGCCCCAGAACTCTCCTCTGTCCTCTCTAAACTCTATAACCTCTGCCTATCTGCTTCTTGCTTTCCTACCTGTTGGAAGTCCTCCTGCGTAGTTCCTATATTTAAGAATTCTGGCGAACCCTCAGACCCCGCCAATTACCGTCCCATTAGTCTCCTTCCAATCTTTGGCAAAGTTTTCGAAGCCATTATCAACGCCGAGGTGATTCAACATCTTATGGCCAACGGGCTTCTCTCTGACAAACAGTACGGGTTTCGTTTCACCAGGTCTACTGCTGATATACTAACGACCATTACCGAGTACATATACCAGGCACTCGACAAGAATGGTGAAGCCCGAACCGTTGCCTTGGATATCTCCAAAGCATTCGACAGTGTCTGGCATGCTGGCTTCTTGTGCAAACTGCGGAGCTATGGGATAACTGGACATCTGTTTGATCTCATCCAGTCTTTCCCCTCTAACCGCACATTGAAGGTGGTATTAAATGGGCATGCCTCCCAAAACTACCATACGAACGCGGGCGTCCCTCAAGGTTCTATCCTAGGTCCCACGCTCTTTCTGATCTACATTAATGATCTCCCCGACGCCATTAGATCCCAAGTTGGCATGTATGCCGATGACACAACAATCTACTCTCGCATCGATCAAAAACCAGGTGTGGACGACAAAGTGAACCTCGCTGCCGTACTTGAAAAGGACCTCCAATCAGTAGTGGCCTGGGGTAGGAAATGGCTGGTAAATTTCAATGCCTCTAAAACGAAGCTGTTATCAACTAACCACCATAGACAATCGCATCTACCTCCCATTAGCATGGGACAGGCTAGCCTCCCAGAGAGTAAAATACTACGCCTCCTTGGCCTTACACTTTCGGCGGACCTCAAATGGAATGACTATATCGAATCCATTGCTAAATCTGCTGCTATGAAAGTCGGTTATCTGTGCAGGGCCCGGAAGTTTTTCCCACCTGAATCTATTCTGCACATATACAAATCTACCATCCGCCCGTGTATTGAATATTGCTGCCATATCTGGTCGGGTGCCCCTGCTGCTCTCCTTGGGCTTCTTGACAAAATACAAAGGAGGATCTGTAACGTGGTTGATACTGACTTGGCAGACCGGCTGCAGCCGCTTTCTCACTGGCGTGATGTGGCTTCCCTGTGCCTCTTCTACAAGTACTTTCATGGCTTCTGCTCCGATGTGCTTAGATCACTGGTTCCGCCTAAGCAGGAATTTACACGAGATACTAGATTAGCAACTAGGTCCCACCCTTTTACAGTTAAACAAATAAGATGTAACCGTAAATTCTACTCCAACAGCTTCTTTTCTTGCGCTTCCCGCCTGTGGAACTCCCTTCCACAAGTCTGCTTTCCCGACAGTTACAATCTCCAGGTGTTTAAATGTAGGGTCAATAGACACCTCCTATCACACTAACTCCCAACTATTCTCAGAACACTCTCATCTCCCCAACCCTCATTCTCAGTATCCTTACCCGCCTATCACCCACCCTCTGACATTTCCTATATTTAATCAGCCTTTCTCCACTCTACACAAGCCTCCTGCGCAGTAGTAGCAGTGACATGCCTTGCTCGGGGTGAAACGCTTATAAAAAAAAAAAAAGATTCAACAAAACAAAATCAATAATAAAAATAGACTTCGTATAACTTAAATGTGGCGTTTTCTTATGTTTTCTATGAAATATCAAAGTTGTCTGTAAACGCGTCCGTCTTGAAAATAGAGTTCTTTAGTTCGGCTCTAAGAAATAAAAAACTTCTTTTTTAAAGGGAAGGGAATATTGTTTACGCTCGCTAAAATAAAAATAATAATCAAATGGTTTAGTTTATCTTAAATGTGGAGTTATTCTTTGTTTTCTATGAAATAACAAAGTTGTCTTTAAACGCGTCCGTATTGAAAATGAAATCTTTTTGGTTTGGCTCTCGTCGGCTCTAATCGACTTTACAAAATATATATTTAATATAAATATTATTAAAAAAAAGTCTTCGTTTACCTTAAATGTAGAGTTTTCTAGGTTTTCTATGAAATAAAAAAGTTGTCTGTAAACGAGTCGGTATTGAAAATGAATGGTATTTGGTTTAGCTCTAAAAAATGAATAGAAAACTATTTTTTGAAAAAGGGTACGGATTTCTCTTGTTTACACCCGCCAAAATCGAAATAATAATTTAAGAAAGGCTTGGTTTAATTTCAATATTGAGTTTTCCTATGTTTTCTATGAAATAACAATGTTGTCTTTAAACGCCTCTTTATTAATAATTAAATGTTTTTGGTTCGGCTCTAAAAAATGAATGTAAATCTTTTTTTCTTTTTTTTTTTAAAGGGTAGTGATTTCTGTTGTTTACACCCGCCAAAATAGAAATAATAATAAAAAAAGGCTTAGGTTTGAAAAAAAAAAATTACTAAACCAACAAAGTAAATGGAATATAGATAATAGTTCGTTGAAAAAAATGAATAAAAACGTTTTTTAAAGGGAAGGGATCTCTGTTGTTTACACCCGCTAAAATAGAAATATTATTAATGTCTTCGTTTGCCTTAAATGTGGAGTTTTCCTATGTTTTCTGTGACATAAGTAAGTTGTCTGTGAACAAGTCAGTATTAAAAATGAACGGTTTTTTGTTACGGCTCTAAAAAAAAAAGAATAGAAAACTTTTTTTTTTTTTTAAGGGAAGGGATTTCTCTTGTTTACGCCCGCCAAAATAGAAATAGTAATAAAAGAAAATCCGTTTAACTTAAAGGTAGAGTTTTCCTATTTTTTCTCTGAAATAACAAAGTTGACTGTAAACGAGTCGTATTGAAATGAAAGTTTTTTGTTTCGGCTCTCGTCGGCTCTAACCGACTTTGCAAGATATATTTTTTAATATTGTAATATTTTTATTATTAAGTAAAAAAAAAACACGCTCGTATTCGATTAAAATGCTATAGTAAAATTTCAAAATTATTGTAGAGTCTGTCATTTAGGTCCAAGGAAACAGAAATATAAAATGACCGAGATTAAAAAAAGAAGAAATTTGTTATTAAACCAACGAAATAAATGGGATATCGATAATAATTCATTGAAAAAGAAATTAATATTTTTTTTTAATGGAAGAGATTTCTGTTGTTTACGCTGTTTAATAAAATCAATAATTAAAAAAGGCTTTGTTTATCTTAAATGTGGATATTTCCTATGTTTTCTATAAAATAACAAAGTTGTCTTTCGTCCGTATTGAAATTGAATTTTTTTGGTTCGGCTCTCATCGGTTGTAATTGACTTTTCAAAATATATATTTTTTAATATTGTAATATTTCTTATTATAAGGTATATAAAAACACGCTCGTATTCGAATAAAATTCTATATTAAAATTTCAAAACAATTGGTACAGCCGTTTTTTAGATTAGCAGCTATTAAAAACAGATAAGTACATTTTTATTTATATAGATTTTACTGATTTTAATGATTAAAATATATTTATTTTAATCATTTCACCCCAAGCAAGGCATTCCACTGCCACTATTGCGCAGGGGTTTACATAGGGGAAAGTGATGAGAAAGAGTGATTAGATATAGGAAATGTCAGAAGGAGGATGATAGACGGGTAAGGATAACGAGGATGAGGGTTGGGTAGATGGGAAGAGTGTTTGAGAGAATGGATGCGAGTTAGTGTGTTAGGAGGTGTCTATTGACCTTACATTTAAACTCCTGGAGATTGTAACTGTCGGGGAAGCAAGTATGTGGAAGGGAATTCCTAAGGCGGGAAGTGCGAGGAAAGAAACTGTTAGAGTAGAAATTGTGGTTATATATATATATATATATATATATATATATATATATATATATATAACTTATTGCTTACTCGTTATTTTAATGGAGTTTTATCTGTCACCTTTCTGATCTGAGTACAATTAAACAACATTTCTCAGACAAACATAACCATGTAGGTAATATAAAGATTATATATATAAAGATTTAATCAACAATACAATAATCCTCACTCATACTCACACTAAAAAGAACCTTCAGATATTGGAGGCGATCTACATTAAATCCAAACAACCCACGCTTAATAAAATCACGTTTAAATGTGGCCATAACACATTACATTGCATTTAAATATATGGTTCTGTTATTATTTTGAGCTCTCACTGCTATTTTTGGTAACTGTTGCAGTTGCTTAGCGGAGTTTTATGTCAACACAAGATAAAATCGTCACTGATGGTGGATGTTTTTTGTGTTAACTTCCTTGTAACCTCTCTGAAGATAGCTCATGTGACCCGAAAGCTTAGAACCAACTTAATAAAAAATTATCCAAATGTTGGAGTATTTTTGTCTTTATTTTCAACTAAAATTAAAGCTAAAATACGATGTTTATAACGGCTCATGATTAAACATAATAGACATTCATTGTCTTTCATATTTAACAGTATATTTTTAGAATATATATTATGTGTATATCTTTCGGAGATCCTATAGATCTAACGTTTTTCGTTCTTTTTTTTTATTTAAACGTAAATATCAAATTTTGTTATATTACTACTTATTTTATGATTTTTTATTATTATTTAATGTATCCGCTTCTCTTTTAATTTCTTAATTGATTAACCATCTAGTTCTCTTGTCTATACTATTCCTTAAAGATTCCGCTATTTGTTGTTGATATTTATGGAAAAAATGAAATATTTATTCTTACAAATTCAGTGACATTAGTTGGCGATAACGCTAATTATTTTCTACTACTTCAATGAATCATATAACTGAATAATTGTATTTTGAAAGAGGATTTTTTTAATTATCCACTTACTGATTTATTTTCGTTGTTTATATTTTGTTATATTTTTATGTATTTATAATTTTTAGATTTTATTACACATACTTGATTTTTATTACCTGTTATATCACTCAATTTTTTAAAGCAATTTTAACAACATTTTCCTATAAGCTTCTTATTTAATGTCTACAAGTAACATTTAATTTAATTTAGACGGAGACATAGTTGAAAATTTAAGTTTTCGAGTCTCAAAATTTAATTTACTTCAATGCTAAATATTTATCTTATTTGTATGTTAAATTTTCTAATGTTATAAGTTATTGTTTAATTCTTAATTGCCTATAAATTTCCTATTTAATATCTGCAGGTAACATTTTCAATTTGAACGACGAAATATTTTACAATTGGCTGAAAGTTTCGAATTCTAACTTTTTTTTATAATGCTAAATGTTTATTTTTAAATTGGATGTTACATTTCGTCGTGTTGTAAATAAGTTCATTTTTAAATTTTTTAATTGCCTATAAGTTTCTTATTTAATCTGTGTCAGTAACACTTTTTATTTGGTCAGTGACATATTTTAAAATTTGTCTGAACATTTTGAATTTTAACGTTTATTTTATTTGAATGTTTAATGCTTATTTTTAAATTGAATGTTATATTTCGTTGTTTCGCAAATAAGTTAATTTTTTTGAATTTCTAATTGCCTATAAGTTAACAAGAGACAGATCAAGCCTAAAATAGAATACTACTGCCATATATGGGCAGAAGCTTCCCACGTTTCACTTTCCAGTCTTGATAATGTCCAAAAGCGGTTCCCCGTCCTTGTGGGTGGCAAATTATTTTTTCATTTAACAACCCTTTTCACAAGAGACGAAACGTTCTGAACCTTTCAGTGTTATATCGCTATTTCCATGGATATTGCTCAAACGAACTGCATTTTTAAATTTTTACCAGTTCTAATATTCACGAGTAAGACCCGCCATGCTACGAACATTTCAGCGGACGACTTACATCCTCTTCGAATTCTATTGGTGAGAAGTAAGTTCCATTCGAGCAGTTACTTCCCACGAACCGCTGGCCTGTAAAACCTATTTCCAAGAAGATCGTTTCCAAAGCACTACAATCTTAACCTCTTCAAATCTAAGATTAACCGTTGTTTTCCCCAATATCCGCCTAAACTATGCCTCTTGCTCTGTAACTATCTACATTGAATAAGCTTTCTAGCCTTCTACAAGGTGAAAATCACGATAAAAACTTAAGCAATAGATTTACAGCCGAAAATTTATGTATTTTTTCGGCGAGAGATTTATCTGTAAAAATTACTTGAGGAATATAACATGGGTAACTTTTTGTATCATTTTTAACTACCCAATAATCACAAATGTTTGGGAATATATATTTTTAGTTACTTTAGCTTTAGATTTACTACAGTTAACGCTCTTATTTTCTGGTAATGTCGTGTATGAGCAACCATATTTGAAAAAAATCGGAATGTTTATACACACCAAAAAATAATAAAATTAATTTAAAAATACTAATGAGTACTGAATCGCAGCAAGTTTTCCATTTATCGATAGTAAATTTATTTTTAATTAAACACACTATCACCTAACCGGTACAAATTGAGACAAAATTTCTAAATATTAAATATTTTATAAATTAATTTTTTTTAAAAAAATGAGAATAATTCTTGTAAAAATTCCTTATTCATCGAACAAATTATTTTTTTAAGATAAAGGTGTACATAAAATATCTTGTTCATAAAATGTATTATTTTCTCATATTCACTTACACTCGGTAACTACTTGTGATCTAGTGGCTTTATTGCCTTGTTTATGGTGAACTGATAAAAAAAACAGAATCTTTAAATCGTTGAAGTAGTCATGAAACAAAACAGAGTCTGAATGGGACAGACCCAGATAATGCACTGAATCTGGAAAAAATGCCCTTTTTTCAATACAGATTAACCAGGAACAGATACTGAGACTGCATTAAATAAATAAATAAATCGAAAATGCAGGTTTCCTAGACATGAATCCGACCCAGCTTTAAGAGATATTTTCCACTTTAATTGACCTTGTGTCAATCTGCCCAAATAGGGAGGTGGTAAATACAGAGTGATTATACTGACTAGCTGTTCCCTAGTGTATCTACTTCACGCAGCGAGCGAGAGTTGTACTTGTTGATATACTATTATTCCCAAACTCAGGGATTAGGTTTACGATAGATAGATAGATAGATACGAAGAGTCCTCTGAAGATCAAAAAGATAAAATAGATAAGATAAATGATAGATAGATGATGCTAAAACTTAAAAAATTCAGATAATGAACAGAGATAAATGACAGATAGAGAGGGATAAAGGGTAATAGATCTGCAATTTTCTAAGCAGCACTTAGTTATGGCACAAGGCCGAAAGTTTAGGGATATTCAATGAGGATCGATCTCACTACACAGTTGTAATAGGTTCTAAGATTGCTAACTATTACACCACGCCAAGGTGCCTAATACGTAGAGAGCGTGAAGGGGTGATAGATAGATAGATAGATAGATAGATAGATAGATAGATAGATAGATAGATAGTCACGAACATTCCGATTGAACAAAAAAGAACAAGGTATGTAATGAAAAGAAATAAATGTTAAATCAACAAATAGAAAAATAACCGATAGATAAAGAGAGAGAGAGAGAGAGAGAGAGAGAGAGAGAGAGAGAGAGAGAGAGAGAGATTGATAGGATCATTCCGATTGAAATTGAAAAATGATAGATAGTTAAGAAGAATCCGCTTGAGATCCAAAAGGTTATAGAGATAATGAACACTACTGAATGACTGATACATGGGGAGATACTAAAACTCCGATTGAAATTAAAAAGATCATAAAATGAACAGAGATAATTGACAGACAGACATTTGTGATTTGGTGAAGATTCAAATGCCAATTATTAATACAAAACAATATTAATTACAATAGATCAGTCTGTTGAAGTGCGCAAATGACGCTCGCGCTCGTTATACTTTACTTTAACCCTTATCGGGTGTTTTTTGGCTCGTACACTAAAATAACCATTATCATCAGAGCTGTTTCCACTTGAAAAATCACTGTAAATCTAGTTTCTAATGATAAGCACGATTGTTCATTTTCATCTTCTCAAGGGCATTTGTTTCTTCAACACCCGCAGTAAATTTGTAGTTTATAATGTAACTATACTGAGTGAACCATACTTACAGATTACGATTTTGTGCCATCTTCTTGAAAAAAGGTAGACATTCTTGTTAATCTGATTGGTTTTAAATTTGGACTATTTAACCACTCGTCAACAAGAATCAGCTCAGATTTCTCTCTAAACCAGACAGCACCTCACACGATTAATCCAATCCCTGTATATTTTACGGTCACCTGCAGAAATTCAGTGTTACAAGTCTCATACTGATTTCTCTAAACATAAACTTGTCTTTATTCGAATATTGGCAGAATTGATTTTCATCATACGAAATTACAGACGGCCAGAATTTATAGTATTTGCACACAAATTTTCTCGCCCAATTCATACGCCTGTACTTGTTAACCTCTGAAATCAAGGACTTCTTTCTCGCAACTCTTCTTTGATAGCCTAGATCTTTTAGAGTCATTATTACCAAATATGGTGACATTTTCATGCTGTTGATGACATCTTTGACACATTGACGACGGTTTCTGATGACTTCCTTCTTCAATGCCCTTTTCGTTTGCTCAGACACGATGCTTGACTCTCCTGAATATCTTTCCACACGATAGGAACCTTTTTCATTAAATTTCTTGACAATGCTATTAACTGTTTGATGATTAACCTCGAAGAACCTAGCAATTTTTCTATTTCTCATCATCACACTGATGCCATCCTATTATTTGCCATAGTTGGAATTCGCCAATTTCTTTACTTCCGCGAACTTTCATTGCAAAATATAAGTAAAATATCTTTCATAGATAAGAGTAGCTTGATACTAACAAGTTATTGTTTGGAAAAAAAAGAAAAGACGTTAATTCAAAAGCAGAATTGTTGCAATCAACGGTGGCTAAAAACTTATCATAGCCTACTATAAGTTATTATTTATCTAATGATTCATATTTATTTAGCTAGCAGTTTATTTATTTTTTTGCCTTGATGTTACCTTATGTATTGAAGTATTAATTATGAAAGGTTACGTTTATCCCTTTGTAGTTGTTTATATATATATATATATATATATATATATATATATATATTGCACATACACGCACATACATTCACGTATAGATATGTATATTTAACATCTGTTTTTCTTTTTTAATTTTTCTTTTATTGTTTAATTTTGTTTATTGTATTTATGTCTATTTTATTTATATTTGTATTTTTCATTTAATATTCTTTCTTTGTTTGTTCTATGTTTATATTATATTTTATTTATGTATTTTTTAATTATTATTTTTTTATTAGCGCTTAGATGGCAAAGTAAGTATTTATTTATATCTCTCCACTTACCAATTATTTTAATTTTCTTTTTTAAGACTTTATTTTAGTTTCTAAAACATGTAAGTAGATACTCAGATCAACACCAAATTGATACAGTATGTATCATGCTTGAACACAATGTTGCGTCCAACCATGAAACACACTGTCGTCACTCGGCTTTGTCCACTCTGTTCTTTTTGTATTTATATACACTTTTCCTGATATTTTTACCATAAATATAAAAGTGTAATTAAAACTACATTTTTATCATATATGAAACTACTTAAATTAACTGGTGCGCTAATAATAAAACACGTGATAAAATAACTGAAATAGCTGCTTCAGCAAACAAAAAGAATTAGAATCCTTTCTGGGCTGATAAATTTTTAGAGTAATAACATACCGAGATACAGTGACATAATACAGCCATTTGCAAAATTGCACACACAAAAAAATGCAATGAATTTGACTGGACAGAAAATCTAAATATTGCTTTTGAAACATTAAAGAATATTCTGAGGAGCAAATTAATAATACAATGACATTTTTCATCCACAAAAAAGTAACTTTAACCACAGAAACGAGTAAAAGGGGTGATTGCTGCTCACATGCAGAACACCCAATCGTGCATATATCAACTCACAAACATACACTTATCAGCAGAAACTAACTACTCGAATACTGAAAAAATAAGTGCTAGCATGGAAACGACACGAAAGTTTTTGATTGGAAAAAATTCTTATTATAATCGGACTACGAACCATTAGAATTCATACTTAACTCGAGAAAAGTATTGCCAAAAGTCATATCGTTAAGGATTTTAAAATGGGCAATACGTGAAAAGGAACACTATCCGTTACGTAGATGTTTTATCAAGATTAAAGTTCAGGGATGAAACAAAAGAAAAACAAGAAAATACTTAAGATAAAATAATACACTGGATGAAAACTGACGTTCTTCTTCTAAATAGACTCAAAATAAAAACAAAGCAAAACCCAATATTAAGCAGAATTGTAAAGAGAATAAAAAGAATATATGGGAATATCAGGGCGACTTTACAAGGAAACGAAGCACAAAATAACCATAAAGATTGCATAATATACAATGGAGGTATCATAGTAGTTCCACAAATACTGAGAAGGGACATATTAACAAGAGTACATGACGATGTACATTATGGCATAACAATAACACGAAGAAGACTAAAGTTACAATCTTGGTGGCCAGGATATTCAGAACACGTAGACGA
Organism: Ascarosepion bandense; assembly: GCA_037127315.1. NCBI lineage: Eukaryota > Metazoa > Mollusca > Cephalopoda > Sepiida > Sepiidae > Ascarosepion > Ascarosepion bandense. The sequence goes on along the minus strand of JBBBDQ010028849.1, from coordinate 3,211,062 downwards.
ATACGTTAATTGATACCCACAAAGAACGGAGATATAAACAAAACAACTTCAAGCAAGCAAAATCACTCATGGCCCATGAAATCAGAGTTATGGGTTACGGTATACATGGATCACAAGCATATCAGAAATAGGGGATTATTCTCATTATTAGTGGACTCATATTCAGAATGAACAGAAGTTATCAAAGACAGAAAAGACACCACAGTTAAGTATATATTAAAAACTATATTGTCAAGGAATGGAGTACCCCAGACAATATTCACCAACAATACACCCAAATTTGTCGATGAGAACTTACATGCGAGGTTAAAACAAATTGGACGCATCCCATACAAGACACCACCATATCATCCTCAATCTAAAAACATTGCGGAAAGAATGGTAGAAACGGCAAAAATGTGATTGAAAGCATAGAAGCATATTTATAAAAATGCTTCTCAGTTACATATCCATTCCACATTCAGGAAGGAAATTGATCTCTTCAGCATAAATGAGAAGACAAATCAAACCCCCCATAAGTATTTCCTTTGCAACAAAAGAAAGGGTATAGTATAGAAAGAAGAAAGAGGCGAATCTAGAAGAAGCAAATTTCCTTAAGCAAAAAGGACACAACACGGCTATACCTGAGAAAAGGGGACACATATACTGGTATATGCAGATTAGTACAGAAGCAGAAACGTGATGATGTGAAAATGGAAGATCAGGAACAAGAAGAGACAGAAAGTTACAACAGTGGAATAGAGCAAGTTTATTTTACCCAGCTTCTTTCAATAAAATCGTGAGATTTTTCCTTGGCTGATAATAAGGATTGTGTTTTTAACGAATGAAATTTGAATTTTTGCCATATGTAAACGGCTTCTCACTCAGACTGAAAAAAATGCAGTATTAGCATCTTGACAACTCAGCTCTGTGTTGGTTGTGTTTATATCCACTTTAATAAATGCTAGCAGAAAAGTAAAAATTTTACTTCCTTTTAATCATTGCTGAATAAAAAACGCAAAAGAATTCATAGAAAATGCTGAGAACGAATATAAAATGCAAAGGACTGCATATAAAATGCATAAAACTGAATGTAATATTCCCATGACTGAAGAATGAAAAACGAATATGACGGAATACAAAATGCATATGACTGAATATAGAATGCGTATTTGATACTGTTTACTCTGCAAAAGTGCAGCGGAAGGCAAGCATTGAAACGTCTGGCAATAATGCACTGCAAGGGAAAAAAGAAATTAAACTAAAGAACACAGAACACTTTGGATGGCCTCTCGAACTGTGCTGATTTAGAATATTCGAATAAAGATGCAACACAGGTAATGCACAGATTTCAAAACGTACATAATAACGTAATTGGAAAAGAAGAATGCTTTTGCTCAATGACAAATCACTTCTCATCTTAAAGGCTCGCATAAATTCCTCTCTATCTGACATATTCTCCTATCCTCTCACCTTCACACTTACGCTTCTTCCAATCATGCAAAACTCTTTGTCTACTCAGTGGTTTCAGCAATTTCGAAATAAAACTAATCTTTTTAAAGATTAATCATTCTTTTATAGTGGAAAAAATTACCTAAAAGTTGGCGAAAAATCTAAAGAAAAAAATGTAATTACTAAATAACGAAACTGTAAACTTTCGTGAAGAATTTTTATTAATACTTATTTATGGAATATTTTGAATATAAAAGTATGATATAAAATATCGCGTCATTTTTTATTGAGAATTAAAATGAACATGCATCAATTATTGAGAGTGAAATGATTCCTCTTTATATAGCTTTTCTGGTTGACTACTCGTCTGACAGCAACAAATATGCCATTATATAGGTATACCCTGGTCTCTTCAAGTCCAGGGTCAACCAATATCTACCCTATACGTGCTTATAAAATGCATTTCTTAATTTCTACTTGCGCCCTATTTACAAAAGTTTTCTCAATAGTCCTCTACGTTAAGTTACCCCTGAGCCTTGCATTGGTTGAAATATCAGGAAATAAATATGACACATCTGAATTACTTTATTATCATAGAGCAATAACCTAATAAACTTATTTAAATGGCTACCAACACAGGGATCAGGAGAGATAGCAATGGCATACTTTACTAAGGGTTAAAAAGGATAGGAAGTTATGAAGAGCCATTATCGCCTATATCCTGAAGGGATATGGTAGATAGAAGAAGTTAATTTATCATCAGGGATTGTTATTTGACACCGTCTCCTTTTGTGCCATGTTCCTTCTGAGCGTAGGTGATCATGGCTCTCCACAATTTCCTGATTTCCTGTACTTTGCAGCTCTTAATAAATTGTGTCTTTTTCTTATTTCTCCTAAACTGTGTTCCATCATCCATTTACTCAAGCTCACTAGGTAGGCCATGCGTTGTTTTCCTCTCTCCAACTTGCCTTCAACCTTTCTTGTGAGTATCACATTTTCCAAGTTCTCTTTTCTTCATGACGTGCCCTAAAAATATCCATCAGTTTCATTCTAATGTTAAGTATGTGTCTTTTTTGTTTTCATTTTCTGTATAAATTTGTCGTTGCACACATCCTTCTGTTGCTTAAAGTCTTTTCTACATATGTGAGGAGATTGTCCCGCATTCACTGCCATATGTAGGACTGCTATTACATGACGGTTCAGAACTGTTTCCTTTGTGTCTAATAATTTTTTTCTGTTTCTTAATGCTTTGCTTAGCTTTTGGGATTCATCTTTCGCTATCCTAATGTGCCTACGGATTTTAGTGTTGCGTTTCGTCCTCTGTTAAAGCAATCCCTAGATATATAAAATTGTAATGGTTTGATTTCAATATCTCCAATATGTAATTTCAGTGCTTGGCTGTTTCTGTTGCTAGTAACTATATATTCAATCTCTTGCTGCTCGCTTCCCTTCACTACTGTAGGGTGTACTTTCTGTGTTTGCTATTAAAATGTTTTCATCTGCATCAATAAACCACATTATAACGGATTTTGCTCAAAAGAAAATTTTGCCATTGAAAAGTTAATTTTTACAAATGAAAAATGAAATTTTGGAGATAAAAAGTTAATATTGCAGATGTAAATTTTAATTGCTGAAAAGTAAAATTTATGATTGAAAAGTAAATTTTCTTATTTCTTATTATTTTTGTTTCGTTCTTCGAATATATCATTCGTTAATCCAATGCGTGTTCATATTTCTGTGTCACATTTTCCATCTGTTCACAAACTTCCTTTTTATTTACGCTTTTCCTATTTTCATTATTAGTGCTTTCATTATTTTCAATCTTATTTTACAATTTAACACTCAATAAAATTTAATATGAATATGGCCAGTACATGGTGGCCGTGTTTAGAAAATAAAACATTCCTTTAAATTCAGATACATACATAAAAACACACATTCAGTTAACAATAAAAAATAAAATCGTCCTTGATAATAGATATAAAATTAGCCGAAAGCTATCGGATATGCAGAATTTTGCATAGTTTTACACATTTTGGGACAGAAGAATTTTACGAACATAACGAAAAGAATTTAATTGCAGTTCCATATCAGGCGTATTTAACGAAACTTGTGTAAAAGTAGGATTGCACATTTTTTGTTCTTTTGTGATATTTTTGTTTCATGTTACTTAATCTTCGCTAAAAATCTTCTCGACATCTTCAAATATCGAACCATGAAAGAACTCGGCTTATTAATATTAATAAAACCAGTTTAAAGCTTAACAGAAGTTTAAATTTTTCGAACGCTTATTTTACATTTTCTTCTCCTAAACTCACTTTTTGTTTTCTCATTTCAGAAAATTTTGATGAGTTAAAACATGACATTTCTAATTTTCATTATAAGATATTAAACCGAACTGTAAAAACACAAAATGAGAAAATGAAACAGCTAAGCAACAAATTTAATCAGATTGTCCGGCAGAATAACATCTTATTAAATACGTTTGAAAGAACCATGGCTAATCTGTTCAGCAGTGAGCAGATTTTGAACAAAGATAACGAAGAAAATCAGGTCGATGACGGTGTGAACGACGCCGGAGGAGCTGAAAATGCAACCGGGAACAATGTAGCAATAAACTTGGAGGGTATAGAAAAATCAACGCTGGATATGTCTAGTGGCGACATCATTGGTTCACGCAATGGAAGCAACAACCTACAAGACATGTCAGAGATCAGTACGTCCCAGCACTTGTCGGGGAAGACAAACAGTGATAGCCAAGACAGTTTTGACATGGCATTAAGTGCTAGTAGCTATGTAAGCGCCGTTGACGTTCAACTTGAAATCGAACCCGACAATGTAAACACGTCGCCTCCTGCTTACTAAAAGTATCTTAAGCGTCTCTAAATATATAAACAAACGTTTATATAGATCAATATATATATATATATATATATATATATATATATACAAACGTTTACATGTGTTTATATTTGTGCATATATACATGCCTACATACAGTAATACTCTGATTTAATATTATGAGGAATTGTGTTATAGCGTTTTTATTTTCTATCTTATATATGTAATACATATGCAATATGTATTAAGTATATACGTAATATATATATATATATATATATATATATATATATATATATATATATATAAATTACAAATAAAATTTGTGACTTAACTGCTTGTTATTAGATTCAGCATTTTGACTATGGAGTGGCATAGAATAACCTTTGTTCAATTGAACTTTCCACTCGTTAGGATGTATTATGAGTGGACAGATGAAATATATATACATATATATATTTTACTTGTGTATTTCTACCAATCATATATATATATATATATATATATATATACTTAAAACATTTTAACATTATATTTATCTGAGACCCGTGCCTGAGAAGAGAACTCAGCTTTTTTTTAAACAGACCAGTAGATGTAAATTTACCCTGTTAATAAAACAGTGATGTCTATGCGGATATAGATTAAATATAATGTTTAAAGCAATGCGTACACACACACGCACGCACACACAGACGTATGTGTATGTGTGCATGTATATATACATTTATATGACAGTCAAATAGGTATACTAAAAATGAAAGTTAAATGATAGACAAAAGTATATATATATATATATATATATATATATATATATATATATATGCGTGAGTCTGTGTTTTTGTGTATGAATGTATTTCTCTGCGTTTTTTTTTTTTGTTTTATCTATATCTGTATCAAAAATGTAATTTTCAATGTTTATAAAACAGGGATGTCATTCAAACACGAATATCTATAAATATAAAGTTTAAAAATAATTGTGTGTGTGTGTGTGTGTGTGTGTGTGTGTGTGTGTGTGTACATTTATATGAAGTCAGACAAGTATACACGTATATGTCTGAGTAGACATCTTTTGTTTTTAAACACGCCGGTAGATGTAAACTTTCGCTCTTCATAAAATAGGGATGTACATTCAGATTTTGCTAAAGAGAATGCTTCCAACTAGAAAAAAAAAACAAAAAAACTAATATACATGATCAACTGTTTTCAATTTATTATTATTATTTTTATTTTTATAATGTAATCGTTTGGGTCTAAACGTCACAAATTCAGAGACGTTGCAAGAAACAAACCTAAGATTAAAAGTTTGTTACGCTGCTGTGTTCGTTATCGAATCCAGGCATTGTGTGACAAGAATATATAGCATCATGATATTAGTGGTTACGCTAGGAGAGCTGCTAATCACGATCTCGATTCTTTTTGTGTGGATCCTAAAATATCGTTTTGTTTAGATTAAACATCTTCTGATTATCTCACAGATGAAGAAAGGAACTTGTCAATCATGTGCCATGATATCTTTAAAAAATATTATTACTGCAGAGATATTTATATAAACCTATGTAATCTTTACATAAATGATTGATCGTTTATTTTTGTGCATACTTAAACGAACATAAAAAAATGTACATACCTACAAATGCACACACACACACACACACACACACACACACACATATATATATATATATATATGTAAAGGCAAAATAATCAATATACTCGTTTCGATAAATCTTCCGCCTATATAAGAGGAAGGAAAAATGGTTGTAAAAAAGGAAAAGCTGAGCACATGAACATCAGCCAAAGCAATTTGGACTGAGCCAGTAGGGAGGCCAAAGAAAAACCCAACCTTCCCTGAAGATCCGTTTAGGTGAAACCCTGGTAGGTTTGTTGCCTGACTAGGTTAATTTACTTATATTATATATATTATATATCTTATATACATTATATATATATTATATATATTATATATATCTTATATATATTATATATATATTATATATATATATTACATATATTATATATCTTATATATATTATATATATCTTATATATATATAATATATATTATATATATCTTATATATATAATGTATATTATATATATATCTTATAATATTTATTATACATATTATATATATATATATATATATATATATATATATATATTTTATATATATAATAGATATTATGTATATCTTATATTATATGATATATCTAAGGCGTTCGACAGCGTTTGGCATGCTGGCCTTCTATGTAAACTGCGGAGCTATGGTATAACTGGACATTTGTTTGAACTAATCCAGTCATTCCTCTCTAACCGCACAATGAAGGTGGTATTAAACGGACATGTCTCTCAGAACTACCATACAAACGCAGGTGTCCCCCAAGACTCCATCTTAGGTCCTACACTCTTCCTGATATATATTAATGATCTCCCTGATTCCATAAGAGCCCAAATAGGTTTGTACGCCGATGACACCACAGTTTACTCTCGCCTACAACAAAAATGTGGTGTAGGCGTCAAAGCTAACCTCGCAGCCGAGATTGAAAAAGACCTTCAATCCATATTGGACTGGGGTAAGAAATGGCTAGTAAATTTTAATGCTTCTAAAACGAAGCTACTCTCAATTAACCATCATCGACAATCTCACCTACCTCCCATTATCATGGACCAGGCTTGCTTCCAAGAGAGTAAAACACTACGCCTCTTTGGTCTCACACTTTCAGCGGACCTCAAATGGAATGACTATATAGAATCCATTGCTAAATCCGCTGCTATGAAAGTCGGTTCTCTGTGTAGGGCCCGGAAGTTTTTCCCGTCTAAATCTATCCTGCACATTTACAAATCTACCATCCGCCCGTGCATTGAATACTGCTGCCTTATCTAATCGGGTGCCCCTGCTGTTCTCCTCGGGCTTCTCGATAAGGTTCAGAGGAGGGTCTGTAATGTGATAGATACCGACTTGGCAGACCGCCTGCAGCCTCTCTCCCACCGGCGCGACGTGGCTTCCCTGTGTCTCTTCTATAAATACTTTCACGGCTTCTGCTCCGATGAACTTAGATCACTGGTGCCCCCTAAATACGAATTTGCACGAGATACTAGATTAGCAACTAGATCCCGCCCTTTTACAGTGAAACCGATAAAATGCAGCCGTAACTTCTACTCCAACAGTTTCTTTCCTCGCACTTCCCGACTGTGGAATTCTCTTCCAAACAATTGCTTCCCCGAAGGCTACAATCTCCAGGAGTTTAAATGTAAGGTCAATAGACACCTCCTAACACACTAACCTGCTCCCATTCTATCAAGCACTCTTCCCATCTGCCTAACCCTCGTCCTCGCTATTCTTACTCATCTGTCACCTTCCTCCTGACATTCCCTATGTCTAACCACTCCTTCTCTTTACCTTCCCCTATGTAGCCCCATGCGCAATAGTGGCAGTGGAATGCCTTGCTTGGGGTGAGATGAATAAAAAATATTATGTATATCTTATATATATTATATATATCTTATATATATAATATATATCTTATATATATATTATATATTATATATATTTTATATATAATATATATTATATATATCTTATATATATTATATATATCTTATATATATATATAAGATATATATATATATAAGATATAACGGATTTTGCTCAAAAGAAAATTTTGCCATTGAAAAGTTAATTTTTACAAATGAAAAATGAAATTTTGGAGATAAAAAGTTAATATTGCAGATGTAAATTTTAATTGCTGAAAAGTAAAATTTATGAATGAAAAGTAAATTTTCTTATTTCTTATTATTTTTGTTTCGTTCTTCGAATATATCATTCGTTAATCCAATGCGTGTTCATATTTCTGTGTCACATTTTCCATCTGTCGATAAATTTCCTTTTTATTTACGCTTTTCCTATTTTCATTATTAGTGCTTTCATTATTTTCAATCTTATTATACAATTCAACACTCAATAAAATTTAATATGAATATGGCCAGTACATGGTGGCCGTGTTTAGAAAATAAAACATTCCTTTAAATTCAGATACATACATAAAAACACACATTCAGTTAACAATAAAAAATAAAATCGTCCTTGATAATAGATATGAAATTAGCCGAAAGCTATCGGATATGCAGAATTTTGCATAGTTTTACACATTTTGGGACAAAAGAATTTTACGAACATAACGAAAAAAATTTAATTGCAGTTCCATATCAGGCGTATTTAACGAAACTTGTGTAAAAGTAGGATTGCACATTTTTCGTTCTTTTGTGATATTTGTTTCATGTTACTTAATCTTCGCTAAAAATCTTCTCAACATCTTCAAATATCGAACCATGAAAGATATATCTTATATATATAAGATAATGTTATATATATATATATATATATATATCTTATATATGTCTTATACATATATATAAGATATATATATAAAATATATATATATAAAATATATATATATATATATATTTTATATATATATCTTATATATATGTATAAGATATATATATGAGATATATATATCCATATATTATATATATATAAGATATATATATATATATATATGATATATAAATATAAGATATATATATATGATATATATATATATATAAGATATATGTATATAAGTTATATATATAAGATATATATATAAGGTATATATATAAGATATATATATATATATTAGATATATATATACGATATAAATATATATATATATATATAAGATATATATATATAAGATATAAATATATATATATATATATAAGATAACTTATATATATAAGATATATATATAAGATATATATATATATAAGGTATATATATATTTATAAGTTATATATATATATCTTATATATATATTTATATTTCTTATATATAGATATATCTTATATATATATATAAATCTTATATATAGATATATCTTATATATATATATCTTATATATAGATATATATATATCTTATATATAGATATATATATCTTATATATAGATATATATATCTTATATATATATATCTTATATATATATATCTTATAGATATATATATATATTAGATATATATACATATATCTTATATATATATATCTTATATATATATCATATATATATATATCATATATATATATCATATATATATATATCTTATATATATATATCTTATATATATATATCTTATATATACATATCTTATATATATATATATATATATATATATATATATATATATATATATATATATCTTATATATATATATATCTTATATATATATCTTATATATATATATATATATCTTATATATATATCTTATATATATATATATATCTTATATATATATATATATATATATCTTATATATATATCTTATATATATATATATATATTATATATATATATATATATATATATATATATATATATATATATATATATATATATATATATATATATATATATCTTATATATATATAGAAGATATATATATATATATAAGATATATATATATCTTATATATATATTTTATATATATATAGAAGACATATATATATATATATCTTATATCTTATATATATATATATATCTTTTATATATATAAATCATATATATATATTGCTCTAAAAAGAAAGGACGTCATACTTATCTCTCACAACACGTCCCTGCGAATATACGTTCTGGCAGCCCTATAAGAACTATCAGTACTATAAGAACAACCCAAGCTTTTCTGGATTCTGCGATCGGCCAACACTTGCTGGACAATCCTGCATGTGCATCCTCGTACGAGTACAGTTGGTTTTATGTTTTGCACAGCGCTCGCTCAACATATCATCTTCGTGTCCTAGAGGCTATTTGCCTGAAAATTCAGAGACCGAGCCTGTGCAGACAGAAAGATCATTTCCTTCGATCTTTGCAGTTACTCGAAAGTTTGTGAGTGAAACTTTTTCTTTTTCATCATTCTTGTGGAATCGAATTTACAACCCCCCTCAGATTTTAATGTATTTTTCAGTAAAGTTTATTTTTAAACGTATTCCACTTTCTCCTTGTACTGTGAGTAATTCCCCTATTGATATTGTCATCGTTTAGCCCTTTTCATAATTATTGCCAACGAAGCGCTTGAAAATGTTGGCCGAAAGGTTCCTCCGGTTTTGGGATAAGTATGACGTCCTTTCTTTTTAGAGCAATTTGTGGTTTCTGTGGGTACCGATCTTTATTCACACACACACACACACACACACACACACACACACACACACACACACACACACACACACACACACACATATATATATTGATGTTTTTCTCATATTTTTCAAATCTAAAATATCATGAAGTTGCTACAAAATCTTTAAAAGAAAAATGATAAAATAGCAGCGATTTTTGCCGCTGAACATTCCGGTTTTGAATATTTAATCGATAAATTTCGTTTATTATATCGATGTCTAAGTTACATTCTATAAATACTTAAAAAAAACTTTCTACGATTTAATCCGGTGTACGTTTTGGAAACATAGTCGCAGTTTGATTTCATGTCATTTTTATCCATTGTATACGTGTGAATTATGAATATTTATTATGAAACACTTCCACAAATATACACAGATTGTCTGACAGATATGTCTTTACAGAAGACGAAATGTCAATACACTTATGCAGATTTATGTTAAAAAGCATCTTTACTTATAGAAACGCAGACAGAACTGTACATAATTTCATTCAACTAAGCAACACACATATAGAAATTAGCACGTCAACCAATGAGGCGCCAAGATTTTGAAAACTGATTGATAATTTTGAATATAATCAAGGAACTTTCAACATTAAAATTTGCTAAATATATATATATATATAATTTCACAATACAAAATTCATTCTAGGTTCGGATTTAACTTAAACTTTACAATTTTTGTTATGAAATATAAGCATTGGCCGGATGTTCATGAATACGGGCCTGTATCCGCCCTTAGATATATCAACTAGACACACATAGTTATATTTCCAGGTTGACAAATCATCACAGTTTTACATATTGATATGCGTCTCCCAGCCTTATCAACTGCTCTTATTATCTATCATTTATATATATCCACTCGTTTAAATCAACACGTAGCCTTTCAATAAATGGTATTCGCATTGTTACTATTCGTTAATTTGAAATTATTTTCTTATCTATTCTGACGACGTCATTATTCTCTTCCTAATATTCCATTTATATATTCGATGTCGCTGTAATATCTTCATCATGCTAGTCTCTAATTTTCATTAATTTTCACTTTGACCCTTGACTAAACATTTGGTCAGGTTCTGCTACGTACCTTGAGACTCCTGGCAAAATCCAAGAAAGAATCTGCAATGTTATCATTACTGACCTGGCATATCAGCTTCAATCATTTTCACACTGCAGTATAGTAGCTTTTCTGTACCTTTGCTATAACTATTTTTACGACAATTGTTTTGGCAAACTTTGTTCTTTGGGACCTTGACTTTGCGAAATTAAGCGTAGTCCTAGAATTGCCAGCAAGGTTTGATAATATTGCGATTTAAATCGCTAAGTGTAAAAGTAATTTCTCTTCTAAGTGCTTCATCTCTCGCTCTTTCAGCTTTTCGGTTTCCTATCAACTACAATCTTCAAAATTTTAAATGAAACGTAAATCAGCGCCTTTTGTCTTCTTGAATTTCGTTCTTTTTATTGTCATTTCATTTCAGTTACGGTTTCTGGTATATTTATACATACCAAAAACTGAGAAGAAATGTTAGTTCGTATAGTAATGTACAGATTATTATTATTATTATTATTATTGTTGTTGTTGTTGTTGTTGTTGTTGTTGTTGTTGCTAAAGACGAAAAATTTAAAAGGCAATCAAATTTCAGTAACGAAAAACAAAATATAAATTGTTTTGAGAATTTAGTTTATTGTTGGTATTTATGAATTTTTAGTTTTATATTTTAAATTAACTTCACATATTTTTCCCAATGAGGATCATTTTCTTTCTTTCTTTCGTTTTTTAATTTTTTTTCTTGTAAGGTACAAGAGACTGTGTGTTTGAGTTCTGGTGTTTAAATATCGTTAAAAGGTTAATGATGGAATGATTTCAATCACTCCTCCTGTCATTGTCAACAGATAACATTATAGTTGTGTCAGCTTTCTCATTTTTAAGTATTTTTAAGCTTCGGAGTGTTTGTTGCAATTTGTGGCGACATTATGGATTGGTGATTGGTGAGCAAGCGCCTTGTTTGCCTAAATCTGTCGCCAGTATTTAAGTATATTTTGAAACCTCAGTTCCAGTACAGAAAATGAAGATATTTATAATTCCGGAATTTTTTATTTTAGGGTCAAGCTTTCTCAACTTTGGAGTCATTAATTACAAGTGTTGTTTGCATGTAGCTAGTGGTTCATTAATTACTAAAACATACATGTTTAATGACAGAGAGCAAATTGCACTGCGATCTGTAAACATACAGGTTAAACTGCGGAATAAAGTAGTAGCAGTATGTCCTACGTAATAATGTGGTCAACCCAGAGTGGTGACAATTTGTTTCATCCTTGAAAACAATCTTCAGGCGAAGAATGAAACAATTATACTTGATGCTGTCGTCAGTGTCCACTTTTATACTCACATACACATATATAGTAATAAATACATATATTACTCCTCACCGCCTGAGAATTTTAGCAACATGAAACATGATGATTTAAAACACTCTCTGTCTCTTTATATATATATATATATATATATATATATATATATATATATATATATATATATAATTTAAATTTTCCATAATCAGATAACTATTTCGAAGAGTGGATTTAAACCCGTCTCATCAGTAAAAACAAATCATTATGGAAAAATAAATTTATTTGTTTGTGCAAAAAAAAAAACAAAAAAAAAAACGGTAGTGGATGTGTGAAAAAAGAAAATGGAGAAAAAGAAAACGTGGCAGATTCTTGTCTTAACTAATTAGTTTGACACTTTGGTGGGGGTAGCAAAAAGAGATGCAATAAAATTTTAATTTTGGAATCTACTGCATATCCCGTGGATGATCTTCTTAATTAAGTTAGTGAAGGCTGCTATAATCCTTGACAGTTAATATTTGATAAGGTCGATAACAGAGTAAATATATACATGCTATGATTTAATATAAGACTATTTATTTTTAAAATTAATGAAGTTTTAATGTTTTCCTGTCCACACACTATTGGCAGTACTAGAATTGCATATATATATATATATATATATATATATATATAGTTTGCGCTTACCAACTGGATTTAATCATTCTTAAGTTTCATAACTTTTTGATTTAATTACCTCATCATAAGCTACAAGTGGGATGCTTATTTTTCCACGCCATCAAATCTTTAGGAGAAGGTAACGTAAAATGTTAAATCCTACATCCTCAAGACTAACATTAGCTAGCTAGTTTGATTAGGCAAAAACAAATGTTTATTTTTGTGCATATATATATATATATATATATATATATATATATATATATATATATATACTATGAGCAGATACATGTATATTTTTTGTCTACATATATATACACACCCACACATTTTACTGTTAGTTATATGTATGTATTTGTGTATATATATATATATATATATATATATATATATATATATATTAGTCATCCACATACAAGCCTGTTTCGCTGTATGACAGTTAATCTGTGTGCCTAGACATCTACTTGCTTCTAGCCGGGATCAAAACTCGACAAATTTGGTGTCAGTCTGAATCTCTACTCCCTAAGCATAGGCGCATAGATTGAGAAAATGTAAATTTTAGGATGTTATATATAAGCGGTGTATACACATGGCAGTCGCCGAATGAACTCAATTCATTATTGAAGAGTAACTCGTAAAACGCAAAAGTGTTAATTCTTTTTAAAATTGTCCTCTCCAGAGAGATCAGTCGTAATGAGGGCATAATATATTTGTCATCCACATACAAGCCTGTTTCGCTGTATCACACCTCATTACTGTGGCTAGACATCTACTTGTTTATATATGTATATAGTCTACCGCAGACAGATCTGTTTCGCTGTATCACAGCTCATCAGTACGGTTAGACATCCGATTGCTTCTAGCCAGGATGTATGTGTAGGTGTAGATGGATACATATGTGCATGTATTTGATTTTGGTTATATATATATATATATATATATATATATATATATATATATATATATATATTCGGATTCGGCAGGATTTTCATTAAAAATTTATGTATGTATATGGATGTGTATACGTATATGTACATATGTATGAGTACGTATATGTCTGTGTACGTATATTTATATATATTGTTTGCCAAATTCTCATTTTAGACCTATTATAATATTACCAGCATTTTTAATTTTATTTGTATTCTGTTAGTAGATTTTATACTTACTATATTAATCAGGCTATATTAACAATTTTTTTGATAAATTTTTAACAGGGCTAAATATATTATCTCCTTTCTCTACTTTTCTCTTTTTTCCTTTTCTTTTTCTTATATTTTTATATAACTTTCCCTTCTTTTCAAAATCTAAAGTCGGCATTTGTCATCATAGAAGATTTTTCTCCTTCTCTATCTCTTTTTTAACTCTTTCTTTTAACTTTTCTCCTGTCTACAACAGCCACCGCTGCTGAATAAGCGAGAATATTCTCACTGAAATAGCTATACAACGATTGTAATATTCAGAATTGTATTTGATATTATATACTTATTTGGCTCTGTAAATAGATAATACTATTTATATCGATCCCACCACCTAGATCATTTTTTATATTAATAAAATTAAAATTAATAGGATCTGTTTTTTTGTATTTTACCGACAGGCTATTTCTCTCTTCTTTTTTTTTAAATATAAATATATATATATAATGTACAAACTACATGATTGTACATGTTCTAAAGTATAATATTGATTGATCTTCTTTGTATTTTGACCACGGTTTTAAATTAATGTTTTGAACGTTACCATTATTTCTTCGTTCCTTATTCATTTGGATGTATATATATATATATATTCAAGTAAATAAAGAACGAAGAATTATTAACAACGTTCAAAGCATTAATTTCAAAACAGTGCTTAATATAGAAATAAAGCAATAAATATTTATTGTAAGTTACACACACACACACACACACACATACATATATATATATATATATATATATATATATATATATATATATATATATATATTATTTATAATAAGTCATAGTTTAGGACATGTACAAATTATAATTTACTAAAAAGGTGTACATTTTGTTTCGACATCTACAAAACAATGCCTCATTAGGTAGTTACTAATGATGGGACCATCATAATATATATATATATATATATATATATATATATATATATATATATATATACTCTTATCGCCGTTTAGGTGTGCTCATAACATTACATATGTGTGGATATATATATATATATATATATACATATATATATATGCATGAGTGTTTCTTTATATTTATGTTATAGGTATAACTTATATATGTTACAACATATGTAAGTTATACCTATAACATAAATATAAACAAACACTCATGCATATATATATATATGTATATATTCACATATATGTATAACTTATGTAAACATATGCATATATATATATATATATATATATATATATATATATATATATACATGCCTATACAAACATATAAACATGTAATTTTAAAAAATACATATAAAATTATGAATACACTTATATCGATACATTTGTTTCCATGTGCATATCTTTAAATGTGGGTATAGTAATGTAATTATATATATATACGTTTATAGTTCTCTCTCTCTCTCTCTATATATATATATATGTGTGTGTGTGTGTGTGTGTGTGTGTGTATAACAGTTAATATGCGAACATTTGTATCTCTATTTCTACATGCGTTTTTCCGCTTTTATGCATATATGTATTTACTAATATAAAGTCTTTTATCAACATAAGAATTTATTCATGTTAATCTAAATGAAATCAGAACAAAATATACCCACGTAACCCTTAGAAATCATCAGTTTCTCTATATTTAATGTTAAATGCATATAAAATATTTTAAACTCTGAAGAATAAACCGAATTTCTTATGCCTGACTCAAACGAATTGTAAGTATATTTTTTGGTATTTACACAATTCTGGAAAGAAACCCAAGCATCAAATAGGCCGAATCTTTAAAAATAAATTGTTATAAATGCTTGTGTTTAATGAATTGATATTACTTGATAAGCAAGAAATTCATTTCGTCATATTGCTTTTGTCCTGTGACCAAAAATAAAGTTTTCTTAAATTTTTATCCTTTTTCTCGCATGTAATTTTGAAGATCTAAAAATGAGACTACATAGTCATGTATATACATAAATAAAATATTTGTGTTCATATTATTTGTGTTTTTCTTTTTTCTTTTTTTATATTTGTTAGCTTAATGCTGATGTCCCCAGTGGCATTTTTTTAGCAATATTAAGACGATATTTGAAGTCTATGTATGTTTTACCCAGCTCACTATTGATTTTTCACTAGTAAAAAAAAAAAAAAAAAAAAAAAACAAACAAACAATTACAGTTCCTAAAAAGAATTCAGTCTACGGAAATAAACTGAACATAAATTTAAACAAAGGAAAATTGAAGAGCATTTAAGCATTTTTTTCTCCCTCTTTTTTGCACAACTTAATAAAAATCATTTTTGTATAAGAAAGTCAGTGTCGAAGAGAAATAGATGTATTACTGTGAATATAATCCCCGGGTTGCTTAAGTAGTTTTCCATCGACTGGTTTGTTTATTTGTTTTGCTTATTTCTATATTTTAGGATCGCCATTCGTGTCGGTGTGAACAAAAGCCTATTGTACTCTCAACAGAGAAAGTATTGTACGAGAAAAATACCTTAAATACAGCTGTTTCGGTATATTACATTGACGAAATGACAATACGTCTGTTGGCTTTGATAAATTGTGTTCTTTATTAACAGGATCAATTAGCACCGACTAGCACTGACTAAGAAGAGCTAAAGGACACTAAATAAAGCATAAACAGAATTATCTACTTTCTGGCCGAGGCGCACTTGATACCAAACTATTTATTTTTATTTATTTTTTATTTTTTCTTAATGCTAGACAATGAGTAATTGGTTTGCAACTTTTTCGATTTCATTAGCGACTCAAATGGTTGTCATAGTCAACCATATGAGTCGCTAATGAAATCGAAAAAGCCTGCTGAAATCGAAAAGCCTGCTGATCGTCTCGGGCGCAGATAAAATGATCAATCAAGCGAAGAATTGTCACATTAAAAGATCCAAAAACAATAAACAACGTAGCAAGTCGGAAAAAAATTCAACATCTTAACGCGAACGGAATATGCGCAGGGAAAATTAGTTTTTTGTTTCATTGTATTTAAAAATATTTTTTCATTAGGAAATATCTTAAATATTAACAAATTGATACCGCAAAAAGCTAAAGGAATCAATCGAAACAACAGAATATTTATTACAGAATACACAGGCTGGTCAAGAATGGCAAAATCCATATGGATCGAAAGTACTTCAACTGATTTTATAAACGAAAGAGCACACACGAGGTACAATTTTAGTTATTAGAAAAATAAACATAATTTGACAAAATATTTCTAATAGACGATGAATTTTGAATGAAGGAATGTCTTTGAATATAAAACAAAAAAAGTTCGTAGGTAATTCGGGCAAACGTCTTCCGATTCCATAGAAACTGGCAATTATTTTTTTTCTTTTTTGAATAGTAAAATACAATCTTGTCATAATTTTCTAAAGTCATTTTCCCAGGAAAGGTTTTATATATTCTCCACTCTTACTTTCCCATTGTCACAACAAATAGATTAAATCTTTTTAAACTACCAGTATCGTTTACCCTTTTACTTTAGTTTGTCAATCAGAATTATCTGTGATGATGCTCATGTCAATACAATGACATGCTTTATAACTTTAGTACAATTACTTTTATGTTGACGACGAAAAACTATGTAACTATTAAAAACTAGTGATTAAAATGAAGTTTAGTTTAAAACGAATGATTATTGTAGCAATAAAATCGTGGCTAAATTTCACTAAAGAAGAAAAATAGCAAAAAACAACATAACACATGTTCATGTTGCATTGTCAAATTATCTATGGCTCGAACTGGTATCCGGCCACCTACGTTTACTGCTTCCTATTAGATCGTATCGGGTGTCTTTAGACCAATTTACCAAACTTGTACTGATCTGATATCTCACTGAATGTTAAAAAACATCTTTTTCCTGTAAACATAAAGCACAATGCAATGGGATAAAATTTTCTTGTCTCCAGCAAAAATGGTGCAGATTACTTGTCAGTGACAAAGACCGTACAGTGAAGGAAATAAAATTTTCTTGCTACCAAGCCAAAAACTTCACTACGAAATGCTGGAAGAAGCAATTCACTTTTTCCACACTTTCGCAGCAGATTTTGTTTAATCAATTCATGGAAAAGTGAGACGACGTCGCCACATCCTATTTTATCTTACATGACTTGACTGTCAAGTAACCCTGTCAAATGTATAGTATTTCAGAAATACGATATATTGCTAACAATCTGCGTATCTGTTTCTTAGGATATTTTCTTCCTTCTTAATTCTTATCTTTGAATTATTATCCTTTATTCTATGGCCACAATATTACACACAGCTAGATAAAAGTACCAAAAAAACAAAAAACAAAAAAAAACAACCCCCTCAAAAAAAAACAGAAGAATCAAATACATGGATATTGCAATTAAGATAACCAAAAATTACAGATAGCACAACAAAATTTACTAAATAAAGAAAAAAGTCCCACAGATTCATTTGTGGCGTCTCTCGCGGCCGGTCGTTGATGGCTTCGATTCAATAGCTGTTCGTCAAGTTGATAATGATCTCCCTTGCCCACGTTGTGAACTTTGATCATAAGGAAGTCCCGTGGAATACTCGCTAGATGTCTCTCCGCCAAGTCAAACCAAGCCGAGTGCGCGCACAATTGAGCAAATGAAATGGCACCAAAAATAATTTCAATGAAGCCTGAATCAGTTGTAGAAAAGTCTTTATATACAAAAACGAAAACAGAAAAACAATCACCAATCATCTTCTTCCCAAATCCTGTTCCTATCAAGCTGGCAACAGTACTGAAATTTTGACCAATTTCTCTTAATTTCACGGAAACCAGATGTGAGGCCGAGACGCGAGGCGTCAACGGAACGGAACGGAACGGAACGACCAATTCCATCTCTAAGTAGTAATTTTCCAAGCGTTTTTCTTATTATTATTAACTCAAGTCTCTGGTTGGCGATAACACTTCACTCCAATCGGAGGTTTACATTAGTGGCGATTCAAAATGTCTTTGTATTGTTTCACACCGAAGCTTTACGGAAACTGCCGAAGAATTTTCTTTGGGTGTGGTGGATAAAGCTGGCAACGGCGGTAAGACGTCTTCGGTTCGGTACTGTTACGAGGATGCATTTATATATAATAATAATAATCGTCATAATAATGTCTAAAAAGTTGTAGTAAGGGATTCTATTGAGTCCTACATATTATTCCAAAAAAGTTTTAATTCTTGAAGTAGTTGTTAAATAGAGAAATTAGAAATAGAACGTTTTGGAAGATTGTAGAAAATTCCAGTAGATTCGAGAGAATTTGAAAAGATTCTAGAAATATTTAAATTAGGTGTTAGCCCCTATAAAGTAGGTTTTGAGCAGGAGAGGTTAGTTGATAACAGGATGGGCTGAGCTTATCAGCTCCGGCTTTGATTCAAGGATTTATATCCAGCCTAAAGAATCTCATAGAAAGTCGATGACAAACTAAACTTTGAAAGAGTTGTTAACAGGATATGCTGACCTTATCAGTTTCAGTTTTGATTCAAGGATTTATATCCAGCCGAAGGAATCTCTCTAAGTAAAGTCGACCACAAACTAAAACTTGAAAGAGTTGTTAAAAGGATATTTAACTCCTTCGTCAACTTAACGGGGTAAAGATATTTGACATCTTACCTTCCCCTTCTCTCCTCGTAACACTCGCCAGTAGTAAACTCTATGTCTCTTGTTTTGAATGCTACAAAAACTGTATATTTGTAAATATATTTTGGAGTGTTTTGTAAATTAAATATTTGTCTGTGATTTTTCTCTGAGTTTTGGTCAATCGTTCTTTTTATCATTTATTTTTTATTTTGTTACAGTTAAAATGTAACAGTACTTCAGACTGGCTCTTCGATTCAAGCTGGGTCCTAACTTTATCTGCAAAATTGCTTTTTATCTGTCTTCGTCTGCAAAATCACTTCTTGTCTGTCTTTAACTCTCCTTGGCCGTTCCAAACTTCGTCTGCAAAATCACTTCTTGTCTGTCTTTAACTCTCCTTGGCCGTTCCAAACTTCGTCTGCAAAATCACTTCTTGTCTGTCTTTAACTCTCGTTGGGTGTTTCGAGACTTCGTCTACAAAATCACTTCTTGTCTGTCTTTAACTCTCGTTGGCCGTTTCGAGACTTTAACTGCAAAATACCTTCTTGTATGTATTTAATTCTTTTCGGTCGGTCGGCAACAGGCTTCTCTACTGTTGGCACCCATCAGCGTGGCAATTATCTTTGTCTCTGCACATCTTCAGCTAAGTCAGTGGCTGGCTCCTCTACGGTTGGCACCCAACGGCGTGGCAAATATCTCTGTCTCTGTAAATCTTGAGTCAGGAACTCTATGGGAGATGGCCGGCCCTACGGTGGGCGCCCACTGTCTTGGCGCCTATCTTCGTCGTTACATCACTGATCCGAGAGCCGACTAGACTCTTTTCGTGACCCCCTCGGGGTTCTGTATTTATGCTTGTTCCTGCTTTATGACGGATACGAGGTGTCTATACAAATCTACTTGCTGGACCTTGCGGCCAATGAAATCATTCTTTCCCCCAGCTTTGAGGCGGAGTTACTTCTTTCCCTTGGTTTAACCAATGAAGCAGCGTTATTTCCATGACATCAGTTCTTTTCGTCTTTTTTCCTCTTGACGTCAACAAATCTAGCCTTTATGCTTACCACTCCTTTCTCGGGGAAATTTTAATTCAAACATTTCTCATAGCAAGCATACTAACCTTTACATTTGTCAAATATTTCCTTTATTTTGTGACAATCGTTTTCGACAATCCAAAACCATGTCTGGGTCAATACAATTCTCTGTATCAGTTTTGAACCCTTCGTCAGCCAGGCTGCTTCTGCTGACCTCGTCTGACCTGGCTGTCTGATAAACTCACACCTGCAATGAAATAAGAATTAGTTCATATTTCAGGTTTTTGGTTGCAATTTCCCTTTCTCTTTTTTTTTTTTTTTTTCTCTGCTCATACTTGGACAGAATAAATTTATTTCCTCTGTTCATATTAGAACAAAACAAATTTTTCCAGCTGGTTCTTTTCGATTCATAAAAATTAAAAGCACTAACCAACACAATTTCTTCCGTTTGATCTGCAACAATTAATAATACAACTAATAAAGTTTCTTCCTTTCCGTTGGCATGCCAAAAATAGTGTTTCACATTAAAAAAGTACGTAAATAAATTAATCACAGTAAATATATTGGGCGTTAGTAGTTTAAACATCAAGAAATTTGTCGGTAATTACAAAACGGGATATCTTTATGGTAATGCAAAAACCCATAAATCAGGTTTTTTCTCTCATACCTATCATATCACAAATACCTACACCGATATACCAACTATCTAATAACTTAAATCATATAATTTTTCCCTACATATTTAACAATGCATGAACTAACGAATTTCTCTATATAGCAAAAACAACCAATCCGAAAGGCAACATTCTAGCTTTGCTGGATGTTGAAAATATTTTTACTAGGAGTATATAGGAGTGAATATTTCGACAGGAGAAACAACGTGCGAGTGTGAAAAAAATCCAACACGCACTCACGCACGCATTAGAAATTTCTTACCTACTTACCACTTGACTAATCTATTTATACACGATACCTTGGCCACTAGAAAAGCAAACGGATCTCGATATGTGAAGTCACAAGTTTATTCGCCCGAAGAGAGTCAATTTTAGACTCAAAACACGTATAACGGCACAAATAATATTATGGACACTTAATATATCACACAAAAAGCAAGTAATAATAACATTCTTGTCTTACGCCTATTTTTATCTTTGTGTATTTGTTAAATTAGTTTCTTGTCTTTATGCAGTCAGTTTGATGCCAGTAGGGATTTTTAATTATTTTAATGCCTTTCCCAAATATGTCGAGGTTGCTAAGCATTTATATCAGTTCCTTGTAGCATACTTTGTTGAACGCATTAGCATAATCTATCAAACAAAGGTACACGTCCTTTTTCATTTGTATTGCTATATCTATATTCAGACCAGCGTATATATGTTAAAGTCTACGTGTTTGTATGGGTGCGTGTATGTCAGTTAATTCATTGCACTGTTTTTGCCTTTGGGTTATATGCACGCGTATGGGCACTAAAGAGGTAAGGTCGATGGATAGGCGTATGGGTACGCGACATTTAACAAATTACTTTTCACATTTTATTTCTAATGATGACAATGTGAACCCCGATGATAAATGTAAACTAAACATGGAAGAGAAACTAATGAAATATAAACCAGGGTTCTACTGAAGTTATAGATATATTAGTGACAGTGTTTATCTATAAAATAATCATATTTGTTAACCTTAGTGGTTCTTAGTACAGTTCCACAGAGCGATTGGGTATAGGAAATGTCAGAAGGAGGGTGATAGACGACTTAGAATGTACATAGGGAGAGAGTTGGAGAGAGTGGGTGTGAGTTAGTGTGTTAGGAGGTGTCTATTGACCCTACATTTAAACTTCTGGAGGTTGTAGCCGTCGGGGAAGCAAGCATGCGGTAGAGAATTCCACAGGTGGGAAGTGCGAGGAAAGAAGTTGTTGGAGTAGAAATTGCGGTTACATTTCATCGGTTTCACTGTAAAAGGGTGGGACCTAGTTGCCAATCTAGTATCTCGTGCAAATACATAATAAATAATAATAGCAACAATAAATCTACACTTTAAACAAGTGTAGCAAAATACCTTTAAAAACTTCGGGTGCAGGTCTATCTCATCAAAACATATATTCGTCCTTTTGGTGTGGAACGTGTTGTAATTCAAAGACAAATAAATTAGCGTATTACAGTGCGAGTTTTTCTTTTGTTTTTTGTTTTTTACGCAAAATATAGGTGGCCACACAGGCATCTTTTAAGATATTAAAGTCATGAATCTTTGGTGACCGGTTGCACTATACACAAATGAAAAAAGTTCTGGAGGTTTTAAAATTTATGCAAAAAAAATACGTGAAGTCAACTTATACATGAGTACATGCAGTACGTCACTTGACCGCGTTAAAGAGATACAATCTCCATTTAAAATGTTAAGAGTTTAGAGAATGTGTACCTTTATGCGGGATTTAAAAACGAAAACATATTTCAACAAGAAGATTCTAATGCGCCAATACTTCAAGTGAAGAAAGATTTTCTACCCTGAAAAATGGTATTCAATTTCTTTTTCAACTCGACTCAAACACTCAGGGCTGATTAAAAAAAGAAGTTGAAGTTGAGAGGGTGTTTTGGAATGACGAACCTAATCCTTATGATGAGTTGCTTCAGAAAGAGTTACAGGAGGGTAGCACCTGTTAAAATCTCAGCTATGGCCAAAAAATGAACACTCCCTAAAAAATAAAATTCAAAAAGTATAAAAATAAACTTTTATAGCAAAATTACTAAGATGGCTTAATTACCAACAATATATTTTATCTGTAGTTGAAAGTATACAATTGCGTTCAAAATATATTTAGTTGAAGCCATAATATTGTGTTCAAAATATTTAGATTTCGGCATTAAATGACCCAAAGAGATTGATATGCCGCTAAACAAAATCCACTAATCAGAAGAAATCAAGTTAACAAAAGAATAAGCAAAATAAAGCAGATATTTTTATTTTGTCGGAGACGTCTTGTCTGGGAAGTGTTCAAGACAGTTCCCGAAAGAATGAATAAAGTAATGTTGTCTGTTGAAAAACAGGTGTATGGGCTTACTTTCCTGTTGAATGAAAGTGAGTGAGTGAGTGAGTGAGTGAGTGAGTGAGTGAGTGAGTGCAATATCACAGAGATTTGTGTCCTTTCTTGATCGCACGAAAAAGATATTTCTCTTGAAATTGGAACTGCGGAAGCTTCCAATTGTTTTAAAGCATGCTCAGATTGTTGAATAGAGCAAATGCTTCGAATAGCGTCTTCGCATGCGCATCTGACCTAACAGAATATAGCGTCTGATACAGAATAAATGCGGAGGTATTAAGAAGGCTTTATTCTTACTTGGTTCGTATTAATATGAACACTCTGTAATTAATAACCGATTAATATATTTTGAAATCGAAGGTTGCATTCTTCTAAAATAATTGTTAAAAGTTTCATTAGAGGGTATTCTTTAGAAGTAAGATACGCATTGTATTCTTAAAACCCAAGTTACGCATTTCTTTAGAAATGTTTCAAATATCTTTAAGGTTAACGTAATATTTGTTTCAGTCATCTTTTTAGAGAGGACCAGTGAAATCATTACTCTTCTAATGACCACTTGAAACTTGTAAGCAGACATTTGAATTTGAAAATCCGTATATCTGATAAACCAAATAAATTTGTTATCATCACTTTCTACAATAAAATATGATGCTTCCAGACAAAATACAGAGTAAATTTGAGGTAAGACGAACGGGAATTTATTTCCATAGCTTGATTGGTTAATTTGTGTTTTATGGCTCATCAAACTTTTTCAGGTAATTTTAAAGCTAGAAAAATATATTTTTAGGTTTTAATAATTTTTGGATGTGATAAAGAGTTACTGATACAAGTCATATTGACTCATAGTTTGGGGAGAAGAACAGGATTCATTCTTTCCTCAAGAGTATTTGCGCGTAAGTGAATATAATGAACCAATCTGGAATTTGAACTCGGCTCTCCGGTTTCCAATTCCTAGGCATTACAACCCACTAACATACCAGCTCACAGTACCTGGTATTCCTAGGGGTTCAATCATATAGTCCAGTCTCGACGTTGCTTAATTTCGGTGATCTTGTGAGAATCGGTGTTTGAACATGATTTCTCGTGCAAACCCAGTATGCTCAACTCTGCGATCAAATGTATTTCACTCAAAAGGCTTGAATTAACCCGTGGTATTTTTTTAAAGACTTGATATTGATCAACATGATCATGAAATGCATCAAAACTGGTAGATTGAAAGTCTTGGTAAAGGCCAACTTTCATGAATAGACTGGTGCTACAGAATCACAAAAAAAGAACATTATTAAATAACAGAAACTACATCCCTTGGAAACTACTAACAGCAGAAAATAATAAGAGAACTGCATATGTATCTCAAAGGGTAAATAATGGCATAATCAAAAAGCATGAAATCAGATACTGGACTTGAGAAAAATGTTGTCCTGTAAAATTGTTTTATGGGAAAGATTTTATAAATTCCACCGAAAACAGTACTGGCTGCTCAGTCAAAAAATGACGAATGCTTTCTTTTAAGGAATCGGCTGATATTCCTGCAACTATTATTATCTTAACAAAATTCTCATCTATAGTGGAGAAAGGGATAACAGCTACTGAACGAGAAACCATCTTCTGCTTAATCTATGTGCTCAGGACGTAGGTAAACATAGCCTTCCACGTCTCCCTATCCCTGGTGGCTCTTAGCACGCTTTTTCCTGTTACCCCACCCAAAACCCAAACTGCTATCTACCTGCTCAGGCCCGTAAATTATGTTAGACGTTGCTTTCTGCTGTCTCTCTTTCTCTCTATCTTGCGTGTGAGTATCAGATTCTCCAAGACCTCCTTCCTCATTACATGTCCAAGGAACTTTAGCTGTCTTTTTATGATGTTCAGTATTAATTTTCTTTTTGTTTCCATCCTATCCAAAACCTCGTCATTACTCACATGTTCGATCCATGATCTGTAGAACCACATTTCAGTTGCTTCAAGTTTTTTCTTCATCTTTGATGAGATTGTCCAGAATTCACTGCCATATTAAAGAACTGACATCACACAGCAATCCAGTACTGTTTTCTTTGTTTCTAGCGAAATTTTCCTGTCTCTTAATACACTGCTTAGCTTCTGGAATGCGTCCTACGCTATGCCAATTGTCCTTCGGGTCTCAGTGTCAGACTTCCCTTCTTCTGTTAAATGGCTTACTAGGTATTTAAATTTTTGTACCTGCTTGATTTTAGTATCACTCATTTGTAATTGGTATTTTGGGCAGCTCTTTTTGATAATGACAATGCATTCAATTTTCTTGTAGTTTATCTGAAGTTCTTTCTTTTCACTCTCTTTAACTACCTTCTGTAGGAGGTCTTGTATTTTTTCCATGTCTGTTATCAGCACTGTATCATCTACATACCTTATGTTGTTCAGATTGTGGCCCTCGAAGACGGATCCTGACATAACTCTTATGGTCCTCATAATAGTCTCGCTGTACAAGTTATATAGATCCAGTGAAAAAACACATTCTTGTCTTACGCCTATTTTTATCTTTGTGTATTTGTTGTATTCGTTTCCTGTCTGTATGCAGTCAGTTTGCTGCCAGTAGAAATTTTTAATTATTTTAATGCCTTTCCCAAATATGTCGAGGTTGCTAAGCATTTATATCAGTTCCTTGTAGCATACTTTGTTGAACGCATTAGCATAATCTATCAAACAAAGGTAAACGCCCTTTTTCATTTGTATTGCTATATCTATATTCAGACCAGCGTATATATGTTAAAGTCTACGTGTTTGTATGGGTGCGTGTATGTCAGTTAATTCATTACACTGTTTTTGTCTTTGGGTTATATGCACGCGTATGAGCACTAAAGAGGGAAGGTCGATGGATAGGCGTATGGGTACGCGACATTTAACAGATTACTTATCACATTTTATTGCTAATGATGACAATGTGATCCCCGATGATAAATGTAAACTAAACATAGAAGAGAAACTAATGAAATATAAATCAGAGTTCTACTGAAGTTATAGATATATTAGTGACAGTGTTTATCTATAAAATAATCATATTTGTTAACCTTAGTGGTTCTTAGTACAGTTCCAAGCCAAATCCTCGTAGCAGTATTGGTTTACATTATTTTTCCAAGTAGAGGTGCGGATAAAGCCACAGTTTCTATGAAAGACAAATAGACGAGATTTGTTTGAATTCTCGTTGAGTTCATTATGTACAATATCGGACAGATACCGTTGAGAAGGGTGCAAATTCATCTCTTCTCTACTCAGGTAATACGTTCAGATCTTGTTTAATTTTTGGAATTTCAAGGATAGTTTTGGCACATTTTTGTTCATGAGAAATCAGCTGCGCTTGGTTTTTTATCCACAACCAATCATAAGTTTTTTTCCGAATTCCCAAAAGTGAATTTAGAGCCGACCTGGAGGTTAAAAAGGGGAGCCGATGAGTTAATTCAATGAGTCAACGAACAGTTGCTGTTGAAACTCAGGTCGCTCTGGACAAGAAAAAAAATGTAAAAAATTTGACAACCACCAGAAGAGAATTGAAATGAACACCAAAGTCGTTCCCACATCAAAGAAAAGTCTTCTGCTCCGAAAATTGTAGCTATTCTACAAAAACTATTCAGAGAAGTGTTTTCTCTTTTTCTAGATTGTATGGGCAGTTTTGTTTTCTGAAGACCATATACAGCATTATAATTTTTATTGTAAAAGCGCATAATTCTTTGTCTTGATTATTTCTACATACTTGCTATTGGTAATCATTTTGCACACAGTTGACTTAATTAGTGTAATTCATTCACTATTTTAAATAAATTCGTATGTTCTTAAATTCGGCTCGTGTTGTCTGTCTCCGTTGTGTGCCGATGTAAATTAAGTGTTACTTCAAACATTTGTTTGAACTATTGTTTTGTAGGTTTATTTTTTAACAAATAAAAAATTCCTTTACTTTACACAAATTAAATTGTTGAATGTGTTACACTTTAAAATAGGTACTGCCACTCATTTTTGATACCTAAATTTAAACTGAGTTTTTTAAAAATAAAAAAGTTTTCTTGAAGCTTTAATTTTAGTTTTAACTGAAACCCAAGCGATTAAATTTACTGATTCCAGTAAGCAAAATACTCTGGTGCATTTCAAACCGAATTTATATCAATCGGAATCCAGAATTTTTTGATTAAAAAAAATTTCAATTTTTCGGCAATTTTTCATCAATCGACCTATTTTGTAAACAAAAGCCAATTCTCGGTGTTAAAAAATCTCGCAAAAGCAAAATATACCTCACTGACACATTATTTTATTCAAATTAGCGAATTTAAAGTTACCTTAATCTGATTTGAAAGAAGAATTACTTTCTTACTGTCTCAAACGTACTATAAAAGCTCTTCTTAATTACGGTAGCTTTGTTATCGGGGTTATCATCATCTTATCATGACTGACGGAAGACGTTAAAAATGCTAAATATGGAAGACGAATTTGACAATGTTAAACGTATGATTCATTTTTTTATTTTTAACTAAATGTACAAATTAAAAATTTAACACTATATATTCAGCAATTATCCAATATTTTGTAGAGTTTTAGTTAGTTTATCTTTATATCCCTACGTTTGAAGATGTTTTATGAAAGATAAAAATTAAATTGATATAAAACTTTCTTTTAAAACATATTAAAATTTAATAACAGAATGAAATTATATAATGGCAGAGGTAACTCAATAATTTATGAAATGTTGTGGCATTTATTAAATTTTGTTTTTAATATCTATTTTTTATATTCCTTTTAGGTACCTCCACAAATTTTGAATTTCAAAGTTACTTTTTTTAACAAAATTAGGAAATTAGTAATTAAAATATAAAATTTGCTTTAAATTTTGAAGGGATAATTTGCAAAGCCCGTTGAGTGTTGAAATGTAGGCATAGGAAACACAGAAGCCAGATGAAAGAATTGTACCCTGCCGAAAATGTTTATATATATATATATATATATATATATATATATATTCATGTCTGGAGCGCAAACTATGAAACACGTGACCTTTAAATGATATATATCATGTACCGTTACCCGTTAAAAGAAAATACGGGTCATAATCAGTCAATTAAGTACCATACGTGATACACGCTTGAGCGATCAAGTCTCGAAAGAGACATGACTAACTGGGCAGAATATTATCCTGCAGTAGGTTGCCATTGCTTTCTGCGGTAGACTGGTTGCCGACCAAGGCTATAGAATCCAATCTGTCCTGTTATTTGACTCATAACTGGAAGGAAGAGACGGATTAATACCTTTCCCAAGGGTATTTGCGCGTAAGTGAATGAGATGAATTCAGCTGAAATTCGAACTCGGCTCCCCGATTTCTCGCTCCGAGCCGATATCCAATGCACCACAATACGCACACAATTAAAAGTTTTATCATTTTAAACATGCATTGGCTAAATTATTTGTATTAAGCTTTTCAATTTTCAATTAGTAACTGTAGCCTTCATGCATTAATTTAACGATGAAGGAGAAAATCTTTGAAAAATTTTTGAAACTTTATAAATAGTAATAAATAATAAACAATAATAAAACGAAAACAATTCTTATAAAAATTCATTATTCATTGAATTCCTTAATTTGTATTGTTTATAAAAGCAATGAAAATCTAAATAAAAAATGGCGTAGTTTATTTGCATTTTAGTTTTCGCAATTCGGAGCAGATTTTCAAAAATGGCCTAATTTTGAAGAAAAAAAACAGTTGATTAGCATTTCCCAATGTTTCCTGAATTTAATTAATATTAGGTCTATTAACGATCGCGAATTTCTTGGAATTTCCGGAAATTAATTGGTGGTGGGGGTGCATATGTAATATATATATATATATATATATATATATATATATATATATATATATATATTATCAAGATTTTCTAAAAGTAATTATTTAAAAACTGATTTCAGTCAATTATGAAGAAGTTCCGAAATTTTTATTAAAATCCAACCATTATTTGATTTTTGCAAGAATTTTCAATTTAATGTGTCTTTCACCGGTAAAAAATGTCACTTGCGTAATGTTACGTTTGTCGTTATAAACTCTTGTAAAAGCTAAGTCACTCACAAACAAGATTTTCTACCAATATTTTGAACGTGTAAAAAAAAATTCTTTAGAAATAATTAAAAATACTTCGATCTAAATAATACCAACATTGTGCCGAATAAAACTATGTTTTATTAAGTTTGGGACCTTTGTTATTCATACTATGTTGTTTTTCAGCGATTTATTGGGAGTACCTGATATTATGTAAAAAAAATTCTGTTTACTTGTATTATCTCAATGGGTCTATCGTCGAAAAAACACATGTCTCTATCCAGAGAAAAACCCTATTTCGCAAAACTTTTAATGAACATCACGTTATGAGCATATCATTGTAGTATTAAGAATATATTCCTCTCGGGTCAAATCTTAATTCGGAAATTCAAGTAAATATTTCCTTTGTCAGAGAATAAAATAATTAAGGGAGAGGAAGTGTATAAGAAACGGAGAATAAAAATTAAATTTTACATATAAAATAAAGTTGATAAAGGAACCAGAGCGACTTGAACACCGAACGAAGTTAGTAATTACATTTCCTCCTCCTAATCATTTAAGATATCACTCTGGGAGATTTCGCAATTTATTTCTAAGTTTTAATCACTTCATATTACCATTTTACATTCTTATGCAACTATACATTGAACCATGGCGAACGCTTTGTTATAATCTTAAGGTATAATGATCCCCAGTTCCAGGAAACGGTATTCCGTGCCAAATTTGTGTAGAAAACTGCTTCCTAGTTTAAACTAAGAAGTTATATGAGTAATATAGGTGTATAAATTCAAAGGCGCCATTACCCATGATGGGGAAACGAAGACGTCATCGACGAGGATTATAACAGGACCCAACCTGAGTGACTAACTTGACTGATTCTTTTTAAAAGATTGTTAAGGTAGAGAACAAATTACTGTTAGTGCTTTGAGGATGCATTGTTTGGGTTAAGAAATATTTCTATCATTATTAAGAGACTTTTAAATCTTGTCTTGCAGTTCAGTGTTCCCAATTTTGCCGTTGTTTCGTGAATTTGGTGACATGGTAATTTCAGTCCCTGGTTCAAGAACACAGGCTTTAATTAAGTAGAAACAGGGCGAGTAGTAAATGAGTTGCACTAAATAAGAACAAGGTGAGGTGTCTCTAGATATGAACAGCGGAAAGAGAGCAATCTACTTCCATACTTTCAAAATTTCTTCAAAATTACTCAGATTGACATAAACCTCAAGAAGACCAGAGGAAACATAAAAAAGGTGTTGTGATAATGAGAACGAAACGAGGACATTATTCCTAATATAGAGATTCTTTTATATCTTTTAAAAACAGAGAAACTTGAAATATGAAATAATGAGTTTTTTATGACAGTTTATGACAACTAATGTTAAAATAAAGTGACTTTTTATTTCTTCATTTTCTTCAACTTTTATTTAAAATTTCATTGAACAAAAGAACAATTTTATCTTTCTCCTTTACTCTTTCAATATCGTCAATTGATTCTTCAGTAACTTCACTAATAGTCTTTCCATGTTTATTTCATGATCTGTGTGTACACAACTAAAGAAATCGTTTAATATTTTACATTTACTCGGCATTGTTGATGTTACGGTATAGTTTCTTTTCTAAACTTTACTATGATTGAAGCACGGAAACTATTATACATTTATCCAAATGGGGGTTATTTTTTTATTTTACTATTTAAATAGTCTTTACGCTATTCAGCCTCCTTTCACTCATTTAAAATCATTTACTGTAAATTTCTGATTATAAAAACAGAAATATGACATATTTTTTATTTGCTTAAGAATTATATTTATATAAATAATTATAAACAAAAAAATGTAAAAGATCAAAAAGAACCAGAATCACACTGGAAAGTTGAAGAAGCAGCGTAACATGGGAGTTGGAGTAATTTTTGTCGTTATGAGTGCGCTTGGAACATCACCAAAAACTTGAAATAGCGCTTAGGGAAAATTGGAATTGAGACTAAGTTTGTAGGCCTCCAGAAAACTGCCATTCTATATTGTACAAGAATTTTTCCAAAATTTTCTTGAGTTGTGGGGTGTTTCGTTGACACTATGCTACAAGAACGGAATTTCGATTGACTACGTCAATATACAATAAAAGCTTAATAATTTCAAAGACATTGACAAGATCAAGAAATAAACCGACTTTCGGTTTGAAGTTGCCAGAATGTAAAACGTTCAGTCCATTATTGTCTCAGTTATCATTGGGGCGTTGCGAGTTTGTTAAAGTTAACTTAAAGTCAGGCATGAAAGAAACCGGTATTAAGTCTACTGGCCCTTCGTCCATAGTCTGTTTTGCTTGTCATTGGAAAGTTTTTGTGACAAGTGCTCTCTGTTTGAAGTGGAACGAATTGATGGAGAACACCCATAATGCTAAATCGCCGGTTTAGAACGAAAACAATGCGAAAAAAAAAAATAATAATAATAAAAATGATAAAAAGAAGAAGATTGTATTTTTTTAATCGTGTCACCCCAAGCAAGGTATTCCACTGCTACTATAGCGCAGGGGGTTACACAGAGCGATTGGGTATAGGAAATGTCCGAAGGAGGGTGATAGACGACTTAGGATGTACATAGGGAGAGAGTTGGAGAGAGTGGGTGTGAGTTAGTGTGTTAGGAGGTGTCTATTGACCCTACATTTAAACTTCTGGAGGTTGTAGCCGTCGGGGAAGCAAGCATGCGGTAGAGGATTCCACAGGTGGGAAGTGCGAGGAAAGAAGTTGTTGGAGTAGAAATTGCGGTTACATTTCATCGGTTTCACTGTAAAAGGGTGGGACCTAGTTGCCAATCTATTATCTCGTGCAAATACACATCTAGGGGGCACCAGTGATTTAAGTTCGTCAGAGCAGAAGCCATGAAAGAGGCACAGGGAAGCCACATCACGCTGGTGAGAGAGAGACTGCAGGCGGTCAGCCAAGTCGGTATCAATCGCATTACAGATTCTTCGATGTATTTTGTCAAGAACCCCGAGGAGAATAAAAGGGGCACCCGACCAGATGTGGCAGCAGTACTCAATACACGGGCGGACGGTAGATTTATATAAGTACAGGATAGATTCAGGCGGAAAGAATTTTGAACCGACTTTCATAGCTGCGGATTTAGCAATGGATTCGACGTAGTCATTCCACTTGAGGTCCGCTGAGAGTGTCAGGCCAAGTAGGCGTAGTGTTTTACTCTCTGGGAGGCAAGCCTGTTCCATACTAATGGGAGGGAGGTGCGGTTGTCTGTGGTGGTTAATTGACAGCAGCTTTGTTTTGAAAGAATTGAATTTTACGAGCCATTTCTTACCCCAATCCACCAGGGATTGGAGGTCCTTTTCAAGCTCGGCAGCGAGGTTTGCCTTGTTACCAACACCAGATTTTTGATCGAGGCGAGAGTAAACTGTGGTATCATCGGCGTACATGCCTACTTGTGATCTTATGGCATCGGGGAGATCATTGATATAGATTAGAAAGATCGTAGGACCTATGATAGATCCTTGGGGGACACCCGCGTTTGTAGGGTAGTTCTGGGAGGCATGTCCGTTTAATACCACCTTCAGTGTGCGGTTAGAGAGGAATGACTGGATTAAGTCCAACAGAAGTCCAGTTATGCCATAGCTTCGCAGTTTGCGTAGAAGGCCGGCATGCCATACTCTGTCGAATGCTTTAGAGATATCCAAGGCGACGGTTCGAGCTTCACCATTCTTGTCGAGAGCCTGGTATATATACTCGGTGATGGTCGTTAGCATATCAGCAGTAACCTGGTGAAGCGGAAGCCATACTGTTTGTCCGAGAGGAGCCCGTGGGCTGTGAGATGCTGAACGACCTCGGCAATGATAATGGCTTCGAACACTTTGCAGAAGATCGGAAGAAGGCTGATGGGGCGGTAATTTGCGGGTTCCGATGGTTCACCAGGGTTCTTGAATATTGGAACCACAGAAGAAGACTTCCAACAGGCAGGAA
Source organism: Ascarosepion bandense (assembly GCA_037127315.1). NCBI lineage: Eukaryota > Metazoa > Mollusca > Cephalopoda > Sepiida > Sepiidae > Ascarosepion > Ascarosepion bandense. Next base: position 3,176,755 of record JBBBDQ010028849.1, on the reverse strand, counting down.
AGCAGGAGGAAGATAGGCAGAGGTTGTAGAGCTTAGAAAGGATAGAGGAGAGTTCAGAGGTACAAGACTATTATTGGGATTTCATCCCCACCACCCGTTTTGTGATGGTCCATTTTTGAGATTATGCTAGAAATCAGCGAGGGCGTGATGTGGACGTCATTCAATTGGGCCTCAGTTCTAGATAGGAAATCGGGTGTATGAATTCCAGACGAATCCAGACTCGAATTGGTCGAGAATCTACGGGCAAAGCATTCAGTCTTGTCCGCTAAGGAGGTGAGCACCTCAAACTTGTTGATTACTGGGGGTATTGAGGACTTAGTCTTGTTAAGCACGCTTTTACAGAGTCGCCAGTAGTCTTTGGTTCCGAACTTAAAGAATGCTATGCACTACTTCATTCTGGCAGCAAACAGCATCTTAGCTTCGTTAAGTATCTTTTTACACTTATTACGAGCTGAGGCGAAAAGGCGCCTGTTTTGGTCCGACGCGTGGCTACGATAAAGCCGGAAGAAGTGATCCCGGTGGGCAATGGCGGCCGAGCAAGCGGGCGAGAACCAGAGAGACGAATGGGATTTAAGCTGAAATTTCCTGGCAGGGATGAAAGCATCGATGCCAGCCTTAACCCAGGAGGAGACCTCTGATGCACTGTCTTCGATGGGAAGACTAAAATCATTGTTCCAAGGGACGTCGCAGAGGAAGTCACGGAACGAATCCCAGTCTGCTCTTTGATAGCAGTAGGATATTCTGTTTGTCTGGGTTTCTTGGGTAGGGGTGGAGTGGAACGAGATGTTGACAGAAACTACGGCGTGGTCAGAATTTCCGAGAGGGCAGAGCTGTCTGGTGAAGCAAGAATTTGGGGTGGAAGTGAAGCAGAGCTCTAGCAGCGAGTCCCTTCCGTTAGTGCTATTGGAGAAACGCGTGGGGAAGTCCACCACTTGCGTAAGGGATTGGGAGATTGAAAAATTAAAGGTGTGGACACCAGCAGGGTCGGTTACAGAGTTTTCCAGCCACTTAGTGTAGTGGGCGTTAAAGTCGTCAAACACGAAAATATGGGCAGATGGGTGAGAAGAAATGGCCTTGTCTATATTGTCAGAGATTCTGTCAAGTACCGAACAGTGAAAGGAGGGGAAGCGGTAGAGGAAGAAGAGATAGCTAACAGAGCTTAGAAGTGAGAGACAGAAGCACATGAAAGACTGGTCCAGGGATTCAAAAGATGTTACTCTAGCTAGGGGGGTGTTCACCGACATATCAACCAAGCCCATGCATATGGACGTTGGAGTTCTTCCTGAAGAGGGGAATTCAGAGGAGGGGATAGACGGGTCAAGTTTAGTTTCACATAGGGCTAAGATATCAGGTGAGTTAGTTTGGAGGAATGATTCTACGCTATAAAAGTTAGTGCGGATACCGCGTATGCTAGTGAAAGAGACACAGACAGGTTTAAAAAAAAAGCCCCATCAGTATATTTCTGGAGGGTAGCTCTTTTAATGCGAGTTGTTTTTGTAAGTAAAGGGATGAATATTAAAACAAATAGAATATAAATAATAAACAAACAAAATTAAATGCTCAAACTTATCTTTCCGACTTCTTATCGCAGAACTAGTATCCGCCCGTCAGAGGAGTAAAAAATTAAATTTATTTAAAGATGTCATATAATTCTTAAAATTCGTGTTTTAAATTTCTCCAAAACCAAATTAATTTTTAAAGAACAATTAAGAATTATATGATACCTGTGAATAAATCTAATTTCTCTATCTAATCACCTGAATGGAAGATAATTTAAAATACTTAGGTGTCGTGTTCTTTCAGGACGTGGGCAATCATTGCTTGCCACATTTTTCTTTTTTTTTTTTTTGTATCCCTAACTAACATGTGTCCTTTTGCCAAGCTTCTGTCTCCATTCTGTCATTCATTCGCATGTACACGTTTGGTAGGTGATCTGCTCCATTCTCCTGTCCCTCTTGCCTTCGATTTCTTCAAGCCCTCAAATGTGCGTTATTCTCAAAATCCTGTACTTGCTTGATATTGACATCTCCAATTCATAGTTTGTATCTTGGGACTTTTCTTTTGCTGACAACCATACATTCTATCTTTTTTGTAGTTGATGGTTACTCTTTTCTTCTTGCTTTCGTTCACTAACTTGTCTAGGAGGTCCTGTAGTGTCCATTTTATGTCTGCTATTAACACAGTGTCATTTACGTATCTTATACTGTTAAAAATACGTCCGATGGATCTGGCATTCATTTGTAGCTGGTCTCTTAGGTAGCACTATGAAGATGGATCATCTGAAGTCTTTAGGTTTGTTGACACTGTCGTATATTTATTCCGTCTGGGATCTTTTCGGTGCCAAAATTGTTTAAAGCTGAGGACATTTCTATTACATTCCCATCCGGCCCTGCTGCTTTCTCATCTTTATTTTGTCGAGTGTCGATCTTACTTCAAACTTGAACATTTTCGGTAGAGATTAAAAGTAAGTTCATACTTTTAATACTGGTATTGTCTCGTTATTTTTATTTTATTTTATTTTATTTTTTACGGAAAATCATATAAAAGTGTGATTGCTTATTACTGGAATATAACTCACAACTTCAGAGCAAACGAAAGCAAGTCTTTTATCATCTGTCATGTTCTGTCGTACATGGAATCATTTCCTAAAAGTCGTGAGTTCTATCCTCAGTTCGTATAGGACTGGACGATATTAGCTCAGTGGTGAATACACAGCGGTCACATAAGGAGAAAATTGATGATTTTCAGAGAGGACAATAGATGGAAACAATAGATGGAAACAACATTGCCTCTCATTATACGATAAAAAATTTCCTTTAATATTATATGCAGGTTATCAGTGATCCGACAAGACAACTGGAGAAGATCCAGTGATATAGTGGCAGAAGCGTTGTGATGAAATAATCAAAACGAGTATACTACTTCGAAGTAGCAAAATGCATTGTTATGACTCTTTTTTCGGATTTCTTGATTGTATATCCGTTTTCAAAACTTAGCGCGCGATTCGAAAAAGTTATTAAAAAAATTTGACAAAGATAAAATCTAATCATTGCAAGATCTTTATAGTGTGTCATGTTTGTTTTTATTGTTTTGCTTTGCTTTGCTTTTTAATTAATAGTAGTAGTATCATTTTTATTTTTATTGAATAAAGCACTTTCAAATATTCGTATTGTGCTTAATTGATGTTTGAAATTTTTAAATCAGATAAAACGGGAAATTATGATTTGAGATGAGAAATTGTCATTTAAAATGAGGTATATGATTATTCTCCACTGATTGTCTTGGAGTCTTATCCAAATGCATTTTCCAAATGACAATTTCAGATTAGGAAAAGAACTATAAAACATCCTTATTACCACTATTTAACAGCTCTGAAAATTATGGTGTAATACTAATCAAAGTCATAATTAACTAAAAAGACCCGTGAAAATGTCAGGGTTTTCTTATTTGAATTTTCTGATGAATCTTAATTCTTAAGTTAATAACTAGATAAGCTCATGCAAATTCTATGACAAAATATCTGTAGAAATTCCACCATCGTGTCGTTAAATATTTCAGCTTAACAACTTTAACAAAATGAAAAGATTTTAAATTGACAACTTTTTCATTTCACCGAAACAAACCTTCAACTTTCTTTCTTTCTTTCTTTCTTTCTTTCTTTCTTTCTTTCTTTCATTCATTCATTTTTTTTACAAAAAAGTAGCGTCTATGACATGTCTTTTCCCTCTTTTTACTTGACCAAACCGATTAGTTTCTTATTTATGAAGTATTGGCACGATACGTTAAATACTTCTATATTTATTTATTTATTTACTTATTTATTTATTTATTTATTTATTTATTTATTTCCTTCCTTCCTTCTATTTTCCTTTCTTTCTTTTTCTCATTGAAGTATCTCTCTTATATGTATTTTCATCTTTCCACAGGGTCAAAGCGGAATAGTCCATTGTTAATGAGGTAATGGCAGGATGTAACAGTCGTGCTAACTAATGAAGGGACAAACAGAATTAAATAATACTTTGACTTATTTGGATTAGTGTCCTCCTCTTGGTTGTTATCATCATAAAAAAGTATGTTAAGGATTCTTCTTAGGTCAAAGCCACCATGGACGCATTCATCTATTCCCGGAAATATCAAGTGAAACCTCTGTCCTTTACGTGGTTCACATCAACATGCTCGGCCTCTATAGCACACAAGTACCACTATTTTCGGCTATACCGTTATGACAGCTCTTAACATAACAGGTGCCTATATGTCGCTGCACGTAACAAATGTAAGCGAGTTCTCGAAGGATCAAAGTCACTGTTTGGCGAGAGAATGAGTAATCGCATACCCTTAACAACTTTTGCTCTCGTGATTACTGGCGGCTCTGTAATATAGTGTTGAATAAGTGCAGAGTCTCTATTCTTCCCATTCAACTCGAGGTGTTAACATCTTCTTCTGATAAATTTGAATGCATTGCTCATAAATTCTCCTCAAGCTCTACTCATTTTATCCGGAGCATCTATGCCTAACTTATCAATTAGAACCGAGTCTCTGTTGAATGATATGTATATAGCTCCTTCCGTGGTTTCTGCTAACATCTCTAATTAGATACCCACAAGGCATGTGGATCCGATGGTATCCCTGTAATAGTCATTAAGAAGTGTGCTCCTGAAGTGGCTCCTTTTCTCACTAAACTGTATAATAAATGCCTAGCTGCCTTCTGCTTTCCAGCATGCTAGACATCATCATCTAATAGGCCATCCGACTCTTTCAACTGTCGGCCAATTAGCTTTCTACCACTTTTTGTCAAACTCCTAGAGACTCTAATCAATGCTGAATTGGCTCATCATCTCTCATCGCAGACCCTTTTATTTGAAAAGCAATACGGCTTTCGTTTCTCTAGGTTAATTGTTGATGTACCGATAATTGTGGATTCTTTCATACTCTATTTAAAATTGTGGATTCTTTCATACTCTATTTAAAAACGGTGAAGCCCCAGGTTGTAGCATTAGACATCGCGAAAGACTTTGGCAGGGTCATGTATACAGATCTTCTCCACAAACTGAAAATTTATGGTGTCTCTGGACACATTTTTGAACTGATTCATCATTTCCTATAAATCGTAAAATGATAACTATCCTAAACAGCCCCTCCATTAAATAATTTCGTGTTGACGCGGGTGTCCCCCAGAACTGCATCGTTGGTCCTCCGCTGTTTTTAATTTTTATTAATGACCTTCCCAATGGCATCGGCTCACAACTTGGCATTTACGCTGACGACACAACAATTTATTCTTGCTTCGATATTAAGGCTGATCAGTCCGATAAAGTCAAAATAGCAGCTCATCTCAAAAGTTGTATGTTAATAGTTTCTTTTCTCGCACTTCTTGCTTGTGGAAGTTTCTTTCGGCTACATGCTTTCCAGCCAACTTTAATATGCTAAAATTTAAATACAATCTATGGTCCTTCTGATTACTCTTTTCTCTTTCTGTTTACTATTAATGCTTCAGTTCTTAATTCTTTCACACTTTGTAACCCCTTGTGTTTTAGTAACTTTACTGCCTTGCTTGTGTTAGGAAATTAATAGAGACGAAGTTAACTTAAGACGAAAAGCTTTAATAAACTACAAGCAAGAACTGGTTATATTCTACTGAAGTTTTTACCGGACAAGGGCAGATAAAAATACTGAAAAAGAAGAGTTCATGCAGAGATCTTTGAAAGGGAGGTAGTTGTACATTTAATTAAGAATTTGACATTATCCGAGCCTTATAAATTTTGAGTTCCAAATATTTAAACAGGTAGTTAATATTTTGATTTTACTAGTTAGATTTGAAATTAAAAATTGTCACAATTTTAGAGTGCAAAACAGTCAGGTAAATACATTTTTTAGGATACTATGTCCTAGTAAGATAAATATTTTTTTCAGATGCTATGACATGTTATTCAAGTGCATAAGATAATGCGCTAATGTTTGAGTTCACAATATCGAACAGGATTGCGACGCTCTCGAGTAAAACGTCTAAGTACGTTTGGGACTTCTCGGACCGATGTAAAATTTTCACTATCAGCTGACGGATGAAGTCTTTCGTTATCCGTCACGCCTATTTCTGCAAGGTCGTTTTCATCTATTTCTGTAATGTTCTCCAGTCATCGTAGTATGTTGTCCTTTGGTTGATTTGGTGATTTTCTCCCCATCCTCTTTAGTGTTGCGGTTAGTTGTCCATTTATTTAGTGACGTGTTCCCTATCGAAAATAAGTCACGCATAAAAACTGTCGAGTCACTTACATCAGCAAAACGCACATAGGCATACTGCAGGTTTGCCTCCACAAATTGCACTTTTTCAATTAGAGGTTCATATTTGCTGGTACTAGTGTGACGTCGCAATAGTACCGGACCTGGTACAGCTAACCAGGAGGGTATAGAGTGATCACTGGGTGACTGTCGCTGGTAAGAAAAGAGTCTCTCATGAGGGGTTGCATTAGTTGCTGTACTAGGCAGAGATCTGACTGAATGTAGTACTTCTGGGAGTACAGTTTCTCATTGAGTTTCTATAAGGTTTCTAGAAGCAAGAGCTAGTCTTACATATTTCCAGATAATGCCGTTATAGAGTTTGCATTGGCCATTCCCTTGATTATATGGAGTTGTCTGGCTGATAGCTATGCCTAGGCCCATAATGTATTCTCAAAACTCCTTGAAAATGAACGAAAATCTACGATCAGCGTGGATGCATAAGGGCATTCCGAACATCGAAAATAGCTGACTCGGACATCTGATCACTACGTCTGTAGTTGCATTTGGACATGCAAAGGCAAAAGAAAAGCGTCAATATTTGTCTATCACGACTAACATGCATCGGTTTTTAGTGTTGGAAGGAAGAGGTCCTTTAAAGTTTATACTGAATCGTTCCATAGGTTGTATGGCCTTGACTAGGCCCACTTGTTCTGGTGAGTGGAATCGAGGTTTCCATCGAGCACATACATATTCTCTTCACTTCTACTGTAGAATATGGAAGATTTGATTTTCACGAGGTGAACCAATCTGGTGATGCCTAGATGACAGAAACTCACACGTAGCACATGTAGTTTTCTATGCTGACTAAAGTCCCACACGCATCCTTGATAGTTTATCAGCAGGAATTTTATTTTTACTTGGTCGATCATAATTATAGCCCCCACAATTTCATCCTCCTTCTTTTGATTTTATTGTTCTTAATTTTCCCTAGTTTCTTAGAGTGGATCATGTAGTGAACTGCTTGTTGGTCAGTGACTATTAACCGTTGAGCAGAAAAATAGTGGGACCACTTTTTAATATATTTGATAGCACGTTGCATTCACTTACGCCCAAATAGCCTTGGGAAAGGTATTAATTCGCCTATTCCTTCCAGTTATGGGTTAAATAACAGGACAGATTGGGTTCTATAGCCTTGGTCGGCAACCAATCTACCGCAGAAAGCAATGGCAACCTACTGCGGGATAATCTTCTGCCCAGTCAGTCATGTCTCTTTCGAGACATGATCGCCCAGGCATGTATTACGTATGGCACTTAACTAACTGACTGAAGAGCACAAACTTCCTTTATGACTGCAGCGTGTTTATTTTTATTTGGTGTTAGGGTGCGTGAAAAAAAGGCGACTGGATGACCAGCTTGGTTCAGTGTTGCTGCGGCAGCTGTAGCCGAGGCGTCAGTTCACACTATCAAGGGAATGTTTTCATCAATAGAATGTAACAGAGCACCTTGGATTTCATCTTTAGGCTCATTAAATGCTTTCAAGGAATTTTGTTTGAGGGGGAAGGTGTCAGCAATAATTAGGGACAAGATTTTATCAGAGAATTTTGGGATCCACTGAGAGTAATATGAAAATGAACCAATAACTCGACGTAAAGTTGTTTTGTCTTTTGAGATTGGTAGCCGTTTTAGTGGTCGCAGCCTTTTTGCATCTGGCTTTATTTTTCCTTGTGATACGATGTAGCCCTGAAAGTCAAGTGATTCAGTTGATATAACAGACTTCATCTCATTAAATGTGAGATTATGTAGTTGGGCAATTTTCCTAAAATTAGTGAGATTTTTGTCATGTTCTTATTAGGTTTTTCCAGCTACCACTATGTTGTCAACGTACGCAGAGGTACCACGGAGGTTGTGTCATTTTATCATCATTAACTGTTCTCTAGAAACATGCTATTCTATTAGTAATTCCAAAAGGATCACTGAAAAAATCGTACAGCGTGCCATTAGCTTCAAAACCATGCATTGTTTATATTATTCCCGAATAGATATTTGATGGTAGGCACTTTTCAAATCTAACCAAGTGTAAAATTTGTATTGCGAGATTTCCAATGCTAAATAATCCATTTTTGGTAAATGGTATGCGTCTAGTCTGGTGAATCTATTAATGGTTTGACTGTAATCTACCACCAGTCTTTTTATTTGGCGTTCATTAGAGGCAATAAGAGCTTGAGCTCTCCAGGGAGATGTGCTCTCTTCAATCATTCCTTTCTGAAGCATCACGTCTATTTAGGATTTGAAACAATAGACTTGGTAACGATAGACTTGCAATTACGAGTAAGGTTTGAGAAGAGTAAAGGGCTGTCTACTGGCGCGGATGGTACACTACAGACGGTAGAGTTAGAGATGACGATATTTTTTCTAGTCCCACCGAAGGCAAGTATAAATTCGAATGCTGGTTCATAAAATCCCGCGACACGTGCTTTCTCTCGTCGGACAATTCCGACGATTCTGACACGGTCCATTACAAAATGATCATGATTTTGTATTGTTGGGTGCTGCAGCACAGTTTTCCATCACTAATGTGTTACTATTTTCTACTATAGCGGCACCAACTGGTAGAAAGGTCATGAATAAGATTCCGAGTTTTACTGTGCCGGGTCAATGGCGGTGTTTAAATCGAGGGTTCTGTTTTCTAAAAACCATTATCTGATAGTGTTTGAGCGTAGTTTCTTAATAAATGCCTACTAAGCACTATCGTCTCGGTCTTTTTACTGCATCAGTTGTGTGGTTATTACATTCTTTTGCTAATAGAAGTAATTCCTGAACATATTTGTCTATGGTCTCCTCCTCCTTTTGTGCGTGTGTAGACAGCACCTGTCTTGCGAATATTTTTGTTGGTAGGTTTTATGTACAGTTCCCAGAGTCGATTTATTGATGAATCGTAAGTAGTTTGTTCCGCTACATATTCGTAGACGTCCGGAGAAATATATTTAACCAACGTTGTCCAGTTTATCGAGGTATTCTCGTATTTCCGTCCTTCGTATTAGAGCTGAAAAAGTCCGGAATCAATAATTAAATATCCTTGTAGAGGAAGCAGCGTTAGGAAGAGTATCCATGAGTTCCGGCTTTAAGATTTTGTCCATCTTTAATTTCAGAATGAATGTTGTTCATTAAATTGAAATGAGTAGAAACAAAGTTATCTTAAGACGTAAGGTTTTAATGAACCACAAACAAGGACCGGTTATCTTCTATTGAAGGGTTCCCGGACAAGAGCAGATAAACATAATGAAAAAGAAGAGTTCATGCAGAGATTGTCAAAAGGGTGGTAGTTGGACATTTAAGTAAAAATATGACAGGGTGATACCGATTAAAAAGAACAAAAAGCACACTCAATGCATTAGCATTTTGCTTCGTGCGTATCCCTAGTCGAATTTGACATGCCTTCTCTTGAATTTAATTGTGTCTGTGATTTTTTCTTTTTATAAATTCTGAAATAAGGCACCATGGCGACAAAGAAGAATAATGATAGTAGCAAAGTGAAAAGAAATAAATGACCAGAATTACGATAGAGGTAAAGTAAGAAATCATAACCAATCATTGCAACGGTGCTCGTGTCTTTGATTTTGCTATGAAGTTTGGTATGCTAAAATCAATAATCTGTACTATTCTAAAAAATGAAGAATTGTTTAAGGAAACCGATGTTGTAAGAAGAGTAATACTACTTCTTCTCTTCCACAACCCGACTGGCAGAAAGGTCCCACCCTTTTACAGTTAAATCAACCAAATGCAGCCACCACTTCTACTCCATCAGCTTACTTTCTCGCGCTTTCTGCCTGTGGAACTCCTTTCCGTATACATGATTTCCTAACGGCTAAAATCTCTACAAATTTAAATGCAATGCCAATTCCCTATCTTTTATCTACTTAACTCCAGTCACTCCCTCGTCCTTTCCCCATCAACCCGTGTATCTTTTCCTTTCTCACTCTATGCTCGTAAGTGTCATCACACCGGTATTTTCATCTTTCTCTGGCCCTTTCTCCGACAACCCCTGTAACAGGTTCATTTTTCTGTTCGCTCTCCTCCTGCTTAGATTTTTACTCTTCTATGTAGCCCTCTGTGCACCAGTGGCAGCATCGCCTTGTTTGGGGTGAAACGATTAAAAAAAAAGAGTTTTATTAAATGGGATGTTTGATATAAATGTAAAAGAAGGTAAAATGAAGTTAATATTATGAGAATAAGAAGGATAGATAATGAATCATCCTTGAAATTATTTATGAATAAGTATTGAGCCATTTATCTATGGCGCGCTCATAAGAATGAAATTTTACTTTAGAACTAAAATGCTATTACGCTAGAAAATTATTTTCAGTAAAAGCAAGAAATATGATTTTTTGGATATTCGTTACAACTTCGTTAACAATCCGAATTAATAACACAAAGTAAGAACAAACAGTGAATTTTTATAAATAAATAATCTCGTTAAAATTCTTTATTTGACAATAAATACATAAATTATAATGTTTTAATGATAATTTAAACAGGCTTTAAAATTCTATTATTAAATTGTAGAAAGTTTTCTTCAGAAGTTAAGATCACACACAGTTTATATGAATTCTTTCTTGTTATGTATGTTAAGATTTAATTCAATTATCATATTCAGGTTTCAATAAAAGGTTTGTCAATTCATTATTTTTATCGCAATGTCACACACATACACACGCCTTTCACATGTAACGAAAATTGTGTTTCACAAAAACAAAATTATCGACTATGATATTTCTGAAAGATAAAGTTTTATGCAGTCATCCCTTGTAACTATAGTGCTCAATATCAAGAGGTAGAGCATTTATAATATCATTATGCTATATTCTTTATAAGTAAAATGTTAGCGAAACTTTTCAAGGGCAAGTAATCGATGCGAATTTATTAATTAAAAAGTATGCAGTTGCTAAAATTATTTAAAAAGTGGATAACAATTAAGTAAATGCCAGCACCTATTTTAATTATTTAAATAAAAAACCTATTAATTTGTTTTATTTAATTAAAGATTGACTTAGTTCTTTAAGCCTTTTATTCGGTATAATCTATCTTCATATACGATCTACATTATGTACATTTTTGGTGCAAAATTTTAAACCTTTAAATTATGAGTTACTTTAAATAATGTCGGGTTTTATTAAATACTAGAAATCCTTAACTATGAATACCTAAATGAATACCACCTGGAATACTACTTGTCGGACTTTCTACCTTAGGGCGGAGAGAAACCCAGACGAGGCTATGACGAAGAGCCGTGTCTCGACTCGGAAAAAATTTATATGAGCCTGACCCTGCAGGGTCTACGAGAATCTTTTGCTCCAGCTTACAGATTTGGAATTCTCACATTAAAATCAGCCTTGTGCCACATCCGGTCTTAGTGGGGAATGTTACTGGTAAACATCCAATGTTCCCCCGAACACAACCTTGTCGGACTCTCTACTTCCCTAGATGATGCTATGCCGAAGGGCAGAGTCTCGTCTAGGGTAAAACAGACAAGAACCCGACATTAAATAATCGGCCTTGTACCACATCAGGCCTCAGTGTGGAAGTTTCTGTTATAATACAGTAACCTGATGCTCCTACTTGTTATAATTTAAACAAAGGGGCGAACTTGACCTCTCCTTTCTCTTTCCACCAAAAATCAGCAGATGTTGTTAACAGCTGAAACATTATAACCAGCGTCACTTTTACCGATGGCAGAATCAAAGTGTAGTATCTGTTCTCGGATACTCTCTTCCTGCTTGCCGTCTGCCTGCAGCACTCGTCAAGCTTTTGACCAGCTTTGACAGGCAATGACCAGCTTTGTACCCAGTTTCGGCCTGAGCGTAGGTTCTCCACGTTAAAAACTGACTTTGTGTTGCAACTCCAGTTGGGGAGTAGGGTAAATCCCGAATCAATGTGTAGTATTTGTTCCACACGGATCAACCAGAAGAGCTTTTTGGAAGCAAATCGATATTGACGACCCAAGAGGATGAAGCATGATGAAGACAGCCCTCCTCCCAGACAAGGACCCACGACGGACAGCCCCTTCCTGAATTCCAGTCGACCAGACAAACAGCACCTCCAAAGACTCAGATACCAGGACGACTAGCCTTTTAGAAAGCCAGCAGCCAGAACGACAAGCCTCCCCAGCAGCTGACGACCAAAGAAGCCAGCAGCACCGAGGAGAAGCAGTCGACAACCGAGGAAGCCAGCAATCCAGAAGAACAGCAGCCAACCAAAAATGACTGCAGCAATATCCAGCAGCCTTTCTGTGGCTGGAAAACCCCGCCAATCTGCCTACTGAATCTGCAGAATTTTCTCAAGAGGGCAAAGGTTTATGCGCACCTAATTAAAGGATGGCGGTTTGCAGGTCGATCCCGAAGAAGTAGAAAAATACGCTTTCAGGACTGTCACTGTTTTGTCATGGACAAGCAAACAAGAAAAGTTTGCCGTTCATCTAAAGACAACGTCTACAAAATCCTTATATCCCTTGGATTCCTGTTCCAGCAGATCATCCGTGATGTTGAGCCCTTCATGTGAGACGTGCTAAAACGACAGCTGATGATTGTATGGCCATGGTAAACAGAGAGTTAATCAACAAAGACATCATCCTCCGGGCCGAATACAGGGGCATGAAGAAGACAAGAGTGGCGGCTTATGAAGTTCCTTCTCATGTAAAAGACGAAGCGTTGGCTGTTTGTTTTAAACGTATCCTCGGATAAAGAGCTTGTGGCATGAAGCTTCAACATCATGTTTTCCAGATAGGTCATCAGCTCTATCTCCAGTGTTTTGGACATCGGTAGTCGGTCTGTTCAGGTCATCGTGGCTGATAGAAAACCCGCGTGCTAGAAGTGCTGCAAGACTGGCTACCCGGCTTCCTCATGTCCCGATAAAAAGACCTCTCGCTCTAAACATGCCACCGACCTTGCTTCGACTACAAACTGCTTCTAATATAATGCAGCACTCTGCTCATGAAACCCCACTGTCAAAGAAAGTGTAGGATGAACGGCAGGTTGTGAACCAGGGTAAAAAGAAGATCTGAAAGCCGGTTCTCGTTTTTGACAAGCTGTGTGTACTCCCGGAAGCCAACAAGAAAGACAGCGTCACGACGACAGCAAAAAGGTCAAAAAGTCCAGTAGAGGTGACCGGATCCAAGAAAAGGAAGGTAAAACCTCTCCACAACACGGGTAAGCACAGTGGCCAGCATAGCCGAAGAAACAGCCATGGATTATGGCAAGAAAGTAAAAAAAAAATGAGAGTACTCACTGTCATGAATAAACGTGGGGATAACAACATCAAAGCCCCCATTCTATATCCGCGTGTCAAGAAACTCATCTCGTCAAGTATGGGAGATCATACAAGAAGTCAAGAGGAGTGCTATAGTGGCAGTGGAATACCTTGCTTGGGGTGACACGATTAAAAAAAAAGGAGTTCATCAGAATAAACCACATTTGTCGTCACAGACTGTTATAAACTCTATAGACTAAAAATGTTTGTGGCGGAAGGGTCCCTATTTTTATTTACCCGTTATAAAGACTCTAAAACTAACATTTTCTTACGATGTCGGTGGCATATCCAAGGATGGCATCATCAGGACTGTGATAGGCTGCAGCAACGTGGAAGAAGCCGTTCGCGTTCTATCCTCGACCATGTTTCCAAGCAAGTCTCAACTCTAAGGTAAGTGTCTCTCAATAGCATTTTGGTTAGCTACTTTGAATGGCTGAGGTCTGAGGTCGGAGATACGCCAGGCAAGGCTCGTACAAAACCTTCAGCATCTCTAGGTAAATGTCTGTTGTTACATGAGACCCATCCGATTTACCAGCGAGTGTAAAGATATTCACTCAGGTTTTTGACGGCGATGTGTGCTTTTGTATTTGCGGATCCAGAGGACAGAGCTGGACGTTACCATATAAGGTATATCTCTTCGCTTCATCGGTGTTTATGCGCCCAATGACCAGAAGAAGAGCGAATCCCTTTTTGGCGGCTTGAGCAGTTTTATATGAACAATTAAATTCTAGTCTAACTTTAGTAACGGTCTGTTCATCACTTTTAATGACAGGTCTATGAGGTATTCAAATATATTTCTCATAATCTTTAAGGAAAACATATATACACGTTCTACTATTCCCCCCTCTTCCTGCTCATATTTACAAAAAAACAGTGAAATAACTATAGAGTAACCTTTTCTTCTCTAAACTTTTAACTACCCAATCTAAAACCTTCAAAGCAACAGCATAATTAGAAGGAACTAATTTTAATTTATTCTCATTCTACGGAAGCTCTATACAGTAAGTATCATTTAAAAACTAATAGATTCTTTGAATTGTTCTATTTGTATTTTATTAAATACCGGAATATGATGGTATAGTTTTATCACAGTCATTCTTTCCTACATCTATCTCAAGGTATATTTCTGGAAGTAAGAAATTAGATAAATTTCTGAAAAGAATTATTCCAGTGGAAATTTACCATGCGGATCCTTTCATGAATTTTACTTAGTGCAATGGTCTCATATACTGAATAGCATCTACCCGTAATAACCATCGAACAGTAATATCATTATTATCTATATTTGAAAAATCGCCTGCTAGTTTGCAGTTGTGACTCTTCAAATTATTTATTACTCTCCCCAAACTGACAAAATTAAAATTTATATCGAATTCATTATCGATTAAAATCGTTAATGTTTTATAATCATTAGTAAATGCTACATTAAAGTTTGTTTGTACAAAACATTTCTTATTAGAACTGAGAATTATATTTACATAATTAGTGGAATTTTGTAAGGGCTAAATTTGAAAAATATGAACTCTGACTTCTAGTGTCAAGCAGGCAATTAAAGGAAAACACTTTGTTTCCTTGGTAAAAGATGCCATCATAATATGGAGTAAAATGTTTTCTTTTTCAGTCCCAGGCTCAATGCATACATTAGTATTTATCTGAGTTTTCCCATTTTTGAAACACAAAACTTCCGCATGTAATTTAGAAGAACAAATTTTACAAGAATATCATATTCTGTTTTTACTAGTTGCACATTGAAGAGGTTTATGATTAGGGTTAATACACAAATTACATAAATTTAATTCTTTAAACCTCTCTAATTTAGGACTAAAAGAAGTAGAGAGACTGAGCTCAACGAATAATAAAGACATGCATAAAATAAAGAAACTAACAGGCCAAAAGACATGCTCAGCAACAGGATGTATAAAAGCAAAGGATGGCACACTAATGCTAGGAAAAGAAAAACATAATTCAGGGATGGGACGAGTATGTCTGAAATCTTATCCACGACAAGAGAGAGCAACCAAAAATGCAGAAAAATACGGATGGACCAGAAATATTAAAAACCAAAGTAGAATCGGCAGTGGGCAAATTGAAAAGAAACAAAGCAGCAGTACCAGACCGGATTGGAATAGAGATGTTAATGTCTTAAGAAGGATTTGGTGAAGTCAGACTAACAGAAATAATTAACAAAATCTATAACAGTGACAATATACCGGAGAACCTAAGTAGATCAATCTTCATAACACTACCTAAGAAGTCAGATGCAAAAATGTGAGCTCCATCGAACAATCAGTTTAATGAGCCACATTACAAAACTCATCATCCGGATTCTGATGAACAGAGCGCGCAGCAGAATCGGTCCAGAGATATGACAGGAACTATGTGGATTCATTAAAGATACGGGGACGAGGAATGCTATATTCTTGCTCAGAATGCAATCTGAATGAGCAATACAAATGCAGAAGGATCTTTATCTGTGCTTTATATACTACCCAAAGGCGCTTGACAAAGTACAATACAAAGACTTGATAGAGATGCTTGACAACAGAAAAGACGTTAAGATAATCAACAATCTATAATGGCAGCAAACCACTTGTTTACGGATAAGAAGTGAACTCAGCAGGTATGCAAAAACAGAAAGGAGCGTAAGACAAGGAAGTGTTTTCTCATGTGATCTATTCAACCTGTACAGCGAAGCAATTATAAGAGAAATAAAAGCCTTTCCATGATTCGACATTGGCGACCACAGTTTCAACAATATCAGATACGTGGATGACACGGTACTGATAGAAGACACGGAAAGTAAAATGCAGAAGTTAGCAAAAGAAAGTAAAAAGAAAGGACTGAGCATAAAACTCAAGAAAACTGAATGTATGATCATCATCAAAAAGAGGAGACCAATATGCTAACTGCAATTCGGAGAATCTAAAATAAAACAAGTAAAAAAATTCAAATACCAGGGAAAAGTGTTGTCAAAGAACCTACAGTGCGACATGGAAATCCAAAGATGCATTGGCATGGCCAATGACGAATTTTAGAAGCTAACCAGAATACTGAAAGTAAAATCTCATTAGAAACAAAAACAAAGAGTGCTGGATTGCTATGTGATATCTGTTTTTTCTGTATGGAAGTGAATGCTGGACGATCTCATCAAGGATGAAGGAGAGGCTTGAGGGAGCAAAAATGTGATTTTGCAGAAGGATGCTGAGGATACCATGGATAGAGCACATGTGCAACGAGGAGGTGTTGCAAAGGATGCAAACGAGACGAAAACTCATACTAAATATCAGGAAGAGACAAATAAGGTTCCTAGGACACGTAATGAGGAAGGAGGGACTGTAGAACTTAACACTCACTGGTCGGATAAATGGAAGAAAAGACATGGGAAAGCAGCGTACTTGTTATCTCTGAGCAAATGGTTGAGGGAGTGGGGCTTAGAAAAGATGCTAAGAGAAAATTATTGAAAGTAACAAGAGACAGAGCCAAGTTGAAGTCCATGATCTCCTACGGTCTGAAAGTTTAAGGCACACTAAGAAGAAGACTACTGTTACTGCCATTAAATCTTTCTTTTGTTAACTGCATGTTTCATCACTTCACTAGATTTATCTCAAACTTATTGTGGTAAAGGAAAATTTGTTACATGAATGATTTCTTTTTTAAAAAATACCTGACAATATAATAAATACGATAAAATTTAAATTTCTGTTCCCAGATGAATCTCTCTTTAAGAAATCAAGATCTTAGGCATTCTTTAATTCGTATAAATCTGTCTTTACATTGGTGATGTAATGTTTGCAAGATACTAAATCAGTATCATAAGCAGCGGTACGCTCACTGACCTGCATGGATATTGCATTAATAATTAATTGTCTATCTAAAACTTCTTCATTTACTAAATCAATAGCTATTTGTCTATATTTCTTAGATGAAGCAGTATTTAAACTGTTTACATTATTTGGACCATTGTCTTCATCTTTTTGCCATTTGTACGACGTTTCGGCTATTGTACACTCCGGCCTTCTATAAGTGCTAGGAATTTCGAACCGAACTCTATTACGATCACTGGGGTATATCATTTTTATTCCTTCGGTAGTCATGAGTTATCACCCTGTAACCAACTCTCTAAGTTATTTGTTCATTACTGCTGAAGCCAGGTATTGAACTCACAATATCTATAAAGACATTTCTTTAAGAACACATGGCGCAGTGGATATAGATGTTGGTTAGTTCCAGTGGATAGAGACGTTATTTAATTCCAGCGACTTGACCCAAAAGAGTTGTGTGTTCAATACCAGGCTACAGCAGTAGTGAACAAAGAACTTAGAGAGTCGAGTTAAAGGGAAATAACACATGGCTACCAAAAGAGGCTTCGCACAAGAAATGAAAATAACATTTATACTATTTACATATTTATGAGAATGATATACCCAAGTAATTGTAAAAAAAAGAAAAACCGAGGCGTAAAACGGCCGAAACCTCCTACAAGTGGCAATCAAGATGAGAACAATATCTGAATAATGTAAATAGTGTAAATAAATAGCTACATCATAATTTTTATCATCAATTCTAAGATGCTAAATCATTTGTGCAACGTGTTAAATATGGTTTTTGCAAGAGTTTTAATTTTATTCAATTCGAGTCAGTGTTAATTGCATAATTATCAAATTAGGTCATGAAAATTTAAAATCGAATTTATCTTTTTCGTATTCCTTTCCGCTAACAAAGAAAATTTGAGTTTTGGGCCCAGTGCACCAAGAAAGCTTAAAGAACTGACGTTTTTCTTGGTATCAACTTCATCCCTTTTCTTTTTCGTTCCAGGTTCATGAATAAACGCCTTTTCAAAGTATACTTCTGTCAGAAAATCTTTACCGTATAAAATTTCATGTACTTTTTTAATCTTTATGCGGGTTTTTGATTTGATTGTTTATGTTTTCTATGTTGTCAAAAAACTTTACAATATTATTTATTTTTATCGTAAAAGTTTTACGCAAAAATACTCTTTACTAGGACTCTGCTCAATCTTTAAGCCGTCCAAATATGTTTGAATTTTAAGTTTAATTTTAAACCCATGTTAGAGTCAAGGATCTAAAATTCACACATTTTTTAATATAGTAATTAAAAAAATAAAGTAAACAGGCTTATTATTCTGCAGTTAAGGGTCAGAAAAATTTGAGACCCTTTTGAAAAACGGTGCAGCTATTTTAATTATTACCCCAAACAACATCCACAGCTCCAATTTCCAAATAATTGAATCTTGTTAAAGTAGGTACCGTCACAAAAGCACTGAAAAAAAAACAGTATAGTATGAAGAAAAAAGGCCTAAACTAAATAAAAACAAAATTTTATTGGCAAAATGCTTATGTTATTATTAAGAGGATAGATTAAAGAATTTTTTTAATTATATTTGTAATTTTTTAAAAATTTTTCTAACACGTTAGAAATTTTGGTAAAAAACTTGTTTTTCCTTTGTTCATGTATGACGCAATTTTTACAAGGTTTGTTACGGCAAACGTAATATTACATAAGTCACTTTTTGCCGGTGAAAAACACATTAATTTGAAAAAATCAAATAATGGTCGTATTTTGATGACAATTTGAGAAATTATTCATAAATGAATGAAATCATTTTTGAAAATATTATTTTAAAAAATCTTGGTTTAAATGTTTCTTACATTTGTCACCCCCCCCCCGACCACCATTTAATTTCCTGAAATATCTAGAAATTCGCGATCGTTTCCCAATAAACCAAATATTAATTAAATTTAAGATTCATTAGAGAATACTAATCAACTGTCCTTTTTTTCCCTAAATTAGGTATTTTTAGAACATCTGCTTCGAATTGCGAAAACAAAATTGCTAAAAACTATGCCATTTTTAATTGGTTTTATAAACAATATATATTAATGATATCATAGTCTGAAAAGAAAAAATCAATGAATAATGAATTTTTACAAGAATTGTTTTCATTTTTATTAATTGTTATTATAATAATTTTTAAAGTTTAAAAAATCTTTAAAGATTTCCTCCTTCATTGTTAACGCTAGGGTGTTAAATTAATACATGAAGACTATATTTACTAATCGGAAATTGAAAAGCTTAATACAAATAATTTAGCCAATGGATTTTTAAAATGATTAAAACATTTTAATTATGTGCGGATTATGACCCATAATTTATTTTTACGGTTAGCCGTATATGATATATATCATTAAAAGGTCACGTGTTTTCAAAGGTTGCGCTCCATACAACAAAGAGAGACGGCAGGAGCCGAATTTCAGAACATACGAATTTATCTTTAACATACAAAACAATAAATGAATGACACTAATTAAGTAAATTGTGTGCGAAATGATAACCAATAGTAAGTATGTAAAAATAATAAAAGGAAATAAAGAATTATGCGCTTTTACAATAAAAATTATAATTGCTGCATATGCTTCTCAGAAAATAAAACGACAAAGAAAATCTAGAAAAAGAGAGAACACATCTCTGAATATTTTTTATGGAACTGGTACAATTTTCGAAGCAGAAGACTTTTCTTTGATGTGGGGGCGACTTTGGTGTTAATTTCAATTCTTGTCTAGTGGCTGTCAAATTTCTTATTTATTGTTTTTCTTTCTTTTCCAGAGCAACCTGTGTTTCAACAGCAAATGTTTGTTGACACCGAATTAACTCTTCGGATCCCCAATTTTACCTGAAGGTAGGCTCCAAATCCACTTGTCGGAATTTGGAGAATAACTTTTTGATTGATTGTGGATAAAAAAAACCCAGCGCAGCTGATTTCTCATGAACCGAAATGTACCAAAACTATACTCAAAATTCCAAAAATTAAGCACGAGCCGAACGTAGCGTCTGCTTTCTCTTAGAAAGGTAGACGATACATGCCCAATCAGGTTGGACTTCTATTAACTATATATTAATACCGTAGTACCTACGTGTATCACGCTTTAGAAAGAGGTATGACTGGAGACACAGACACAATGGATAAAACATATGAATGCCGGACGACGTACACGCAAACATGCATGATAAATGAATAAAAAACGTCAAACAGGAAATATAAAACGAAAAGAGAATTACTGTCAAATGGATACAAACTACTATTTAAAAAAGAAAACGAGAGAGGGAGCGTATTATTATACTTATAGCGTTTTTGTGCTTTAAATAATATTTTCAAGTCTTTCTTTGCTGTTTTCATCTTGCTTCTCTTTCAACTAAGAAAAATACTTTTCATTCGTTAATTTTTATTTATTTTATCCAATCTGTCCTTCGCTCCTCACTGTAAACAACATAGCAATCATAGTCTTTACAATAATATCCAGTCTACTGCAGAAATTAATAGCAACCTACTGCGGGATAATCTTCTGCCCAGTCAGCCATGTTTCTTTCGAGACCTGATCGCCTAAGCGTGTATCAAGTATAGCAATTAACTGAATGACTGATTACAATTAGAATATAACCTAAACATGTTATGAAAACAACTGTTATTAATAAATTCATAAATATTTATTAAATTATTTAAATATATAAACCAACTAAAAGGGAATCTTTATTATTTACCATTTTATGGAATTTTGAATCAATTAGTAATTAGCTGATGTCTTGACAACAATTCCAATAAATAATACTATATATAAACAATCGAATAAATAAATTGCAAGATACCACCTTCGTTCGTACCTGAACACTTACATACATTCACCTATCACACCACTTTATTATACAGTGATTGATCGATATATCGCCAATACATTTCATTACTAACACAGGTTCTCAGGGGATTACATAAGAGAAGAGTGAAAAAAAGAACAAGGTACATGGGGTGTACGAGAAATGATAAAAGAAAGTCACGATTCACTTAAACTCTTTGAGATTGTAGCTATCAGGAAAGCAAATATATGAAAGGAAATTCCACAGACAGGAAATGCAAGATAAAAAACTGGTAGAGTAGAAGTTGCGGTTATAGTCGACTGTTTTGACAGTAACATTACAGGACTTAGTTGCCAATATAGTAACTCCAGTAAATTTGTTTAGACGGAGAACCAGGAAGATAACCTCGTCAGCCGTGGAAATATTTCTAGAAAAGACAGGGAAGCCACATACCGTCAGATAGAAAGTGGCTGAAGTCGAGCTGCCAAATCAAGATCGATTATATCGCAGTTCTTTCTTTGGATTTTGTCGAGAAACCCGAGATGGATAGCAAGAGCACTCAACCAGATATGGCAGCAGTACGAATGCACGAACAAATGGTAGATTTACATATGTGCAAGATGAATTCTGACGACAAAAAATCCCTGGCCCGACACAGTGACCCAAACTTCTTAGCAGTAGATATAGTTATTGATTCGATAAGTCGCTCGACTTGGGATTGGCTCACTTCATAAAGAAACGAATGTGGTTAGTCCGTAAGTTAATTGCCTGGTGTCAAGCCAGTTTCCACGTCGTACAAATTACTAGCCAATATCGACTTTTTTCTGCAGACACATATCTTTCACTAGATATAAAAATCGTCTCCGGTTCTCAATCCTCATGTTTGAGAAGAATTTGCCCTCGCTAATCACGTAGCAGATAGTGATATAGCAGTTAAACCCGGCCCCCTCAAATCTATAATTAAAATATGGCTACTCCAGAAACACAGAAGAATCTCTAGCAGCTTTAGTTCCCGACAGCACTGATTTATTAAGAAAGACCTTATCTTTTCGTACCGTTTTCACATTGCTTGCTGTTGCGTTAGACATGTGCTAAAACTTTTCTACGTTGGACAATTGTAAATTTCTGTTCATAATTTTGGATATGAATTAGTTATATAAAAGTTTCTCTGAGATCAAAGCATATTTGTCATTCTTTTTCTTCCAGTTACTCTGTTTTGACCATGTATTAAGGGGTTATTATATCATGGATATAACAATGCCCGTAATGGTAGAAACTCAAATTAGGAGAATATTCTTTTCTTCCATAACTCACTTATCACCTGTAGACTTAATCGATATGTACCACATTACCTCATACGAAATCACTCAAAAAATTTTCTTTTATCTTATTTGCTTTTCAGAGATGTCCACAGAAATTTGTAGTGTCCCATAATTGCCCGTTTTTATTTTACATTTAAAAGACTGTGTTTGTTTGTAAGCGAAAATTCAAATTTCCAATTTCTTTTTTCCCTTGCTCGTCGTACTCTCATGTTTCTGTTTCATCAAAATCTTTACTAAAAATCTGCTCTCATTGACATGTTCCTAAGTCAATGGTACAGAAGTATTTTTTAGGTCGTTTTGGATACTGGACAGACAGCCATGGGCTGACACATTTTATAGTTCACCAATAGAAGGCTTAACCAATCAGGAGGCTCAAAATATTCAATGCGATGTGTATAAAATCTGTTTTTATTGACATGTTTTTAAGTCAAAGGCACAGGCATATCTTGTCTTTACTAAACTAAACATAATGCAAAAATACAAAATATGGGTAAATAAAGATAGAAAGATTGTGTTGCGCAAAAATTTCTAAATAATTTCTTTTATTTGATATTGTGCCATAGTGAGTAGCCATGTTTATTCCGTATTTGGTTTAAATTTTATATTGTTACTAGCGCCAAAATCCAGAATTTCAAAAGTTAAATGTTAGAGCAATCACCACCTGGAATATTGCTGTAACGTATTCTTCCCACGTTAATTTACTGCCATTTGCCTTATGCTAGGATG
This sequence comes from Ascarosepion bandense, assembly GCA_037127315.1. Classification (NCBI taxonomy): domain Eukaryota; kingdom Metazoa; phylum Mollusca; class Cephalopoda; order Sepiida; family Sepiidae; genus Ascarosepion; species Ascarosepion bandense. The sequence goes on along the minus strand of JBBBDQ010028849.1, from coordinate 3,153,542 downwards.
CTAGTTCGAGTCTTACCAAGAGATATTTTTTATTTCAGCTCTGTGCTGTTTAAAGCTACCGTAGAGTAACAATTTGATTATCTGCGATAAAACAATAATACAATCAAGATAGTCGTATCAGTTTTAATGACAATCAATAGCTTACAGTAGTTTTTTGATAGATGAAGCAAAATTTTGTAAACTCTGTAGTGGAATGATTCGTAATTGAAGTAAAGCAGAAATTAGTGCAAGAAGTAGGGTGCTGAGTTTTATTTCATGTCAGACTTCTAGACTAGGTAAAAAAAGAAATCGCTATCACTGCAGACAACTATTTCACCAAAACATTTGAATTTAGAACCGTCTGGATTAGTTGTCACAAGGCCCGTTCACTAAAACCCCCATTATATTTAATCCATATCTGAATAGAGAAAAGATGAATTTACACCATTCCCAACGGTATCAGTCCGACATTGTACATAACGAACTCGACCAGAATTCGAACAAATCTCGTCTATTTGTCTTTCAAAGATACTAAGTTTGGCTTTATCCGCACATCTGCTTGAAAGAATAGTGTAAACCAATATTGCTACGAGGATTTGGCTTCGAACTGTACTAAGACCCACTAAGGTTAACAAATATGATTATTTTATAGATAAACACTGTCACTAATATATCTATAACTTCAGTAGAACTCTGGTTTATATTTCATTAGTTTCTCTACCATGTTTAGTTTACATTTATCATCGGGGTTTACATTGTCATCATTAGAAATAAAATGTGAAAAGTAATTTGTTAAATGTCGTGTACCTATACGCCTATCCATCGACCTTACCTCTTTAGTGCCCATACGCGTGCATATAACCCAAAGGCAAAAACAGTGCAATGAATTAACTGACATACACGCACCCATACAAACACGTAGACTTTAACATATATACGCTGGTCTGAATATAGATATAGCAATACAAATGAAAAAGGGCGTGTACCTTTGTTTGATAGATTATGCTAATGCGTTCAAGAAAGTATGCTACAAGGAACTGATATAAATGCTTAGCAACCTCGACATATTTGGGAAAGGCATTAAAATAATTAAAAATCCCTACTGACAGCAAACTGACTGCATAAAGACAAGAAACTAATTTAACAAATACACAAAGATAAAAATAGGCGTAAGACAAGAATGTGTCTTTTCATTGGATCTTCATAACTTGTACAGCGAGACTATTCTGAGGACCATAGGAATTATACCAGTATTAGTCTTCGGGGGCCATAATCTGAACAACATAAGGTACGTAGGGGATACAGTGCTGATAAAAGACACGGAAAAAAATTACATGACCTCCTACAGAAGGTAGTTAAAGAGCATGAAAAGAAAGAACTACAGATAAACAAGAAAATTGAATGCATGGTCATTAGCAATAAGAGCTACCCAAGATACCAATTACAAGTGGGGGATTCTAAAATCAAGCAGGTACAACAATTTAAATACCTAGTAATCCATGTAACAGAAGAAGGAATGTCCAACACTGAGATCTGAAGGCGAATTGGCATGGTGAAGGACGCAATCCAGAAGCTAATCAGAGTATTAAGAGACAAGAAAATGTCGTTAGAAAAAAAAGGAAGAGAGTACTGGAGTGCTATGTGATGTCAGTTCTTCAATATGGCACTGAATGCTGGACAATCTCATCAACGATGAAGGAAAAACTTGAAGCAATTGAAATATTGTTCTACAGAAGATGCTGTGGATATTATAGATCGAGTACGTGAGTAATGATGATGCTTTGGAAAGGATGGAAACGAAAAGGAAATTAATACTAAGCATCAGAAAAAGACAGCTAACGTCTCTGGGATATGTAATGATGAAGGAGGGCTTGGAGAAACTGATACTAACAGGAAAAATACAGGAAAAGAGACAGAGGAAAGCAACGTGTACCATACTTGAGTGGTGTAACAGGAGAAAGCGTGCTAAAAGCCACTCGGGATAGAAAGACTTGGAAGGCTATGATCGCCTACGTCATAAAGAGACAGAGCATATATATGGAGAAGAAGAAGGTTTCACAAGTCTAGTAGCTGTTATCTCTTTCCCCACTATAGATGAGTGTTTTGTTAAGATAATGATGGTTGCATAATACAAGCCGTTTCCTTCAAAATAAAACATTCGTCATTCTTTGACTGAGCAGCCAGTACTGTTTTCGGTTTAATTTTAAAAACCTTTACCTTGAAACAATTTTACAAGACAAATTTCTCAGGCCCAGGATATGATTTCACACTTTTCGGTACTGATGATATTTTCCCTTCTTAACATTTTATTTGAACTACTGTAGGATATCAAGATTTTGATTATGCCATTATTTTCCCTTTGGGATACATATGCAATTCTTTTATTGGTTTCTGCTGTTAGGAGTTCTCAAGTGATGTGGTTTCTGTTATTTAGTAATATACTTTTTTGAGATCACCAGTCGATTCATGAATTTGGCCTTTGCCAAGAGTTTCAAGTTTCACTCGCTCAAAGGCATTTTTATAATTGATCTTAGAAAGCTGTTGTATACAGCTGACTGTTTAGATCTTTCTTCTGAATAGGTGTGGCGCTATACATGACATTTATTTGAAAGTCGAAGCCTGACAAGGTTATTTAATAATATGACCTGAATTTTCATATTCGTGTTTTAGCTCTGTAGTAATTTGCGGGGTTGGGGAAAACTACCTCTAACACTGCCTATTCTATGTTCAATTTCCTTCTCTCCTTTACGAGATTTATTATGAATTATCCATACATCGACATATTTAAAGTGTTTAGTATTCTCTAAATCTTAATTTTTATGATGGATTCAGAATAGGTACTATCGCTGTTTTTTTTTTTTGTTTTTTTTACAATTCCAGAACATATATTCGGTTTTAGAAATATTAATCTATTTCTTGGAACATTTGGAAAAATATTAATTTTCTGTTGTAGCTCATTTTTATGCAAACTATCAATACCTATGTCATCAGTATAACTTTCCTAATCATCAGTACATTGGCTTCAAGTAGCCGGGTAAAAAAAAAATGTGTTTTACAAGTGTGACGACGCTTTCTGGCCGCTAGTCGTGATGATGGCCTCGATACAGTAGCTGGTTTTCAAGACGTCTATTGTAACGGCGCTCCCCCTTGCCCATGCTCTGAATTCTGATCCAAAGAAGGCACGCCAAAATCTTGCTAGCTGTGTCTTTATTACGTCGAACCAGGCCGGATGCGCGCGTACATATTGTTAACAAAAAAATACGGCACTAGAATAAAATAAATGAATAATTTCGATAATGCCTGAATAATTTGCGGAAAGAGTCTTTATATATCAAAAATAATAATAATAAAATAATTATCAACGGAAGCAGAATATACAGTCGTCGAATTCAATTTTCACAACGAAGTGAAAGTTTTCGTTTAAGAATAATCAGAGCTTTCAATTTTCCAAATAAAAAAGTTTTTTCAGGGCTCTTTACCAAAGCTTTACGAAAACGGCCAAAGTGGGATGCTTTGGCGACAGCGGTAATTAATTGTCTTGTCTCTTTCTCTCGGCAGCTTCTACTGATTTGGCTCACTGGGGTCTCAATTTTTATACTTGTCCCAAATTCTCTTGGGCAGTGCGGAGAGACTCGGGTATTAATGCAAATCAAATTTTTGACCAATAAAATAACCTCTACCTTCACATTTTGAGGTGGAGGTTTGGTTCAATCACTGAGGCAACAATATCTTCTCTGACGCAATTTCTCTTCATCTTCTTTCTCTTGATTTAACTGGTTATGTTAGCAAATCCAGCCTTTAGCTTGGAAACTTTAATGCCAGTGAGATTTATAATTCCTTTTTAATCCCATCTTTAAGACTTTAACCTTCAGAACCTTATCAAAAGTTTTTGACATTTTGTTTTGGCTATCGCTATTTTTCACTTCCACCGGCCGACAAACCAAACATCTGAATAAACAATGCAAAAAATATATTTTTCCTTTCTGTTCTCTTCAAATTTCAGCTAATTTTTCTGTTTTTCAGATTTTACAAGTTTGTGCAACAAATCTTCTGTTTAATTTAACGCGACTCATAAAAATAATAAACTGCAAAATCAACAATCCCATTAATAATAATTTATTTGCTCAGTCGTATTGAACTTAGGATTACATTTTTTCCATATGCAGAAATAGTATTAAATTTCCTCCTTTACCCATCCTGTTATTTAAGCCTTAAATGACATTACAAACCCAAAAAGACTATTTAACCTGCAACTTTAATTCTCATGCATTATTAACCTTTAATATGCAACCTCACAAAGTTCTCTATTTTTTTCACTTTTTCAGCAGAGAGTTCGTTACAAATAAGTTCCTGGAAAAGTTTATTTCTTCACTCCTGGTTCTGCTTATATTTTATTCAAGCACTCATAATCTAAGCATGCAAATTCAATAAAGTCCTTTATTAAAATGTCTCTGCAGACAACTGGAAAAAGTTCCTTTTTTTCACTTTTAGTTCTGTATATATTTTATTCAAATCTAAACATGCAATTTCAACAAAAAGTTCGACAAAAAATCTTTTCTATTAACATGAAAAATAATTAAAAAAAGATATTGGTGTATGTGTGTGAGTGGAGTTTTTCTTTCATAACCTGTCCTTCTTGGACACTGTTCTTTTCTGGAATGTGGACACTGTCTGGCAACTTCCCTTGTTCTGTGCAACCCACCAGATTACTTTCAATTGATTACCTTCTATAATTTTTAAATTTCCATATTGATGCTATTATTGCAGCTAAAAATATCAATGTACACATTACGGCTGACCAACTTATGTTTTATTTTTTAATAATTCATTACCCAAACTAATTCTTTACTTAATTATTCACTATTTTTATTTTCTCTACTTTTCTCTCTCTCTCTCTCTCTCTCTCTCTGACTACCTTTTTAGCCTTCAGTTTCTTTTATTGCTAATTAATTATTAGTTGGGTATTTGTTTTGGACAAGTTGGCGTTGCTCATGCCACAGCCATTGCGACCTTCACCGGTACCATTGCTGGCAGTCAGTGGCATCACCGAGCGATTTTATTCTCGCCACGACACGCCATCCGCCCACACATCATCTTCAACCACGGCCTCCTTTCTCTTTTCTTTTATTATTAGGATTTCTAAGGGATCCCTATATTCCGCACCCTTTTTAATGAGATTTGCGTGTTTTTGCCTTTCTTAGTCGCTCTTTAAGAGGTAATTCTGACTCTATCCCTGACTACTCTCCAGTTTCCAATTGCCTCGAGGTCTGGGAAGAGGGAATTTATTCTCCTTTTTCTCCGAGCAGTTCTGACTGTGAATTCTGGGCCTCCTCATTTTCTGTCGGTTGGGAATTTAACACCTTTTCATTTCTCCATTTCTCTCGGAGTTGGGAGAGGGGTATCTTATCCTCCTCTTCCCATTCACTTGATTCACGTTCTGATTCTGGTTTACAAAGTTTCAACTTCGATTTTTGGGGTTCACCATGGATTCCTCTCCCCTTTCTTTTATTGGGCCTTCGGAGCGGAATAGTGGCATTGCTAGGCACCTCCTGCAACGACACAAACGACGAGTGAACGCCGCTGGCCGCTCCTGAGGGATGTCGCTCTGACACATGGTCGGTCCCGTCTGGGCCTCTAAGTGTCATTGTAATGGATTCCTGCTGCATCTCTTCATCCCTCTCTTCCTCCTCTCTCTCAGAGTCGTCCTCTGATTCTAATTCTTCTGGTTATACAATGGTTGCTTTCCTTGTTTTTCTCTTCTTGGCTTTTGGCTCACTCATCTCCCAATTAGCAGTCTCAGCTAACTTTAAATGATTAGCATGAGCTCTCTTTGTTCGACCAGACACTTGATCCCAAATTACATATGACACTGGACTAGTTTGCTCTACCAATCTATAGTATGGCTCCCATCTCCTGTCAAGCTTTCCTTCCCTCAAATGAACCTTGTAGTACACTAGGTCTCCAATCCTAAATTCCAGCTCTTTCCTTTTGGCATTCACCCAGTCATTTCTTTTTTTTGGGCTCTATTTATTCGCCTTCTGGCCTGTAGAAACAACTTATGCTGTTGTTCTATCACTATCTGGTGGTGGTCTTCCTCTATATACTTCCTACGGGGCTTTAATATGTTATCTATCGGCAAAATTACATCCCTGCCGAACAGCATGTAATATGGTAAGTATTTAGTCGTATTATTGATTGTGAACCTTACCGCCGCGAGAGCCCAGGTCAGGTACAGGTCCCAATTCTCAACATTGTCTCTCGCTAATTTTGCTAGAACGTCTCCCAAAGTCCTATGGAACCTCTCTACCTTGGCGTTGCCCCGGGGATGGTTAGGGAATGTTGTTATATGTGTCATATTCAGGCCTTCTGCTACTTCTCTCATCACATAACTTACATTTTCAGGCACACAGAGGTACCATTTTTAACCATTATTAAGTCGGCTACGGTTTTAGTTTTCTTATCGGATACGGGGAAGACCTCTACCCAATTCATCAACCAATCTACAAAAATCACTATGTAGAGGTTGCCTCTGGGGGTCTGTTCATACGGTCCTGAGACATCTATACTGGTTTTCTCAAAGGGATAATTTGGAACATCCATCCTTTCCAGCGGCGCCAATTCCTGTCTCCTATTCTGCATTTGGCGCACCGCACAGCTATTAACGTAGCCAGTAACTTCCCTGTATAGTCTAGGCCAGTAGTAGCTCCTGCTTATTAATTCATCAATCCCCATGTGGCCTAACTTCTCATGACAGGGTTCTAATGTGTTTGGTCTTAGATCTTTGGGTATATATAACCTGGATCGGCTTTCTTCATCCATATCTGAAAGATAATATAGCTTTCCCTCCTGTATCATATATCTAGAAGTTTTCCCTGCCTCTACATTTCTTCTGAGGGCTGCTATTTTCTTGTCCATCTGTTCTTCAACCTGTTCTATCCACTTGAAATCTATTCTCGGCTGCAAAATTTCTTTCTCTGACTCTAACACAGGGTGATCTTTTAGCGTATGGGAATTAATTACTCCGATTTAATATGTCCTATCACCTTCCCCTGGCTCTACGGTCATAGACTCCTCTTCTAGCTTCTTGAGTATCCTGGGGAGCAAATCTGCACAGGTGTTATTTTTCCCTGCTAGATATTCTACTTTTCAGTTATATCCGCTTAACTTCAGCGCTCATTGCTGAATTTTCTTATTTGCCCAATCTGTTTCTCGCAAATACTGAAGAGGTTTATGGTCTGTTTTTATGGTAAACACCGCTCCGCTTAGATAGTAATCTAGCTTTTGGTGGGCATATACAATAGTGCACGTCTCTCTTTCTATCACCAGCCAACTCTGCTGTGTCTCTGAAAGTTTATGGGACAAGAAGTATATCGGTACTTCCTCTGGTATGCCAGGCATTGAACCCTCCTTATCAGGATAGGGTTGTGTGAGAACTGCTCCCACACATTGCTCATTAGCATCTGTGTACAATACCATGAGCTTGCTGAGGTCAGGGTACGTCCGCAGGAGTACAGCAGTTAGCTGTTCTTTCAACATATTAAAAGCCCTTTTACAGTCCTCTGTTCACTTAAATCTTGCGTACTTTTTGGTCAACGCTATCAGGGGAGTTGCTATCCAAGAAAATACCGGGATAAAGCGTCTGTAATACTTTATAGGCCCTATAAATCCTCTCACCTACCTGACTGTGTGGGGCTCTGGCATTTACCTTATCACTTTTACCTTGTCCATATCAGGTTTGATTCTTTCATCGCTTATTATGAATCCTAGGTACTTGGTCTCATTCCTTAGGAATTAGCACTTTTACAGTTTTAACCTCAAAGCGTGTCATGTCAGTCGACCAAAAACTTGTCTCAAGTGATCAAAATGTTGTTCTGGAGTCTCTGAGAACACCAGAATATCGTCCAGGTAAGCCATGGCAAAACTCTTCATTTCCCCAGCACTATTGACATTAGTTGCTAGAAAATCCCAGATTCATTGGCCAGGCCAAATAGCATGACTTTGAATTGAAACAGACCCATGTGATATGTAAATGCAGCCTTTTCTGTATCAGCCTCATCAAGGGCTACCTGCCAATACCCTGATCTCAAATCTAATGTGGAAAAGCATTTAGCTTTTCCCAACAGAGCCAATATGTCATCTATCAATGGCAAGGGTACCGCTAATAGCCTGAAAACAGCGTTCAATTTTCTAAAATCAACACAGAATCTATGCCCGCCATCTTTCTTATCTACTATCATTATGAGGAGGCTCCAAGGAGACTTTGATCTTTCTATAATGCGCGTCTGCAACATATCTTTCACTGCTTCCTCCACCAGGGGCTTTTTTATTGATAGGAGTTCTATAAGGTCTTAACTTAAAGGGAGGGTGATCACCTGTGTCTATCTTTATCTTCACCGTATCAGTTTGGACCAATTCCTTATCTGAGATGGCCACCACATCACGATTGGCTCGCAACAGGTTCTTTACTCTTGTCTTGAACTTTTCGGAATCCAATACTTCTTCGTCTGATATCTCATCTACCCTCTTTAAACCCTCTCTCTTCTTTTTTGTCTTTCCTTATTTGTTGTCTGGTCCTTAGGGGTAAGGCTCTACCTACCTCCTCCCCTTTATTTACTTTAATGGTCTTAGTGGCTCCGTTCACCAATAACAAGGAAACTATTTTTGCCGCATTTACTACCGTCTCACACATGACCGCCTGACTCTCTTCAGATCTACTTTCTTCTACAGTAACTAATTGTATGATCTCCTTCTTTACTTTTTTGTTTGTCATTAATCTTCCTCTGCCTGTCACTGCAGTTCTGGGAGGCAACTTTATATCTTCTTCTGCCACTACTGTTATACCCTTGTGGGGAGCCTCCCAATGGCATCCTTACACCGTTCACCACTAACACAGTAGTGTTAAACTCAATTCTAGCCTTATTTCTATGTAGCCAATCTTCTCCCAAGATCATTTCTGCACACAGTCCGGGGGTGATATAAAATCTCTAGAGGCTCTGCGTCCCTCCTAGCTTTTCCGGAAGATTCACCATACTCCTTCTTCTCATGGAACCACCATCAGTCTGTGTGATTTCTATATCAGGCCTTCTCATTCTTTCCTGATTTTTTAATTTTCTGTATTCCTCTTCCCTCAATAACGATACAGACGCCCCAGTATTTACTATGGCCTTCACCACTGAACCTCCTATCACTACCTCACAGGAGAACTCTATTTCATGTGTCAACAAGGAGAATATCTTTGCTCTTCTCTTTACTGTTTTTTCTGTCCACTCAGCCATGTGTGCTGGCAGCAGCTGTCCTTTGTTAATATCTCTACGTGGACCCCCTGACTTCTATTCTCATACCGGGGTCTTTTATTTTTGTCTCCTTACCTGTCTCTATATGAGCAGCTTCTCTTCAGGTTACCTGGTTTCCCACAAAACCAACACCTTCTTCTTGAACATTTCTTTGCAAAATGACGTATTTCCCCTCATCGCCAACAACGTAACTGATTTATATTCAAACGGTTCACCTTGCTTCTTTTTTCTCGGGGCGATCGTTTTGCGTTTTCCTGGTTCAACTCTCCAAGTTTTATCTTAAATTTTGACACTGGGGCTTTTTTCTTCAACCCACACCATTTGGCCACATGCCCCTTACCTCCGCATCTTTCTTGCTTGTGATCCGGGGGCAAATCCCACTTTGTGGGATATTTTGTCGCACGATAGCCTTTATGCTGGTACTTCTAACACACCAGGCCATATGTACCCGACCTGGGTTTATGAAAATCGCGTCTACGGGACCATTCTTTTCCGTTGAGGTCATCTCTCCATTTCATCTTTTTCTTCTTTCACCCATTTATATACTACAGAGGGACTCTTTCCGTAATCCCTTCTATAATCTTTTTCCCACCCCGGATTGTTTCCTAGGTCCCTCTTTCTAGCTATCTCTTGACCCACGTCTTGTATCCCACTATTTTCACTTTCTTCCACACCCCCTGGCTCTCTTTGGCCAGTGTTACCGTCCCCGCCAATCTTTTAGAACATCGACGTACTGTCAACTGGACCTGAATTGCCGCATTCTCCCTGACCTCTGCATGGAATGCCAGAAAGGCTAGTCTCTTTGTTCTTTTTCCCAGTTCTACTTCCTCATCTTTTCCCTGCACTAGTTCCATGAGGCTTCTCCTCTATGGCTGTTCCTTAATTAGCGTAGTTTTTCACTAATTGCATCTTCAGCCTTTCCCATGTCAGATGAGGGCCTTTTTCTGGTAATCGGCCTATAAATTCCGACGGTTCTTCCGTCGCGGTGTGGAAAGCTACGCACACCGTCTCTTTTTTCGTCAACTCGTAGATCAGCTGACTTTTGTCTACGGCCACTAACCAACTTCTTAACTCTTTCCTCCCTCAAAGGTCGGCACCATTGGTCTCTCCATCAGACTCAAGTCCTCAGATGGTCTGTGTTCTCTATCGTCTACCTCCGACCATGCCATTCCCTGTTCTTCCCCGTGTTTATACATTTAAACAATGCAATTAGTAAATAATAAGAATTGAAAAGGAAATCTATTTACGGAAAAATGACAAGCAACAAGAATTTCAGGAAGAAACCAAAAAGTGTCTTTTCTGGTACCTACTCTGGGTTGATTTTCGATGAAATATGCCTCTCTCTGTGTCTCTTTGTCTCTGTCTCTGTCTCTGTCTCTGTCTCTGTCTCTGTCTCTCTGTCTCTCTGTCTCTCTCTCTCTCTCTGAGCATATTCGCTCGGGGTTATTCAGGGTCGATCCTGGTCAAAACGGCACCAGATGTGACGACGCTCTCGGGTTGCTAGTCGTGATGATGGCCTTGACAAAGTAGATGGTTTTCAAGGCGTCTATTATAACGGCGCTCCCCTTTGCCCATGCTATGAATTCTGATCCAAGGTATGCACGCCGAAATCATGTTAGCTATGTCTTTACTACGTCGAGCCAGGCCGGACGATCGCGAACATTTGGTTAACAAAAAAAAAAAAAAGCACCAGAAAAAATAAACAATTTCGTTAATGCCTGAATAAGTTTCGAAAAGAGTCTCTCCCCCCTCTCTCTCTCTCTCTCTCTCTCTATATATATATATATATATATATATATATAATTAATAAATACAATAATTATCAACAGAAGCAGAATATACAGTCTTCGAACTCAATTTACATAACGGAGCGAAAGTTTTCGTTTAAGAATAATCAGAGCTTTCAATTTTCTAAATAAAAAGTCTTTTCAGGGCTCTTTCCGAAGCTTTACGGAAACGGCGGAAGTTGGGTGTTTTGGCAACTTCTTGTCTCTTTCGCTTGGCGGCTTCTACTGATTTGAATCACTGGGGTCTCGATTTTTATACTTGTCCCAAATTCTCTTCTGCAAAATCAAATTTTTGACCAATGAGATTACTTCCACCTTCACATTTCGAGTTAGGGGTTTGGTTCAACCAATGAGGTTACAATATCTTCTCTGATGCAATTTCTCTTCATCTTTTTCTTCTTGATTCAACTGATTACGTTAGCAAATCCAGCCTTTAGCTTGGAAACTTTAATGCCAGTGAGATTTATAATTCGTTTTTATTCCCATAGTTAAAACTTTAACCTTCTTAACCTCATTGAAAGTTTTTGACAATTTGTTTTGGCTATCTCTATTTTACACTTCCACCGACCAAAAACTTCTGAATAAACAATGAAAAAATATATTTTTTCTTTTTATTCTCTTTCATTGAGTACATTGGCCTTAAATAGCCAGCTAAAAAATAATTTGTATTTTACACGTGTACATTGTCAGCATTATAGATTCTTATTCTATATGCTGTATCCCTTCAGGACGTTGACAGTCAGTCTATCTATAATTGATCTACCGAGACAAGCTTGCTAACCATTGCAACACTTCGATGGGGAATAAACAATAATTTTACAAATTAAGGAAAACATTTCAAACTGACATTCGTGTTTTATTTGAGAATTTTTTGATGAATAAATATTTCACTGTTTGTGTCAGTCAATCTCTTAAGTGTCACTTGTGATATGTGCTTTGGTGATCATGTCTATTTCGGTCCATGACTGACTAGAATTGAATTTTTTATCACAGTATATTGCCATTTCCTTCTACGGTAGGCTAGTTGCCAACCAAGGTTAGAGAACCAAATCTGTCCTTCTATTTAACCCATAGCTGGAGGGAGAACAAATAGATTACTACCTTTCTTAATCGTATTTGTGCGTAAGTGAATGCACCGAATTCAACTGAAATTTCAATTCGGCTCTCTGATTTCTCATTCCGAACTGATATCCGTTGCATCACAAATTTCTAATTGAAAGATATAAAATATTCTACTTTTAGCCAACCAAATATACTTTAAAAAAAATAAATAACATCTACCAGTTTGGGTGCATTTTGTGATTACGCTGATCAATATCACATTTTGAAAAAATACCACGGCATTTTAAGTGAAATGCTTGGAAACTGTTGATGGATCCTGGTAGCACAAAGTTACAACTTATTTGACCGAGGAGTTGAACTCACTGGGCTTCTACAAGAAATCATGTTCAAACACCGATTCTCACAAGATCACTGAAGTTAAGCAGCGTCGAGACTGGACAGTAACTACATGAGTGACTGCAAAGAAATACCAGGTAGTGTGATCTTGTATGTTCGTGGGTTCTAATGTCTCGGAATTGGAAACCGGAGAGCAGAGTTCAAATTCCAGTTTGGTTCGTTATATTCACTTACGCGCAAATTCTCTTGGGAAAAGAATGAATCCTCTTCTTCTCCCTAAACTATGAGTCAATATGACTTGTATCAGTAAATCTTTATCACATCCAAAAATTATTAAAACCTAAAAGGATATTTTTCTGGCTTTAAAAATGCCTGAAAGAGTTTGATGGGCCGTAAAACACAAATTAACCAATCAATCTATGCGAATAAATTCCCGTTAGTCTTTCCTCAAATGTACTCTGTATTTTGTCTGGAAGCATTATATTTTATTGTAGAAAGTCATGAGAACAAATTTAATTTGGTTTATCAGAAATACGGATATTTAAATTCAAATGTCTGCTTACAAGTTTCAAGTGGTAATTAAAAGAGTAATGATTTCACTGATCCTCTCCAAAAGATGACTGAAACAAATATTACGTTAAACTTACAGATATTTGAAAATTTTCTAAAGAAATGCGTAACTTACATTTTAGGAATACAATGCGTACCTTACTTCTAAAGAATACTTTCCAATGAAACTTTTAACAATTATTTTAGAAGAATGCAACCTTCGTTTTCAAAATATATTCATCGGTTATTAACTACAGAGTGTTCATATTATTATGAAACACTTGATATAGCTGGAGAACAAGTAAGAATAAAGCCTTCTTAATACCTTCGCACTTATTCTGTATCAGACGCTATATTCTGTTTGGTCAGGTGCGCATACGTTAAAAACGCTATTCGAAGGATCTGTTCAACAATATGGATATGCGTTAAAGCAATTGGAAGCGTTCGCAGCTCCAATTTCAAGAGAAATATCTTTTTTGAGCAACAGCGCGGACAAGGAAGGACATAAATCTCTGTGATATTGCACTCACTCACTCACTCACTCACTCACTCACTCACTCACTCACTCACTCACTCACTCTTTCCCTTTCACTCAACAGGAAAGTAAGCCCAAGCACCTTTTCAACAGGCAACATCACTTTATTCATCTTTTTGGGAACTGTCTTGAACACTTCCTAGACTAAAAGTTCCCCACAAAATAAAAATGCCTACTTTATTTTTGCTTTATCTTTTGTTGGTTCAATTTCTTCTGATTAGTGGATTTTGTTTAGCGGCATATCAATCCCTTTGGGTCATTTAATGCCGAAATCTAAATATTTTGAACAGAATATTATGGCTTCAACTAAATATATTTTGAACGCAGTTGTGTACTTTCAACTACAGAAAAATATATTGTTGTTAATGTTTCTATAAAAGTTTATTTTTATACTTTTTGAATTTTATTTTTATTTTGGTGTTCATTCTTTTACCATAGCTGGGATCTTAATAGGTGCTTCCATTCCGCAACTTCTTCTGAAGCAACTCATCACAAGAATTAAATTCGTCAGCCCCAAACACCCTTTCAATTTCAAAACAAATTATTTAAAATTGTAGCTGAATTTAGTAAAATGTTTTGAGAAAAATATATATAAATTTGATATATACAAATACATGTTTTTAAAAATATATATACCTAAACATATTAAAAAAAATAATTTCAAAATTTCAACGCTCCTCTTTTTCATGCACTTATGTAATAACATCAAATTTAGTCCAATGAAGTTTTAAATGACGAAACGCATCACCCAAAAAGAATTCACTACTTTGTCATAGTAATACTAATTCCAATTCGAGTTCCAGATTGTTTGCAAGGTTTTTTGTAACGGTTCCAGATCGACCAATAACGATAAATTTGAAAGTCACTTTCGTGTTGCGCATCGTCTTCCCTTCTTTGATTATAAATTTTCCAGTTTTTCTTTCTGTGATGTATTGAAGTAGCAATATTCAATACCTGACAAAGTTTCTTCTTTCTTTCTTTCTTTTTTTTCTTTTTTTCTGTCTGTAAGAACGATATCTGGTCACTTGGTCCAGATTGTGTACTTGATTTTAATTTTACATTTTTTATACTATAGTTCAGATTTTCTGTTTTAGTTTGTACATATAGCAATGGACTGCAGGACTATTGCCCAATTGGTACTGACCTGGTATTTCGGCTTCAAACATTTTCTCACCGCCAAAACTTAACGTAACGATAGATGCAACGTCAATTGTCATAGTCCGTTTTTTTTTATCGTCCGTTCTCCTCAATAACGTTTTATCGGTTTTGTTTTCTCTCAGTAATCCTTTGCCGCTTAGTGGCATTATATCCTTGTTTGGCAGTGAAGTGATTAAAAATTCGTTTACCAGATTTGCAGTCTCATATTTTTTAACTCTCTGATTAGGAAAATATGATTCACAGTAAGATATACCGTATGTTTATCAGTTTGAGTCTTGTCGGAAGCTTAAATTTATAATTTGTGCTATATACAAACTGCTATAGACTAACGTCCTGATTAATGGCGATAAAAATGTAGCTGAAATAACGATGAAATAAATGCTAGTAAGAAACTATCAATATTGGTAGTTGCCGTTTCCTGGAAATAGAACATTTCGCATTCATTTCCCGAGCAGCCAGTGATACCTTCGTTTGAAATCTTTCTGTTAAAAACAATTTGCAAAGAAATATATTTCACAAGTCTAGTAAATGTTATTGCACTTAAAGTTATTCATGATGGTTTCCTTGCTTACTTTTTGATTGAAGTAGCGTGGAAAAATAATATCTTGTTATGCCATTATTTTTCTTTGAATTTCGGTGTTTTCCATTTCAGTTTCTTCTGTGGTTACAAATACTCAAGTGATGTGCTTTCTGTTATTTGGTACAGGTTATATTGTGTTCATGGCTAACGCGTGTTATATACAATGTTAACATACGCGAGTAGCTGAGAGTGTTCAAGTTCATTACTGAATGAACGATGCGTAAGTGCTTAAGCATGTACCATTTTTTCAAAGTCTACCATTCCTCCATAGTGCTCATATATATATATATATATATATATTACATATAAATAATTCAAATTTTCGAAAATCGGATGAATATTTCAACCCGTCTCATCAGCGATAACAAACCGTTATGGGAAAATAGACTTACTTATTTGTTTTTGTGCGTAAAAAGCAAAAATAAGGGTGGGGAAAACGGTAAAAAGAAAAAAGAAAAAAGAAAAAGATTCAAAGAAATCACAGAATCAAGTATTCCTTTGACAATAATCGATATTAATAAATAAAAAAATACTCGCATTTATACATTATTTCCTTGTCTTTTGTTGGGCGTTGAATATTTTGTATGATTGTATAATTAGAATAAATTTTTAACAATTTACGTAATTGGTCTAAAATTAATGCACCATACACACTATCTAAAATTTTCAAATATAAAATACAAAATAAAGCCATCACATCAAAACATCGGTTCCCATTTGTTCGTCTAAGTTAACAAACGTCGAACCTTGTCACTACCTAGATGGGTAACCGCTTGCGAATACTATGTGTTGTAAGTTTGGACGTGCAGATGTTGCAATAGATAATGGCCCGGAGAGTCGTGTTCCAATTTCCGTTTTTTGTTTTATTTACTAAAGCGCAAATACCCTTGGGAGAGGTATAAATCCACCTCTTCTCAGCCAGCTGTGGAGTAATCAGAAGAATTGTATTACTAAACTATTTATTTTTTTTAAAAATCTTACAATATAAAAATATTTTCTAGTTTTAAATAAACTGCAAAGGGTTAATAATTCATAAAAACGAATCACTCAGTCAATCAATCAATCCAATAAAAAATATCAATGATTCTATAACCTACTAAATTGCCATGTTAACGTAGTGAATCTGTCATAGAGCTTTGGTGGGTACTTGGTGCTGTCCATGTCTTCAAGTATGCCGGATGCCATCAGAACATTAGCAATCATGGGTCTTAATATTCTAAAATCTGTTCCAAAGCCTGCTCCATCATTCATTTTCACAAGTTCGTCAGGTAGGTTATGCGTTACTTTCCTATGGCTCTCTTACCTTCAATCTGTCCTGTGGGTATCAACTTTTCTAAGTTATCTTTCCTCGTTATGTGCCATAGAAATTATAACTGTCTTTTCTCATGTGCATAATTATCCGTTTTGTTGCCATTATCATTAAAATATCGGCCTTGTTCGGTCCATGATATTCTCAGCATCCGAATTTAGAAACACATTTCTGTTAATTTAAATTTCTTCATCTATGACAGGAGTACAACAGTCACTGCCATGTAGAAGGACCAATACTCCATAACAGTTCAGTACTCTTTTCTTTGTTTCTAACGACATTTTCTTAATACTTTGCTCAATTTCTTTAAAACATAGGTATACAGCCTGCTAGCAGCAGTAATAAAGAGTAATTCCTGACTTGACATGTTGTATATTAATAAGCATAAATCCACCTGAACTACTTCAACCGAAATTAGAATGATTTTCCAACAGTTGGGCCAATTGCACATCTCAAAAATAAATGTTGATCCTACTGCATAACAGTTGTTACATTTAGTGTTGGACATGTTTGCGCAAATATAACATCAACAGTGAAGAAGTGTCCAAGACCGGATTACTGGCAAGAATTGCTCAGGCAGAAACAACGCTGCCATAACTGCAGTCTATACAGAAAGATAAGAATTCAACCTCGGAACAAAGCTGATTTCCCTGCATGGTTCTATCGATTTTCCAATACATATGCTAGTCTTGGAAAGGTAATCACACAGTACGTTGTTGGATGGGAAAAAAAACCTTGTCCGTAGGGAAAAACATAAGAAGATGGTTTAGAAAAAGGATCTAATGGGCTACTCCAGATCACTTTTTAGAAATCTGTTTGGAATAAAAGCAAACAAGATAGACAGGGAAATTGTTAACAGGGTTGGGCAGTCGGGTTTTAAACCATGACCGCTTGCAATGGAATTGATGATAACGAGAAAATTTTAGACAAAATAGAAACGAAAAGGGCAATTTTACTTTACATAAGAAAGACAGAGTTGAAACTTCTAGGATGCATAAGGAGAAAAGAGGGCTTAGAAAATTTGATGCTCACATGGGAGTTTTGGGGCGAGAAGGACAGCAGATAACAACGTGTAACCTACTAAGCGAGCTTACGTAAATTGATGACACACGGAAAGAAGAGATAACGAATCGACAATATTTATTAAGTACAAGTTCCACACCAAAAGAGAACAAGTATATGTTTTGATGTGATGAACCTGCACCCAAAGTTTTAAAAATATTTTTACACGCACGCATGCATTTCATTCAAAATTTCTGACCTACTTACCATTTGACTTATCTATTTATACACGATACCTTGGCCACTAGAAAAGCAAACGGATCTCGATATGTGAAGTCACATGTTTATTCGACTAAAGAGAGTCAACTTTAGAGATGAAACACTTGTAGCGACACAAATACCATTATGGACATTTAATATATCATACAAAAAGCAAGTAATATTTATAATAATAGCAACAATAAATCTACATTTTAAACAAAACGTTCAATACTTTTCGCACTTTTTCTTCTATACCGATTTCTTTCGTTGGAAACAACCCCTACTTGGATATATATATATATATATATATATATATATATAACTGCCATATATACCGTAAGTATAACCAGCTTACTAAATAAATTGAAACAGAAACACTCTATCAAAGCATCACTAAACTACAAGATGAAAAACTTATAACCGTTAAACCCGAACTGAAAGACCTACTTAAGGCTGAGGCTATCAAAGATCGCCATGATAAAAGCAGAAGCTCCTCAAAAATTCTATCGAAACAACTAAAAAGTGCCGCGCACGAACTACGCAACCACCCTCACATAATTGTAAAAAAAGCTGACAAGGCTAACATCTTTGTTGTACTTAACAAATCAAATTACAACACAAAACTCAACCACATACTCCATGACCACACAAAATTTTAAAAAATTAACAAAAACCCGACACACCAACTAAAATCTAAATTTAATATACTCATTAGTGCCAACAACGCTGATCAGAATGCCTTAAAACTCCCTAAAATTATTGGTGACTATAAACCTGGTTACATATACGGAACCATAAAAACTCATAAACCTAACTAACCTCTCCGCCCTATCATATCCCAAATTCCTACTCCTGTATACCAGTTAACTAAACATATTAACCAGCTTATCACACCCTACCTCCCGAGTAAATACAGCATAAAGTCAACCCTAGAGGCAATCCAAATTCTCAAGAGTGAAAAACCTAACAATGAAATCATAGCTTCACTTGATGTGGAAAACCTTTTTACTAATGTACCCGTCAGTGAAACTATTGATATAATTATAGGAAATGTTTACAGTAATCCTTCATTACCATCACTCAAAATTAATCCCAACATCCTAAGAAAAATTATACTAGCTTGTACTACTGAAGTGCCTTTTGTTGATCCAAACAACACTATATATATACAACGTGACGGAGTCTCCATGGGTTCAGTGCTTGGTCCGACTTTTAGTAATTTCTACATGGCTAACCTTGAAAATACTACCTTTTCAAAATTTACAAAACCATCAATATATCTACGATATGTTGATGATATCCTACTATTAATTAAAAATACCCATGAAATCTTACAACTTCAAAAACAGTTTCAAAATAACTCAGTTTTAAAATTCACTTAAGAACTTAGCAAAGATAGCAAAATTCCTTTTCTTGATATATTAATTAACACTAACAATAAATTTACTATCTCACCGTATCAAAAACCCACTAATAAAAATCCCTCCACACTCAATTATATTAGTGAATGCCCCCACTATTACAAAATAACCATTATAAAAAATCTATTATATCGTGCAAAAGTCAATTCATCTGCAAATCAGATCTTCCACAGTGAACTAAAAAACATAAAACAGACCGTAGTCAGATGCACACCAACTACCAACTAGATGAAAACATTCTAAAAAAACTCCTAAATACTAATATTTCTCCGACAGACTCTAACAAAAGAATTAAGTTTATTATATATTACACTAAATCCACTACATCTAATTCATTCGTCCGCAACAACTCTTCCCCCACCGTTAGTGATTTGCAAAAAACCAATGTAGTTTATCAGACGGTATGAACGGATCCTACACAAAATTAATAGACAAAACTTGTCTATATTATTCAATGAAACCTGCATTAATGAAAAAATGCTGCCAAAATACACACAATATATATATATATATATATATATATATATATATATATACTATTTTAAAAATCAAGAATTTATTGACATTCTCTAGGGCCCTTTCGTCTAACCTCTCACCAGGAAAAAAGTCGTTGGAAAATTATATTAAACGGAATGAACAGTGACGACGAAAATGAAGAGTAAAAAAAGAATGAAATATGATAAAAAAAAAATATATACACGACCAGTGAAGGTGGGGTTACGATAAATACTCGTGAATTAATCTCCTTAACTACCCTTAACAACAACGTCTAAAAAGGCAAACTTTTATCCTTCTCCACTTCCATAGTGAAGGATAAACTCTTGTGTAAAGAGTTAAGCCTATTGAAAAATTTTACAGCCTCACCTTCATTAAAAAAAAAGCAAAAGTGTTATTAACTTACCTAAAATAAATAAAACTGGTCTGTATATGAATTGGTGTGCTTTTGTACATACATCAAGAAAAAATAGTCTTATTAAGACCTTGGTTCACAGGGCGCTCAAAATTTGTTCTACTAGAATGAACTCTGAATTGGAGAATATCAAGCAGATTTTCCTGTGTAATGGCTACTCGGAAGCCATTATTAACTGTATTATTTATAAGAAGACTAGGAAATTTCATTCTCCTAAAGTCCTCGGGCCTTCTATATGTCTGGTTTATTTGAAGTTTCCTTGATGAATAAGAGCCAAAGTTTGGTTACAAATATCAACAAGTCGGTTTCTGGTTGTTTCCGTCTGTTGTTCTGTGCTGTATTCTTTGGACTAGGTCTGCGTTTCCGTCGTTTCCTAAAGATGTTTTGCCCCACATCAAATTAAGTAATTTGGTATATGAATTCAACTGCCGGTGTGCTGCTGGAAATCATTCATCCCTTAATCAATAAATTCGAGGTCCTCACGGCAGATGTGGAAAAGTCCGAATGTTTGCTCGTAGATTCTCATCAAACTCCACATTTGACTTGTCAGGAGTACCCGCACCCGAGTTCCCTCTTAGAACTGAGGCTCAACTGAAAGATATTGAAATACCTCCGTCTTTGGTATCTAAGATAATATCAAAGCTTGACACCCATAAGGCGAGCGGAGGTAATGGAATCCCGGTCATTACCCTGAAGAAATGTGCACCTGAACTCTCCTCTGTTCTCTCTAAACTCTATAATTACTGTCTTTCTGCTTCCTGTTTTCTCTGCCCGCTAGAAGTTCTCTTCAGTGGTTCATGTATTAAAGAATTCAGGGGAACGTTTGGACCCATCCAATTATCGCCTTCTACCAATTTTCGGAAAAGTGTTCGAGGCTATCATCAATGCTGAGATAGTTCAAAATCTTACTGCCCATAAACTGTTCTCAGACAGACAGTATGAATATTGCTTCGAGGATCTGTAGATTACTTTTAGTGTTTTCTTGGTGTAGGATGGTTGTATTTTTTTCATATTTTGAATGTAAACAGGAATGTTGTTGTAAATGTTTAGAAATGGACGAATGGTCAGACACGTATATTGTAAGACGTTTTGTTAATATAGATGTAAATCCAATATATATATATATATATATATATATATATATATATATATATATATATATATATATATATATTGTCGTGGTACATTTTCCCAAGGAACATTTGAATTGATATATAATGATTATCACAACAAATTTTTAAAACTTACCAATAAAACTTCCACTTAAAAGTTAAAAGAAAAAATAATAACTTTATCACACAAGTGGAACAGGACAATCTAAAACTTACCGAAATAATCGAAGACTATAGACCAGGATACATTTATAGTTCTATCAAAGTACACAAGCCTAACTTTCCACTTCAGCCTATTATATCACAAATACCCACTCTTATATAGCAACTAACTAAAACACTTAACCAGTTAATTATACTACACTTAACTAATGATATATCCCGGAAAAGGATATATATATCCTTCGAAGTAGTTAAGT
Organism: Ascarosepion bandense; assembly: GCA_037127315.1. Classification (NCBI taxonomy): domain Eukaryota; kingdom Metazoa; phylum Mollusca; class Cephalopoda; order Sepiida; family Sepiidae; genus Ascarosepion; species Ascarosepion bandense. The sequence goes on along the minus strand of JBBBDQ010028849.1, from coordinate 3,131,829 downwards.
GGTTTAGGCAAATATAACCGGGTAGAACAATTTAATAATTAGACGTAATGGATAGTGCTCATCGTATGCATTATCCTGAGACGTTGGCGTAGTCAATAGTGGTAGATCTCTAGTAGAAGACTGGACCTCTGGACTGATAGACCTCTGGATCTCTAGATGTCCTCGTCTTAGTCTATATTTATGGCTGACGCCAGCCAATCACATTCCAGTGAGGAGGAACCAAGTTGTATACATATTCATTACCTATTCATTACACCATTCTCCCTGAGCTAAATTTTCCCGTGAAATTTAACTTCAATATTTCCTTTTTTAGGGTCTGGACATAATCGATTGACTTTTTTTCTAAATCATTTTCGCCTCAAACCTTCCTACCGTATTGACGTTTGACACACTGGTACCTTGACACATTGGCGAATGTTGACTTGCTGGAACGGGAATTTCAGATGTATCATACACGACTTCTATTAGAATTTCTTCGGTGTTTTCCGTGACGTCTGTAGCGTGTCATTGATTTCAATGTCTTTTACAACGAATTTTCCCCTTTTATGTCATATATAATCTGTCCAATCCTTTTGGTTATAATTCCTTTTTCCCAATACATTTTCCAGCCCTAAAATTCGTGAAGAAAACCTTTTCATCAGGCTTATACGCTTTAGTCATCTGCTTTTCTTTTTTCGCAGTTTTCTTCGCCGGACTAGGCAAGAGCCCGTCAAATACAGAGTGTATTTTTCTCGCAAACATTAACTCTGCTGGCGATAATCCTGACCTCGTTTTCGGGTTTGGCGTGATCCTATATACTGACAAAAATTTTTGAATATTTATTTCATTCGTGTCCACACCTTGACTTATCTTTAATGCTCGTTTGGACATCTGTGTTTGGTCATGGCTGAATCTTTACCGGTGGATCCCTTGCTGCCAGTTGACATCCTCTGCACTGTTTCACCAAATTGTCTATGTCTTTGTCCACCCTCGGTCAATAAGTGTAGCTTCTCATTAGATATTTCATTCTCGAAATCCCTGGATGGACAGTGTGAAATTCTTTTTGAATTTTCTTTTGTAGAGTAGCCGGCATTACAACTTTATCTGCTTATAGTAATAATGATCGCAGATTGAAATCAATGACACACTACTTCTTTTTTTAGATTTCTCGATCAACCAGACTTGCTTTTTTTTAAAATGAAATTATCGTTTGTGTGAAATATACTATCTTTTTTATCGAAAATTTCCGATAAAATTTCTTTTGTTTCTTCTGTCTTCTTTGGGAGGATTAAATTTGTGTATTTCATATATTCTTCACTTCCCAACTTCTGCAACAATAGCGTGATTTTTTTAATCTTCCAACCATTGTTCGCATTGTTTCGTAAATATTGTTTCGAATCTACGAAAATAAGCCGGTAACCTTGAACTACTGTCGGGGTCGTACTTAAATTCAGATAGTGAATTTGCTGTTCCTTCCACAGAAAAAAATGTATAACCCGGTTCTTTTGTTCTCCTCGTTAATATGTCTTCCAAATGTACTTTATTGTCTTTTACCTGCTGTTCGAATAGTTTTTGAAACGTTTCTTGTTGCAGCGTACATCGTTGTTGTTGTTGTTGGAATTGTTGCTGAATAACTTACTGTTGTTGTTGTTGTTGCTGAAAAGTGCCTTGTGGCACCTTAATTAATTCAACAATTTGTTCCATTTTACCATCGTATTCAATTTATATATACAAGAAATCTTCTAATTCCAAATAGAGAGGGGCACTTTCTTACTTCTGTAAGCGTTGCTAAAGTTTCTCCTTTTCTAACGTTTCTCGTTAGTAAGTCTCCAAACCAAAAAAATTGAGGAAAAGCTTACTTTCTGTAAGTGTTAACGAGTATTTGTAATGTTCTTCGTTAGTATTTTATTTTATTTATTTATTTTATTTTATTTATTTTATTTTTTTTTGTGAACGCGCGTCGAATTCTTCGTAGCCAACTGATATGTCCCGGAAAGGGACATATACATAAATATCATTCGAGGTAGTTAATTGGTTTAGACAAATGTAACTGGGTAGAACAATCTAATAAGTAGATGTAATGGATGGTAATCGTCGTATGCAGTATCCTGTAATGTAGGAGAAGTCAATAGTGGTAGACCTTTGGATCTCTGGACGTACTCGCCTTAGTCTATATTTATGGCTGGATCCAGCCAATCACATTCCAGTGAGGGGGAACCAAGTTATATATATATATATATATATATATATATATGTATTCATTACCTATTCATTTCATTACTAACAAATACAACATTAAGTTATTCCTTGAACTTATACAAATATTATAACGGAAAACCTAATAATGAAACCATAGCATCACTTGAATTTAAAAATCTGCTAACGTTCCTTTTAGAGAAACCATTGTCATTATTATAAAAAATGTATGTAATATTAATTCTTTACCCCCACCCACTAAAAATTAAACCAAAAATACTAAAAAAAAAAGAAAAAAAAAACTACTTTCAGCCTGTACCATTGAAGTCCCATTCTATGATCACAGAAATAATATATACGTTCAAAGGGACGGTGTTTCAATGAGATCAGTTCTGGGTCCAACGTTCAGCAACTTCCATATGGTCAACCTTGAAAATGGTTTATTTAGCACCACTAAAAACCCTCCATCTACATACAATATACAGCTGATATTCTTATATTAGTTAAAAATATAGAGCAAAAAAAATTGTCCTCAAGTTCACATACGAACTTGATAAAAATCTCTTTCCTTGACATTTTAATAGACACAAACAATAACACATTTACTAGCTTCCTCATATAAAACTAAGCATACAAACACCATGTAAAAAAATGTATATTCGTACTAATATACCTTCCGTGGATCCTAATAAAAAATTAAAATTAATTATATATTATAAAAAATACAATGCTAAAAATTTAATTATCCAAAATAACCCCTCCCGACCATCTGACGTAAAATCAACATTATATATCAAACCAATTTTTTTTTAGAATATATCTCCGACAAAAATCAAATAAATATATATGTTAGATTTACAACAACTATATAAACAAAATGTCTTATATTACACATATCTGATCATTCGTCCGTTTCTGGACATCTACAACAACATTCTTTTCTTTTTTTTAATCATATCACCCCAAGCAAGGCGGTAATGCCACTGATGTGCAGGGGGCTACGTAAGAGTAAAAAGATTAGAAAAGAGAAAGCCGGAAACAGCATTTCTAAACAAGGAAACAAGGGATGAGCCTCTACACCTGTTCAATAGACGGGCGATAGTTTAGTCTATCTACTTCAATTAAGTCTATCTACTTCTATATTCACAAATTAAAAAAAATAATGATCGGTAACACAACCATCCTACACCTACACTAAAATTATACTACAGATTCTCAAAGCAATATTCATTAATAATCTTAAGCTATCAGTTAATAGAAGCAGCAATGAATACTGTAGTAATGTTCTAAAATGTTTATGAAAAGAACAGTTTTTCATGCTTTAATACGTACATGACCATGACATTACAATATAAAAGAATTTCTTTGTGGATAATTTTTAGGTTCTAATGAACGGTAAGCAATTAGTCAACTGTAGCATTTGAGGCAAGAGGAAAATTTACAGTAATTTAGCGGTTTTTTATTGTTAGCACAGAAAGAGATTAAAAATACTTGAGAACATCGAGAAATGAATAATAAAATCAACTGTTAAAGTTACAGCGCATTACTTACATCTTTGAATTAGAAAGATTATCTGTGAGTACGAACGGATTCTATTGAAAATAAGCAGACACAATGTTTGCAATTTGTTTCATATATATATATATATATATATATATATTGTAAGAAAGGGATAGAACACGTAGATTTCAAACCCTCTGTTTAAGCATTTACTTTTATAAAGAGTGCTCGTTACAAAGTAGAGCTTTATATTGTAATGGTTGTTACAATGGTTTATAAAAGCATAGTATCGCTACACAAAAATCATCGCATTTCAGAGCACAAGTGCCCTTCTTCTGGTGATAAGTGGAAATGAAAAATAAATGGTGAAAACGATTCATTCTTGGGAATGTGATATGTAAGTGATGCGTGGGATGGGAATTTAGTATGTCTAAGCCGGTCAGTCGGCAGTTTGTAACCATAGAGATACAGCTTTGGGTTAGACGAGGGGGTCGGGGTAGTTTAGTTTTGGTCACTTTTTAGTTTTGTCTAGGTAATTCTTATATTGGGATGTTAGGTTTTTTAAAAAAAGGGTAGACACTCTTTATTTTACTACTATTTATGAGTGGATAAAATAGAGTGACTTTTTAGTGTTGTATGGGTTTATTTTATTTTATTAATATAATATTCGTTTTTTATTTTGTGGATTAAACATGGATATTAATTTTCTTTTGGAGAGGATTATTTTATGTGAATGAGATATTTTTTGGCTAATTAAATTTTAACGAAAAATATTTTCGATGTTTGCATAACACTGCTAATTCATTCCTACGTTTCATTAGTTCGCCATTGTTGGGGTACTTTAGAATGTGTAGCTTTTCACTTAAGCATAAAGGGCAGATGTCGTTAAGCGAGTTACAAGTTCTAGTTTTTTCTAGAAATTTTCCATTTTACTTTAGGTTTCTTTTTTGAAAAACTAGTTCTGACGTCGTCTTGATTTTCCATGAATTGATTAAACAACATTTGCCGCGAAGTTGTGAAAAAAGTGAATTGCTACTTCCAGCATTTCGTAATAGAATTTTGCCTTGGTAACAAGCAGATTTTTTTTCTTCAATGTGTGGTCTTACTTACTCACAAGTAATCGGCAATATTTCCTTGCTAGAGACAAGAAAATTATATCCCATTGCATTTTACTATTTATTATTACAAGAAAAACATGCTTTTTAAAAATTCAGTGAGAAATCGACTCGGTAGGACTTTGGTAAATTGGTCTAAAGACAACCGATGCGATACAATACGAAGCAGTGAACGTTGATGGCCAGATACCAGTTCGAGCCATAGATAATTTGACAATGCAACATGCACATTTGTTATGTTGTTTTCTGCTGTTTCTCTTCTTTAGTGAAATGTAGTCACCGTTTTATTGGTACAATAATCATTCGTTTAAAACTAAACTTCATTTTAATCACTAGTTTTTAATAAAGTTACACAGCTTTTCGTCGTCAACATAAAAGTAATTGCACTAAAGTTATAAAGCATGTCGTTGTATTGGCATGAGCATCATCACAGAGAAGTCTGATTGAAAAATTACAGTAAAAGGGTAAACGATACTTGTAGTTTAAAAAGATTTAATCCATTTGTTGTGACAACGGGAAAGTAAGAGTGGAGAATTTATAAAACCTTTCCTATGAAATCGACTTTGGAATATTATGACAAAATTATATTTTAATAATTAAAAAAGAAAAGATAATTGCCAGTTTCTATGAAATCAGAAGACGTTTGCCCAAATTACCTACCCACTTTCTATAAATTATGATTACGCTTAATTATTTTCTAAGCAGATGACATGGAACATAATATCTATTTAAGAAAACACTCTTGCTATCGATATAAGATAAAGTTTTTCAAAATAGTCACATAAATTCAGATTTTCGCAGCACTATCATTTGCACAATGTTAACAAAATGTCAGAAGTGATTTTTAAAGTTATTTCAGTTCTTTATCACTTACGCGTGCCAAGTCCTTAAGATTTGTTTGTAGAAAATGATTACTTTATGTTGGTGAAAATAATGCCTAACATAAAAATTACATTTGATATTGTTTACTCTTAATGTTTAGTCAAGAAAAATTGTGTACAGCAGAAGATGGGCATTATAACATTGAATGTTATAGCAAGTCGTCGTGATCGCTTGTATTCACATGTTTATATACAATATTAATCACAATACTTTGTCTTCCTGAATCCTGTTCAACATTGGTTCCTCGATGGGTGACCGCTTGAGAGTACCAGGTGCCGTATGCTTGCATGTGCAGCTGATGTAATGGATAGTGCGTTGTAATTGTTAATCGGAGTTTCAATTCCCGTTAGGATAAGCTTGGGAAAGGTACCCACCCCATCTTTCTCCAGGTATTGGTTAATTAGTAAGGCTTGTATGACTAAACCTTCTTTATCTTAAAAAAATTATTAAGATCTAAAAATATTTTCTGATTTTAAATAACAGGAAAAAAGTTGGTAAGCCGAAGAAAATAAATCAATCAAACAATGAATTCTTTTAAATCATCAAACATATATGAGAAAACTGGAAGGTTTCCAGATTTAGAGTTTAAAATAAGTGAATAAAATAAGTGAATAAAATAATAATGATAATATATAGAGAATGCTTTTAGAATTGGGCATTATATTTAACAATAAATGTAATAAATGGGAAAAATATGGATGGGGCAAAAGTAAACTTAGTAAAGTTTATTTATTTGCGATCTTTCTTAATATATTTCTTATTTTATATTTTGTTTATCTTTAACATTGAAGTGTTAAATTTAAATTTTATTTTTGAAATATTAAAAGAACAGCACACACATACACATACGTAGTTAGCCAGCTTGTCTAACTAGATCAATTACGACTGAGAAGTGAGCACAATCCACACTGTGTGCTCAATCCATTCGACCATGTTCCACAACTAGGCTACTCTTAGTAAATCGTTAATGGGAACTTCGACGTAGTGTGATGATGAGCAAACTTTTCTCGATCAATTACAACTGAATAGTGAGTTCGTTTCTCACTGGGTGCTCTATACTTTCGACCTCGAGACGTGCCTAAGATAGGATTAGAAAATCGCTATTAACAAAAACATGATAGTTTCATAAAATGAAATGAGAAAATTTTTCTTCTCTGTATTTTGTCTCCTTTAGTTTTCTTTCTATTGATAATTTATTGTTAATGAACTGAATTTAATACTTTTATTAAGTTTATATTTCTGAAAAACATTTTGTTCACTAAGAAGTTTACAAAAGGACAAATATTTAGAGACACTTCAACTGATCGGAAGAAAATTAAATGAAGTGAGTTCATGCTTTTCTCATGAAGATAAATGCGTAACCGAATAGAAAATATCTAAGGTAGGGCATGAACTCGCTTCGCCAACTCTTGTTCCTGTGTTGTTAACATTATTATTAACGATGTACAACTCTTTATTAAATAAAAATATGTTTGTTTTTTCTCTTCACGATTCTATTAAAGAAAAATAAAATAAGTATACACTACAGGGCAAAAGTTTATTTCGAAGAATCGCTTAAAAATAGAAGATTGTATGCCTTTTTCAAAATAATTTACTGGTTTACTTTTCAGCTGGGAGGAATGTCTCTTCCTAAAGGGTTTTATTTTATATCCAGTAATAAATACTAATAAGGAATTTAAACCATCACTACATAAAAATGTTCAATTTGATCTCTTTTTGCCTAATCGACATTGCAAGATAATTGTAGATTTGGGGATGGTGGATTGTAAATTTTAGGTAATCCACTTTCTAAATAGAGTTCTGCGCCTTACACCAACGGGTTAAAGAGCTTCGCTATCCTATCTTATGAAGAGTTAATTACACCAAAAAAGGTATGAAACTTAAGAATTAATAAATCCAGGCAGGGCTTCCAATACTTCTGGTCGATAGTGTATACAAAGCTACAAAGATACACATACACTTTTAAAAGAAAATAATCTTATGATTAAAATAATATGTAAAATAATATCTGTTCGTTTACATTTATGATTACTTGTTCTTCAGACCACAACGCGCCAACATAGACTGTACCAATGAAGGAAAATTTATTTTTCTTATACGCTTTGTTATGCGAGAGAGGCAGTAATAGTAGTATTGAATCTTGTGAGAAGCGAGAGTAATAGATAGTTATAGTAACAAATGCCAACTACTTTGAGTAGTATTTCACCAAATGCTGGCTTGCCTTACTAAGGAATCTGTGGGTCGTACGCATGTTGACTCTACATAATTCTGGTGGCCGTCTCCTGTCTTTGCTCCGTCTTTTGTTTTATATCCAAAAACAATCCTTCATTCAGAATTCCTCGTCTACTGGTAATATTGTGTCAAATTATTTTTATTTATCTAACGACTAAAATTGTGGTTCGTGCGTGCTAAACAACAATCTTTCTGTTATGAAATCAATTGAAGTGGTTTCGATCTATATGGATTTTGCCATTCTGAGCCAGCCTCTGTATTCTGTAATAAATATTCTGTTGTTTCGATTGATTCCTGTAGCTTTTTACAGTATCAATTTGTAAATATTTAAGGTATTTCGTAATGAAATATTCTTTTTAAATACCGTGAAACACAAAAATAATTTTCCCTGCGCATATTCCGTCCGAGTTAAGACGTTGAAAGTTGTCCTGGCTTGCTATGTTATTTCTCGTTTTATGACATAATGGTTCATCGCTTGATTGATAATTTTATCTGCGCCTGAGACGTTCAGCAGGCCTTGTGACAACCAATTGAGCCTCGAATGAAATCGAAAAAGTTTCAAACCAATCACTCATTGTCAAAAATTAAGAAAAAGGAAAACGAAAATAAATATAAAATAAATAGTTTGGTATCAAGTGCACCTCCGGCAAAACGTTGATAATTCTGCTTAAGTTTTTTTAAATATAGCATAATGGGGACACAACGGCAGAGTAACGGTCGGTATAAGTGATATAATGTCAGACGGTGATTGAACGGAAAATACGGTCTGTTAGTCTGTCGTGAAAGAAGGCAAAAATACCAGTGATTTCACTAGTGTCATTTACCTCTTCTTATTCATTGCTACTCAGTGCTAATTGAATCTTTTAATAAAGAACACGGTTTATCAAAGCCAACAGACTTATTTTCATTTCATCAATCTAATATACCGAAGCATCTCTATTTAAGGCATTTTTGTACGATACTTCACACCGACACGAATGGCAATCCTGAAAAAAAAAGAAAAAGCAAAACAAATAAACAGACCAGCCGATGGAAAACTACTTAAGAAACCCGGGGATTATATTCACAGTAATACATCTATTTTTTCTTTGACACTGAATTTCTTGAAGAAAAATGATTTTTATTAAGTTGTGAAAAAAGAGAGACAAAAAATGCTTAAATGCTCTATGATTCTCCTTTGTTTAAATTTATATTGAGTTTATTTCCGGAGAGTCTGAATTTTTTCTTGGACTTGTAATTATCATTTTTTTAGACGAGTGAAAGAGCAACAGCGAGCTGGTAAATAAATAGAATTCAAATATCGTTTTAATATCGCGAAAAAGATGCCGCTGGTGACATCTGCATCAAGCAAACAAATATAAATAAAGAAAAAAGAAAAACACGATTAATATGAACACAAATATTTTATTTCTAGTTTCATAACACAAAACAAATATAATAAAATTTCGATGCACACACGCGCGTGCACAGACGCACACACACGCATCTTTCTCTCTCTCTCGATATATATATATATATATATATATATGACTATGTAGTTATATTTTTAGGTCTTTAAAAATTACATGCGACTACAGAAAAGAAAATTGGAATAAAAATTTAAGCAAACTTTATTTTGGGTCACAGGACAAAAGCAATATGACGAAATGAATTTCTTGCTTATCAAGTAATATCAATTCATTAAACACAAGCATTTATAATAATTTATTTTTAAAGATTCGGCCTATTTGATGCTTGGGTTTCTTTCCAGAATTGTGTAAATACCAAAAAATATACTTACAATTCATTTGAGTCAGGCATAAGAAATTCGGTTTATTCTTCAGGGATTAAAATATTTTATAAGCGTTTAACATTAAATATCGAGAAACTGATGATTTCTAAGGGTTACATGGGTATATTTTGTTCTGTTAGATAAACATGAACACATTCGTATGTAGATATAAGACTTTATGTTAGTAAATAGAGATATGCATACAAGCGGACAATCGCATATAGATATAGAGTTACAAATGTTCGCATTATATCTGTTACACACACACACACGCATATATATATATATATATATATATATATATATATATATATAGTTAGATAGATAAATATAAACGTATGTGTATAGTTACATTACCATACCCACATTTAAAGATATATGCACATGGAATCAAACATATCGATATAAGTATTTAAAATTTTAGATATAATTCCCAAAAATACATGTGTAACTATATATATATATATATATATATATTATATACTATTATCAGTATTTGTTAAATACCAAAAAATATACTTAAAATTCGCTTGAGTCAGGCATAAGAACTTTGGTTTATTCTTCAGAGACTAAATTATTTTATAAGCGTTTAACATAAAATATCAAGAAACTGATGATTTCTAAGGGTTACGTGGATATATTTATATTTGTAGATATTATACTTTATGTTAGTAAATAGAGATATGCATGCAAGCGGACAGTCGCATATAGATATAGAGATAAAAAATGTTCGCACTATAACTGTTACAAACACAAACACACGCATATATATATATATATATATATATATATATATATATATATATATATAGATAGATAGATAGATAGATAGATATAAACGTATGTGTATAGTTACATTACCATACCCACATTTAAGGATATATGCACATGGAATCAAACACATCGATATATTTGTATTTACAATTTTAGATATATTTGCAAAAATGCATGTTTAAATATTTCTATAGGCATGTATGTTTATATATATATATATATATATATATATATATGTGTGTGTGTGTGTGTGTGTGTGTGTGTGTGTGTTTACTTAATTCATATATACCATATATAAATTTAAACAAACACTTATATAAATATAAATATATATATATATATATATATATATATATATATATATATATACTATCATCACTATTTAGGAGTGCTTATAGCATTAAATATATGTACCCTTAGGTGAATATATATATAGATATGTGATAAGATTCTTAGTGGTACAAAATTTAATAACAGCAAGAAATAAGAGGAAGATCTTTTATACACTAAAAACTGAAATAATCAACCGGTTTCGTCCCAGATATCCTCAAGTTTAGTTTCTTTGAAATTTATTCTTAAAAAATACAATAAAAGTCTAATTAGAGGGAGAGAGAAAAAATTATGCCAAAGAACTAGAATCCAACCACATTCAAACTCAATAAGCAATCTCTCTGCTTAAACAGAGAATATTTGCTAGATTTAATATAAATGGACTCCAGCGCTTTTAGATGATATAAGGAGTGCGACTTGAACAATATTGAAAAACAGTCTACACTCGATCCACCAACACATCCCTGCTAGTTATAGCATGTCCTGTTATAGATGACCCGGATGTATTTACTAGATGACTATTACTTGCGAACGGATTTAAAATTCTGGGGGGTAAATGCTGTTTAATTCTAAAATCTAATCGCTGAATGGTTCTACCTATATAGTCGGATCCACACCTACATTAAAATTTATAAATAACAGAATTAATGTGGTGTGGGGGTAAAACATCCTTGCGAATGAAAGAAAGAATAAGTCGAGTAAAAAATATTACTCGAACATTAGCAGAAAAATAATACTTGCTAATAGAAAGCGAAATCCGCCTTGCTAATGATTCATCTTCTGTACCAATGTAACGAAGACGTAAATAAAAAGGACAATTTTAAGAACAAGCGGCTTCACTTCACGAAATGTATTCATGACATCACGCATAATGTAATCCAAAATGTCCAAAGGATATCCATTTTTCGAAAGAGCCATCTTAATAAAATCTGTTTCACCGCAGAGGAAAGAATTAGAACAAATATTTAGTGCTCGAAAATTCAGTGTTCTTATTAAATTAATTTTCTGTTGACGTGGACAGAAAGAGTCCCAACGTGTATACAACTCTAAAGAAGGTAGCCTTCATGAATACTGAAGTCGAAAAATCATCGTTATTTTTATGGACTAAGACATCCAAATAAGACAGACGACAATTAGGTAAATTTTAAGGACGGATGGACAGAATTTAATACGGTGAGAAATTTATCGGCTTCACCCTCAAGTGGCAAAAAGTATCAGCATAACGATGATACACTGGAGGACGATCAGTGATCAATAACCAAATCTTGAAGAAGTGTATTGAATCCAATACAGAAAATAGGATTATACCCACCCCTAATGAAATTTATAGATCTAGAGATAACTGTCCGGCCGAGGGGAAATGTAGATCTGCAAATGTGATCTATCAGGCAACAATCTACCCTAAGGAAAATAAGGAGAAATTTAATGTTTATATCGGAATTTCGGCGGGAATTTGGAAGCAACGGCTTTATACACGCAGGCACTCGTTCACTATATCAAACAGCCTATTCCCGAAAATACTGGGAATTAAAAGAAAATAACCTACATTCACAGATAAAGTGAAAATTGACAGATGAGGCCAGGACCCCCAATAGTTTAAGAGACAGAGGTACTCTATGTTTAATAGAAAAAATTAAAAGTTTGAACTTTCAATATCAGAATATACTTCTGAATAAATCTACAGATCACTAGTATGTGTCGTCATATAAATAAATATAAACTGCAATAATTATTTTATTCTTCCATTTATTCACAATAAGTTTTTTTAAATTTTGCCAAGCAGTTAACTTTCCCCTACCTACGATTACTAACCCAATGGTCAAGCTACACACCTCCCATTAATATAGAAGAAATTACTACTAAGATTCTGCTAGCTTAACTCTATAAAAGCCAATATTTCCCAACCCCTTCCTTTACTAGACCAAGGCTCCGGCATCAGAATTTTTATTCATTTTTTGTTTAAATGGGATTGACAATGCATGTCTTATACTGACATGTTGAAAATGGCTATTTCCCCTCTAAATTTTATCTGAATTTACAAATAAATATCCTCTCTGTAAATTGCATTTATTTACGTTGAGCCCTCTATTGGATCAGTTTTAATATTTTAACCATATTCTTATGATCCTCTTGGATTATTTACCAACCTTATCCCGGATTATTTACCAATCCTATCTTGGGTTTGTGCCTCTCTCTCTCTCTCTATATATATATATATATCAAGCGCCCATAACCCAGTTCGGTCGGGTTTCAATTCTGGGTTAAAAGCAATCGGAATCTAACCGTACTGATGAGCTGTAATACAGTGAAACAGATCTGTCTGCGGATGACTATATATATAGATGATTAGAATAAGTATAGAACAAGTAGGAAAAATGTGAGGAAACTAATTTTCTTTTTAAATAAAATGAGAGAATCAGTTATGAATACATGTGTTGAGAGAAATCGTGTGTAAATGTGCGCGTTTATGAGTCAATAAAGAGGTATGCACTTGTCAATTGATGGAACGATTTTCTATTCTAGCTAACGTGAGAGAATCAAGTATGAATGTATGTGTATGAATCGGAAACGAAATATATTTCCGATTCGTAAATCTAGTGAATGAAAATATTAAGCGAAATTTTATAAATAAAAAGGAAACGCGTTTACAATATTTTGACATGTATACAATACTTGTTACGTATATTGAATGGAAATGCATTTCGTCCCTGTCATTCTCACATACTAATGTTATCGATATATACACACACTTAGTTCGTCAATGGTTTGGATCTGCTTAACACACATTATTTTCGCCTCCATATACTTACATTCAAAATAAACATCTAATGTTTTTATTATGCGTTGGCACACACACTTAAAGAGACACAACTTTCTTTTCTACATTTAATATTCATCCATTGCGTTATCACACGTGACATGTATTCAGATACGAAACTATACTTCAATCAACATACTGTCTCTTGGATTTTTTAAATCATTCGTCTTTAATAAATCCCTGAAGAAGCTCGTTAAAGGGAAACATGTTAGATTAAAGACACTTTTTCCTACTTGTTCTTTACTTATTCTATTCATATATATATATATATATATATATATATATATATATATATATGTGTGTGTGTGTGTGTGTGTGTGTGTGTGTGTGTGCGCGCGCGCGCGGCGCGCATGTGCGTGTGCATGCTGTAGCAGAATTTTTTAACGTATGATCTGGGGTATTCTTTTATGTGTATATTTATATGCATGCATATAAAGGTTTCAAGAAAACTTTTTTTCATTTATAAAAAATTCTGTTTAAAAGTTAGATACCTAATTTATATGCACGTAATCTCTTAACTAGAAGATCGGAGGACATGATTACTAGCATTTAGCTTTCGCTTTTATCTTTGAAATAAGAAATGGTCAGTAGTTGTTAACAAGACCAATATAACCATTGTTTTGGCAACACTGTTCAAATTTTCGAAATGTCCGATCCTCACTTAGTATACACGTTGTCGATTACTATCCAAAGATTGTTTGCACATGTAGCTTCATATCCCTATCTATATCTTTATGTAGATTTACTGTATATGTAATTTCTTACGTGTCTCATCAGTTATTTGAAAATTTCTTTTCATCCGAGATGTCAATTTTTTCATAAGAAATTATCAAAAACTCTTGTTAAATTCTTCTCATGCATCGTACTTCAGCAATGAATTGAACTTTGGATTCTGGTGTTTGTTTACATTATGTATGTAACACACCTTTCTATGGCGAGCGACGATAGCTTAGGAATAGAAGCCCCCGGCTAATGTCAAATTGGTCGAGTTTCAATATATAGTCATCCGAAGACAGATCTGTTTCGCTGTATCACAGCTCATCAGTACGGTTAGACTCCGGTTACTTTTAACCCAGAATTGAAACCCGACCGAATTGGCGTCAGTCGGCGATTCTACCCCTGATCTATGGGCGTTCGGTAGAAGAAGTTAGACTTTTTAGCGTGTTTATCGTCATTATACCTGCCCAATAGCCACAGTGCTCTAATAAATTACTGAATGAGCGATATATATATATATATATATATATATATATATATATATATATATATATAAATTCCGTGTTCAAATCAGTTGTATGCCCATTTCTACGAGAAATTCCTAAAAGAAATTTCACGTATCATCAGCAACTTTATTTATTACAAAAGCCAATTTACAAAATAAACCAAGATATTTTACCGACGGAAGTTAAAAAAATAATCATCACGGAAAAATTAAAGAGTTGGGATTAATAAGAAAGCAGACAGAAATCTATGTCTATTTTTATTTTTAGATTTCTGGAAACCCTTATTTTTTAGCTGAATTTATTTTATTTTATAATTGACTCTGTAATTTACATATAAATTACATTGAGGCCTCCACCTTGATCAGTTTTAATATTAATGCAATTAATAATTATTAGGATCTGGTCTTTAGGATTTACCTACCTGCATTTTTAAAAAAATTTTTTTTTAGGATTTAAGTTTACAGGATATACCTGAAGAGATATATATTTTTTGTTACTGTGTCCCTAAAGCTCTTAAAGCTTAATGACTTTTTTGTTTATTATGTTTTATACATTTTTTTCAAGTACTTTATAAAAAAGTCTTTGAAAATTAGTCATGCAAAAATCACGACTGAAAAACAAACATAAATAGAGAAATCCTTTTACTAAAAATAATAATTTTCACGGTTGTGGCATAAACTGACCACCAGATTTCGCGGAAATGACAAGCCTTGAGTTTTGCTATGCGGCTGTTATATAAAATATATTAGAAAGTTCACGTTGGTACGATGCTAAAAGTAGTTGTCAGTTAAAAGATGTAATCTTTTTTAACTAGCGTAAATTTATTTCTCATATTTACTCTATGTAATTCTGAATTAAAGTTAAAGCATAAATGAGCTATTCTTTTTTGAAATTCCTTGATAACATTTGGAAGACTCGGTATATAATCGCAAACACGATAGGAGTTTTAAATTGACATGATTTTAAAGACACTTATTTCACAAAGATTTCTGTTTTCGTTATCATATTTTTTATATAACTCAGTATATTTAAAAAATAAAACAATTTTCAAATATTTGTTTGCATCTCCCAAGAAATGAGTTCTTGTCTAGTTGAAAGATATAACTAAATGTGTGTAAAATAGACCATCAAAACGTGTATAATTTCACGAATGAAATTTATCATGCTGAAAAGTATTGATATGTTTGATGCTTTTTATCTTACGGTGAATAAAAAACCTCCTTTCACATTTCATAATATTTTCGATATATAATTATAAAATCATGCCACTTATTAACTTATTAAATAAAGAGGTGTCAGCATGAAGGTAAAAATTTAAAAACTTTAAAAAACAAACAGGACAGAGAAAATTTGGTGACAACCAATTTGGGTCACTGTGGGCAACTCAAAATGGAAAAAAAAGTTCAAGTAGAAAATATTTTGGCAGAAAAAGAATAATCATTGTGTGCATATCCGCGTGTTGCGATCAAATCCAGTTAAAAGTTTTTATGCACAGGGTACGATGGATAAATTGTCACCATTTTATATTTTTAATTTTGCGCATGCGCATTGTTTGTTTTTTATTTTGTCGACAACGCAGTATAGTAGGGTCAATTGGGCTCCATCTATGAGAAAAAGATCAAGCACTATGACGCTAATCACTCCGCCAGAAATTTGGAAACGTCATGCTGTACTGCTTGGCATTCGCGCCGGAAGCTCGAATACGAATATTTAAGAGTGTTTAGGTGTCAATCTAAGGACAGTACAGAGGATTCGGAAAGAGTTGGATGATATATCCAGTCGACAACATGGTGTTTAGAGTGATCATTAGTGATGGTGACGTCAGGCTTTCATCCATCTTCCCATGGGTCCTCAGACAATGACCTACATCAAATACCTTGAGGTGATGGTGCTACCCTGCGTCATAATGGAAGCATCTGTCTGTCAACAGAACCACACCAAACCACACAAGCAGGAGAACTCAGTCATGGCTGTCAGACAATTTCTGCGACCACATCACCCCTTACATCTGGCCATCTAACTCCACAGATTATTATGGGTGGAGAGCAGTTGAGTCAGAGAACAACAAAACTCCTTGATCATCCAAAGATGAACTAAAGGCAAGGATTATGGCAGCCTCCACCAACTTGGGGACCATCTAATGGATATGCAGTAGATTCCGAAATCGTCTGGTGGCCGTGGTTAAAATATTATTTTATTGTATCTCTTTTCGCTACCGTCACCAAGTATCAAACTAAATAGTTCCGAAAACAAGAATCTGCCACTTATGTCCTTATTCTTTTTCCCATATTCTTTTTCCATTCACACACTTCCTTTTTTTACACAAACAAATAAATTTATTTTCCCATAATGATTTGTTTTTGCTGATGAGACGGGTGTTAAATTCACTCTTCGAAATGGTTTTTCGATTATGAAAAAATTCAATTTTTATATGGAGAGAGAGAGAGAGAGAGAGAGAGAGAGAGAGAGAGAGAGAGTGACAGTGCTTTAACTTACCACGATTCCTGTTGCTACAATTTTCAGGCGGTGAGTGATTTTTTTTTAATCATATCACCCCAAGCAAGGCGATAACGCCACTGATTCGCAGGAGGTTACGTAAGGGTAAAAAGAATGGAAAAGAGAAAGCCGGAAACCACATCCTAAACAGGGAACAAGGGAAGGGCCTCTTCACCTGTTCAATAGACATGGGTGGAGTGTGAACCGGACGATAACTTAGTCTATCTACTCCAATTGAAAAAAAAAATAAGAGAGTGAAAAGATTGGAAAAGAGAAAAACCGGAAACCGCATCCTAAACAGGAAACAAGGGATGAGCCTCTTCACCTGTTCAATAGATATGGGTGGAGTGTGAACCGGGTGATAGTTTAGTCTATCTACTCCAATTGAAAAAAAAAATAAAAGAGAGTGAAAAGATTGGAAAAGAGAAAACCGGAAATCCATCCTAAACAGGAAACAAGGGATGAGCCTCTTCACCTGGTCAATAGATGTGGGTGGAGTGTGAACCGGGCGAGAATTTAGTCCATCTTTCAACACCCAATAAGTTATTTACATGTTGCTACGTTGCTATTCTACAGATTTTACCTGTTGAAACATTTAAGAAAATGATAGGTAAATGATTTTTAAATACTCAGTAATTTCAAAAATATTGGAAATATTCTCTGTAACTTAATTTTAGGAATTTAAATTTGCTATAATCATCAATCCCATTTTCTGATAATGTTGTGTATAATCATCCATACTTTAAAAGATTATTTATATACATTTAAAAATTTTTTTAAAATCTTGGTGTATGATAATTTGTATTAAGTTTTTCAATTAGTAAATATAGTCTTAATAACCTAAGAATTTTTATCAAGCAAAAATAATTTTCGATTTAAATATCTGAATAAAACAATTAAATGTCAGCTTTATTGCACTTTTATTTTACTATTTGGAGCAGATTTGGGGGTGAAGGAGCTACTGTTTGAGTTAAGAAAAGAAAGTGAGGATGACTTACATTATACAAGGATCACTCCCAAGGATCACAAGGATCACTCCCACACCTTGGGTTAGTCATTGGATACAACCAGGGTCAGGGCAACTCTGACCTAATCCTTGAAAGCGTTGGTTGGATTCGGTGACTTGACCGAAAGAGTTGAGAGTTCGATACCTGGCTACAGCAGCAGAGTTAAATAGCGATAACCGAGACATCAGCAAGCGGCAAAATTCATAGAACGAGAACAATCGACCCCAGTGAACGAAATAATAATAAAGAGTTCAGTTCAAAATTTCAATCACTTTAAGGTCGGAGAGTACAACGGCCAAAACGGCGTGAATATGACAAACAATGAGGATGACAATCCGAACATAATGTATTTTTAGAATTACATTTATCCTTTCTCAGAAATATAGACTACAGTAAATAAAATGTGTTTGCAGACAGTTAATTTCTAGAAATTTCATGAAAGTTAAGAGATGGGAGTAAAAAAAAAAAGAAAGAAAAACAGTTTAACTAAGATTTTATAAAAATAAAAATAAAATTCATTCATTTGTAAATTAATCCTTAATTCATTAAAATTCAACAATTATTTGATATTTGCAAAAAGTTCCAAATTAATGTTTTTTTTCCACCGGGGGAAAAAAGATCTTCCATAGTCAGCAACTCTCTGGTTCCACACTGAAGCAAAAAATAATGGTAATATCTAAATTTATTACTATATATATATATGTGTGTGTGTGTGTGTGTGTGTGTGTGTGTGTGTGTGTGTGTGTGTGTGTGTGTGTAAAAGTTGAATCTGACGATAACAGCAAACAAGAATATCTGTTTCATTCTTCGCTTGAAGATTGCTTTCAAACATGAAACTGATTGTCACCGTTCTAGGTTGACCACATTAGTACGTAGGACATATTTCTACTACTTTATTCCGCAGTTTAACCTGCAAGTTCACAGATCGCAGTGAAATTCGCTCCCTGTAATTAAACATATATGTTTTACCAATTAGTGAACCGTTTATATAAGATAACTACTTGCAAATAACACTTGTAATTAATGACTTCAAAAATGAGAACCCATGACTATAAAGTAAAAACATCCGGAACTGTAAATATCTTCAATTTTCAGTATTGGAACAGAGGTTTTAAAATGAATTTTAAAACTGGTGACAGATTTAGACAAACAAGGCGTTTGCTTACCAAACACCAGTCCATAATGTCTCCACAAATTCCAACAAACACCCCGAAGCTTAAAAATATTCAAATATGAGAAAGATGACACAACTATAATGTTAGCTGTTAACAATGACAGGAGGTGTGATTGAAGCATTCCATCATTAAGATTTTAATGATATTTAAACACCAGAACCCAAACACACGGTCTCTTGTACCTTGCACATAAACTATATAGCTAAACTACAAACGAAAGCAAAATTCTTTTTCACTTACCCCAAGGTTTGTATGAAAAGTAATGCATTCATACTATTTCCAAGAGTAGTTGCACGCAAGTGAATATAATGAAACTGACTGGAATTGGAACACAGTTTTTGGATTTTTGTTATCCATTTCATCCCAATGCGCACAAGCTTATAGAACCTGGTATTACCAAGCGCTCAACCATCTTGGTGGTGACCAGTTTCAAAGTTGTTTAACTTGGGTGATTGTACGTGAACCGGTGTTTCGTCGTGATATGGCCATAAGCCTAAACTCACTAGGAGAATAATATTTTCCCAGAATAAACATTTTTTAAAACGAAATGGAAATCAAGTAACATGACACAGAATAGAAATTCTGGCCTTATCTCGGGTAAACGTCCAGTGGATATAAAAGTTCAATGGGTGGAAAGAGTGATCATTAAACTATTACACGCTCACTCACAAACACACGAATACGTATAAATATTGTTTGCACACTCACATACATATTTACGAAAGCCACACTTATATGCGTAAAATTAAGACCATATTTATACGTTTATAATTAATACTAACACACACTTACGCCACTATAATAACAAACCTCACATATACTCAAAACATACGCATATATTCACACACACACATCACACATACACACACACTTACCTATGTACACTCGTCTTTCTACATCGATGTACTTACTTATAAAGACTAGACTTATACGTGTATATAAAAAAACAATGCTAACTTATGAACATAAGTGTTCATATACATCCATCATAAAAAATAGTTATATACAAATACTAGCATATATCATTTGGATTCCGATATCAACATGCACATACAAGTGTATAATGATCAATAAAAAAGGGTACAATGAAACACATCATTAATACGAAATAAGCGCTAACATACATATAAGTAGGTGTTCTCATATACACGAATAACATACATATAATTAAGCGCACCAATATATCTGAACATACATAAAACTCGTAAAAATAATTGTATTAAAATACGTACATAATTACATCTTACACTCTAGCATACTTTCAAATTCATGCATAATACAAAGTCGTTGCATACATATACTGGCATGTATACCCATTACATGGCAGATTTTCACTTTTATTTCTTAAATCCATAAAAGCCTCTAACGAATAATCAACACTAGATAGGAATTAATCCGCAAGTGTCATACGGAGTGGGGTAACTTTAAGGTTCTATGTAATAGGTAGTTTAAGTTTTTTTATGGCGGCCTTTAAAAATGATCTCATTTTTCTAGTTTAATAATTGCTAGTTTCACTGAATTTGATAATTCTAATTTTTTCATCTAAGCATAAATTACATCTATTTCTGAAGATGTTGGGTGTTTGAGATTTACCTATAATCTTCCATACAATCTATTGGGAGAGATTTCTATCTTGTAACTCTCAGAAATGTTTAGATAAAGATTGTTTATTACGATTTGTATTAACCTTTTTAATTATCGATTAATAAATATAATCTTCATTTAATAAGTTTATAAATTAACCATAACAAATCATTGAAGTATTTTAAAAATATTTTTGAAACTTTATAGATTATAATTAAAAAAATGAAAACAATTCTTTTAAAATTTCATTATTAATTGAAACAAATTTATTTTCTTCCGACGATAATATTCCTAATTTATATTATTTATTAAAGCAATTAAAAGCTTATCACATTAAATAATGTCATATTCATAATGAATATTTTACTATTAGGAGCATATTTTACTATTAGGAGCAGATTTTCGAAAATAAATGCAAAATGTTAAAAAAAAAAATAGATGATTTACATTCTCCAAAGAGTTCTGTGTTTAACTAATAATACCAAATTTCGCAACAAAACTTAATTTCTTAAAATTTCAGGAAATTACGTTGAGGTGAGGGAACAGTATTTTTTATGATGCATGTAATTTGAAGCCTCGTTTTTGTGTGTGTAAAATGAACCCTTATGTATATATGTCTGTTAGCATTGTTCTTGTATATGCACGTATAAGTTTGGTGTTTAAAAGTGAGAACATGAATGTAGAAAGGAGAGAGTGTGTATAGATAAGAAATTTATATGTATACATAGAAGATTTTGTGTACGTATATGCATTTATGTATATACTAGCAGGAGTGTGAATATGTATGCATATATGTATGTGTGTGTTTAAATAAGTAAATATATGCGTATTTTCTGAGCATTATTTTCTGAGGTTTGTTAGTATACTTGCGTAAATATGTGTTAGTATTAAATATACGCGTATAAGTTTAGTCTTCATAAATATGCGAGTGTGCGAACACAGTATTTATATGAGGATATGGATAGATGTGTGCATGTGTGTATATGTAGGTGTACGCATAGACGCATTTGAGAGTAATACACTACGCCTTCTCGGACTTACCCTGTCCTCAGACCTCAAATGGAACCACTATATTGAATCCATAGCAAAATCTACTTTGGAAAATCTTTGGAAGAGATTTTAATAGCTATTTATGCTTATGCACACATTTTATTTTTAATATTCATATTATAGCTAAACTCCACATTATATATTATTAATATTTCATCTTCTGTTAGACCCACTGCAAAACTCAAGATGTTCTAATAGCTGTCAAACATAGAGAATGATGTTATTTTCCTGCCACATTGGACAACTCCGTGTTTGCAGTAGTTTTGAATTGAAGTTAATCTTCCCTAAGAGTGATTTTCTTAACATGATCTCATATATATATATATATATATATATATATATATATATATATATATATATTAGCAACTAAGACGTTTATGTTTTGGTTTTGCCCTCGTGTGTGTATATAAATACGCCATTACAGGATTTTGTAAAAAATGTGCACATGAAAGTCTGAGTAGAGGTCAACCGTTACAGTTACCATTTCTATAAATATTGATAATATTTATATTTCTATCAAATAATATTCACATATCTGTATATATTTGATGTATAGTAATGTTTATAATATATAAATATATATTTCGGGTTGTCAGATTGTTTACCTTCTACGTTATTTGCATTAAAAAGCAAAATATATCGTTTTGTTTTATTTTTGTAGCGTTATACTTCCTCCGCAAATTTTGTTTGTCGTTTCTGAAATTTGATTGCCTTTTAAATTTTTCGTCTTTAGCAACAACAACAACAACAGCAACAACAACAACAACAACAATAATAATAATAATAATAATAATAATAATAATAATAATGCTCTGGACATCACTATAAAGACTAACATTTCTTCTCGGTAACAGTAACAATAAAAAGAACAAAATTCAAGAAGACAAAAGGCGTTGATTTACGTTGCATTTAAGGTTTTGAAGATTGTAGTTGATAGGAAATCAAAAAACTGAAAGGGAGATCAACAGGCGTGAAGTGCGAGAGCCGAAACACTTAGAAGAGAAATTACTTTTACACTTAGCAATTTAAATCGCAATATTATCAGATCTTGCTCGCAATTCTAGGACTACGCTTAATTTCGCAAAGTCAAGGTACCAAAGAGCAAAGCTTGCCAAAACAATTGCCTTAAAAATAGTTATAGAAAAGACACAGGAAAGCTACTATACTGCAGTGTGAAAGTGATTGAAGCTGATATGCCAGGTCAGTACTGATAACATTGCAGATTCTTCTTTGGATTTTGTCAGGAGTCTCAAGGTACATAGCAAATGTTTAGTCAAGGGTCAAAGTTAGAAACTTGGAGGTTACGATACTACAGCGACATGGAATATATAAATGGAATATTAGGAAGAGAATAATGACGGCGTCAGAATAGATAAGAAAATAATTTCAAAAATTAATGAACAGTAGCAATGCGAATACAATTTATTGAAAGGCTACTTGTTGATTTAAACGAGTGGATATATATAAATGATCGATGATAAGAACAGTTCATAAGGCTGGAAGAAACATATCAATATGTAAAACTGTGATGATTATTAACGTGGAAATGTAACTGTGTGCGTCTAGTTTATATATCTAAGGGTGGATACAGGCCTGGATTGCTGGGTATCCGGCCAATGCTTACATTTCATATCAAAAATTGTAACGTCTAAGTTAAATTCGTACCTAGAACGAATTTTGTATTTTGAAAAATATTTATATTTAGTGAATTTTAATGGTGAAAAATCCTTGGTTATCTTCAAAATTATCAAGCAGTTTTCAAAATCCTGGCGCCGCATTAGTTGGAGTGTTAATGTTTATGAGTGTGTTGCTTTGGTAAATGAAATTACGTACAGTTGTGTTTGCGTTTCTATAAGTGAAGATGCCTTTTAACATAAATCTGTGTAAGTGTATTGATGTTTCGTTTTCTGTAAAGATATATATGTCAGAAAACCTGTGTATATTTGTGGAAGTGTTTCATAGTAAATATTCATAACTCACACGTATACAATGAATAAAACTACATGAAATCAAACTGCAACTGTTTAAAAAACGTACACCGGATTAATCGTAAATACATTTTATAAGTATTTATAGAATGTAACTTGAACATCGATTATAATAAACGAAATTTATCGATGAAATAATCAAAATCTGAATATTCGACGGTTAATTCGCTGCTATTCTATCATTTTTGTTTTACAAATTTTGCAGCAACTGTATGATATTTTATATCTGAAAAATATGGGAAAAACATAAATATATATATATATATATATATATATGTGTGTGTGTGTGTGTGTGTGTGTGTGTGTGCATTTTTGGGTATGTACATATAGATAACGTGTGTTTAAGTATGCATAAAAACAAACGCTCAATCATTTATGTAAAGATTACATAGGTTTATACAAATATCTCTGCAGTAATAATATGGTTTAAACTTAGACATGTTTACAAGATATGGCACATGATTGTCAAGTTCCGTTCGTCATCTGTGAGATAATCAGAAGATGTTTAAAATCTAAAACAAAACAATATTTTAGGATCCACACAAAGAGAATCAAAATCGTGATTAGCAGCTCTCCTAGCTTAACCACTAATATCATGATGCCATATATTCTCATCACACAATATCTTGACTCGATAACGAGCACGACTGTGTAGCAAACTTCTGCTCTTAAGTTTGTTTCTCGCAACGTATCTATGAATTTGTCCCGTTTAGACCAAAGCAATTACATCAAAAATAAAAATAATAATAGAAAAAAGAAACCAAAACTTAAAACATTTGATCATATATATTAGTTTTTTCTTGTTGAAAACATTCTATTTAGCCGATACACTCTGAATGGACATCTTTATTTATGAAGAGGGAAAATTTACATCTACCGGCGTGTTTAAAAAGCAGGTATATCTACTCAGACATACACGTGTATACTTGTTTGACTTTATATCAATGTATACACACGTACACGCAAACAAATAATTTAAACATTATATTTATAGATATGTGTGTCTGAATGACATCCCTGTTTTATAAACATTGTAAATTATGTCTTTGATACAGATATAGATAAAACATATAATACATACACACGCACACACAATTATATATATATATATATATATATGTGTGTGTGTATGTGTGTGTTTGCACACATTGCTTCAAGCATTATATTTAAACTATATCCGTATTGAAATAGACATCTCTTTTATATTAACAGAGTAAATTTACATCTACGCCTTGTTTTAAAAAAAACTGAGTTCTCTACTCAAGCACAGCTTTCAGGTAAATATCAAAGTAATGATATATATATATATATATATATATATATATATATATATATATCATCTGTCCACTCATAATACCTCCTAACGAGAGGAAAGTTCGATTACAAAATGTTTATATGCCACATTTCATAGTCAAAACGTTGAATATAATACCAAGCAGTTAAGTGACAAATTATATATATATATATATATATATATATATATATATGTAATACATATTTCAGATGTATTACATATATAAGATAGAAAATTAAAATGCTATAACAACTCAATTTACATATAATATTAATTCAGAGTATTACTGTATATAGGCGTGTATATATACACAAATGAAAACAAATTTAAACGTTTATATATAGGTATATAGATCTATATAAACTCTCGTATGTATATTTAGAAACGCTAAACATACCGTTAGTAAGCAGGAGGCGAGGTGTGTACAATGTCGAGTTCGATTTAAATTTAAACGTCAACCGCGCTTACATAGCTAGCACTTGATGCCATGTCAAAACTGTCTTGCTCATCGCTGTTTGTCTCCCCCGACAAGTGCAGGAACATACTGATGTTAGACAGGTCTTGTAGGCTTTTGCTTCCACTCTGTGAACCAATGATATCGCCACTAGACATATCCAGCGTTGAATCGTCTGTATTCTCCAAGTTCATGGCTACATCGGTCTCGGCTGCATTTTCAGCTCCTCCGACGTCATTCACACCGTCATCAACCTGATTGTCTTCGTTATCTCTGTTCGAAATCTGCTCACTGGTGAAGGGATTAGCCATGATTCTTTGAAGCATGTTTAACAAAGTGTCATTCTGCCGGAGAATCTGATCAACTTTGCTGCCTGTCTCTTCCATTTTCTCATTTAAAGTTGTTGCAGTTCGTTTTAACATCTCATAACGAAACCTGCAAATGTCTGCTTTTAACTCATCGAAATCTTCTGAAATGAGAAAACAAGGAGTGAGAGTAGGAGAAGAAAAAGTGAAGTAAGCGTTTGAACAATTTAAACTGAAGTTAAGCTTTAAACTAGTCTTATTAATATTAATAGGACGAGTTCTTTCATGTTTCGATAGTTGAAGATGTTGAGAAAAGCTTTTTAGAGAAGAGTAAATAACATGCAAACAGAAATATCACAACAGAACAAAAAATGGGCAAAGTTTGATAATAAATTTGGTGAAAAATTTGGTAAAACCAGAAATATTTTTAGATTGTATTTTGAAGATAATAATACTTTACGTATACAGGTCATAGTAATTAATTCACAGCTGGAGGAGAAGAGGTGAATTCAAATCTTTCCCAAAGGTATTTATGCGTAAATAACGAACCTGGAATAAATTAGAACTCAGACAATCAGGTTCTAATTCAATTTATATATTTCATACAGCGCATATGGACAGTATTAAGTAGCTTTGTGCTAGTATATATATATCTGTGTCTGTGTGTTATATGTGTGTGCGTGTGTAAAATATATATATATATATATTATTTGAGCCTCAATCTCTCTTTTATACAAGTTTCGTTAAATA
Organism: Ascarosepion bandense; assembly: GCA_037127315.1. Classification (NCBI taxonomy): domain Eukaryota; kingdom Metazoa; phylum Mollusca; class Cephalopoda; order Sepiida; family Sepiidae; genus Ascarosepion; species Ascarosepion bandense. The sequence continues at coordinate 3,104,906 of JBBBDQ010028849.1, read as the reverse complement.
CGGCTGACACTGCAATTAAAATTTTGTCTAATTTTTTGTTGTGTTCGTACAAATGTTTTCTTTTCTGGTCACAAAATGTGTAAAAACTGTGCAAAATTCTTTCTATCCGATAGCTTTCGGCTAATTTTTTATCAATTAGCAAGGACGACGTTTATTTTTTATTGTTAACTGAATATGTGTTTTTTATGTAGGTATCTAAATTTAAAGGAATGTTTTATTTTCTAAACACGGTCAGCATGGAGTGGTCGAGTTCATAGTTAATGTTATTAAGTGTTGAATTGTTAAAAAAGATAAAAACTAATGAAAACCCTAATAATAAAAATAAGAAAAAGTGTAAATAACAAAGAGGTTTGTGAACAGATGGAAAATGTGACACAGAAATATGAACACACATTGGATTAGCGAATCATGTATTCGTAAAACTAAACAAAAATAAGAAAAAATAAGAAAAATTACTTTTCATTCATAAATTTTACTTATCAATCAATTAAAATTTTCACCTACAATATTAACTTTTCTTTATTGAAAGAAGCCGTGTAATATGAACCTATGTCAATATTTAAACTAAACGTCCACACAAATAATATTTTAAACCAACAATGTCCATCGCCCCATTTTTGGGATTGAGCACATTACAAGGTTTTGGATAAAAATAACCTACAGTAAATATCTAAATTTTATAAACATATAATTAATACACCATCCGCCCGTTTATTGAATACTGCTGCCACATCTGGTCGGGTGCCCCTGCTATTCACCTCGGGGTTCTTGACAAAATCCAAGGGATAATCTGTAATGTAATCGATACTGACTTGGTTGCAGTCGCACTCTCATTGGAGTGACGTGGCCTTCTTGTGCCTCTTTTACAAATACTTTCACGTCTTCTGCTTCAATAATCTTAGCTCACTGGTGCCCCCTATGTATGAATTTACACGAGCTATTAGACTAGCAAGGGTTTATTTTAATGTCTACAAGCAATAATGGATTTTACGGTGCGTTGTGGAGTAATGGATATCAGCTACAAAAGAGAAAAGCGAGTTTGAGTTCTAGTCGAATTCATTGCATTCACTTACGCACACAAACCCCTTGGAAACGTACGAATCCCTTTTTTTCTCTTTCCAGTTATAGGTTAAATAGCAGGACAGTTTGGGGTCTATAAGTTTGGCTGGAAACCACTCTGCTGCAGAAAATAATAGCAACCTACTGCGGGAAAATCTTCTGCCTAGTCAGTCATGTCTCGAAGAGTTTATCAGGTATGGAAATTAACTGACCGGCTGCTGACTGATTAAGTCCGTAGTATATATTAGTTTTCGTCTTTTGCGAATCGTTAGGAAAGGTAACAACAGTAGCATTTTTATTTGTAAGAATGATACACGAGTAAATATTTGTGCAATAAATATCCTAATTTGAACAACAGAGTATGCTCCATTTTCCCGAACGATAATTAGACAGTCAGTAAAATAAAATAAGGAGGGGGGCTATTTCGTTAGTTTTGGAGGATCTTTCTAAGTATTTATATTTACTGAACCTAACGAATCCAAGATTTTTCATTTTTGTGACAACAGAGTTTCTTTTCTTATTTCTCCAGTTATTCTCTATTTATACTTGTCTACTAATTTGCATACAATACTACACCTCCCTGAATCAAAGAGGTCGTACAAACTTTTTTTCTTAAAGTATTTCTGATTATTTTCGTATTGTGTTCCCCTTCCTCTTGTCTTTCTTTTTTCTCTTTAATGGTGATATGGGTCTCTCTTTATTTTGTTATTCATATTCGTCTGTTTTTTCATTAAAACTTTTTTCCATTTCCTGGTCTGTTCCACTTTTGTAACTTTCTGCCTATTCTTGTTCCTGACCTTCCATTTCCACATCATCCAGCTCGTTTCCGCTTCTGAACTGATCTGCATATGCCAGTATACGTGTCCTTTTTTTCTCAAGTATAGCTGTGTTGTGTCCGTTTTGCCTAAGGAAATTTGCTTCTTCTAGATTCGCCTCTTTCTCCTTTCTATACTATACCTTTTCTTTTGTTGCAAAGGAAATACTTATGGGGGCTTTGATTTGTCTTCTCATTTATGCTGAAGAGCTCAATTCCCTTCCTGCAAGTGGCATGAATATGTAACTGTGAAGCATTTTTGGTAAATATGCTTCTATGCTTTCAATGCCATTTTCGCCGTTTCTACCATTCTTTCCGCAATGTCTTTAGATCGTGGATGATATGGTGGTGTCTTGTATGGGATGCGTCCAATTTGTTTTAACCTCGCACGTACGTTCTCATCGCAAAATTCCGGTTTATTGTCGGTGACTATTGTCTGGGGTATTCCATTTCTTTGAGAATATAGTTCTTAGTATATACTTGTGATGGCTTTTCTGTCTTTTACTCTGATAACTTCTGGTTATCCTGAATATGAGTCCATAATACTACGAATAATCCCCTATTTCTGATATGTTTGTGATCCATGTAGACCCTAACCCATAACTCTGGTTTCTTGGGCCATGAATAATTTTTCCTTGCTTGAATTTTTTCCCGTAAATTGTGTGCATCATTTTATCGTATTCTTCTACGTATTCTGAAGATCCTGGGTACCAAGATTGTAACTTTAGTCTTCTTTTCGCTGCTGTTATGCCACAATGTACATCATCATGTACTATTTTTAATATGTCCTTTCACAGTATTTGTGGAGCTTCTATTTATCTCCATTGTATATTATGCAATTTTTATGGTTAGTTTGTGCTTTGTTTCCTTAAAAGTCGCCCTTCTATCGAACGACTTTTATATAATCTTTTTATTGTCTTTACTATTCTGCTTAATATTGGGTTTTGCTTTGTTTCTATTTTGAGTCTATTTAGAGGAAGAACGTCAGTTTTCATTCAGTGCATAATTTTATCTTAAGTATTTTCTTGTTTCTATTTTGCTTCATTCCTGAACTCTAATCTTGATAAAACATCTACGTAACGGATAGTGTTCCCTTTAACGCATTGCCTATTTTAAAATTCTTAATGATGTGACGTTTGGCAATTCTTTTCTCGGGTTAAACATAAATTCTACTGCTTCGAGGTTTGATTTAATTAAAAATTCTTTTGCGATAAAAAAATTTCGTGCCCTTTCCATGCTAGCACTTCTTTTTCAGTATTCGAGTAGTTAGTTTCTGTTGATATTTGCACGATTGGATGTTGATATGTACATGATTAAATGTTGATATGTGCATGATTAGGTGTTGATATGTTCATGGTTGTGTGTTCTTTATGTGATAGAATATCAGCAATCGCCCTTTTACTCGTGTCTGTGGCTAACGTTATTTTTTTGTGGATCAAAAACATTCATTATTATTCGCGGACCAGTTAATTTAAGTAGTTTCATATATGATAAAAATGTTGTTTTAAAGTATGCTTTCAGATTTATGGTAAAATATCAGTAAAATTATGTATATAAATACAAAAAAGAACAGAGCGAACAAGACCGATTGACGATAGTGTGTTTAATGGTTGAACGCAACATACTATCTCAATTTGGTGTTGATCTCAGTATTTACTTATATATTTTAGAAACCAAAATGAAGTCTGAAACAAGAAAACTGAAATAATGGGTAAGTGGAGAGATATAAATATATACTTGCTTTTGCCGTCTAAGCGCTAATTAAAAAATTAAAAATTAAACTAATGCATAAAATAAGATATAATATAAACATAGAAAAAATAAAGAAAAATATTAAATGAAAAATACAAATATGAATAAAATAGACATAAATACAATAAACAATGAAAGAAAATGAACAAAACAAAATAAACAGATGTTAAATATACATATCAAAATGCGTATGTATGTGCATGCATGTGAACTATATACATATATATCAGTATAAGTGTCAGTGCGTGACCGACTACGTAGGCAAGACCATTCAGCGTTTGGAGGTGTTGTGGATTCCGGGAATGGGGCCCACACAGATAAATGAACAACGATCAGTAATTGAGATAGAAAATAAGTGTATTAACGTAAGGATAAAAACTTGAATGAAGATTAGTAGTTCAGGAATACGGGTTAGTAACAAGTATATGTAAAAGTTGCTGGAAGTGAAGCCGTAGTATATTGAGTATGTCCGCTTCGGAAGCTGACGGGTACTGCGTAATAATCTTCTTGATGAGTGGAGCACAGAGCTAATATTAATTAGTGTACTGACTGCTAATCTCTCTCTGGACTCTTGTATTCTCCGGTTAACTCTATGTGAAAACGCGGTATTCTCCAGCCTCGCTTCTATAGCAGTAGTATAAGTATACGCTGGACGAGTCCTTCTTTATGAAAAGGCAGAACCCCGCAATAGAAGGTAAGGATAGATCAGCAAGTGCCGAGTCGAGTCCGCAGGCAGGAGCCTATAACATTTGGGCAGTCGCAGACTCATGAGTCAGCAATCGGTATGCGCCTATTGAACTCAAGTGACTGCAAGACATAACATTCCCCGGATTTCTTCTTTGTCTTGCACAGGACTAGGACGAGACTCCATCTTGACATCTTGGAATCTCTGACCATCAACATACAACGTCCTGTCCTGTGCAGACAGAGAGAACTAAAATATAAATTAGAACTCTTTGCGGATAACTACCACCCAACATAGGTAATGCCCCCACATTTTTAAATCAACCTTGTGTTTTTAACCTCAGACGTTGTTCAGAATTTATGACAACTTTTGTTTTAATTGCTAACGATTTATTTCTGAAGACGTGTCGGCTGAAAGGCGTCTAAAATCCCTCTCTTATATTCTTTTGTGTATTTCTTAATAAAAAAATTATCCTTTTAAAAATAATATATATATATATATATATATGTGTGTGTGTGTGTGTGTGTGTGTGTGTGTGTGTGTGTGTGTGTGTGTTTAGAATATAAATAATATATGTATTATTTTTTAAATACATTTTGAAATACATTATTTTATTTTTACTGGTCAGTAGCATAAACGAATCTAACAAGGTCTTTGTCAAATCGGATAAAACCTCGAATTTCTATAAGATGGACCCCCAAAGAGACGGAATGAAGAAAAACCTAACAAAAAACTACAGGAAAATTAACACGGAGCACCAAAACCACATAGACCTAAAATTACAACAAAGGAAGCATACATACTTTTAAAAGACCATAAGCCGGAATTATACCAAAAATTACCCACTGGAATTATAAACACTACGAAATCAGAAATCGGTAGATTATTAGAAAGAGTTAATCAACAAATAAGAAAAAATCCCGCTCATGCAATGGAGGGGTACAATGGATGTAATCAACTGGTTCGAGAACCTTGGGGAAAAATAATGCTACTTTCCTACAATTTGACATCGTGGATTTTTGCCTATCGGTATGTGAGAGCATTTTCAATCTTACCCTGTAATTTTTTTTTTAATCATTTCACCCCGAGCAAGGCAGAAATGCCATTGATGAGTTGGGGGCTACATAACTGTAAAAAGATTAATTAGGAAAGAGTAAGGAGTACAAACTAGTTAGAAAGGAGCAATAGAAAGCTGAGAATGCAGGTGCGATGACAGATACATAGGTAGAGAGAAAGGGAAGGATATACGGGGGTGGGGAGAGAGCTAGAGTCCAGTAGTTAATAGATGAGTATTGACACTGCATTTAAATTTCTGGAGGTAAGCCGTCAGGAAAGCAAGAATATGGTAGCGAGTTCCACAGGTGGTAAATGCGAGAGAAGAAGCTGAAGGAGTAGAATTATCCTCTGCATTTAGCTAACCTGACTGTGAATGGGTGGGACCCAGTTGCCAGTCTGGTTGCACGAGTAAACACCTGTTGAGGAGGCACCAGTGACTTAAGTTTGTCCGAGCAGAAGCCATGAAAGTATTTATAGAACAGACAAAGGGAGGCCACATTTCGACGATGGGGAAGTGGCTGCAGTCGAGCCGCCAGATCAGTACCTATCACATTACAGACTCTCCTTTGGAGCCTGTCGAGAACACTGAGGAGAACGGCAGGAGCGCTAACCATAAATGGCAGCAGTACTCCATGCACGGACGGATGGTTGACTTGTATATATGCAGGATGGATTCAAACGGAAAAAACGTCCTGGATCGACATAGTGACCCAACCTTCTTAGCAGTAGATTTAGCTATAGATTCAATATAGTGGTTCCATTTGACGTCTGAGGAGAGGGTAAGGCCGAGGAGGCGTAGTATGTTGCTCTCAGCGAGCATCGCTTGGTCCATGCTTATGGGAGGCAGGAGATGTTGCCTGTGATGGTTGACAGACAACAGCTTAGTCTTAGACGCATTGAAGTTGACAAGCCACTTCTTGCCCCAATTCGCCACAGAGCATAGATTCCGTTCAAGGTCAGCAGCGAGATTATGTCTGTCCGCCACGGCAGGTTTCTTACTGGTGCGGGAGTATATTGTGGTGTCTTCTGCGTAGATGCCTACTTGGGAACTGATCTCATCTGGGAGGTCGTTGGTGAAAATAAGGAAGAGCGTCGGGCCCAGGATAGAGCCATGTATGACACCAGCATTCGTGCTGTAAGATGAAGAGGCATGCCCATTCAAAATGACCTTCATTTTGCGGTTATTTAAAAAAATTGGATTAGGTCAAGCAGGCGCCCGGTAATACCGTAACCCCGTAGCTTGCATAGGAGGCCAGAGTGCCAAACCCTGTCAAAAGCCTTGGAGATGTCCAGAGCAACTGCGCGAGTCTCGTCAGACTCATCAAGGGCCTGGAGCATGTACTCCGTTACGGTTGTTAGCAAGTCGGCCGAGGACCTGGCAAAGCGGAAACCATATTGCCTGTCAGAGAATTTGTGGGCAGTAAGATGTTGAACTATTTCAGCATTGATTATGGCCTCGAATGCTTTTCCTAATATCGGTAGAAGACTGATAGGACGATAGTTGGATGGGTCCGAGGGTTCACCACAATTCTTAAATACAGGAACGACTGAAGAGAACTTCCAGCATGCAGGAAAGCAGGAAGCAGAAAGACAGTAGTTAAACAGTTTAGAGAAGACAGGGGAAAGTTCAGGAGCACACCTCTTAAGGACTATCACCGGAATTCCATCGTCTCCACTCGCCTTATGAGGGTCGAGTTTTGAAATTATTCGGGATACAACTGTCGGGGTAATATATACGTCGTGCAGTTTGGCCTCAGTTCTAATAGGGAAGTCGGGTGGGTGTACTCCAGATGAGTCAAATGTGGAGTTGGATAAGAATCTGCGGGCAAACCACTCAGCTTTGTCCGCAGATGACGTGAGAACCTCAAATTCATGGATTAAAGGAAGTATTGAGGATTTGCTATTGTTCAGCACTCGTTTGCAAATCCTCCAACAGTCCTTGGAGCCGAACTTGCGGTCAGCTATGTGCTGTCGCATTCTCTCAGCAAACAAACGTTTGGCGTCATTTAGGGTTCTCTTGCACTCATTGCGAGCAGACGTGAACAGGCGCCTATTGTGATCAGATGACTGTCTCCGGAATAGACGGAAGTAATGGTTCCTGTGGGCAATGGCGGCTGAACAGGCAGGAGAGAACCACGGAGAGGAATGAGGCTTTAGGCAATACTTCCTGGTGGATATGAAGGCATCAATGCCAGCTTTCACCTATGACTAGACCTCAGAGGCACAGTCATCAACTGATAGATCGAACACTTTTCCCCAAGGGACGTCGCGGAGGAAATCGCGAAAGGCATCCCAGTCAGCTTTTTGGTATAGGTAGGAGGTCCTATAGATAGGGGGCTCCTGGGGGGAGTGAGAGTGGAAAGAAATACTGAGAGAGACTACAGCATGGTCGGAGTTGCCGAGAGGGCAAAGCTGCGAGACTTGACAGGCGTCAGGCGTCAGGCGTCAGGCGCAGAGGTGAAACATATGGATTTCTATTCGGACATCTCAAAGGATGAAATCAAAATAATTTTGAACTGCAGAAAATCAGTTCTCATCCGCAACAACGAACAATGGACAAAACATTCAACGGATAGTTTTGATTTATCTATGGGAGCCCTGGATTCTGCAGAATCTTCAGATCTAGTCGGATTATTCCTATTGTACAATCTCACGGTGTATAAAGAAATTGACACTAATAATATAGGACTCTATAGCGATGACGAACTCATGATAATAAATAAATCTACTGGAGGTAAGGTTGATAGAACTAGGAAATTAATTCATAAAGTATTTAAATCTTTTGGTCTTAATGTAGTAATTAACCCTAATATAAAACAAGTTGACTTTCTAGACATAACATTAAACTTAGTATCTAACACTTTTCAACCTTACATGAAAAATAATACTAACCCAATCTATATAAATCCCAACTATAATCACCCACCATTCATTATCAAGCATATTCCATCATCAGTTGAACGCCGCATTAACAAACACTCCTCAAATAAAGAAATATTCCATAAATACAAAGTAATTTATGATAAAATTCTTAAAGATTCCAAAATTAACTTTGTGGAAAAATTCAGGGGCTCAAAAAGAAAAAAATAGAAACAGAAAAATTATATGGTATAACCCTCCTTTTAATCAGTTAGTTAACTTTAAACTGGGACATAAATTTCTTAAACAAATAGATAATCATTTTCTCAAAAATAACCCTCTAACCAAAATTTTCTTTAGGAATACAATAAAACTAAGCTATAGCTGCTCCAACAATCTGGAAAAAATAATTAAAGTACATAACAGTAAAATATTAAAAGCATACAACAAAAATAATTCCAACAGTCATGCCAGTCTGCCCCATAATAATAATAACTATTGTAACTATAGAAACCCAAACCAATATCCTATTCCTAATAAATGTTTAACGAAATCCCTGATATATATGTGTTCGATTTCATCCATAGAGAATCGCAAAGATGAGAAAATTTATATCGGAAACACAATGAACATATTTAAAAAAGCGCTTTTACAATTACTTCTCATTCTTCAATAACAAAGAAAAACAAAACATAACGTCTCTTTCCAAATACTTTTGGAAGTTAAAAACGAAAATAAAACACCTAAAGTTAAATGGAAAATCATCAAACAAGTAAGAACATCTAAATTAATAAAGGAACCATGTTTCCTTTGTCTTCAAGAAAAAATTGAAATCATTAAATACATGAATAGCAATAGGCTTTTAAACCAGAAGCATAAAACCATAGTAAACTGCAAACATATTAAAGAACTAACCTTACAATCATGCTAAAAAATACTACAAAAGCCAAAGTTAGGATCCCTTAGAGACGATAAACCGTTATAATATTAACAACACTCTTACATCAAATTTCACTTATTCCATACCGCAAACGGTGATCTAATTTAAAGTTTTATAGGAAAAAGGTTAAATATACAAACTTAGATTTATTATAAAAACTAAGTTTAAATAAAAATATTGTATAGTTGTACAATTAAATAAGAAAGTGGGAATGATAGTTACCATGTATTGGACCTTAAATAAGAAAGATAGGTCTAATAAATGGTAACTATCATTCCCACTTCATCGCATTTAATCTTATTCTTTCCCACCCTTACACTTCCCTACTCTACCCTTTTAGTAAACCCGAAGAAAAAAATCCAGCCATTAGGCCATAAAAAGCTCAACCATAACCTTTAATGTTAAATCTGTCTACAAAATTCCCGACAAGTTCATTAATCAACTCTATCCCCCACCCATTTCCTCTTTTTAAAATTCTAACGGATAATTTATCACTAACCCCACCAACAGCCCACACACAAGTCGCCAAATATGAGGAGACACTGTCAATTCAATGTCGAAACAAAATGTACGCTTTGTCGTGGATAAAAAAAAATTGTACATGTTCTAAACTATAATTTATATATATTATAAATTATATTTTAGGTCATGTAAAAATTTTATATATATATATCCACTACAAATCGTACATTTTGTTTCAACATTGGACTTTTAATGTCTCATCAGGTGGTGTGGAAAGGAATGGAAAGTCTCTTTTCTTATATTTGGCGACTTGTGTGTGGGATGTTGGTGAAAAAAATTCATTTTAAAAGTAAGTAAATTTTTGCCGACAAAATGGAGGTACCTAGAGAGGGGGAGAATAGGGAGGTGTAAAGGGTGAGAAAGGATGGGATTGAACCTATCTTTAATGTTTATTTGTACAACTATAGAATATTTTATATTTATGCACAGTTTTATAATAAATGTAATTTTGTATATTTAACATTAGATTTGATTATATTTTGTGGTGTGTAATAGGTAAAATTTGATATAAGAGGGTTGTTAGTACTCACATATTGAGCACTGTTTTAAATTAATGTTTTGAGAGTTGTGAAATTTTCTTCGTTCCTTATTCACTCGAATATATATATATATATATATATATATATATATATATATATATACTATAGTCATCCGCAGACAGATCTGTTTCGCTGTATCACAGCGCATCAGTACGGCTTAGACTCCGTTGGCATCCTAACCCAGGATTGAAACCCGACCGAATAGGCGTCAGTCGGCGATTCTACCCCTAGGCCACGAGCGTCCAGTAGAAGAAAGCAGGCTTTTTAGCGCATATATATATATATATTTATCACTAACCCCACCAACAGCCCACACACAAGTCGCCAAATATGAGGAGACACTGTCAATTCAATATATATATATTCAATATATATATATATATATATATATATATATATATATATATATAAGTTCAAAACCGTTGAATGATCATTTCAACATGAAATGCCTAAGAGAGATTTCACATCTCATCGGCAGCTATCAATACTCAAAATTAAATTAAGATTTTACCGGCGGGAGTCCAGAAATTTACGTCACAAAAAAACTAGATAGCAATCAATGTCTATTTTTAGATTTTGGACAACATTACTTTTAGATTGAATTGTAAGTGAAACATTGAAAAATTTTGGCTTTGTCTAGCCTTAAAACGGGTAACAGAAGAAATAGGAAGTGGTGTTTGACTGAGAAGTGAGCTAAAAGAAATGGAAAGAGAGGGAGGAAAAAAGAAAAAGAAAAGAAAAGAAAAATTTCATTTACTTAGAGACGCTAGGGACGTGTTAACAAAATTAGGGTTTATAAATAGATTAAAGTATGAGAAAAAAGATTTTTAGAAAAAACTTTTTAGAAAAAACTTTATTTGGGGGGAAAAAGCTGACATATGATTTATTTAAATTTAATTAAATTAATCTAATTAATTATAAACTTAGATTTAAATTAAAAATAAAATTAATAACATTTATCAAAAAAAATTTTTCTTTTAAACATTTAAAAAAATATTAGGTGCTGGGAAAAATATATATACATAGTTTCAGAAAAAATTGGAAGTTAAATTAGTATAAGTATCCTTACTTCATAAAAGGTAGATATTAATAGGAAAAAGGAAGAGGAAGGTAGAGGGGTTCAAATTTATTATTTAAAAATTTAATTAATTAATCAATCAAAAACAAATTAATTTATATTTTCTCTCCTGAATTTCTCTAACTGAATTTAGAATTTAAATTTTAAATGTTCACAAATTTCGCCTTATGGCGGCAGTTACTAATTAATTCTTTTCTAAAATTCAAGAGTAGGTGCTGGTTTGGGTACTTTAATATTAGTATTTTTCTTGCAGACACAGATCGCAACTATCACGAAAATTCCTCGAAATTCAGGCTGAACCTATCAATCTCCAACTAACTACAGGCTCCAGCCCTTTTTCCTTCATTTTCCAGAAACTCCGTGAAAGGGCTGTCTGGTATTTCTGACCCGGGTTCAAAAAAGAATACCTTTGATTGTAATATCTTTGTTTAAAGAGCCCCGCGGACATACCAATATAAGTCCGGTAATTTTTCTTGTTGTTGGATGGTGAAATGTGAGCTTCATAAATTACCTGGGTGGATTTACTTTTGCCCTCCAGGTATTCACGGAGCTACAATTGCATTCATTTAAAATTTCGGACCCAGAGTCAGTATTACATAAATTCTTTAGAAGTTGCCTATTATGAGAATTTATAATGTTGTCCATATTTGGGTACCCCAAATATGGACAACATTATAAATTCTCATATCTCGGTAATAAACAAGCAAACATGGAAAAAAATCAGTTACCCACCGTTGACTAACACAGACAAAATTGCTAGGGGAGTGTCAGGAAAAAGACTTAAGTTTTAAGTGAATTAAAATGTAACATTTTGTTCATGGGAAAAATTCACAAATCGAAAGCCCAGCTCCCTGGTTCAGTAAACGTTTTTGTTTAGACTGGATGGTATTGTTTAACTTATGGGAATTACCGGTAAACGCTTTCTGTAATAAACTTCACGTCATAAAAAACGATAAAACGAAGAAAACAGAAAGATTTATTACGGATTTGAAAAGCGAATTTCTTCGCGTTTTTACAGAAAGACTATGTCTGTGCACAAAAACAGAAGTCAACTTCGAATCGAAAAAAAACCATAAACCAATTTTTAGGTAAAAGGTAAAAGTACCAGTTTCGCCACTAGACACAATAAATGAGAAATTAGAAAGGTTGGAGAAAAGTGGCGTAACATCAAAAGTCGATTACTCAGATTGGGCGTCTCCAATCGTATACAGAAAAAAGAAAAACCGAAAGATCAGAATGTGTGCTGCTTAAGTGACTGTTTGAAAGACAATGCGTACCATCTACCGTCTCCGGAGGATATATTCACTAAATTAAACGGAAGTAGAGTGTTTTCAAAGTTGAACTTGTCGGAGGCTTACTTTTAGGTTAAAGTCAGTGAAGAATATTCGAAGTACCTGACAATAAACACGGATAAAAAGATTTTTAAACTAAATCCTCTTCCGTTTGTATTGAAGGTAGCTCCAAGCCTATTCCAGCAAATAATGGACACAATGTTGGTTGATATGTAGTATGCAATCGCATATTTAGATGATATTTTGATTAAAAGTCAAAAGGAGGCCCAACACAAAATGCATATTAGAGCAGTATTTCAGAGAATTGAGGAATACGGGTTCAAGCTGAGTGCTGAAAAATACGAGTTCTTCTTAAAGAAGATAAAATATTTAGAGCAGATCATTGAAAGTAAAGGAAGAAAATCGGATCTAGAAAGGGCTGAGGCTATAAAAAATGTCAACACCTGATAATGTGGCTAAACTCCAGACGTTCTTAGGATTTGTAAGTTACTATAGCATTTATAACCTGAAAATGTATTATATGAGAGCTCCTTTAAAGGTATTGGTGAAAAAGGGCGCAATGTGGATGTTGTCGGAAGAATGCGAACATGCTTTTAATAAAATAAAAAGCTGTCTGTTAGCAGACCTATCGTTAGTGCATTTTGACACGAAGAGGAAAATTATTGTAGCAGCAGATTCCAGCAATGAGGGGCTAGGTGCTGTATTGCTTCATAAATTCGAGGATAGATCTACGAAGCCAATAGCACATGCTTCGAGAATGTTACTGCCACCTGAACAAAGTTACAGTCAAAAAGAAAAAGAGTTTAGCAATAATCTACACTGCAAAAAAATTCACAGGTTTCTATACAGAAGAGAGTTTATTCAGCAAACAGACCACAAATCGCTGTTATCAATACTTGGAAAAAAAGGTATACCAACTCACACGGCAAATCGACTACAGCGTTGGGGTGTAGTTCTATTGAATTATAACTTTAAAATAGAATATGTACCTTCAAAGAATTTACGTCACGCTGATGGATTATCAAGATTGATACCTGAATATACGGAACCACTAGAAGAAATAGTAATAGCGACGCTAAGAGACGAAAGTGAATTGTCGGGTTTGTCATGCAACACTATTAGAGAACTACCGGTTACGCTAGAAGATGTGAAAAAAGCAGCGGAGAACGATGATTTCATTTAAAAAATGACAAAGCCAGTCTGGTTGAGCGAGAAAACTGAAAAAGGAATTAGTGTGTCACCGTTTTCAATCTGCGAAAAGGTATTACTATACGCAGATAGAGTTGTAATGCCGGGTACTCTGCAAAATAAAATTCTAAAAGAATTTCACACTGTCCATCCAGGGATTTCGAGAATGAAATATCTAATGAGAAGCTACACTTATTGGCCGAGGATGGACAAAGGCATAGACAATTTGGTGGAACAGTGCAGAGAATGTCAACTGACAGCAAGGGATCCACCGATAAAGATTCAGCCATGGCCAAAGACAGATGTCTCATGAACTCGATTGCATATCGACTATGCAGAGCCCATAAATGGATCTTATTTCCTAATTATTGTGGACAGTTGCACTAAGTGGCCAGAAATTAAGTTTAGACATCCAACTGCAACAAATACAATAAACGCACTTAATGTAATTTTTAGTCGGTTTTGTCTCCCTATAACTTTAGTCATCGACAACGGAACGCAGTTTACGGGAAGAGAATTCAAGGAATTCTGTTCATCATTGCCCATTGATCACGTGACAACACCAGTATATCATCCAAGATTGAAGAGACAGGTGGAAAAATTCTTGGACACCTTTAAACGAGCGTTGAAGAAAAGTGAAGTTGTGGACATGAATGAAACAAGTATTCAGAAAAAAAATTGGTAGTATATACAATCACGCCAAACCTCAATATGACGTCAGGTTTATCGCCTGCAGAGTTAAAGTTTGCGAGAAAAATATGCTCTGTGTTCGACAGGCTGTTGTCTAGTCCGGCGAAGAAAACTGCTAAAAAACAAAACCAGATGACTAAAGCGTATAAAAGCCAGGTGACAAAGATTTTTTCAAGAAATTTAAGGCTGGAAAAATGTATTGGGAAGAAGGAATGATAACCAAAATAATTGGACAGGTCATGTATGATATAAAAGGGTAAAAATTTCGTTTTAAAAGACATTGGAATCAATTGAGACCCAGGCATACTACATAGGTCACGGAAAATACGGAAGAAATTCTAATAGAAGTCCCGTATGACGCATTTGAAATTCCCGTTTCAGCAAGTCAACATTCCCGACCTCAAGGCCAGAGGTACCAGTGTGTCAAATTCCACCACGGCATGAAGGATTGTACAAAAAAGACTGAAGAAAAAATCAATCGGTTATGTCCAGACCCTAAAAAGAGAAAATAGTGAAGCTAATTTTCACGACAAAATGAATTTGTATACACCTTGATTCCCCCTCACCGTAATATGATTGGTGGTGTCAGCCATGAATATAGACACGCCTATTGGAAAGCCTATTTACTACGCCTAACCATACTTCATACGACTACGACGACTACCAGTCCATTACGGCTATTTTCTAAATTGTCCTACCCGGTTACATTGCCAAAACCACTTAGCTTCTTTGAATAATATATATATCCCTTTCCGGGACATATCAATATATATAGTTTCATGTTGTGGAATAATGGCTGCTAGTTTGGTCTCTCGGACAAAAAATATTGTCTAGAATTTGATCCTGACTGAGTATCTCATGACTTTAGCCTTATGCTCGTCTAAAGTAAGTTTTATTAATATATATAATCTTACAGAAAAGAATTTACGTTAAAGGCAGGCAATTGATTTTTATCGAACAAAACTGTAATGGGCAAATTAAATTTATGCAATGTCATTATATTTCACTATTCCTTAATTTCAATCTTTATTAATTAAAAAATTGATTTTTAAAAAATTAATGAGCCTGCTATCTTGTTGTTTCCAAAAGGTAACCGACTGAACATACATAATAATCTATTTACACTTTGTATTTAAGGTTTTTTCTAATTGTTGTGAAATTAATAATTGTGAATATGCGGGTACTATAACGATTAGCTACTGAGAAAAACCAGCGACCAAGGTTCGAATTCTGGCCGAGTTAGTTGAGGTCACTTTCGCACAAACACCATTGGGTAAAGTATGAATCCATATCGTCTGCCACTGTCTATGGTTAAATAGCAGACTTAACTCGACGCACTTGTATTGAGGTGACAACCAGTCTACGTTTTTTCACGGATTTGTTTTTTTCGGATTATGAACCTTTTGTAGGTTATTTAAAGTAATATCTTGTTTAGTAAGAATAATTCTTTTCAGCAGTAAATACTGCGTTAACATTTGTTTGTAATGATAAAGATTTTTCCAGATACAACGGATACTATTTCACCCATAGCTAGTGGGTAGGCGATTGATTCATAAATTTCCCAAGGCTATTTACGCATAAGTGAATATAACAAACTGGACTGGAATTCGAACACTCTTTGATTTCTCATTCCAAACTGCTATCTATTACACCAACTGCACATCCACACCAGCCGAGAAAAAAAAAAAGAAGTTAAATTTAAAACCAGCCCGAAGGGGGATGAGTTCCATCAGGCTAGCTTGCCCTAGACACACCGCTGCTGGCTGCTATGGTTGCAGTGCATGTGGTGCCTCTACGAGCCTAATGAGTTATGCGTTTTGTGTGGAGACATTTATTAAATGAACTTTCATATTTTCTATTAAAATATTCTGATTGTATTTAAGTTGATACGTTAAAAAGGGCGAATATAATTTATTTTTAATTTTTTTATGTTTTTTCTTTATCGGATAAGATTTTTTTCGTGATTTCAATCAGAATGTCTAGTAAATAATTCTCGGTTGACGACTTAAATGATTCTTTTAAACAAGCACACTTGCGTTTTGTCATTTTAGAAATGTGAAATCTTTATTCATCTTTCCTAACCAGCTAAAACAGTATTAAATTTTTGCATAATAATAATAATAATAATAATAATAATGATAACAACAAAAGCAATCAAAGACCACACACATCCACCAAGGCAATACGACATCATCTCAGCGAGAAGTCTTCATGACAGCCATCTCTGAAATTTTCATCCGAATTCATGTATCAGATTTAGAGATATCTTGACCATGGACATACAGACAGATAGAAAGACAGACAAATGCGACTGAATGCAATGCCTCTAGAATAGATATTGTATTCGGTTAAAGCATTTAACAAACCACGAAAAATATCGAGCTGCCCTAACTTTTCCAATTTAGAAGAGTAGAATCAGTGAACCGTGGCAAATCCTGCTAAGCTAGTTTAAGTTCATTTCTCATAGATTTCATTAGTAAATACATAGTTTCATCATTTATAATTGTCCTGGTCAGAGATTATTTCATGTTGCTGTTATTTCTCTAACAATCAGTCAAATAGGAAATTGAACTCTCTAACTGTAGTTGGCAAAGAGTATAAGAGAAAGAAAAGTGAATTCAAAACCGTGATCTGTTCACTCAGTATAGTTACATTATAAACAACAAGTTTACTGCGCGTGTTGAAGAAACATAAATGCGCGTGAGAAGATGAAAACGAACAATCGTGCTTATCATTAGAAACTAGATTTACAGTGATTTTTCAAGTGGAAACAGCTCTGATGATAAGGGTTATTTTAGTGTACGAGCCAAAAAACACCCGATAAGGGTTAAAGTAAAGTATAACGAGCGCGAGCGTCATTTGCGCACTTCAACAGACTGATCTATTGTAATTAATATTGTTTTGTATTAATAATTGGCATTTGAATCTTCACCAAATCACAAATGTCTGTCTGTCAATTATCTCTGTTCATTATATGATCTTTTTCATTTTAATCAGAGTTTTAGTATCTCTCCATGTATCTTTAGAGGGTTTCGTCAATAATTTGTGATTGCCTCTAGCGCAAGGAAATATAAATGTACCAATTACGTCGATCTGGCCTCTAAATTATTAAAAAAACCTACAATATTTATATTAATGTGATTAGACGAATTCAAAACTAAAAAAATAAGGAATAAAATAAGAAAGCCAATGTAACCATAATAGACCTGTATTAACAAATATACAATAGCTGGAGGAAAAGTATGCAAATTACTGTTAACAAGTGTTAAGTAAGAGAGAAAGTTTTTTTCCCATAGACTGCAAAGTTGAGAAAAAGTCAATTGTTCACTGAAAGTTCTTGGAAATAGGTTGATCTAAAGAATTATTAACCCAATGTCTTGAGTTGTTTGAAAGTGTTAAGTGTAATTATGTCTGAATCAGCATTGCTTAAACGGGGTGCTTAGCATAGAATCCAGCTGGAAAGTTGAATGTTCATTTCTGTGTGTGCGTTTGATGTGAGTAAGACTAGAATTCCAATAACGTGGATTCCAGAAATCTTATGGAAGAAATATACAAAAATGTTTCTATTTATGGGAGTAAGCTAGGCGCCAGGGAGATTGGTGGAAAAGTAGACTTCAACAACAAAAAGATTTGATTGGTTAAAAAATTAACCAGTTATAAAACGTGTACTATACAGAGTAGGAAAGGTTATTGAAATGAATCTTTTACTGAAAGATTTACAGAAATTACTACGATTTCTAAATTGCCTCGTAATAGTTTGTATTAGCGATAGTTTGTCGCTATTAAAAACTGACATGTAGTATTAATGCATGTTTGTTTGTCGGTGTGGACATAATGATTGGTCTATATATCAATTATTTAGTAGTGTTCATTATCTATCATACCTTTTGGATCATAAGCGGATTGTTCTTATCTATCATTCTTATCTATCATTTAATTCCCTTCGATATCTGTTTTTTTTTCAGTTTCAATCGGAATGATCCTATCCTATCTATCTATCTATCTATCTATCTATCTATCTATCTATCTATCTATCTATCTGTTATTTTTACTATCTGTTTATCTAACATTTATTTCTTTTTATTGAAAATCTTGTTCTTTTTTGTTCAATCGGAATGTTCGTGACTATCTATCTCTCACCCCCCACTCTCTCTACGTATCTGTCAATTATTTTTGTTCACTACATATCTTGTATTTGTTAGTTCTATCGAAATGTATCTATCTATCTCTTACCCTTTATCCCTCTCTATCTATTTGTCATTTATCTCTGTTCATTATCTAAACATTTTTAAATTTCAATAAGAGTTTTAGTATCATCTATCTATGTATAGATCATTTTATAGTGTTCATTATCTATCTTATCTTTTTGATCTCAAGAGGATTCTTCGTATCTATCAATCTATCTATCGTAATTGGTTACTGCGTGAGTAATCACCAAAACCGAGGTTGGTAATAATAGTATATCAACAAGTACGACTCTCGCTCGCAGCGTGAAGCAGATACACTGCTATTTAACAGCTAGTCAGTACAATCATTCTGTATTTACTACCCTTCTACAAGGGCGGGTGTGACACAAAGTCAGTTAAAGTGAGAGCTCCGTGCTCCCAAACTCAGCCAAAAATATCTTGTATGTTCTGCTTAAGGCTGAGTCGAAGCTTTTGATTATTCACCGCAGACGAGACTTTACCCTTTGGCGGGGCCCCGTTTGGGTCATTCTCCGCTTGGAAGCAGGGATTTGACAAAGGAAAACTTTGGATCACGTCTGATCACACAGGATTTAACACCTTTCCACCAAGGTGGATGTGACACAAGGTCAATTAAAGTGGGTATTTTGAGCCCTTAAGCTCAGACAAAATATCGCGTAGACCCAGCTTAAGGCTGGGTCGGGTTCTTGTCTATTCCCTCTTCTCAGACGAGACTCTACCCTTCGGCGGAGCTTGCCTGGGTCCCTCTCAGTTCGGAAGCAGATAGTTGACAAAGAAAGGGTTTGGATGACAGATGATCACTCCATATTTATTTTTGTATATTTACAAAAAATGTGGCACAAGGCCAAAAATGGGGATTGGGGAAAGGCTAGTTTCATCTGTTTTACATTAAGTTAGCTAGCATCATTTGCTGACCCAAGTGAACTATACAATATCCCTAACACTAAAACATCAAATTCTTTTTTATCATTCTTATTACAAACAAGGGGGGAATATGTAATAACTGTAACAATAACAGAATGAGGAAAAAATTATAAAGAAGGAACAACTTATAAAAATTTACTACAATAAAAAATTACATATTAACAAAAATACAATAAACCCATCTATAAAAGAGGAGGGTCTGAAAAGACAGACAATACAAAAATACAATTTGTAAAAGTTAACCACAATAAGATAAAAAAAGAATAGACAAATGTATAACAGAGGAGGGGTTAAAAAGGTAGGCAATACGAAATTTCACCCAATAAAACTAGGAGTAAAAAATTTTACGAGAAAATAAACATAAAAGTTTACAAAAGAAAGCAATTTAAATAAATCAAATTTGCTTAAAACGACAGGAAGACAAATAACTTCGCAAAACCTTAAAAGAAAAATAAACATGAAGTAAAAGTTACAAAAAGAAAGGAATTTAAAATAAAAAGAATTAGCCTAAAACGGCAAGAAATAAAAAAGATCTCAGAAAGAAGGAGAGAAAAAAATTAACTTGAAATAAAAGTTACAAAAGTAAGGAATTTAAAACGGCAATAAACAAAAATCTCGCAAAATGTTAAAATAAACTTTAAAGTTATGATAAAAGAAAAAAGGAATTGAATAAAATGCAGAATTAACCTAGGACGGCAAAACCTCGTGAGAGGTTAAAGAAAAAATAAACTTTCATAAACTAGAAAGAAGTACTAGCCTAAAAGGTAAAAAATGTAACCTCGTAAATAGGTTACCGTTAGAGACGACTGAGATTTAATTAATAAGTACAATGAAAAAAAATGAAAAGAATTAACTTAAAACGGTAGAAATACGTTTAACGAATGTATGTCGACGTCTTGAAATTTCTTTTGTTACATTTTAGCGAGTAGTCTCTATGCTGCTCTCACTTGAATTACTTTTGCCGGGCAAGGGACGTAGTTAAGTGATGAAAATTTAGTCACACAACTGCATCGAAAAGTATATTCAATTTTTTAGGCGTTAAGAAAAATTGATCGGGTTCAAAGATCAATTTACTATTTCCTATCCAATCAGAACCCAGAATCTTAATTTTCACACCGACTGGTAAAATTTTCCTTGGTCTGGTTTTTTCCAAAATGTTTTCAGTCGTTCTGATCCATTCTTTGCAGTTTAGCAATTTTATTTTTTATGTTTTATTTAATTGTTGGATGGTATAGAATTTGTATTCTATAAGAGCGAAAAAATGATAAGTCAAACAAGGTCCAAACCGGTCGGCATCAAGGATGATCATTCGGTATTTACTATTTTCACACTAAGGCGGATGCAGCGACACAAGGGCAATTAATGTGGGGATTCCGAGTCCTTAAGCTCAGCCAAAAATATCCCGCAGGCCCAGCTTAAGGCTGGGTCGAACTCTTGTTTTTCACTCCACACGTGACTCTACCCTTCGGCTGAGACTCGTATGGGTTCCTCTTTGTTTGAAAGCAGTGACTTGAACAAGAGAGAGTTTGGATTAAGAATGATCACTCGATATTTATTTTAGTTTATTTACAAAAAATGTTGCACAAGGCCAAAAATAGGAATGAGGGAAAGCTAGTCATCCTCTGTCATACATTAACTTAGCTAGCCTCATTCGCTGATTCAAGCAGACTATACAATATCTCTGGCATCAAAACATCACATTCTTTCTTCCCATTCTTACTGCAAACACTATAATGTCTCAAGGACTCTGTGAAAATCAAATCCCATATGTACAATTTGTTTGCGGAGAGTGGGGAATGACAAATTTAAAATTTAAAACCCCAATCAATAATTATACAATGAATAATACTATTTACAAAAACTAAACAAAATTGTTGTTAGTAATAAAAAAAGACCCACAATCCTTAATCGTGACAAAAACATTAGTTAACTAGACGAAATTTTAGCGAGGCGAGTAAAAGTCAAACATTCATTCATTCAATCATTCACACAATCATGCACTCATCCAAACATAAAAACAAATACGAAACAAACATTCGAAAACGAAAAGTACCCAGCATCTACCAGGAAATTAACATATCTAGTCACCTAAGGAGGAATAGATTAGGGAATTAAACTAAAAAGTAGTTGAAAAAAAAAACAAAAAAACAAAGTGGCGGCAATGACCATACACACTCTAGCTAAGTCTAAACATGTCGAAACAAAAAAAACTGAACTATCTCACTTTCGGGTGGGGTTGACTATGTTTACTATCCTAATACCTAACCGGCATCAATTCCACTATAAGTTAGTTCATTTTACACAACATACACGTGTAAGATTCACCAACCTTTTTCCAAATTCTTTTTTGAAGATTTGCTTGACGGTGCTGAAAAAGAGGAAGCAGGAACCTCAACCAGCTTAGATTCTTCTCCAGCTTCAAATCTAAGATTCCTTGTAACTTTTTTAGTTGTAATATTTTTTCCCAACTGGGTTCGTTCTTCTTTTGAATCTCTGAAGCTATTCTTGCATAAAAAATCGAGTCATCACACGTAGAACTGGTAGAGGGAATGGAAATGTAGGTGTCTTTATCCCTAGGAACTTCAGCTTACTGAGGCCCCCTTTTTTTTTCTCTTCCTTTTGTCTTTACCAATGACCCGCCACTCATCTTCTTCCTTCTGTTGGTTTTCACTTGCGAGAAGCGTTAGCTTTTGGGTAAGTATTGAGTAAGCCTCAATCGAGAGTTTGACCCCATCGGTCAGAGTCGCTGGCAGAACCATTACAGGTGCCGTGCAACTATCAGTATCAGCTAGAGGGGAATTTGGTCGGCAGTGGCCGGAATTCCAGAGGCCTTTTTGTCTGAACAGGAAGCAGAGAGGTGACCATTCTCACAACACTTTCAAAAGGTAGGTTTTCTGCCAGTCATAATGACCGACCACAAATATCCAAACAGTTAGGAACGGAGACAAAGGCTAAACGATCGAGCATTATATCGAAGCTTCATCCTCCGTTCAAGTTGTCGGATGTGGCACTATTTGCCCAAACGTGCCTAAAAATGCAGCTAGAAGCTCTCCAACAACTTGAGGAGGGAACTCATAGACTGGTACATCGACCTTCACTGGCCCTCCTATTCTGTTCGTAGAATGAAGTCATTTGTTATTAGAGCTAGGAAAATGTACTTAGACAAAAGCCAGATTCGAGCTGAAAAAAAAAGTTCAACCCGTTTTCAAAAGAAAAAGAAAAAGAAATGTCCCATTTACTTTAGCAGAAAAAATAAACGAAGAATTAGACCGACTAGAAAATACCGGTATACTGTCCAAAGTTAGATTTAGCGAATGAGTTGCCCCCGCTGAATATGTAAGAAAAAAGTCCAACCAAATTCGCGTCTGTGCGGATTTCTCAACAGGCCTCAATGCGGCTCTAAAAGATTATCATTACCTCCTCCCCACACCGGAGGAGATATTTAATAAACTGAATGGTGGGGAAATATGCTCCAAATTGGACTTAAGCGATGCATACCTTCAAATCCCTGCTGAGGAGGAGTGCGCAAAACTTCTATGTATCAACACCCACAATGGATTATACAAGTTTGAT
Organism: Ascarosepion bandense; assembly: GCA_037127315.1. Taxonomy (NCBI): domain Eukaryota; kingdom Metazoa; phylum Mollusca; class Cephalopoda; order Sepiida; family Sepiidae; genus Ascarosepion; species Ascarosepion bandense. Next base: position 3,081,730 of record JBBBDQ010028849.1, on the reverse strand, counting down.
AGATTGGCATTCGGGATCAAGGTTACACCTGCAATATTCCAGCAGGTCATGGATACCATGCTGGGCGGCTTTAACTTTGTGTGTGCCTACCTGGATGACATTGTAATAGCAAGCAAATTTACTGAAGATCATCGCAAACAGATCCGCAAGTTTTTTGAGAGAATTCAGGATTTCGGGTTCACGATAAAAGAATCAAAATGTGATTTTTATATGAATGAAATAAGGTATCTCGGGCATATCATTGATAAGAATGGAGGACGGCCTGATGACCCACAGCGGGATGAAGCTATCAAAAATATTCCTTCTCCAAAAATGTCAACAAGCTCCAAAGTTTACTTGGACTTGCCAACTATTTCCAAATATTCAGGAAAAACATGCACGAGCTATGCGCTCCACTGAATGAATTGTTAAAAAGAAAAAAGAAAATTTGAAACTGGACAACTCAGTGTTAGTCAGCTTTAAAAACTATATTACCATCAGAACTATTTCTGACGCACTTCATCCCCCAATTAGATATAATTGTGGCCTGCGATGCTAGCTCATACGGTATCGGAGCGTGTATCCTACATCTTATGCCCGACTGTGCAAAGAAACCCATAGCACACGTATCAAGAACGTTGCTACCCGCAGAAAAAGCGTACAGCCAAATTGAAATAGAGGCTCTCAGTATCATTTTTGCGGTAATAGAATTTCACAAACATCTGTATAGAAGGTTTTTCAATCTACAGACTGATTATAAACCATTATTAACGATATTTGACTTCAAAAAAAGATTACCGGTTTATACGGCAACTAGACTTTTGAGATAGGGTACCATCCTTCTCATTTCTATAATTTTTAAATTAGAGTACTTACCAACTAATAAAATTGAACATGCAGATGGTCTATCCAGAATAATCGCCAATCAAAGTAAACCACTTGAATACTCAGTTATAGAAGATCTTTGTTCAGACTGTGAAATAAAATCAATTATAGCAAATACCGTCTGGGATCTACCTGTAACATTGTCGAAAATCAAAAACGAAGCTCTATAAGATGATTTTATTTGAGAAATAAAACGTAAAATCTCAACAAAAGATAACGTCTACTCACTCTGTGACAATGTCTTATTATACAGCGAAAGAGTAGTAATTCCAAAAAAATTACAGAAGCGAATTTTAAAAGACTTCCATGGTGGACACCCCGGTAGAAACCGTATGAAGAGTCTCATTCAGAGGATGCACCTTGGCGGCCAAAGCACCACCTACCACTTTCAAACTCTCGACAAAAACGGACCAGCCTTCGTCACGTATACATACTGACTTTGCTGGGCCGATTGACAATTGTTATAACTAAATCGTTGTTGACAGTTACTCTAAGTGGCCGAAGGACTTAAGATGCTAGAGGCTGACAACGGATGTAACAAGCAGTTTCCTACATGAACTGTTTGCGAGATTTAGTATAGCGGACTGCGTTGTCAGTGACAATGGTACATTTATTTATTTATTTATTTAATACAAGCTCAGTATCTGTTCCTGGTTAAACTGTGTTGAAAAAAGGGGCATTTTTCCATATTCAATGCATTATCTAGGTCTGTCCCATGCAAGCTCTGTTTTGTTTCATGACCGCTTCAAACATTTCAAGATATTTTCTTTAATCATTTTACCACAAACAAGGCAATAAAGCCATTAGGTCACAAGTGGTTATCGAGTGTAAGTGAATATGAGAAAATAATACCATTAAGGAGTGAATACGATAAAAAAAACTAGAATCTTGAGGACAGAATATAATGATTAACATTGCATTTAAATTTTTGAAGATCAATGTTGACAGGAAAGCAAAAACCCAGAGGAGAGTTACACAAGCGACAAGTGCACTAGAAGATACTACTAGCATAGAAATTACAGTGATATCTAGCCATTTCTAATTTTATATAATGAGACCTTGACGCCAATTTCGTACTGTGCTTAAATTCATTATGTCTAGATTCTATAGAGGAAGGTTTAGCAGAACAATTACCATGAATGCATGTGTAGAAAAGGTAGAGAGAAGCTATTTTACGATGGCGAGAAAGAAACAGAAGCCGAGACGCCAAACACTGAAATGTTTGTATTGGAGTTCCAGAAAGAATAGCAGCGAGTACAGCATGCCGTTTCAAAGTTTCTAAGAGAATGAATTGCGTCATGGTGTTTTTTACTCATAGACGTGGTCCAACTGACCCTACTATATTGTATAGTCGACAAAAATAAACAATGCACATGCGCGAAATATATATATATATATATATATATATATATATATATATATATATATACATACATACATTTATACACCCGTCAACGAGCGCAAGGACACACACACACACACACACACACACACACACACACGCACGCGCGTTCGCTCACTGAGGCTTGCATAAACATACACATGCGAATCGTGCGGGGTTCGGTATATATATGTATATGTGTGCCGTTGCACACATACATGCGTATTCGATTGGTGTATTCGAATAGTGTAGCGATGTTGACGCGTGGACAGTTGTCGATTTCTCGTACGTACATATGTACTTTTGATGGGTTCTGTGTGAAACTATGATAGGTAAGAATTGCTATTATTTTATTTAAGGCTGTATTGTTATTTTTTGTTTTAAAGTCGGTTATTGGCTTGTTTTTTTATTTTTTGTGGTTGCGTATATTTAAATGGTAGAAATTCTAATTTGTAATGCTTGTTAGTGTTTATTTGTGGTGTATTAATTTTACTATGGCAGAGACGTGTGAATTTTTTTTATCCGTTTGGTATAAATTGTGATAATAGGTATTTATTTTCATGTCTGCATTTGGGATTTAGTTCTGATCTCGTGCTTAGTAAGTTCTTTTGTGGGATATGAGATATAATTGCTACTTTCTCATATAGGCAAAGTAGGCATTTTTTGTAATGTTGTTGTAGGCAGGTGCTTTTTTCAGTATTTTCCAGGTGAAATATTTCTGTCTTTTAGACGCCATATGTATGTTGATAGTGTAGTGCTGTTCAAGTATTTTCTGTTGGAGAATGAAAAATTGTGGTTGTTATTTCTTTTCTCAAATGGTCCCTCAGTGGCACCGATGTAGTGCATTACAAACTCACACCTATATATATATATATATATATATATATATATATATGAGAGTGATCCTGAAATGTTCATGGTACAATATTTTACAAAATAAACAAACACTTTGGGTGGACTTTTAGGTGGGGCAACAAACTTTTCAGAACTTCATTTTTCTCTCTGTCTCTCTCTCTCTCTCTCTCTCTCTCTCTCTCTCTCTATATATATATATATATATATATATATATATACTTTGGAACATGTGCAAACTACAAACTACTGCGAAACTGTTCGCTTTTTTCGACATTGTCTCATCAGGTAGTTAATAATGATGGTAATAAGCGTTTTATTGATAAAATAAAATAAAATAAACACCACTTCCCTTTATTTTGGAAATTATCTTTTTTTTTGTACGGGGTAAAAAATTGATTGAAACACATTTTCTAAAAATAACCTTTTAAGTAAAACTTTCAATTAGAACACTCTAAAACTTAGTTATAGTTGCACTAATAATTTAGATAAAAATATTTAATTATATAACAAGAAAATATTGACATTATATAACAATAACAATAGTAATTCTACTACTCATCTTAATTTGTCCCCTAGTAAAAACTTATGCAGTTGTAGAAATCACAACCAGTTCCCTTTATCGAACAATCCTTTCACTAAATCCTATGTCTATTTGTGCTCTATTTCATCAGTAGAAAATTCTAGAGTTGCTAAATTTATATTGGTAATACAATGAACCATTTTAAAAAGCGTTTTTACAATCATCTCTCATCTTTTACTAATAAGGATAAACGGAATATGACATCACTTTCTGAATATTTCTGTAAGTTCAAAAGAGGAGAATAAAACACCTAAAGTTAAATAGAAAATTTTCAAACAAGCTAGACTCTCTAGATTGGTGAACGAACCATGTTACTTCTGTCTGCAAGAAAAAATAAAAATTATAAAGTACATGAAAACCGACATATTACTAAATCAAAGGCATGAAATTACAGTGAATTGTAAACATAAAAAATAACCTTGAAATCCTGCTAGTATTACTAAATCTAAGATATGAAACTATAGTAATTGTAAACATTATACAGTATAAACCTTACTATCTTGATAATTTAACTATACGATCTCGCTTCTTACACTATATAATCTTTATTTTTATTTCATATTATAAATTGTGATCTATTTATTGCCTCAAGTATTTTTATTGCACTCAATAATTACTGTTAGTAATTTTAGCCATATACTGCTATATATTTATTTACACTTATTTATTTATTTATTTATTTATTATTTAACATTATTATTATTTTATATTTATTACTATTATTATATTATTTATTATTATTGTTTTTATTATTTTTATTATTATTATTTAATTATTTAGTTAAATTTATTAATTATAATTTTTAATTTTACTTTTTCTAAAAGTAAAATTTTTAATTTGCCTTTTTCTAATTTATTATATTTGGTTTAATGAATATATGTCTTCGTGTTATGCTTTTTAAATTTCTTTTATTTTACGTTTTATTAATAATTTTTCTATTCGCGCATGTGATTTCATCATTTATTTTAAATGCCAACAGATTTAAGTTAAAACAATGTAACCGATGTCTATATCTGTGTGCAATTCACTTCTGGCCAAAATTTAAAATTTCTGTCTCTTATCTGTTTCCATGGTCCCTCTCCTTTTTTCCCCTCTGTACATTTTCTCACTTTTCCTTATTATTTTTCGCTTTACTTTCTACATCTTCTGTATCTTTTCTTTTTCCTCTTTCTTTCCTTTTTATTTATAGAAGTACAATTCTTTTTTTAATGCCCAAAGATTTGAGCCCAGACACCGTGCAACCGATGTCAATATCTGTCTGCAATTCACTTCTGGCCAAAATTAAAATTTCTCCCTCTTAGCTGTTTCCATTAGCTCTTTCCTCTCTCTATTTTTCATTTATTTCCCTCGTTACTTTCTACTTCTGTATCGTTTTCTTTCTTATTTTCTTTTTTTTCTTGATTTATCATCTTATTTGCAGAAATTTTCTTCCCTCTTTCTTTGTTCCCTTTTTAAATTTTATTTACCCATACAAAAAAATCCAAAAATAAAGGGAAGTGATGTTTTTTTCAGTAAAACGTTTATTACAAATCATAATTAACTACCTAATGCGACATTGTTCTTTCAATGTCGAAAAAATGTACAGCTTTGTAGTTGCTTGTAGTTTGCACATGTTCTAAATTAATAATAAATAATAAATATGCATTGCTCTATTTTTATATTGAGCACTGTTTTAAATTACTGTTTTAAACATTGTAATTATTTTATTCATTCTTATATATATATATATATATATATATATATATATATATATATATATATATATATATATTACACTTGATATACAATCCAGATAAATTCCGATAGAGAGGAACTCAAGAGAACTCAATGTTAAATTCATTTATTTCATTTAACAAAGTAATGTAATTTATAAAAGATTTTAGATTATTACAATGGGTAATACATATTTCACAGTGTCTTGGTGTTATTATCGCGGTTCGTCAGACGCAAATTGTACAACAGCTGGCCCTCAAAATATCCCCCACCAAAAAAAATATTTTCTTTTATTTAATTTTACATAGACGCACACATGTCCATATAAAAATAGACATTTGTAACTGTTATTTACGAAAATTTTTCCCTCATTCAAAAAAGAACCCCAAAGAAAGAGGAATAAAGCAAAGATAAACTATTGATTAATGTAAAGAAGAGAAAAAAGGGGGAAGTACAAGAGAAAAAGAAAAAAGGGGAAACAGAAAAAGCTGAATGGAAAGCAAGAAGAGAAAAAGAAAGGAAAAAGAGATACAATAAAAGAAAATACAGTATCACGAGAAATAAATGTTGACACCATTTATCGTAACAGCGTTTCAAACCTCCTAACTGTTCTCTTAGAAAAACATGGAAAAATTTAACTATGAAATTTAATTTCAAATATACTGGTATATATTTACGGTACAAAAAATTGTTCATCTTAATTTTAATACAATTTGAAAAAATAACTACTCTTACTATTATTTTAAAAATTAATGCTAATTTTAAAAAATATTGTTAAAGTAATTGAAAATACTAAAATTAATACAGAAACAAGCGAAATTTGATAAACCTAACAGATGGGGGAAATACACAAAAGAAGGAAAGAAAAAAGAAATCACGATAGAACGAATTTTAAAATAATTAAAAAATTAAAAAACGCTAGATCAAAACTGACGTCTATAATTCATTCTTAGAAACGTGACAAGGAATTTTTACCCTTAAATTAAAATATACCGACTATAAAGAATATTTATGGTAAAAACAAATCATATATCCTAACATAAATTACATTATAACCACTAGTAGTAATTTATTCTAACTATAGTTAAAATAATAACTCCCAGTAAGAAAATGAGGACCAACTGTTGTACCATTTCGGTCTGACGAGCCGCGATAACATCAGGACGCGGTGAAATATGTATTATCCATTGTAATAATCTAAAATCTTTTATAAATTATATATATACTCTCTCTCTCTCTCCCTGTGTGTGTGTGTGTGTGTGTGTGTGTGTGTGTGCAATTTCAGTTTGGAAAGTGTTTGGGTGCTTATAGTGATCAGAAATGGATTTTGTATATCCAGTTTAATGCTAAATTATCACTAAGCTAAAACGGTACCTCGATAAGTCACGGGATAATTTAGAACGTCATATAATAATGATACCAAAACATATACTGTATATTTTTCTTGATTTCTACATGCCATGTCACTTCAGGAATCAAGCGAATTTAACTGACTCCAGATTTATTTATTTTTTTATCTTGTATAAAATACCATGACTTATTGGAGTGGTGTTCGTTACTATTTCCACGGTTTGTAATCCACAGTTCTCAATTGCGCATTAGCAGTTCTGATATCATCAATAGTATAACTAGCGTCATTGTACAGGCAATCAATGAATGAGTGAGATTTTCTTTCCCGGTTTCTGTGTCCTGTTATAGGTTAACATAGTACAAGTTTAGATGCTTCCTTATTCATATGGCTTTTATAATGTCCATTAAGTGATAGTCGTCTTTCTCTAATCATTGCTGTGACACTGGGGAGAGACAGCCATACAAAATTGAATTAGGGACGTAGTTTCACCAAAATATATCGAGTCATTCTCAGTATTCGTGTGCAGAATCCGTTGAGAGAGGATTCCACAGTCTTGCTGAGGGTCCGTATACTGCAACCATTGGGCAGTACAGACACTACTCTTGCTAGAGACCATCGCACCCTGATGAATCTGCTGAGACTAGATTTCCAAATGTGAAACTTATGGCAGGCTTTATATACCAAAGTTTTTTTTATGTCTTTCGAAAACTTACTTATGCATGAAGTCGTTGACCTGTTCTATATATTTTTCAGTTCTAGACTTGTAGGGATAATCCCATATGACATTTTCTTTATTTTTTTCCGACATTCAGATTAATTCCACAATTTAGATTAACCCCATCATTCAGATTAACTCCGACATTATTATTTTATAACATGTTCTATCTCTAAGTATGTTTTATTCCACGAGACGTTTAGGGCTTACGGCCACATCACGTTTAAATACCAATGTTAAACAACTTCAAGCCTGGTCAGTATCTCGATGGATGACCACTTGAGAATATCAGTTGCTGTAAGCTTGAATGTGTGGGTGGTGTAATGAATAATGGCTGGAAATTGTTAATCGGAGAGTCGAGTCCTAATTCTGGTTGGGTTCTTTGTATTGAGTTATGCAAAAGTACTTTTGGGATATGTATGAATACACCAAATTTCCCCAGCTATGAGTTAATTAGTAAGCCTAGTATCACTAAAATATAACAAAATCTTTAATCTAAGTATATTTTCTGGTTTTAAATAACTTTCTTTGAACGGCAAAGTTGATAAACCTTAGAAAAAGAATCAACAAACCAAAATCATCAGAGATTTTATATAGGAAGTAATTTTGGAGTTGAATAAAACACCACCGGTATTGCCCAAGAAATCTAACTGGCAAAGGAGGTCATGCGTTATCTCTTATATTCTTTAGAATTTTATACAGTCACAATCCTGTTTAAAAATAATGTCCATTCTACGAGTTATTCTGATAAGTTCTCTCATTCTTACTGGCTAAGGCGCTATTTTGGCAGAAAAACATATCGGTCGAAAGAACGTATCGATAAATTCATTATTCATCAGAGCTTCGTATAACATTGACGTCATTAAAAACTATTCATTTATTTATATCGGAAATTTTTAGAGGTGGCTTTTATACTCAGTGGTTCCTTAAAGCCTGTAGTGTATGGAGCGTAATAGGCCTTGTTTAACCACGCTGCTCTGTGGTGTATATGTTGTAAGTTTGAAATTATAATAAACTTCCTTAACTGGTTACCTGCCTAGCACGTCATAATATTTTATTTATAGCTGTGTGGAGAATAGATGTATTCATGATTTTACTTAGGTTATTAGTGTAAAATGAAAGCAACAAACATTACCGGAATTTGATCTCAGTTAGCCGATTCTATATTCAGTGCCGATAATTGCTATGCTATCTGTGCATCCATTTTTAGAATTGTTTTTTTTTAATCGTGTCACCCCTAGCAAGGCATTCCACTGCCACTATAGCGCAGGGGGTTACATAGAGGGATTGGGAATAGGAAATGTCAGAAGGAGGGTGATAGACGACTTAAGATGTACATAGGGGGAGAGTTGGAGAGAGTGGGAGTGAGTTAGTGTGTTAGGAGGTGTCTATTGACCTTACATTTAAACTCCTGGAGGTTGTAGCCGTCGGGGAAGCAAGCATGCGGTAGGGAATTCCACAGGTGGGAAGTGCGAGGAAAGAAGCTGTTGGAGTAGAAATTGCGGTTACATTTCATCGGTTTCACTGTAAAAGGGTGGGACCTAGTTGCCAATCTAGTATCTCGTGAAAATTCACATCTAGGGGGCACCAGTGATTTAAGTTCGTCAGAGCAGAAGCCGTGATAGTATTTATAGTATTTATAGAAGAGGCACAGGGATGCCACGTCACGCCGGTGAGAGAGATACTGCAGGCGGTCAGCCAAGTCGGTATCAATCACATTACAGATTCATCGCTGTATTTTGTCAAGAACCCCGAGGAGAATAGAAGGGGCACCCGACCAGATGTGGCAGCAGTACTCAATACACGGGCGGATGGTGGATTTATATAATTGCAGGATAGATTCAGGCGGAAAGAATTTCCGGGCCCTGCACAGAGAGCCGACTTTCATAGCTGCGGATTTAGCAATGGATTCGACGTAGTCATTCCACTTAAGGTCCGCTGAAATTGTCAGGCCAAGCAGGCGTAGTGATTTACTCTCTGTGAGGCAAGCCTGTTCCATGCTAATGGGAGGGAGGTGCGGTTGTCTGTGGTGGTTAATTGACAGCAGTTTCGTTTTGGAAGAATTTCTTACCATTTCTTACCATTTCTTACCCCAATCCACCAGGGATTGGAGGTCCTTCTCAAGCTCGGCTACGAGGTTCGCCTTGTCACCAACACCAGATTTTTGATCGAGGCGAGAGTAAACTGTGGTATCGTCAGCGTACATGCCTACTTGTGATCATATGGTATCGGGGAGATCATTGATATAGATTAGAAAGAGCGTAAGACCTAGGATAGAGCCCTGGGGTACACCCGCGTTTGTAGGATAGTTCTGGGAGGCATTTAATACCACCTTCAGTGTGCGGTTAGAGAGGAATGACCGGATTAGGTCCAACAAAAGTCCAGTTATGCCATAGCTTCGCAGTTTCCGCAGAAGGCCGGCATGCCATACTCTGTCGAATGCTTTAGAGATATCCAAGGCGACGGTTCGGGCTTCACCATTCTTGTCGAGAGCCTGGTATATATACTCGGTGATGGTCGTTAGCATATCAGCAGTGAACCTGGTGAAGCGGAAGCCATACTGTTTGTCCGAGAGGAGCCCGTGGGCTGTGAGATGCTGAACGACCTCGGCATTGATAATGGCTTCGAACACTTTGCCGAAGATCGGAAGAAGGCTGATGGGGCGGTAATTTGCGGAGTCCGATGGTTCACCAGTGTTCTTGAATATTGGAACCACAGAAGAAGACTTCCAACAGGCAGGAAAGCAGGAGGAAGATAGGCAGAGGTTGTAGAGCTTAGAAAGGATAGAGGAGAGTTCAGGGGCACAATTCTTCAAAACTATGATTGGGATTCCATCCCCACCACTCGCTTTGTGAGGGTCCAGTTTTGAGATTATGCTAGAAATCAGCGTGGGCGTGATGTGGACGTCATTCAGTTGGGCCTCAGTTTTAGATGGGAAATCGTGTGTATGGATTCCAGAAGAATCCAGAGTCGAATTGGTCGAGAATCTACGGGCAAAGCATTCGGCCTTGTCCGCAGAGGAGGTGAGGACCTCAAACTCGCTTATTAGTGGGGGTATTGAGGACTTACTCTTGCTAAGCACGCGTTTGCAGAGGCGCCAGTAGTCTTTGGTACCGAACTTGGAGGATGCTATGCGCTGCTTCATCCTGGCAGCAAACAGCATCTTAACTTCGTTAAGTATCTTTTTACACTTATTACGAGCTGAGGCGAAAAGGCGCCTGTTTTGGTCCGACACGTGGCTACGATAAAGCCGGAAGAAGTGATTTCGGTGGGCAATGGCGGCCGAGCAAGCGGACGTGAACCAGGGGGACGAATGGGATTTAAGCTGAAATTTCCTGGTAGGGATGAATGCATCGATGCCAGCCTTAACCCAGGAGGAGACCTCTGATGTACAGTCTTCGATGGGAAGACAAAAAACATTGTTCCAAGGGACGTCGCAGAGGAAGTCACGGAACGAATCCTAGTCTGCTCTTTGATAGCAGTAGGATATTCTGTTGGTCTGGGTTTCTTGGCTAGGGGTAGAGTGGAACGAGATGTTGACAGTAACTACGGCGTGGTCAGTGTTTCCGAGAGGGCAGAGCTATCTGGTGGAGTAAGAATTTGGGGTGGAAGTGAAGCAGAGGTCTAGTAGCGAGTCCCTTCCGTTAGGGCTATTGGAGAAACGCGTGGGGAAGTCCACCACTTGCGTAAGGGATTGGGAGATCGAAAAATTAAAGGTGTGGGCACCAGCAGGGTCGGTTACAGAGTTTTCCAGCCACTTAGAGTGGTGGGCGTTAAAGTCGCCAAACACGAAAATATGGGCAGATGGGTGCGAAAAAATAGCCTTGTCGATATTGTCAGAGATGCTGTCAAGTACCGAACAGTCAGAGGAGAAGGGGGCGGTAGAGGAAGAAGAGATAGCTAACAGAGCTTAGAAGTGAGAGACGGAAGCACATGAAAGACTGGTTCAGGGATTCGAGAGATGTTACTCTAGCTAGGGGGAGGTGTTCACTGACATATACACCAAGCCCCTGCATATGGACGTTGGAGTCCTTCCTGAAGAGAGGAAGGTAACCAGGAACATGGAACTCAGAGGAGGGGATAGACGGTTGAGGACACTATTTAATCATATAGTTTTTAAAAATCGAAGCAGGGTTTCACAAACCTATTAAAACTCATTTCACATACATTCGTGTATATAACATTATCTAAAACTGATATTTGTTCGCTAAGCACTTTTGATGCAGCTGATAAGTAATCTCTAAAAAGCATTAGTAGTTGATGCCTGAGCATAGAGAAAATTCCTTGTATTTTTTTATTTTCAAAGCTGTAGGAAGACCATCCACAACGAAATGACTTGCATCACTCACCAAAAGTCTCAGTTCTATTCTCTCAATTTGACCCAGACACTAACTTCAGTAAATATACATAAAATAATTCCGCTTTTTTAGAAAAGTAGAAGAGTGTTTATGCATGTGACAAAAATCGAATAAGGTGTGTGTAAGCAGTTCACCGAGAAACAGTTCGCCGATTAACAGTTCGCTGATATACAATTCGCAGACAGAATAATTGGCCAACGCTTTAAATCTTTTCAATTTCAAGTTCTCATCCAGTTTCTTTTGTAGAACATCTTTCTAAGCCCATTAGTCGTCAATATGAAGTTTGTTAAGACAGAACGACTAGACAGAAAGCTTTTATTGGAGGGATACGCCTAAATTGTTGACAAAACTGGAGAATCTATACGTTACAGGAAGTGCGAACAACGAAAACCATGCAACGCAAGATTGACAACGATCGATGATGTAATTACAGAACGCCTTCGGAACACTCGCAACCACCAGCGCCTAGACAGTTCGCCGAAAGTTTCTAAAAATAAACAATTAAATAAATAAAAATAACTGGATGAGAGCTTGAAATTGAAAAGACTGAGAGCGTCCTGACTGTGAATTGTCTGTCGGGGAACTGTACGCAGGCAAATTGTCTTTAATTTGTCTGCCTACCCAAATAAAGTGACTGACAATGACCAGGTTAAGATCTTGTGAGATTTCATTTCCAAAACAGATGGTGTCTTTGAGATAATCAAACTAGACATCATCACCGTTGACTAAGAAACAAGAAAATGCTATTTCATGAACGTGGTTCTTCCCGGTGACCTAGATCAAAATAATAGGCTTGCTTAATAAATACATCGACTTTCGGATTGAAGTTACCAACACGTGGAGCCTTCTAGTTACTATAGCCCCCGTTGTCATTAGATTGTTAGGGTATATAACATCAGACTAAATCCTACCTTGATAAAATAGGAATAAAAGCTAGTATTCGATTGTTTCAGAAGTCTGCGTTGCTTGACACTGAAAATAATCTGTGAAATATGATCTTTGTCTTCGGGCGTGCGACTGGATACAGAACGCTCATAATGCAAGATTGCAGATTGAAAATGCAAACTGTTCAAACTAAGATAATAATAATAATAATAATAATAATAATAATAATAATAATAATAATAATCGACGCAGATTGACGTTGCGGTTTCTTTAGACAGGAATATTGTGAAGGTGGAACTGTCGAAAATACAAAAGAAGCAAGATTTAACAGGGCGAATCGGGGATATATACCCAGTAGCAGCTCATGTTTTTTTTAGTGGTTGGAACACTCAGGACTTTCTAGGAATCTTTCTGCCTCTGAAAACACCTGGAAGATACCTGACATCATTCGAAGTACGCAGATAACACTGCTGCTTGGAACAACTCATGTACTGACGAAGCTTTTGTATATCTAAGTTAAGGGTAGGAGATATGTTCATCACCCGGCTGAAAATAATATATATATATATATATATATATATATATATATATATATATATATATATATATATATGTGTGTGTGTGTGTGTGTGTGTGTGTGTGTCAGATTAAATAAATTGCAAACATTGCTTAGTTTTAATAAAATCTGTTTATACTCACGGATAATCTTTCGCGTATTATAATTGAAAGATGTCAGAAATGAGCTCTAACGTTGACAGATGTTATTATCATTCATTTCTCAACGTACCCAAGTACTTTCAATCTCTTTCCGAGATCACCTTCAGAGGTGTGAGTTATGGTAACAAAACATAACCCCAAAACTGTGTTGCTAACAATTACTGAGAAACTTTTTCCTGCTTCAAATACAACGGTTGAGAAATTGATGTGCGTCGTGGTGCAACGGATATCGGTTCGGAACGAGAGATCGGGAAACCGAGTTCGAATTCCAGTCGAATTCCTTGCATTCACTTACGCGCAAATACCCTTGGGAAAGGTATTAATCCGTCTCTTCCCTTCAGTTATGGGTTAAATAATAGGACAGATTGGGTTCTGTAGCCTTGGTCGGCAACCAGTCTACCGCAGAAAGCAATGGCAAGCTACTGCGAGATAATCTTCTGCCCACTCAGTCATGTCTCTTTCGAGACATGATCGCCCAAGCGTGTATCACGTATGGCATTTAACTGACTGAATGTCGCGGTTATGCACGTTTTAAAACAGGAAGAAAACTGTTCTTTTTACAAACATTTTAGAAAATTACTACAGTATTTATAGCTGATCCTATTAATTGACGGCTTAAGTGTTTAAACACATTAACTAGACGGTCTTACGTTACATTTGTCTGATCATTCATACATTTGAAGACATCTACAATAACATTCATATCTACATTCACAATATAAAAAGTAATTATCGATAACACAACTAACCTACACCAAGAAAACAACAAAAGTAAACTACACATTATCGAGGCAATCTTCATTAAAACACTTAAGCCGTCAGTTAATAAGATCAGCTATGATTCTTCCTGCTTTAAAACGTGCATGACCGTGACATTACAACATATAAAAAAATTCCATTTTGGATAATTTTCACGTTCTAATGAACGCTAGCAATTTCTCAACCGTTATATTTGAAGCAGAAAAAATGTACAGTAATTTTTAGCAACACAGTTTTCCAGTTACATTTGTCACCATAACTCACACCCAGCAAAGATGAGCTTGGAAGGCGGTTGAAAGAACTTAGGTGACTTTAGAAATGAATGAAAATAACATCTGTCAACATTACAGCTCATTTCTGACATTATTGATTGTAATACGCAAAAGATTATCCGTAAGTATGAAAGCATTTTATTAAAAGTAAGTGAACATAGCGTTTGCAATTTATTTAATCTGACATGTTTAAAAGAAAATTTGCTGCTTAAATACACAAATATATATTTTTCTTATTTATTACAGTTCATTATATATATTTGTTCACTGTCTGTCTCAGTCTGTTTCTTTCTTTCTATCTATCTATCTATCTATCTATCTATCTATCTATCTATCTATCTATCTCTAAACGATTGTCTCACACACGCATATATGCAATAATCTTATTTCCGTCTTCGTGAAATACTTACCTTCATTTGTGTCACTTTCCCTTTGCCAATCGAAAATATACCGCTTTATAATTCTTTTCATCACACGCTGAAATAGACAAAATTACAAATTAGCTAAGCCCTTTAATTTTGGACTCCAGATTTGTAATACAAATTCTTTCAAATCATTTAAAAAATTTATCATGTTAATCGTTAATTACTTCAATTTGCATCGAACGGCAACGGAATATATTTTAGGTGAAGGTATCTTAGGAGGTTTAGAGATGAATTACGTATTTCACTGCTGAGGTAAGAGTGTATACTAAAATGAAAAATTGTGTCTACAATTAATTTATCACCTGGTCTATCAACATCTTTCATATTCAGCAGATTTAGCATCTGCAGATTTTCATTTGGGTTGATCATTAGAACACTTAATAAGCAGAGCATTCAGAGACTAAAAAGTGTCTTTCAACGATTTGATGGGTGGGCGAAACTAGATATCTTGATACGTGAAAGCCGATTATTTACATTCTATTGGACTGTGGTTGTTGAAAATGAAGATGCTTAAAAATTTTTATAAATAATATTTAAATAGACTGAAATTATATTTGCTTTTATGCTCCTTCCGATTAAAGTAATTACTCACTATACTATCCAAATGATATTTAAAGTTAACTAGCATTTCTAATAAAACGTAATAAACGTCTGAACACATGCATAAATGCTTTGCACTAATATACTCAGTAGATAAGAGAAATATTCATGTGAGGAGATTATTTATTATAAGGACCATGCAGCCTTGTTTCGAAGAAACTATGATGTTTATTACAAAGAGCCGTGAGATCCTTTTTACAATTTTCTCCTTAAGGTTATGGAATACAAAATTCTATAGTTTACATCAAATAGTCGAAGTACAAATAAGTAGAAGAATGCACGCACAGAAAATCCGATCAGAATCACTAAAATAAATTCTCGATATAAAAATAAGATCTAAAATAAATTAAATGATTCTGGTAGAAAATTGGACAAAAAATCATTTGAACTTTCAATGACCCGTGTTTAATGCTTTTGACGCAAAAATTAAGTTTGCGTTCGGATCCAATCACCTGATGAAATTAGCTTTTTATTCATGTTTTTGGTGACAGACAAGCAGTCAGGATAGTCAGTCATCAGTCAGTCAGAGAACTCACCGGATACTAAAGAGGATGACAAAAACAACAAAATCAACATACTTCAGCTGACTCCTCAAAATTAACCATCACATGTAGTTTTTCTCTGTTAATTTATTTCTGTAGTTTTTCTAAAACAATCTCACTCTCTCTCTATTTCACCTGTCAACTGACTCTTTTTCCTCGTCATCGGCAACAGAAAGAGATGGACAAAGACTCAATATCTGAACATTACTACTATTGTTCACACACTTAAAGAAACATAGACTTATCTTAACTTCACAGATCACATTTCGTTTATCCAAACGAACTCTTTGAACTTTTGAACTTTGAAGGTATTTTACAAATACAAATATGGCGCTAAAAATACCAATAAACTATTGTGTATATATGAAATATGTGATACTTCTTTCTATTTTTCCACAAAATATTTCTTTTCATGTGTTTTTCTTTAGATTTTTGTTGTATTTTGTGGACAGCTTATTCGGCATTTTTTTTTTTACTTCGGGTATTCTGACCACACAAGGTCTTGATTAATTTATTTTAAACTTTACTAAAATTCAGCAATGATATAATACCACAGAAGACAGCAATTAAATGCGTGATTTCTGTGAAGAAAACAGGTGTAATATCAAATTAAATTTGATATCAAATTAAGTTTGATATCAAACAAGTTTTGATGTCAAGTTTAATATCAAAACTAGATTCCACCATTTGGTCTGAGTCTGCAACAATTGTAGTCATGTTCATAACTTCAATACAATATCAAAACAACTCCTGTCATTTAACGCATTATCTGTAAATTATTTTGTACGATTTGAAAGTTTGAATTTGTGATTACGTCATTAATAGCTGCGTAGTAATTTTGGTGTTTTTTCTCCATTTGTAATAGCACGAAATTAGATGGGCACACCTTCAAATTTGACATTAGTGAATAAAAACAAGAGGCAGATAAATCAAAAATATATATATAGAAATAGATAGACAGATCATGTTGCGGAGTTGGATATATTTTTGTTGAGTTAATATTCCATCAGAACGAATTCTTTTAAGCCTGCATGAAAAGAAAAAATCCAACAACATTTGAATTTCGCATATGAGACACAGGATAAAAATATCAATAAGTGCAAATGTTATTTTAAACATGTTTATAACTTCTCTTTTAAAGGTTACACATTTCTAGTGAGATCGCTAATTTGTTGAGTACACCAGAAAAAATTTGAAGTTGTAATATGTCGATATAAAGGACAGAAGTTTAAGTAAATGTGTAGTTATAAGTCAAATTAAAAATGTACGTGAAAAGTCAACAGCGGGTATTGTTGAGAAAAGTTTGTTCAACTTACAGTACATTTGTATCTCGTCTTGTTTGCCGAGTTGACATCGCGATGTAAGTGTTTAAATACGTTGGCAAGTGATTGTGCTTCTTAAGCCGAATTAATATTGTAACACTGTAAGTGTTCCTTATACACACTCGTTAAACGGATATCTACGGACCCTGGATTCGAACCCAGGAATAGATATTTGGAAAATAGCTCTGTGTGTATATAATTATCAACATTATTATCTTCTTAGAAGAGGCCGAGAAAGAGAGAGAGAGGAAATACAGGACGTTTACGGGGTGACGTCAAACTGATATGATAACTTTATTAAAAAACACAGATGGCCTGCGAGAGTAGAGATGCCTGGTTCTTTAATAGTAGGTTGCTAATTCTATTCTTTTCTCGTTTGTTAGTAGTGGAAGTCCGTTCAAATGAAGGGTAGTTGTATACTGTTGAAGGTTAACGGAATTTGGCCTTGTTGTAGATAGCCCACTGTAAGTTATAAAATGATTGCAAATCAAGAAAGGTAATTTGAGTAGAAAAATAACATTTTATATATACACATATCAATAAATGTTTTACAATTGAAGTAATCTTTGAAGTATAGGTCCAACGGAGGTTAAAATGTTCATGGCAATAAAATACTGGAAAGAGAATTAATACTTAGAAATGTTGTTCATTTTGGCAATAGAAGGCTGACAAGGAGAATTCGGTACTTAAAGTAGTGTGGAGGTGTCTTGTATGTAAGGAATGTCTTTGATGTATTCTCTCCTTAGGCTAGTAAGCAGTTTTGAGACAGGGAAGAAGGTTGGAAGAGGTGAAGGGAGGCTAACATAATAGCCGCTTGACTTAGATCAAGGTACTTACTAATCACGCTCGTTTGTCTCCGTTGGTCTGTCTGTTGAAGCTTTTTGTATCCGCATGTTATATCTTCATTTTCAGCAGATCACTTGGGATTTCACACTTGTATTTGATTCTGGGCTTCCCATTGGCTGATAAATAAAATTCGCGTAGGCTCGCGAACTGGAAATTTAATATTTAATTAATTCTTAGTTTTCAACTGGAACATCTGCGCGGACCCAAAAGCGCAACGACGACTTTTGGTAATTTTCTTTTTGGTCGTGAAAGCGCTAACATCTGGTCCATCGCTTTTGGTCGGTATCACATAACTTTCGCCCCAGTAAACGGAGTTGTTTTTGGTATCTGTTGTCGCTTTTTTTCAAATAGTAGTTTTTGTTTTGTTTTGCTATTTTCCTTTTATTTATTTTTTGCTTGTTTTTTTTTTGTTTTGTTTTGTTTTGTTTTGTTAGGATTAAAAATATGTGTTTTCTTTCTTCGATTTAACCGTTCTAGCGGATTTAGTTTTCATTTTTGGTTTGTTTTCGTTAGTTTTCTCGGTACAAGATGGGGAGTTATCGAAATCCCGTCTTGATTCGATGGAATCTTTTGATTTTATATTTTCAGCAACGTACGCCGGTTTTAATCTGTCTATTGAGACATTACTATGGACGTCGTCTGATCTTTTTATGGTAAAATATTTTTCGTGACGACTTAATACTTGAAATGGACCTGTGCATGGAGCTTCCAACGGTTTTCTTACTCCGTCAGTTCTTAGCCAAATACTTTTACATGTCTGTAAGTCTTTTGGGATGTAGAAATTAGGTGTTGAATGTCCGCTGGATAATTTGTCCATATTGAATTTCTGCATTTCGTCGGTTAAAATTTTAACGTGCGAGTTTGTTATTTCGTTATTTTCGTTTTTGTTAGGGTCGATCAATAATCGGGGAGTTTGTGCGTGAGTCCCTATTACTGCGGTAAATGGAGAATAGTTTGATTCGTTGGGAGTTATTCTCATTCCTAGAAGACCGATAGGGAGAGCTGATAACCACGATTCTTTTCTGGCTATTATAGCATTTTTTAGTGTTCTATGAACTCTCTCTACTAGTCCATTCGTTTGCGGATGGTACGCTGCTGTTCTTAATCGGTGGAAACCTATTATTTTTTATATTTCTGTGAGTAGTTCGGATTCAAATTGGCTTCCTCTGTCCGTAACGACATGAAGAGGAACCCCGAATCTGGAGTTCCACAGATTGACAAAGGCCATTGATACTGATTTCGCCGTAATTTCCGTTATTAGGCATGCTTCTATCCATCTCTTGTTTTTGTCGATGCATGTCAATAAATATCGGTAAGGTGAAAAGTAAGAGTCAGTTTGTTTTTTTACTGGTAGTAAGGGACCGACAATGTCAACATGTACAGTTTCAAAACGGCTAGAAGCTAATTCAAATAGACTTACTTTGCTCTTCGTGTGTCTTATGATTCTTGCTTGTTGGCAATGCTGGCATTCTGTGCACCAAGCTTTTATTGATTTGTCCATATTCGGCCAATAATATCGGGATTTTATCATTTTTCTTGAAGATGCTATTCCCGGTTGTGATAGGTTATGCAGACTATCAAATACCGATTTTCTGAGCTTCTCTGTCGCGAACGATTGTGGGAAAGTTAATGACGTGTCGCATAATATGGCTTCAGTTTTCTTTATTGTATATGGTTTCAGTTGATCTTTGAATGCCTGAATTTCATTGTCAGTAGCTTGATGTTTCATTATTTCTTGTAAGTCACACACATACACACATCAATAGTTGTCGCATTTACAGGTCTTGATAAACAATCAGCTACTATGTTTTGTGATCCTCTTATAAGTGAAATATCATTCACATATTCGCTGATAAAACAGAGGTGACGCTGTTGTCTATCAGATTTTAGAGAAGATTGGCTTTTAAAAGCACTGCAAAGTGGCTTGTGGTCCGTCAGCAACATTACATTTCTGCCTTCTATTAGATGTTTAAAGTGGAGTACTGCTAGGTAGGCAGCTAGTAGTTCTCTGTCGAAAGTAGAATATTTTTGTTGGGTCTGGGATAATTTCTTTGAAAAGAAGCCTATGGGGATGGGTTCATTATCACTCACTTGGTGAAGTGCTGCACCCACCGCATAATTTGAACTGTCTGTTACTAGTTGATATTTGTTAGCTTTCGAATTGGGGAAAGCTGGAACGGTTACATTTGATAAAGTGTTTTTTGTTTTCAAAAGATTCAATTTCTTCCTTTGTTAAGGTTAAAGATTTTGAATTTTGGTTTAGACGTATTTTTTCTGTGAGCGGTAATATAATATTGATGAAATTTGGCACAAGTTTCCTATAAAAGTTTGCCATTACGAGGAATCGGCGTAGCGATTTGGAATCGTTTGGTTGAGGAAATTCACTTAATTCATTTAACTTTTTAGAACTGGGTCTGAGACCATTAGAAGAAATGTAAAATCCTAAAAAGTCTAACTCATTAGCACTAAATGTGCATTTAAGTCGTACTCACTTAGTTTTTGTAGTAATTGGTCGACATGTTTGGAATACGTTTCTTCGTCTTCTGAGAAGATCAGAATATCGTCGATATACACAAAGGTATAATCGGTATCGCGGAAGATATTGTCCATCATTCTTGGAAAAGTGCATAGTCCGAAAAGCATGTAGTTATATTCAAATAACCCGAAAGGGGTAGAGATGACTGTCTTACAGATATCCTCTGGGTGCACTGGTATCTGGTGATAAGCAGACGACAGATCTATTTTTGAAAAGAATTTCTTATTATGAAGCTTTGAAGCCAAGGAATTTATGTTTGGGACTTGGTATCTATTGGCTTTTGTTATAGTGTTTAAGTGTTTATAATCACCGAGAGGTCTAAATGTGCAGTCTGCCTTCGGTACCATGTGTAAGGCTGAACTCCATTCTGAGTTCGAAGGAGAAATTATTCCTGCTTTTAGGAGTTTCTTAAATTCCTTTTTTGCGATATCACATCACTGAGCTGATAGCTGTCTGGCTCTGGAGAAGGTAGGAGGATTGCTACCAGTTTCTATCCTGTGATATACTTTTGGTTTCGTCGCATTCGTATCGCGATGAGGAGAAATTAATTTTGAATATTTTTCCGGGATTGTTCGTACTGTTTTGTTATCATTTTTGTTTGGTACTACATCTATATTCATAATAATAAATGATGGATGTTCATTGGAGTGTCTGTTAGTCATTTTATTGACTAGTTTGTTGTTTTTGCAATCCACCACTAATTCGAAATGGATTAGGAAATCATATCCTATGAGTGGCTGAGCAGTTTCGGCTATTATAAATGTCCAGGTGAATTCCCGTCTTAGGTTCTGTAGCGTTAGGTTCAGTACCGTTTGTCATGAGCATTCAATTTTTTTATCGTTGGCTGATACTAAAGAGATATTGGTTGGGTATATTACGGCTCCATTTAAGTATCTCTTTGGAAGTATAGACACAGCAGCTCCTGTATCCACAGTACAATTTAATCTCTGAGTTCCTAACCGTGCGGCTACAATGAGAAGCGACGAGGAAATGGAAGCTAACGTTTAAACATTCCGTTTATTAGGCCATATGCACCACGGCTTGCAAGATTTTGCACTTTCCGCAAAATATAAATGCGCTCGGCAGATTTGGGGTTTTTGGTCCTTGTTGAAAGAGCAAACACTGGTGAGGACTTTTTTTCATTGTGGGAACAGCTATGTGTCCTTTTAGTTTCATCTTTTTTCTTCTCGGAAATCTGTTGAATATGTGCGGTGTCTTGTGAATTAAAATATAAGTAAGTTGTTCGCCATTTTCCCAAGACGATTTGTATCTAAATCGACTTGTGCTGCTACTACAGGCTTGATAGAGTGGGGTAGGGTTTGTATGAATTTGTGGCGTACGATATCGTCTCCTACGCCAATTTGACCTGCTAGTGACCTGAGGCCATTCAGGTACACTGAGGGACGGCCCGTTACTATTGACTTCGACATAAATTTGTCCAGCATCTCCAGCTTTGTTTTTTCATAAGCGGCCGTCACTGCTTCTTTCAGTGCGTCGTAGTCCTTTGTTTGTAGTATAGCTGGTTGTATTTTTCCTACTGTGTCCACGGGGAGTGCTGCCAGAGTGGGGCTATCTGATATTTGCAATATTAAATTGCGCCTCAATTATTGCAAACCAAGCCATTACATTTGATTCGATGGAGATTGGCGGTTATATCGTAACAGCTTGCATTGGTTGGTTTGAAGTTTGTTCCGCGTCCGTTGCCATGTTGAGTTTGCGTTGCAGAGAAATATTCAAATTTCGCTGAAAGTTCAAAATTGTTTTTGTTGTGTGTATATATATATATATACAGGTGTTGAAAACACGCGTGTTGGTCACCAGTTTATCTGGGGACGTCGGGTTCGCCAATTTATCTAGGGGACGTCGGGGTATACCAATTTATAATGCGTTGCTTATCTATTCTTTTTTCGTTTGTTAGTAGTGAGAATTCATTCTAGTGAAGGGTAGTTGTATACTGTTGCAGGTTAACGGAATTTGGCCTTGTTGTATATATCCCACTATAAGTCATAAAATGATTACATATCAAGAAAGGTAATTTGAGTAGAAAAATAACATTTTATATATACACATATCAATTAGTGTAATTGAAGTAATCTTTGAAGTATAGGTCCAAAGGAGGTTAAAATGTTCATGGCAATAAAATACTGGAAAGAGAATTAATACTTAGGAATGTTGTTCATTTTGGCAATAGAAGGCTAACACGGAGAATTTGGTACTTAAAGTAGTGTGGAGGCGTCTTGTATGTAAGGAATGTCTTTGATGTATTCTCTCCTTAGGCCAGTAAGTAGTTTTGAGACAGGGAAGAAAGTAAGGAGAGGTGAAGGGAGGCGAACATAGTAGCCGCTTTACTTAGATCAAGGTACATACTAATCAAGCTCGTCTGTCTCTGTCGGTCTGTCTGTTGAAGCTTTTTGTATCCGCTTGTTATATCTTCACTTTCAGCAGATCACTTGGAATTTCACACTTGTATTGGATTCTGGGCTCCCCATTGGCTGATAAATAAAATTCGCGTAGGCTCGCGAACTGGAAATTTAATATTTAATTAATTTTTAGTTTTCATCCAGAAAATCTGCGCGAACCCGGATGCGCAACGACGACCTTTGGTCATTTTCGTTTTGGTCGTGAAAGCGCTAACATCTGGTCCATCGCTTTTGCTCAGTATCACCACACTCTCTTCTTCCTCGATGAATATTATTCTCCCCTTCACCTCTCTCAGAGAAAGAAAATAAAAAATCGAGCGAAGTGAAAAAAAAAATATATTGGCAAGGTTTTGAAGGAGGCCACACACGTAAAAATGTAGTTGTAATTGACGCAAAGTGGTTAATGTATAAAGTCAGCGAAATAGCGTCGGCATGGCGGTTATTGCGCGCGGTTAATCTAAAACCAGACAATCAAAGTTGACGTTATATTTTAATGGAAGACAAGTCCAATCACTTTTCACCCCGCGCCATATTGAAATGATTTCAACAAAAGCACAACGGATTTAAAAAGTAAGGCAGAAACAGGTTGTCAGAGAAAGACGAGACGAGAGACTAGCTCGGAACAAGTGAAGTAATGACGCATAAAAAAACTCTTTCTCTTTCTCACTTCCACACGCTAGTAACACAAAACATCGCTTATTGGCGGGACTCCGAGGCCGGCGAACATAAAGACTGTATTACTTCTGACAACAACAGGCATAGTAGCAGTAGTTTGTGAGCTCCGAAAAAGTTGGATTGAATTTTATTTTTAGTTTTCATTTTTTTTTATCATTCTCTTTCTCTATCACTCTCTCTCTCTCTCTCTCTTTCTTTCTTTCTTTCTTTCTTTCTCTCTCTCTTTCTCTTGATGTACTAAATATTACAATATAATCATCAGTCCAAATAGACTAATCTTCGCTAATTTCTTATTTTTTTTGTTCTTGCCTGCTTTTTTCTGCATGTGCGCTGAGCCACTCCCTTGTTTTCAGTAGTCAAGGAAATGCAGTACGAAAACATCCGTTTTTTTGGTTTTTTTTTGCCGATCCGTAATTTTCTCTGAGATCAGAAATTACAACGTGGCTGAGGAAGAGGAAGATTTTTGACTGATCATTTGACATTTTCGATCACTTGAACGTAAGCGAACAGCTGCAGACTCAGTTGCTCGTAACTTACGGCACGTAGCGTACCCAATATAATTTTGAGTCCTGGAGGTTGAGATGCCATAGTATTGATAAAATATTAACTTCAGGCTAAGAAGTTGAGTGCCTTGTAACGAACTTTTTTCTGTCTTTTACTGCGTTGACGGCGATTAAGTAAAGTGGAAATAGTGCGAATGTCTGTCGTCGGCGGTAATGGTTTGATTATTTATTGTTACTTTGTTAATGACGTAAACGGTTCTGCTTTCATCCATCATCTTTGAAGATTTGCTTGCTATTACATGGTAAATGGCATGGACGGTTCTTCCTCGTCACTAAATGAACATTCTGCTTCGCGCAACAAAATTTAAAATAACTCTTATCACGTGATAGGCTCAGGAAAATTTGGTGCGATTTCCAACCTAAAATATCTGCGCAAGCATTTTATATATATCAAAAATAATTAGCCATTCAGAATTGAGTGACCCAAATTTGACTCCAAATCTTCTGTAAAACTCAATTCGTCACATTTCTTTACACTTATTACCCACGATGAATAAATTGCTACTCCAACAGCTCTGTAAAAATTGTCGTTTCATTTTTCTTGTAGAAAAATATATTTACCCAGGTTTAGTAGCAATTTTTTATGTTCATCTTAGTGTGGGGCTCTACAAATATCTTCCTAGATTTAAAAACTTAAAGCAACGCAAATACTTTCAAAACAGTAGTTTTGTTGGCTGCCTGTTGGTTCCACTAGTTTAGCAGGCAGTTTTCTTTTTGGCGAGACCACGCTACGTTTGTATATGTTCACAAAAGTATTAAACGGATTACTGTGCATGAACGATTTATTTGTCAACATAGTCCAAAATATTTTTGGCTTTTTCCACAAATCAGAAATATGAAAAATAAATATATAAATAAATAAATTAAACGTATAGTGTATTACAGTAACTTGAACCGATTTGAATATGAATTAAGTTTAAGCGTCCAATGATTTTTTTCAGTTTCTTTCAGGTTTAACAAATCTAGTCTTTAGCACTTTCAACCATAGAAAGGTTAACAATTGAACAACATGCTGAAGTTATAAAAGTCTATTACGAAAATAGACGTTCAAACAAGAGAAGTTCCTAGCTCGCAGCATCTCTCGAAACAGTGATGCCAATTGTCCACCACAATCATGTGATTTGACGCCTTTAGATTTCTTCTCTTGGGGGGTCATCTTAAAAGTAAGGTCTATGTCAACAAGCTAACAAGCCAACAACAATTTAACAGCTTAAAGATGAGATAATAAGGCATATTGGTGAGATCAAGGAGCAACTATGCAGAGAAGTCATCAAAAGATTGCTAATAGGGTGGAGGTGTGCCGCCGAAGCCTTGGCGGACATTTGGGCAATATTACTTTTTACCTATAATTGCCATGTCTCAAATATCTATTAGTGAAATCAATAAAATTTCAACAATAACACTATTTTATTTACTGCTACCTTTGATCCGTCTTGATGGAACACACTATATATTCAAAGTTTTCTTGATTGATATATATTCAGAGTTTTCTTAGTTGTTTTAAAACAGAAGATTATTCTGATACAGGTCTTTGTTAAATGTATGTAAAATTTGTTCGCAGAGAGAATAGTTTGTTCAAGTGTTAATTGTTAATTAACCTTTTAACTTTCTCGTCGGGTTTTGTGTAAAAGTTGGGTGAGAAAAAAGGGCTCATACAATGAGCGGTACTTTTCGGTTTCAATTTATCAGGAATAAAGTTCGATGCACCTGTTCATCCGAAGTTCGCAGTTCCCACTGAGGGTTCTGTCTCTCGCCACAGAATTTATACTGCCCTTGGTCATGTGACATTATAAAATCAAGCATTGCAATTTTAGGCGCAATTTTCAACTTAAAATATCTGCGCAGGCGTTTTTCATAAATTAAACAAAAAATAACATATCGGAAATGATTGTCTCACATTTGAATCTGCATCCTCTTTAAAATTAATTCATCACATTTTATTATAATTATTATCCACGATGGATAAATTGTCGCTCCAACAGCGATGTAAAAATTGTCGCGTTATTTTTCCTGTTGAAAAATGAATTTACCAACGTTTATTAATAATTTTTATGTTAATCTCAGAGTGGGGCTTGACAACAAATAGATAAATGCGAAAAAGACTGTGATAGATAGATAGATAGATAGATAGATAGATAGATAGATAGATAAAAATGAATAAGATGGAGATCGATAAACAGACTGAGGTATCTAGGATCTGTTCTGTAATGCACAGAAGTTGAAAGAACTCAACTATTTTACGGGTAATAGCTGTAGATATTTATACTCTTGGTGACTTCGTATCTAAATGACATACCTCATCTCCCTGCACTAAAGAGGTTTTATCCCCTTATTTAGCTTGATACTTCTTCTAGGGTGTTTTTAATTATCACTATCTTCCTCCATCTCCCCAAGAGATTGTCTAGATAGGGGAAATTGTGATCTTTTCTTTTTTCATATTTTTTTAACATTAAGGTTTCTTCTTCTTTGACTTAGTAACTAATTTCGTCAAATTTATGTTCGACACATAATTTTGTGATCGTGCCCTCCTACGGGGAATAAACTTTTTCTCTTACTATATAATTACCTGCATGAGGTAGTTAACGGCAATCAACGATAGCTAATTCTGTCGTGCACATTGTCGAACTCTCTACCTTCGGGTGGAGAGTAATAACCCAATCGAGGCTCAGTCAAAAGTTATAGTCTCGTCTGGGGAAATTTAGACATAAGATTTTGCACGGGCTATATGATCCAGATTGTCCATATTAAAAAGGCCTTGTGCCACATTTTATCTCAAGTGAGAAGGGAACTAAATACTAGTTAACGACAGCTACGATTCAAGCAATAAGCAGTTGAACTTTACCGTTCGAATATACATTATATTTACTTATTATTAACACTTACTTTGTACATATGTTCTTGTCGGGCTAATACACTGTTTTGAACCTACCTTCTGTTTTCCGGGTCTTACTTCCGGCTAAACGGGTCACTACAACTTTATGGCAAAGTTTTGCCACATAACAAATAACATAACAAATTCGCGACGAAGATCCACAATACATTTTCAGTTAGACCATAATTCTTTTTCGAGCAGGATACGAGAATTGGTAATACGCCAATTTTTTTTTCCACGTATGCTTCAAAATAGCTGAAATTTTTTCATCACGGATCCCTCAAACTGATTTAATTGGAGAAGGATTTTCTTTGAACATGGTTTTCCCAATTTCTTCCAAAAACTTCTGAATATCAAAGTCGCGGCATTTCCTGTATCTAGTTGCATGCCCAGTAAAACATGATTTATTTGAATTTTTAATTACGCTTTTTTAATTTTTATTTCAAGGTATAGACATCCATGATGATTTCCTCTAATTTTTGTTGAACCATCTCTACGTTTCTCTTTTTGGATTTGCACATACCTTTTAAATGATTCATTTTGAAACATTTAACACTTTTTTTATACGCTGGACATCCTTGCCTTTCTATAAGATGTTTATAATCACACCAAGTGCACATTATTCTGTCTTTATCTATCGTGTATGTATCCATTTCCTCTACCAGAACCGTAACTTTTGTTGAATTACATTTTTCTAATTACTTCTTGTTGATAAACAAATCTAACACATTGATTTAATGATAACTTTCTTAGTTGTAACTGCATTAAAGTCATTTGTCGATACTCCTCATTTTGAAGGCCGTTTACCAATTTCGTATGAATCAAATCCTGGTCTTCCGATTCCAGTTTCTCAAAATCACAATATTTGGCAGCCTATTTCAAACGAAGGACGTATTCAATGACTGGTTCATTATTTTTTAAGAAATATTAATGAACTTAGTTCTCTCTGCATTTACTAGCTTTTACTTCAGTGCTGTGTTTTTATTATTAACTGAATTATATCGTCCAACATAATTTCCTCTAACTGTCTTGGGTATGCAATTGCTGATACTTTCATAATAGCTTTACAGCCGGCAGTTGCCAAAAAGAAATAACTTATCTAGTGTTTACTTCAAATCTTACAGCCATTTTACGCTAGCTTTAGTTGTTAGATTCCTAACACATGCCTGTTTGTATTTGTAATTATCAGGTGATAATTGTTTATTCGGCTTTTCAATCTCGGCAATGATATTGTTGGGTAGTATTACTACTTTATAGGAAGTGGTAAGCACTTAATTACTTCATGTGTAATGGCTTTTTCTTTTTCGCAAGACACCATTTGGAGTACGATAGAGAATTTTGCATACCCTTCCGAAGAAAACATAACCTTTGCGTCATACTTTAGGAAATATGAGGATATATAACTACTAAATGAGAAAATTAGATTGACGTGAAAAAATTACGTCTCCTTTATGAACCAATTTGGCACAACTGAGCATTCAAAAATTGTAAATTACATTCTGCCGTGGAAGACTACTGACTTGACATTCACCGAAGCAGTGGAATTACTCAGTGAGCTGTTCACTCTAAAGACATCACTTTTTCATAAAAGATGACTATGTCTTAATCTACCTAGAAAAAAAAGAATGATTATATCACTTTCGCGTCAATAGTAAACAAGCACTGCAACGATTTTAGACTGTCAGAGTTAAGCGCAAATAACTTCAAATGTTTGATATTCGTGCAAGGACTAGTTTCAACAAAAGATGCAGAAATTAGGCAAAGGATTCTTAACAAATTGGAGAATGAGACGAATGAGGTACGTCAGTGTAAAGAAGGATTCTAAAAATACCGAAGAATCGGGTATTATTACGTAAAAACTACGTTGCAAACAGAAACAAAAAAGTCTGTTAAAACTAATGGACTGCCAGTGACGATTGAACAAATAAAACAAGAGGCTCCCCACAATGAGTATATAAAGCAAACAAATGTAAAAATTGTTGAAAATGACCAGCGGACTACACACGTTTTCTCTATATACGATGAAGTGTTACTATACAGGGAACGCGTCGTGATTCGTTAATACTCCAGAAACGTATTTTGAAAGATTTTTACGCTGGTTACTCAGAGAGTACTGTTATAAAATTTTGATGCGTAGCTATATCTATTAGAAAAGTAAGGACAGAGATATAGAGTTTGAGTTTTCTTTAATCTCTATGGATTATTTACTGACAAAAAGGTGGGGTTTTAAAATATGTTTTCTTAATGTTCTGTTATAGTGAGAAGGTTGATTTAGTTATATTTTAATTAAAATTTTGTTTTTAGTCTTTTTTATTTTATAAAACTGAAAATGTCTTCTAGTTTTGTATCCAAAAATGTTTTGCTGAGAACAATTCTTCCTTCAAAAATTTGTTATGGCAATAATCTTTTCTTCAAAAATGTATTGTTGGTTATATTTTACCTTCAAAATTGTATATTTTCCAATAAGAAATGTCTATTTTTATGTATATATTCCTGTAAAAGTGTATTTTAATACTTTCATAGTGTTTCGATCCCAGTCTGGGGTTAACTATTTGCCCATAGCTGGGGCCCTAACAGATGCTACTACTTCAGGTCAGGATGGACCTGGGAACAGCAGCAATTATGAGGTGGGTCCATGCTTCTCACAATCTCTCAATCAGAGGCCTTGCTGCCTGATGCGGTTTACCGTCATGCCCAGGACTACAGAGATATAGAAAACGCTGTTAAATCATGTAACGGCTGTGCCTTAGCAGTCAAGGCACCTCCTATTAAAGCCCTTCAACAATTTTTCCATGTGTACAGAATTACACCTAATGACAGAACACGGTTCTACAATCTCTAACCGTGGTAATGTTCACAGGTCGTATACGATCTATTTGCGACAAATTACTTCCGAAACAGACAAAGCCAGGAAGCATCGTACCTACAAGATGATATTACCCAGGAGAAAAAGTTTTTTTTCAAAATGTTCAAAGACAACGAATCTTTTTTGGAGATGGATACGATCGAAAAAAGAATCGGGAACATGATATATACAATAAAGAGTTCACGATTAACGCAGAAAAGACATCTCAACGCCTAACTGACGATGCTAGCAACTGGTTTCCTGAGGAACAGATATGGGTGTAATTTACGATACTTATAATATTCGTAGGAATATTAACGACTCCTGAAATGCGCCGTTCGAAGAGAAAAAGTAAAATAACTAATCGAATAGTGGTCAACCCTAATCGGAAAAGTTATTGAGGCCAAAAACAGTTAAAAGTTTCAACATTGTCTACTGCAAAGTTGAGAAAACAAGTCAGCATCAGAAGTTTAATAAAAAAATCTTTAGACTCCTGCGGAGTTGAGATTATAGGAGGGGGTGTTGAGGTGCCCTCTATAGGAATGGATTCTTCCTCCGTCAATAAATAATAACCAGGGTGACTTCCGAGTATGCAGCTGTGAGGTAGTCAAGAGGCTGTCATAAGACAGTCGTGAGGCAGTCGAGACGCAGC
The DNA here is from genome assembly GCA_037127315.1 of Ascarosepion bandense. Taxonomy (NCBI): domain Eukaryota; kingdom Metazoa; phylum Mollusca; class Cephalopoda; order Sepiida; family Sepiidae; genus Ascarosepion; species Ascarosepion bandense. The sequence goes on along the minus strand of JBBBDQ010028849.1, from coordinate 3,050,982 downwards.
GTAACTATACAGTTTATACATACACTTTTATTTGCTGACTACTTCGTATGTTATAATTCATTGTTTGAGCCAAACTTCTTGTTTCCGTGTCTTTCTTCCTGGCCCAAACAGGCCACAACAACTTGGCGACGAAGATTCACCACAACAACAAAAACGAGCGAAACATTTGTATTAGAAGCAAAATAAACGCATAAGTTCGAACAAATCGGTTTGATGATAACGATAATAACATGTCTCATATATTCCAATATAATCTGCAGTATAGCATTTTTTGATGAGGTTACTGTCGTAAACACTATTTAGTGAAAAGTTTTCGAAACTATTTTTCTAGAAGTTTAGCCTTCAAGGTCAGGATTAGTTGTAGCTACCAGTGTTCCAACATCACAGCCGAATGTAACACGATGTTGAAGATTGCCCATGTACTCAGTTTGCAGTTGGACGTGCTTGATCATCAGCACACTGTTCTACCTCCTCCATGCCTAGTTGCTCGTGCCACATTGCTCTCGACCACTTCCCCAAAATTTTAACTATAATCTTCTGATTTTTTAGGATCTCCCTCATAGTCTCTTTGCTGACACCAATAAACTTGCGTGTTGTAAGGTCAGTTGTCAAGAAAGAGATAATTCAGGCTGCAGCTACATCAAGACCCTCAGGTTCACCAGTTGTTCTTTTTAATAAAATCCTTGTACTAATGACACATTTAGTCATAGTAGGCCGCGTGATTTTTTAAAATTTTTTTAGACTCTTATTCCAAGCTGACGTCGATGGTGACACCGTCTGTATAACAGCTGGTTGGGGAGACTCGACCACCGTAGTCGTCGCCGCTCCGCAGCCCACGGAAAAGTTCGAGCAACAACGAATAACAACAAATTCAAACAAAACGAACGTTCAAACTTACGTCGGCGAAAAACTCGTCGAACAATCCAGTTTCCAGAAAGAACTATAAAAAACACAAATACCCACAGAGGTCGAGATTAAATTTAGCCACCGGCTGTATTAACTGATATTTATAAGGTAGAGATTTGCATATTAATACAAAAATACCCTCGTTTGTTTTTTCTTTTTGTTTTTGTTTTTGTTATTTTTTTGAAAAAGCATAATCACGATTCGCCTGAATCAGCTCAAATTCACGGATAAAAGGTTCTTTGTTTGTTGTTCTGAACGATGTTTCTTATGAGTTTTTTTCCCAGGGATCGTCAATCAAGAAGAAACAAACCTACCGGAGCTAGATTTTCTAGAATAAGAAAATATCTGTTCATAAGAAGTATAATTCGTGTATGTATACAGTCAGGAGCGAATCGAGTGATGAGCTTCAGATAAAACGATTCCCATTCATACAGATGTAAACCTATCGATTTTAATGCTATGTCGATCGTCTTCCATAAAGTTCCGTCTAATGTTTTCACTTGATCGTTTCTTAGTAGGCAGTCAATCTAATTGTAGCTAATCATTTTCTTGAAAAAGATTATCACATTCAGCATAAAACTAGGTCCTCTATCAGAACTTATATAACCTGGAATACCAAATATGCAAAATAATTTACTTAAACAAATCAATACAGTTAAAATAAAAGGGAAACGACTTTATCCATCAATGATAGTCAATAAATATTTGTTTTCTCCTCGATTTAAAAAAAAAACGATTCTTTGAAGTCATTCAAAGACTTGAGTGACTTTGATTAACTTGTCTCCTTTTTTCACAAATATCGGCTTTTCTACGGCATACATATCACAATTTCAGTCATTCTTTTTACGTCTTCTGTTCAGTAAGGTCAGATTTTTCGACTTGATAAACTTGACCCTTCTTGATATTCCAGAATGACATAGATTATTATGTAATTCGAAGCACAATGTAATCTTGTTAATGTATCTGGGAATATTTTTTGATGCTCGGTCAATATCTGATATTATACTTGTAAGTTGAAAGTTCAATTCAGCAGCGATTAAATTTGTTTTTTTAGTCTTCAAAGATTTATGCTAATCGTAAATGTATGGTAAAGTGTTTTGGTCCGTGACAAAAATAAAATATTTACCTTTCATGTAATGACTCAATTCTTGGATTGCTTTGATAATCGTGTTATCTTCTCTTTTTTACTGTGGAGTGGTTTTGTTTAGAGCGGTTTAGTTTTCGACTAGAATGTAACCGACGTAGCCTCTTGGCTTAGCATTGTGACTAAGCTCACCTAGCTAGCATGAGTTTCAATTTCAAGGGTTTTTTCTCAGTCTCGAGTGTGCGCTTAAGTTCTTTCTAATTCACTTTTCAAATATTTGTAGTAAGCAATCATTCCGACGATATTTTTTTACAACCAGTCAAATTGAGGAGGCTCTCGCAGTTGTCTTATTTTTCAGGGTTTGGTCTAAAGGTCTATTTACTTTATTCATAGTCCCGAAGTTTAATTTCTGTTACTATTCTCATGTATGGTGAAACTGTCTTTTCAGTTCTTTGAATCTTGCCAAGCTAGTGTCATGTTCTCCTTCATTAATACCAGAAATGATCATGTCATTTATATACGTGAGTGTTCTCTTTAGTTCTTTTGCGAGAAAGAAACTCAGCCACTTCATTTGTGATCCCAAACAATATCCTTTTGAAATTATACAATTTCCCACCGACTTCAAAAACCGTGAACGGGCAATCTGCTCTACATAAAGCAACTTAATGGTCCGCACTTTTTAGGTCAATTTGTTTAGCAATCTTAGGTAGAGAACAGGCATCTTTTAAGGTAAAACTATCTATTGTTGGTGAGTAATTTATGATTAACCTTTTGTTTTTCGTTTCTCGTTCTGAGTTACCATTACCTGCACTCTCCAAGAAGATCTGCTGGATTCAGTGATATCTGAATCTAACAGGCTTTTTATTCCTTCCATATAAATGCTTCATATTCTCTAGAGTATCACCTGAATATTACAAATATAGGTCTACAGCCAGGCATCCCCCACCTGGAAATTGGGCATATCAGCACAACCAAGGTTAGGATTAGTAATTAAAGTGAATGAAAAATAGTTTATAGAGTAACTGTTCGATGGCAGAGCGACTCTTCAAGGAAAGGAAGCATAAACTAACTATAAAAAATGGCATCGTATACATTGGAGATGTAATAGAAGCTTTACAAATACTGAGAAGAGACATACTAAAAAGAGTAAATGATGACGTACATTTTGGCATAACAGCAACACAAAGGAGACTGAAAGTTGAAAGCGGGGTAGTCAGTATATTAATAGATGTAGAGGAATATGTTACGAGATGCTCAAAATGAGAGGCAATACAGAACTTCAAGCAAGCAAAAATTAACTCATGGCCCAAGGAAACGGAGCCATGGGTTCTGGGTTAAGGTAGATATGGTTCATGCATATATCAAAGGTAGGGGATTATTCTTAGTATTAGTGGACTCTTATTCAGTATGGCCAGAAGTTGAGTAAAAGACAGAAAAGCCACCGCAATAAAAACAAATACTAATAAGCATATTCTCAAGGAATAGAGAATAAAACAGATTGGATGCATCCCATACAAGACACCACCATACCACCCACAGTTTAATGGCGTTGCGGAAAAAACGGTACAAACGCTGAAAATAGGATTAAAGGCATTCTCACCACTTACAGAAAACATAGAAGCGTATTTACCAAAAATGATTCTCTGTTATAGATCTATTCCACATGCAGGAAGGAAACTGAGCCCTTCAGTACTAATGCGAAGACAAAGTAGTTCCCCATCAGTATGACCTTTGCAACGAGAGAAAAAGTGTGATGTTGCATAACTTGAAGCCAAGGATGACGAAAATTTAACGGTAACCAAAACAAAATATATGCTGAAACGAAGATTATTAATTGGTCCCAAAACTTGTTATCTTCTCTCTTGTAAAATTGTATACCTTTTTCACGCTGATACAATGACAGTTTTCTCATTTAATAAAATGACGACCGTAACACGTATATATATACAAATTTAGACATTCGCTATTCAGGTGACGTAGCGTAGAGTAGAAGATAAGGTCGGAAGTGTCAGCACTCACGCATTGAGCCAGCTAAAGGCTGCGCTTGTCCGCAGTTTTACGTGTATCTGCCTCTGTCTGGGTTCCGATCTCAAATCTACCGACTGACTTTTACTACTAATCTCTTTCTTATATAAGTGACTATGTCATATTTCAACACATTGTTTCCATCATTTCAAGACCCATTTCATCTGACTTTGCCTACACTAGTTTCAAAACAATCAATTTTTTCCTGACATGGAGAATCTTGCCTGCATTCTTAACTTTGAAGGCAATCAAATATTTATTAAAACGATGTCTATTTTTTTTTTTTTTTGCTAGCCAGTTTGCATACTTTTTACTGTTTCATAAAAATACGCTTCTTCTCGAATTTATGCACCAGCTCAAATAACCTACAACAGTGGTATAAAAAGACGAATCTGGAAGAAGCAAAATTCCTGATGCAAAAAATCACAACACGGCTATAATGGAAGAGAAGAAACAAAATATACTGGCACATGCAGGTCATTTCAAAAGCAGAGACGATCTGGAGGATTTGGAAATGGAAGAGAAACTGAAATCATCATTAAAGTGAAAACATGAAAGAAAAAAGGTAACAGGACAGTGCAAAACAAAACTAGGAATAGTAAGAGAATTAAAATACAGGGTGTACGACCTCACCGATTCAGCGAGGTGTAGTATCGTATCCAAATAAAGAAACTAATATATATATCAAGTAGTTAGAGAAGTAGGATGCAAAAAAATTATCACAGAAGACACGCTGAGCTGTGCTATGACTACTGCTACTCACATTAATAAGTGAGTAAGCCATAAGTCAAGATTAGATTTATCCGTCGGATGTGTCAACGGTTATTGATATGGTGGATATTTGCATATAAATGCAACAGTTATTATTCATAAAAATAAAATAAAATAAAACATACTGCTTGTAAAACTAATTCTTATCTTATTTTCCTTTTATCGTTCGATACTCAACAAAAACTAAGTACCATTTAAAGACTACTATCACTACTACAGTGATGTCACTTCCTGTTTGTTCGTTAGAGGTGTTAAATAGCTTTTAGTTCAGTATCAGTGTTCGATTGAGGGAACCAATTCCTAGTCATTGTGAGTGACAGACACAGTACAAGTAAATAGTTATTTGTTAGTGTATCAGTCGGATACTAATATGTTCACGAGAAAAAAGTGAAGTCCAATACAATCAGAAAAAAGTTCATTGCAACTTTGTTCACCTTATAAAATCTGGTAATTAAAAACAAGACAAAATAACATATCTAAAATTATCATAATAAGATTTCAATGACAGAAATAATCTGCTTTGCTTATGATTTCAAGTATCACTGTATAAAAAGAGAAATTGCAAAATCTACTGTTTTTCTATGTTGGCTTTTATCGGAATCGCATTGGTCTACATAAACCACACAGCTCTCCGTTCTCAGCAGAGGGAAACTAGTTTTCCTAGTGTGCGCATTAATATGAAAGATACTTGCACTAACTGCTGTAAGTGCTCAATTTAAAAAAGGCGATATGATTATATTATTATTTTATCGGTTACGATAGATACAAGATTTCGGCGATGCCTGCACAGTAAAAATGGTAAGTCACGTTTAAACAAATTGGAATCAATATTTTCAAGTTTTTATCAATTATAATAAAAATAAACTGATGTTAGCGTCACATCCTAGCTGTATTATTTTATTTCTTTCAATTTAAAGAGATTTAATGTTCATACACTGAATATGTACTTGATGATAATATAAGTGTGATAATTTTTAATATAATAATCAATTTTGGCTTACATTTCCGATTCATTCAAACTAAACATAACCCTTATTAAAATAAACATTTATATTTCATGGGTTTGTATAGATGTTCTCTTTTTTAAGTTAAATTAGTATCTACCGGTCAAGACATTGAAAGTCTTAATAAAAAAACGAGCCACTCAACAGAAATCGAATTTGCATTCGTTTTCTTTTTAATCTGAGAAACCAATTTAAGAAAAGCGTATTTTAAATATTTATCTACGAAAAGTCGGTGCAAAAAATCTAGATTCATTATTTATAAAGAAACAAAAACCTAACGATTAATTTTAAATTGTAAGAACTTTTGATTTTTAGATAATAATTTTAACAGATTTATCAAACCAGTGTCTCTGAAGAGCGTTATTGGAAACTCTAGAGTCGGTCAGTTAACATAAATTAATTGAACTTTTATTCATTATTTAGTATTATAGCTATAGTTCTCTATTAAGCATATTTTGAAAGAATTTCTACTGAACTACAAATACGCTAAATTCTAAAAATTATCACATATTTTGTAAAAGTTGTATTATTATTATTATTATTATTATTATTATTATTATTATTATTATTATTATTATATAATGTAAATGCACAGAGAAATAGATAAACAAATGCATGTATGGATATTTTTAACTTGTCCTAATTAGGCTTCAAAGTGTTATTTCACATTAATTCACTATCGTCTTCTAGATTTTCTCTAAGAACTTACAGTCCACTTGAATGACATAAAGGTTCGACACCTAAACATGGTGTGTGGAAGGGGATATGTTAATTCGCCCGATTTTAATTTTTTTAAACAAACATTATTCAACCACTTTTGCTGCGATTCACAGAACAGGAATTTGTGGGACTCTCCCAGCAGGAATATGCCTACCCACATGATTTTAGTGTTACTGTGTATGCTCTGTAGAGTGCTCTGTAACCTCTCTAAGCAGCACTGCCACATTCCCTTCCCTGTTGAACATATATGACACATGAAGTGACGAAGCTTAATACGATCAGTTACCCTACTACAGCTCTTGTGGTATTGTGTGAACTGGTACCACAGATCTGTCGAACAGCCAAGAAAGATATACAGTGTAATATATGGAGTAAATATATTGCTGACACACTACTTATTTTGTAATATGTGCACGTATTGATCTACATATGTAATCATTTAATAAAATCCTAACTACTTCATCTTGAAATTTAATTTTGATCAAATTGAAACACATATCATTATTGTTTTTCATCAGAGTATATGATATCCAGATATATTGATGTTAGAATATTACATAATATAATATCCTTGAAAGCTTAATGTGGAATGAGTATATAATTGTAATTTTCATCTGACCAACGATAAAATAGTTTATTGCTAGCAATTGTTAAGAACAATTTTACAAATCATATACTTACTTGATAAGTAAGTTTTTGCATACAAATGAAAGGATCCGACTCATTGCGTAAAAAAAAGTTTGCCGGAGACATCCGTTCTTGAAAATGCCTGATTCCCTTTATGTGTGGCTGCCGGTCGGAATTCCGTGCAGAAACGTCTAGCAAAGTGATATCTTCCTGAAAAGAAAACGCAGAGTGTAGAAGAACAAATAATTTCAGAATGAGCCACTTCCATAAAACTGCAGTGTATATGCTAGCCTTACACCAAACTTGAATATATATATATATATATATATATATATATATATATATATATATAACTCAAAGAAAAAAGGCAACACTTAATTAAAAGCAGAAAATCGTCGATTCTGGTATTTTGATATGAGAAACAGTTAATCAGTAATTAACAAATTAGGCCATTGTGAATACAGAATCTAAATTCTTAAAAAAGAAACACCTTCCGAATGCCAAGCAAATAAATAATGGTAATTTAGGAAACTTACATTAGTAAAGAACTTATATTAAATTTAGATGAGAAAAATTTAGCTTTTGCCAGCATAAGCTAAACATGTCACTTCTGATGACAGATTTAGAAAAGATACTTAAACAGCTATAATGTAACTTAGTCGAGAAAATCAAGATGAAAGAATCAGAAAAATAAAATAAATAGTTGTCAGCAAAAGCGACGACCCAAGTTGCAAGATGCGTAACGGGGGCGTCAAAATCAAATAGAAAAATTAACTATTTATATAGAATCGTATGTAGACATTGTTATCATGGATAGCAACCCCGAATGAAAAGTCGGAAAGCCGAATTCGTATTCAGGTTGAATGCACTGCATTCATTTACTCGCAAATATGCAAAATTATAAATCCATCTCTTCACTCTCGCTATGGGTTAAATAGTAAGACAGTCTGTATTCTTTAGTCGTGACTATGTCTATTAGAAAAACAACTCTGAATTCAAAACCGTTTGGGTATTGAGCACGCAATTCTAACCCGTAAAGAAGCCATTGCTCTAGCGTACTGTGGGGTGTGGCCCCATACCCACTAGAGTCTACTGCGTTCTATACTCGTCAGGTAGTTTACTGGACTTCAGGGAATCTACTGGACTTGAGAGTTGTGGTCCTAAATTCCTCATGGATTTCCACTAGACTTGAGAACTATGTTTCTGTAAACCTGAGGTAGTCTACTGGACTTGAGAGCTGTGGCCAATAATCTTCAGTAAGTCTACGAAACTCGAGAGCTCTTACACCATATTCAGGGAGTCTATAAAATTGGTAGCTGTGGTGCAATGATTCTCAGGAAATTTACTTGACTTGAGAGTCCGATACTTCACTGGACTTAGGAGCTCTGGCACTAAACTCTTCAGGGAGTTCCACTAGACTTACTATGACACCATAGTCTTCAAGAAGTCTACTTGACTTGAGAGTTGTAGCCCATAATTCCTAGGGAGTCTACTGCATTTCAGAGCTGTGTTCCTAAACTTCTTAGGGAATCAACTGGACTTGAGTGTTGTGGTCTTATACTTCTCTGAAATTTCCACTGCACTTGAGACAGTGGCCTTATACTCCTCATGGACTATACTGGAATTGAGCGCCGTGGTATAATATTCCCCAGGGTGTCTACGCAACTTGAAAGAAAGTCGGCAGGAAAAAAGTTACTGAAATCGATTTGCCAGATTAAGACCCAAACCATTGCAGCTTTTTCTTTGGATTTTGTCGAGAACCTCAAGATGAATAGCAGGAAAACCAAACCAGGTATGGCAACAGTATTCATTGTATGGATGAATGGTTGATTTATAAATGTGCAAGATAGATTTCGACGAGAAAAAATTCTTGCGCGGCACAGAGAGCCAACCTTTTTAACAGTTGATGCAACTATAGATTCTTTATATTCATTTCACTTCAGGTCGGTTGAAAAAGTGAAACCAAAGAAGTGCAGTGTGTTGCTTACAAGGGGACTTGCATCAGCCATACTGACGGCTGGCAGGAAAGTTTGTCTATGCTGGTTAAAGGAGAGCGGTTTTCTTTGGGAGCATTAAAATTTACAAGCCGTTTCCTTCCCTTGTTAACGACAGATTTGAGACGAGATTTACTTTGTCATCCCTGACAGATATTTTTTATTGAGATGAGTGTAAATGATTGTGTCATCTGCATAAATGCCTACATGGGAACTGATGACATCAGGAAGATCATTGATGTATACCAGTAGCAGGATCTAGGATAAACTTAAGGGCCCCACACGTTCGCGTGAAAAGAATCTGGAAGCTTGCTCGTACGATTTTATAGAAACGATTAGATTAAATTAAGCAATTGTCCAGAAGTACGGTAGCTCTAGGTCAAAAGAAGCAATGGATAGCCTATTCTACATGTTTGAACGAATCGATCGCAAAACAAGGACCAGATAAAAGTGGAACAAAACCTAAAGCAACAAAAGTCGGAGAAATTGTGGAGAATCATAATCGCAGTCGTTTTGAAAGGATTCTTCTTCAGATGCATAAAAATTTACTTGCGTAAAAAACAAGGAGTTCTTTTCTAATTATATGGTGATCGTGAATTCAACCAGACAGCAAAAGTCATGTACACTGTTCATTGGCATCCGAAAAATAAATGATTATTATTATTATTATTATTATTATTATTATTATTATGTTCTGCGTGTCTTTAGGGCGTAGGCGAACACGGTTCTTCACAACTTCTTGTCTCTTGTAGCCCTCATCAATGTTTGTCTTTTGCTATCTATTCTAATCACTTTTCTGTCAAACATATTTACAAGCTGATTATGTAGGTCATTCGGTTCTTTGCTCTGTTGTGATAAGGTGCTCTTAGAAAAACGTGGAAGGTAGTTGTGCAGTTATGTAGAAAGAGAAGTAAGAAAGAAAAAAGATGTTAAGACACATGGGATTTATTGAAGTCAAGATGAGGTGAGAAGTATCAATGAATGTTGTAAAATTTAGAAAAGGATTTGGTAAAATATCATGTTACTTAAAGCTAGCAACGACTCTTGAGCTATGACCGCCCAAGATTTGAAAAGTCTTGGCTCATAAAATAAAAACCATTCTCTAGTTTTTTGTTTTGAACAAAATAGCGTCTATGAACTTTTGTACCCACCTAATATAGGAAAAATATTTTACCATGCAAAAATCGTGGCTAAGAAATACTGAAAAATTATTATGAATGTTTGACTGTCGAGATTTTTAGACAGAAATGAGCAATAATCGTATTAGCCTGGGGTTTTTAAACAAATTTTGAGCCGATTCGTTTTTATATGTATATACAAAGAAAATTCAACAGGATTTAGCAAATCAGTTGAAATATACTTTTTACTGCTTATTTTAAGTAACAGTCAAGTCGAAATGGTTTTCATGATGACCTGTAACATATGCGCAATAGAAATCTGGACGAACGTAAAAAAATTACTTTGTTTCAAGTAACAACAGGGTACGATGTGTAATTTTTCGCCATTTTATATTTTTAATTTCTCGCATGCGCGTTGTTTGTTTTTAATTTCATTGACTGCACAGTATAGTAGCGTCACTTGAGCACCATCTGTGGGAACCATGACGCAATTTACTCTGCTAGAAATTTGAAAATGGCATACTGCACTTCTTAGCATTCGCACCAGAAATTCTAATACAAACATTTCAGAGTGTTTAGGTGTCACTCCAAGAACAGTACAGAGGATTCGGATAAATGGATGAGTCTAATGGCGATTACGAAGGTGTTTGAAGTGATCACTTGCGTTGGCAATGTTATGATTCTATTCAGTTTTCCACAGTGCCTCATACTCAACACGGAGGCCTACATTCATCGCCTTAAGAGGGTAGTGATGTCCTGGGTCAAGAGGATAGCTGCTAGTCAACAGGACTCTGCATCATGCCACACAAGAAAGAGAATCTAGTCATTGCTGTCATAAAATTTCTGCGACCGCATCACCTCTTACGTCTGGCCATGTAACTCTGTAATGGCCTTCTTGATGTGAGACGCAGTTGAGTGAGAGTCCAACAAAACTTCTTTTAACATCAAAAGTCAACTGAAAGCAAGGATTATGGTAGCATTTAGTAGAAGACCGTCCAGAAGAAATGCAAGAAATTCCGAAGTTGTTTGTGGTCGAAGTCAATGGCCATTTTATTAAATAAATTTACTCTTTAAAATTTCAAGATATATTTGTGTAATTTTATTAAATATATCGGTTAAAGTAAGATGATATTTTATCCATTTGAACCTGTATAAATGAGTGTGTCGGTGTATGTATATTTGCAAATATTTCTAAATGTTCTTACATAAGTATGAAAGGTTCTAAATCAACTCATAAAAAACATGTAGATGTAAGAACGAAGCTGATTTATTTGCTAGTCTATATAATTATAAACGTGATCTATAGTATTTGCTGCTATATTTTGACAATTATGGACACAACTATTATTTAAAAATATTTTATTCTATATTATTGCTACTATTTATCGCTATTATGATGTATTTGGTGCGTTGATGAATGCTTCAACTTTGAGATCCGTGTTCAAATTTCCGTGTCGATTAATCAATATGTGTTCTTGATAATATTAACGTGGAGAAACGATTTTAGCGAGCGAAACTCTTGGAAAGTACCTGAAACCCTTATGATAGGTTGATCCAAATCCTGTATATGAAACTGGATATACAAAATTGTTTGGAAGTTGTCGATAGTTGCGCTAGCCATATGTCTTCAAATAAGAAGCAGTTAAAAACACTTTATTCTTGCTTGGAAATCAGTCTATAATTGGTTTCAAGATAAAAAATAACAATCCATATGGCCATTCACCGGTATGTATTGTAAAAAACATACATTGAATGACGTTTTTATAAAAAAAGAGAAATAACTTACCTAAGTTTGCAATATATATTAGAGGCAAAAACAGCGAAGCCATTATATCCTTCGCAATATTTTCGGTCGATATACATTTTGATCGCTGTAGTAAACACCACGAAATTGCAAATAAGAGTAGCCACTGAGAATACTTGGAATCGCATTCTATACCTGACTGAGTGATTTTTCAAAACTTATCAAACTTTTCTAGGTTATTTAAAGCCGAAACATATTTTGGATTGTAAAAATAAGTCCGAATATTCTATTAATAAGTTTTTGAGAATAGCAATAATTTCTTCTGAATCAAATCCGACTATTGATCCCATAGCTAGAGAAAGCATGTAGATTCCTATCTTTCCCAAGAGTATTTATGCGTAAGTGAATGTAAAGCGCCTGACTGGGTATCCCATACCACAATGAACCTGATTTTCATTGACATTGGGTAAACCATTTCAGTCACATATACGTCACTAATAAAGTAAAAACAAACCAGCAATTATTTATCTCCGAGTTATTTATTTTTTAATCTTTTCCTTTAAAGTAACTTCATTTACTTTTATACAGATTGAATCTTTAAATATTATTTGCAGAAAAAATATCAAAGGTTTATGATAAACTTCGAAGATCGATATAGAATATTGAGATTCTTCCTTCGTCCAGGAGACCGAAAAATCGAGAAAAAGTTAGTCCATATTTGATAAATATATTAAACGTTTAATATTTTTAATATGATCGTTATTCTCTTGATAGCTAACGAGAATTAGCATTGTGTTTGCCTTCACATAGGTTAAATTTTATAAATTCACCTATATAAATGGCTCTATGATAATAATTATAAAATGCTGGAGAAAACAGTGTCATTAAAAAAAGGAGAGAGAACTGGAAAGGAAGTGATTGCGTTAAATTTTTCTGATTTTATTTTATTTGCACCAGAGTTTGAACAGTATGTTAGCCTGGATTGCTGCGATCAAAATAATAATAATAATAATAATAATAATAATAATAATAATAATAATGGAAAGAAAAGTCGATCAGTCCCTTCCGTTTGTTTGTCTGTTTTATGACTTTAAGCTAAACTCGCCCACAGCAGCATCAAATCGCCGAATACATAAAGTTTTGAAGGTAATGCTGTGAGTGAGGACACTACCAGGTATAGGTTCCAGATATCAGGATTGAAGATTTGTTACTTTGGGATAAACCCTGTAGTAGACGGCTACAGGGTCTGGATAGTGAGGCCTTGAAGGTGGCCATAGAGAAGGACAACGACCCAAAGTGCGATGAGCTTGCCAGACGCTTCAATGTTTCTGATGAAATATTTTTTAACTGCACCGTATAGGGAAGGTGTACAAGTTGAGCAAGTGGTGCTCCACTCGATGTCAGAATCTAACAAGAAACAATAAATGGCAAAATTTTCTCGGTACTTGCTCAGCACTAAAACTAGAAAAGTGGGTTCTGTTTGATATTTCCAGGTGTTCCAAACATTTGTTTTCGCCATACGAACTTGTATCCCACGCAAAAATATCATGTCTACACACACGCAAACTCTGTACCTGGTGGACTATTTGACAAGTGGTGCACTATGAGCTGTTACTAATGGGCCAAACCATCACTGTAGGACTGTACTAATAGCAGTTAGAACGTGTGCAACATGTACTGAAACAGAAAGAAACGGTATTCTCACTCTAAAGGTATGACCCACACTGCTCCCAAGTCTCAGGATTGCATGTATATGTGTTGCGTGCGTTAACTGAGCGTAAATTAGTTGCACCTGAGTCTGTAGCTGTTCACTTCCGTTCCGTTCCCAGGTGATCAAAGATGTCAGTGACCCGTCGAAATCCCTCACTTCCCCTACAACCTTGTGATTTCTGATTTCAGAGCAAGTTAAGAACTCGAGATGGAGCGGTCGTCTTCGTGCTACAATCCTCGGCAGCTGAATTCAAGATACGGTCGGGTACACAATGCAAAAATAAGGGAAACAGATAAGAACAAAAAAGATAACAAGTCAGTAGCGAAGGCCAGTATATGTGAACTAATGATTATATTGTAACTCCTTGTACAACAACAACAGAAAGAGAAAGAGAGAGGAATTAATAAAAAAAATATGATCTAACTTCTTTCAGTGTCCTCAAATTACTTGCTGCTACTATGTCCATCTGTTGTTAGAAGTAATACAGCTCCTCTTTCTTTGGGTTTCTGTTTGGAAACAGTGGACGTGCATGCTAGCGTGAGAAAAAGGATTTTTTGCGTCTTAACTTTAACACGTCTCGGGCAGGTTTCTTTTCTCTTCTGACCATTTTTTAAAAAAAATCCGTTGCCTTTTTGTTGAAAATGTTTCGATATGGTGTGGATCGGTAAGTGATTTCGCGCCAACGACTGCTGATCTGAAGGTTTGAAAACAAGATTTCGCTGATTTTGTACAAGTACCTGCTAGCGTTATATATAATTTCCATCCTTCGACCGACAATTCAGTTTTCAGTCGCTCCTTATCGTTTCTCTGAGAGAGAAAGAAACAAGCAAAGAAGAAAGAAACAGAGTTATCTTCCCTTCGTCAGGTAAGCACTTCATCTGGTCTATGCCCGATTGTTATCATATCGTTCGATATCATTTCGTGAATGCATTGTGTTTGCCTCTCCCCTATCTTTCCTGGCCAATCCCAGCGCCTATTTCTTTCTTCTTCCCCTTTTTAGATCTTCCTAAGAAAAAGAAAAATATACACACAGAGATATTCTCCAAATATCTATTTCGAGGTTCGAATCGATGATCAGTCGATACTATTTTAACGTGTGTACATAATTTTTCTATGACAATGCCAGGCCGCATGAAGCGTGAGGGGTCAAGGATACCACATGGTGACCTAGTTGGGAAACACTGTATCGTCCATCTTACTCCCCAGACCGTAAAAATAAATTACCAATAAATTACCACCACTTCTATTCTCTAGACACCCATCTTCGTGGGAACTCATTCGCAAATGAGAGATATTTTCAGAAGGCACTGAAACATTTTTTGTGCTAAAGACCCCTGATTTTAACCGCCAGCGTATTTCGCAGCTGAAGGCACATTGGCAAAAGTTTCTGGGTGCCGATAGGGATTACTTTAAGGACTAACGGTAAATCATATTTTCTGTATACCTTTTTGTATACTAAATCAAAAAACGATAAGGACCCTTTTGGTTACACTGTAAATGGATTCATTTACAGATACCAAGCAAACTGTAGCTTTGCATTTTAAGAAATAATAAATATGTATAAACATATTTTGTTTTGTATACGTTGTGGGATCATTTTCGAATAAATTTACATAGAAAACTGTATCCCCTATTAACATTAATAAAAGTTAATTAAAATAAGTTGATGCACGTCATCCGGAGTGCTTAGTCTTTCTCAACACGAGAAAAAAGATTGAAAAACTATCATTATTTTTACTCTCTGTGCCTATTGTAGCATAGGGTAGAGCATTTTTTTACTTTTTTCTCGTGTTGATAACGACAAAGCACTCCGGATGACGTTAAAATTCTTGCAACATCAATTAATTGTCTAATTTTTATGAAAGTTTTAGAACGTATTCACAATACATTAAATTATTTATGCAATTATTATTTTTAGAAAATATTGGTAAAATATTTTTTTAGCATCTTTTACGCCCCCACTTCATTTAACAGTTCGTTTTTGTAAATGAAAGAACGGAAATTATGACTAAATGCATCTACACTAAGAAATACCTCTTAGGTTCATGCAACCATAGATAAAAACGCTATAATTTGCTTTAATTTAAAAATTGCGCGTTCATAAATTTCCTGCCACGTGACCGTTTAAATAAAACACCGTTACAAGAGCGTTCTTAAAAAGAAGAACTGTAAACGGTAAAATCAGTTATTAAAAATCGCCTAAAGACACCACTCATAATAGAAGCCTGGGTAGCGTAATAACTTGTTTAAAAATTATATATATATGTATATATATATATATATATATATATTACGAGAGAGCGCACGTTAAAGAGTCTGTCACACAATCGTTAGGATGCTTAAGACATCACTAGCGTCTAAGTAGCTGCCTGTTTTAATACATACGATATTATGAACCTCCACTTCTTCTCAACATCTAAATTTTAAAAAAGTTTTCTTGAAACTTTCATTTTAGCTTTAATTGAACGCTAAGTAATTAAATTTGCTATTACCAGTAAACAAAGTAATCTGTTGTAGTTCAAACAGGAATTATAATGATTAGTATCTAAAATTTTGAGATTTTTATAATTTTTTAAAATTTTTGGGCCAATTTTGAGCGATTGATAGATTTGTAAACAGAAGTTAATTTTTCGTTTTAAAATTCTTGCAAAAATAAAATATACATATGTGACATTATTATTTTTAGAAAATTATCTAATTTAATGTTAATTTAATCTGATTTACACATATATTACTTATTTACAGCATGCAATTTAGAATAAAACTATTTTTAAACATAGAGTTGACCTTTCTAACTTATCCACCGTGATTGATGTGTGTTGACAGATCGAGTTAAGATATAGCGATCACAAGTGCCATATTCGTACAAAATTGTTTCCGATAAAGGGGAGTATTCCTGAAACAAATGACCTTTTAATTTACACATAGAAATTACCATACAAAAAAAACCTTCAAAAGTATACACACAAAAAATAGTTGAATTTTTTTTTAAAATACGATGACTAAATGATTTGTATTAAACTTTTTAATTTTCGATTGAGAGAAATAAAGACCTTGCCAGGATTCGACATTGGCGGTCACAATCTCAACAATATCAGATACGTGGATGACATAGTGCTGATAGCAGACAAGGAAAGGAAAATGCAGGACCTTCTGCAGAAGTTAACAAAAGAAAGTGAAAAGAAAAAAAACCTCAAGAAAACTGAATGTATGGTCATCAGCAAAAAGAGGTGCCCAATATGCCATCTGCAAGTCGGAGAATCTAAAATAAAACAAGTAAAAAATTCAAATACCTGGGAGGTGTTCTGACAGAGGATGGAAAGTGCGACATGAAGAACCAAAAACGCATTGGCATAGTCAAAGATGCATTTCAGAAGCTAATCAGAGTATTGAAAGACAGAAAAATCTCATTTGAAACAAAGAAAAGAGTGCTGGATTGCTCTGTGACATCTGTCCCTCTGTATGGAAGTGAATGCTGGACGATCTCATCAAAGATGAAGGAGAGGCTTGAGGCAGCAGAAATTTAGTTTTACAGAAGGATGCTGAGGATACTATGGAGAGAGCACGCGTGCAACGATGAGGTGTTGGAAAGGATGCAAACGAGAAGAAAACTAATATAATGCTAAATATTAGAAAAAGATGAATCAGGTTCTTGGGACACGTAATGAGAAAGGATGGCGTGTAGAATTTAATTCTCACAGGTCGGATAAATGGAAATAGAGACAGGGGATAGCAGCGCGTGACGTACTTTTTAGGTCTGAGAAAATGGTTGACTGAGCGCGGCTTAAAAGAGATACCAAGGAAAAAAATATTGAGAGCGACAAGAGACAGAGCCAAGCAAAAGTTCATGATCGTCTACGTCTTGAAAGCACATGAAGAAGAAACATAATCGTCACCATATAATCTGCCTGCCTAACATTTACAAGAATTGGAAATATTTAAAGAATATTTCTGAAACTTTATAAATTATTATATTTAAAAAAACACAAAAATGAAAACAATTCTTTTAAAATTTTAAATTTCATTATTAACTGAATTTTTTTTTGTCTGCCATTTATATTATTTATTAAAATAATTTAAAGCTAATTTAATTAAATAATGTCAAGGTTTTATTGCATTTTTTATTTTACTATTTGGATCAATTTGTGGTAAAACGGGCCAAATGGTTTTAAAATATCACACATGATTTCCATTCCCCAATGATTCCTGCGTTTAACTAATAAAACCAATTTTGCTTACAGAATTTAATTTTTTGTAAATTTCCGGAATTTACGTGGATGAGGCAGAACAGATGTAAAAATGTTTTTACCAAGATTTTCAAAAACTGATAATTTCAAATGTAATTTAACTCACTTACGAATAAGTTTAATTAAAATCCATCAATTATTTGATTTTTGCAATAACAATGTGTTTGTCATCGGAAAAAAAGTGATATATGTAATATTACGTTTTCCATTGTAAACTCTCGTAACGATTTGGTTATCTGCTAACTCAAATCAAAACAAGATTTTTACCAAAATTTCAAACATGCTAGAAGGGAGTAAATTTTTTTTTTAAATAATTAAAAAAAACCTTGGATCTTTTCTTTTAATAATAACATAAACATTTTGAAGGGAAAAGTTTATTAAGTTTGGGGCTGGTTTTATTCATACTATACTGTTTTTAGCGAGTTCGTAGAGCTACTTATATATATATAAGATATTGTTGCTTAGGTTCGTTAATCTAGCTTGAACTGGTGCATGAAGCATAAGTTGGTCGTCAGTTACTGGGAGCAATACTGCTCTGAGATAATAATAATAATAATAATAATAATAATAATAATAATTTGATCCGTTAAATTATTAATTTTCTTATTGTTCATATATCCTTAGTTGTCGGTAGTTCGAAAGAATTTTTCAAACTACGATATTAAAAAAAAACAAAAAATCAATATAACAGGAAAAAACAATACCATAAAAAGCAATAGAGTTTCTACAATATTCCCTCTTAAAAAGACTAAGTTATTTCTTTTTTGTCAATAACGCTATTTTCGACGAGTTTAATAAGTAAATAACTGAATTTAGAGATGAGCAAACAAATTATTATTTTTAAATTTCACTTTATTAAACGAATGTTAATTTTTTCCTTTCCATTAATTTTGTTTTTTGACATTTATTTTCGTTACAAGGCCTAGTGACAGTAGTAACATTATTTTAATTAATAAACATCTCATCTGATCAAGAGTAAAAAAGAAAAAAAGAGAGAAGACAAGGAAGTAAAAAAATTATCATCTCTCTCTCTCTCTCTCTCTCTCTCTCTCTCTCTCTCTCTCTCTAAACATAATACTGTAGTGTAGTGATGTTTCGTTGAGTGGCTGTTCTTTCCAAGCTTCTTTTTTATTAACGTGAATTTTGAATTCCAATCGCGTTTCTGTTGACTGTCGCTTGCCGGACAACTCTGAGTAGACTTTTGGACCCATGCATCACTCGTAGGAATAATATGAGAATTAAAAGTAGAAACAAAATGTCCAGTATGGCTCTTCCAGGAGATAAATTGGAAGCCCGTCTCTCAGGAGAAAACCTACCTGAAGTCGAAAAATCTGCCATAGGAACAAACTTCTACACAAAGAATGAATCTTCCATAATCAGAATAATACTAATGGTGGCCCTGAAAATTCTCCAGCTAGATCCATAACCGTACATTTAAAAAATAAATAATAAAATGGTTTCGAGAGGAGCACAAAGTTGATATGATTGCATTCTATGAAGCGTTATTCAAACTTTAGAAAACATCACTCGCCAAACATATGACATTTGGCGAGAAAAATTTGAACAAACATTTTGAAAATATATTGACAAAAATAAACTAGCCAATGCAAGAAAGTGCATCATGCAAAATAATCGACTAACAGCGGCTGAAATTAAAAAATTAAAAGAATTGAAACCAGAATAGACGAATGAAAAAAAAAAAAAGAAAGGTAACCGGAATCGGAAAAAATGTCGTAACATCACGCAAGTCATAGGTTATAATGAAGAAACTGAGATACACACAAATCACTCTGAAAAGTGTTGAAAAGGTGTGATCTTAGTCGGTCACAAGACGGCAATGAAACAAATTTAAAACACATTGAACAGAATTATTTTACGGAAAACAATAACAGTATACAAGAAGCCAATGAAGAAATCATGAGCTATATAAGTTGGACACAAAATATTGAAATGGAGGAACGAAAAAACTCCCAAAATTACAACCAAGAAATCATAACCTCGAAAATATTATGCTCTACTATGCAGCACTCAAATTAACTCTGGGTGAAGAAGACCCTCATATAATTTCATTGAAGCAATATATGCATTAGCAAAAGCAGCAACGATAAATGAACATCAAAATAACAAAAAAGGCAGTCTGTTAAACATTATGATCCACATTAAA
This sequence comes from Ascarosepion bandense, assembly GCA_037127315.1. NCBI lineage: Eukaryota > Metazoa > Mollusca > Cephalopoda > Sepiida > Sepiidae > Ascarosepion > Ascarosepion bandense. The sequence continues at coordinate 3,030,867 of JBBBDQ010028849.1, read as the reverse complement.
ACGAAAAATAGAAAAAGAAATTGAACAACTTAGAAGTAAATTATCAGTACTTGATGAACTTGCAAGAGAAATAAATGTAAGAACTTGATAAGAACTTGATAAGGCAGACTAGTCGAAAGAAATTACAATATTAATATTGAAAATGAAGTCCTATAAACTAAAGAAAAATATAGCAAACAACACATCTGAAGGTTCACAGTATCAGAAGCTATGAAAAAGATCAAGATTCTATAGACAGAACAAGATCTTTCAAACCGATGCAAAGAAATTTTACAGAGAAATAGGTAAACAAATATTAAAGTGATAAGCCAACCAACGTTATAAAGTTCAGAGAAAAATATAGGGTTGCCCTAAAAGAAAAACAAACGGATGAAAAAAATCAGAACAAACATTGGCTGGAATCACAAAAAAGGATGTTCAATGTGCACTGAAAAACACACAACTGGAAATTCCGAGAAATAATCAAAATTCTTAACTTTTGGCTATATTATTTCAGTACAGCACACACACGCACTCACACAAAACAAAAAAACAAAAGTTTTAGCACTAAGCATAAATGCAATCAGATAATTGCCACAGGTAATACAAGCTTGTGCTATCCTGTCTCGAAGCTGGAGAGAGAAGCGACAAGTCCTTACCTTCCTCAACCATATTTGAGCATAAGGAAATGCAACGAATTCAACTAAAATTAGATCTCGGCTTTCTGATTTCTCGTTCCACTGCATCTCAACGCACAGCATATTTGATATATATATATATATGTAAATTCAGATAAAACTTAGTGTGGAAATAGCCATTGTCAGCATGTCATTTTAAGGCGTACATTTTTCGACCAATAAAAACCAATACATCCCAACCCCTTTCTTTACCTTAGCTAACCTCTGGACTTATAATTTTGTCCTTATTCTCTGTTTATAAGGGGTTATTTACAGATAAAAAAAAGAAATATCCGCTCTGTAAATTGAATTGGTTTGCATGGAGCTCTGTATTACATCAGTTTTAATATTTTAACGATATTACTACAGTCCTCCTGTCCTCCTGGATTATTTACCAACCTTATCCCGGATTTTACCAATCCTTCCCGGAATATTACCGCTTATATATATATATATATATATATAGGAATGAATATTAAAACGTTTTGAGTTTAAAAATGTGTTTTTTGGACAGTATTTATTTATTTATTTATCGGTCCGTCATCAGAAACAAATGATTTTAAAATTTGAATTAGTAACGTATTTCGCGAGATTTCGCGAGAGTGTCTATGAAGAGTCTGTTTACATCACGTGACACGTTTGTTTACATCACGTGACGCGTTTGTGGAGAGATTTTGTTTTTACATCAAAGTGACGTTCAAAGCGATAGATTTTTTAAAATTATGTTTGTAAACGTAAACCTATCTTTAATAAGGCTGTAAATTTGTTTTAGATAAAAAAATGTTTTAAATGTATCTAAAAGAGTTTAAACATTGTTTTTAAATGTATCTAAAAAAATTTAGTTATTGAAGTATTTGTAAAGATTCAAAGCACCTAAGTCCCTATTTAACCCTAGCTTGTGTGTATTTAATTTTAAAATCCAGTATTTTTCTTTCTTTCTGCGTGTGTATGTAGAACTAAAATTGGAGTCTATTAGTAAACATTTGCAATTTTCTAAGGTGTGACCTGGTTGATTGAAATGTGCTCCTACTGGGGAATATTGATTGGCGTATATTATGTTTGTGATTATTGAAGCGAAATCTAAAGCTATTACCAGATTCGCCAATATATCCACTATTGGGGCATATTTTTAACCACAATCAACATTCACACACACTTATAAAAAAATTTTAAAATGATTACAAGAACCTCCAATCAAACAAAAAAATCAAAGACATTTTCGATAAACCACCCATAAATGCAATGAAACAAACACCCAACCTATCAACTATCCTCACTTTATTTTAAATATTGTTAAAAGTAAGCCATGATTTTGTTTTTATTTATTTATTTATTTGCTTAATCTTAAACGTTTCATGGTTATTTGTTTTTGTCGTTTTTCAAAGAAATTTTTTGACGGATTTTAACTAAGTTAAAACTTAGTTCTCACTTCTTTTGTTTTTTTTTAATTGGAGTAGATAGACCAAACTATCGCTCGGTTCACACTCCACCCACGTCTATTGAACAGGAGTAGAGACTTACCCTTTGTTCCCTGTTTAGGATGTGGTTTCCGGCTTTCTCTTTTCTCTCTTCAGATCTTAGTATTGGTGCTTCCGTGATTTTCCTGAGATATGTCTGGTTGGTGGCAACGTATCATCATTGTGAGGGTACCGGGTTGGCAGTTTCCTGGTTGCTGCTTTAGACTGGTAATTAGGAGCCCTACCTCTTGCGTAGCGTCAAGAGCGGCTGCACTGAACAGCAGTTGTATAATATCGGGGTTCGTGTAGTGCCATGTTGCGCATGGATAGGTGTCCCTGCAAGCGCTTTCGGTGAGCAACCCTGAGGCCACACATTGTTGCAGACCGAGCCAGTTTCCCTCCCAGCACAGATCGTGGATAATGACCGCCTGCATCCTCTACTCTAGGTCCCTCCCTATCAACAAACCATAACATGATAAACAGAATCAGGAAAACTCCTAAACCAGCCAAACTCAAATCACCAAAATCCCTTAAATTTTCTTTTACTAATCTCCGGCGCATTCGTACCAACTTTCCTAGCGTAGAAGCTTTCGTCCACGAAAATCCCCTGACATTCTAGCGCTCTGTGAGACTAACTTCAACTTATCAATTCCCTCCTCTGACTTCTTCATCCCTGGCTATATCCCCCTCTTAAGGAAGGATTCCACTGTCCACATGCATGGGCTGAACACTTCCCTATAGCTAGGGTGACATAACTCGAACCTACTGACCACCAATATGTATGTCTCCGTCTGTCTCTTCTCAGTTCGGTTAAGTTACCTTTTCTTTCTTTACCGTTCTCCCTCCTCTCCTGACTGCTCCCTTCTAGATAGCATTTCTGACAACATATATAAGGCTATTTCCTACCACCCATTTGCTCGCATATTTGTATTCGGAGATCTTACCGCCCATCACTCTGAGTGGCTTAAATACTCTGTTAATGATTCAGAGGGCATCCACGCCATGAACTTTGCTATTTTCCTAATCCCTTATGCAAGCGGTGGACTTCCCCACACGCTTTCCAAGGACTCCCTCTGGACACTCCTCTCCAATAGATATAGGCTTTACCTCTGCACCTGCCTCCTGTCAAGTCTCGCAGCTTTGCCCTCTCGGCACCCCCTACCATGGTGTTATCTCTCTCAATATTTCTTTCCACTCTCACTCCCCCCAGGAGCCTCCTACCTATAGGACCTCCTATTGCTACCAAAAAACTGACTGGGACGCCTTTCGCGATTTCCTATGCGACGTCTCCTGGGGAAAAATGTTTGATCTCCCAGTTGATGACTGTGCCTCTGAGGTTTCGTCCTGGTACGGATGCCTTCATACCTACCAGGAAGTATTGTCTAAAACCTCATTCCTCTCCTTGGTTCTCTCCTGCCTGTTCGGCCGCCATTGCCCACAGGAACCATTACTTCCGACTATTAAGGAGACAGTAATCTGATCACAATAGGCGCTTATTCATAATGAGTGCAAGAGAATCCTGAATGACGCTAAGCGGTTGTTTGCTGAGAGAATGAGACAGCGCATAGCTGACCGCAAGTTCGGCTCCAAGGACTATTGGCGGTTATGCAAACGGGTGCCGAACAATAGCAAATCCACAATCCCTCCTTTAATCAATGAATTTGAGATTCTTACGTCATCTACGGACAAAGCTGTGTGCTTTGCGCGCAGATTCTCATCCAACTCCACATTTGACTCATCTTCCCTATTAGAACTGAGGCTAAACTGTACGGCGTATATATTACCCCGACAGTAGTATCCCGAGTAATTTCAAAACTTGACCGCCATGAGGCGAGCAGTGGTGATGGAATCCCAGTGATAGTCCTTAAGAGGTGTGCTCCTGAACTCTCCCTGTCCTCTCTAAACTGTATAACTACTGCCTTTCTGCTTCCTGTTTTCCTGCATGCTGGAAGTTCTCTTCAGTCGTTCCTGTATTTAAGAACTGTGGTGAACACTCGGACCCATCCAACTATCGCCCTATCAGTATTCTACCAATTTTCGGGAAAGCGTTAGAGACCATAATTAATGCTGAACTAGTTCAACATCTTACTGCCCACAAACTCTACTCTGACAGACAGTACGGCTTCCGCTTTGCCAGGTCCACGGCCGACATGCTAACAACCGTTACGGAGTACATGCTCCAGACCCTTGATGAGTCAAGCGAGGCTCGTGCTGTTGCTCTGGACATTTTCAAGGCTTTTGACAGGGTTTGGCACTATGGCCTTCTATGCAAGCTACGGGGTTACGGTATTACCGGATGCTTGCTTGATCTAATCCAATCTTTTTTAAATAACCGCAAAATGAAGGTCGTCTTGAATGGGCATACCTCTTCATCCTACAGCACATACGCTAGTGTCCCTCAGCGCTCTATCCTGGTCCCGACGCTCTTCCTCATTTTCATCAATGACCTCTCAGATGAGATCAAGTGCCAAGTAGGCATCTACGCAGATGACACCACAATTTATTCCCGCATCAGTAAGAAACCCGTCTGGCGGACAAACATAATCTCGCAGCTAACCTTGAACGAGATCTACACTCTGTGGTGAATTGGGGCAAGAAGTGGCTTGTCAATTTCAATGCGTTTAAGACCAAGCTGTTGTCTGTCAATCATCACAGGCAACCTCTCCTGCCTCCCATAAGCATGGACGAAGCGAGTCTCCCTGAGAGCAATACACTGCGCCTCCTCAGCCTTACCCTCTCTTCTGATCTCAAATGAAACCACTACATCGATTCAATAGCTAAATCCACTGCTAAGAACGCTGGGTCACTGTGTCGGGACAGGTTGTTTTTCCGCCTGAATCCATCCTGCATATATACAAATCAACCATTCGTCCATGCATGGAATACTGCTGCCATATATGGTCAGGCGCCTCTGTCGTTCATCTCAGTGTTCTCGACAGGCTCCAAAGGAGAATCAGTAATGTGATAGGTACCGACTTGGCGGCTCGACTACAGCCACTCCCCCACCGACGAAATGTGGCCTCCCTTTGTTCTATAAATACTTTCATGGCTTCTGTTCCAACGAACTTAAGTCACTGGTGCCTCCTCTAATAACAGAATAGACATTTACTAAATAGTAAAATAATAGAATAAATGCAGCTAGCTAGATTACGCACAGATATATTTTGTCAAACAAACTTCAGAGCAAATCTGAAACTGAATAAATTATCCGAAATCATATTAGTTTACCTTAAACTCCACCAAAAAATTACTTACTACCTGGTCGCTAAACAGTGACAAGAATTTAAAATTCCAATGTTTTCAACGCAAACAAGATCTTAGCATTTGGATGTTTGTCGTAATATAATCTTTTCCATTGGTTTTTCATTCTGCCTTTTATTATTGTGCGGTACTAAACAAAGATCAGTAAATGTTTAGTATTGGCGTTGAAGGTAAACTTCTGTTATATTCTAGAAAGCAGTCTGATAATAAATTAAGTTAAATTGATCAGATTCCGTTTTAAAAATCTGGCTGCCATTTTATCAACTACAAGAATCACAAATAATCTAACTTTCACGAAGCCACGAATTAAATCCATAAGACTTTAACATTTTTTTATAAATCTCCTAAGAAATAAAGACAATTTTTATGTTTTTTTTTTTTGTTCAATCAAAGTCAACCATTATTTCGTATCCTCTTCCCTGAAATAGTAAAGATGCCCTGCAATATTGCAATCAATTTGACACCAAGTTCTTAATTTTATTGTCAACCTTAGATATTTTGCTCCCGACTTCTCATAATTAGAAATGATGATAGTTAACAAAATTCAACATTAACTTTGATAAAATTCAACTTTCATTTTTCACAAAAACTTTATCTTGTAATTCGAGCTGTTTCCAAGTAATTGAAAGCAAATTACTTTTCTTTGAATATACTGTTTTCCACCAATCAATTTCCTTTTTGTTCGTGTGCCGTGTCCATTCAGGATGTAGGTTATCATGGACTTCCACTTGGCTCTATCTCTTATCGCACTCAGTAATCTTTCTCTTGGTATCTCTTCTAAGCTAAGCTCCGTCAACCATTTGCTCAGACTTAACAAGTACATCTTGAGCTGTTTTCCCTGTCCCTTTTTCCATTTATCTGACCTGTGAGCATCAAGTTCTCCAAGCCTTCCTTCCTCATTGTATGTCCCGAGAACCTCATTTGTCTCTTCCTGATATAATCAGTTTTCTTCTCGTTTGCATCCTTTCCAACACCTCATCGTTGCACACGTGCTTTGTCCATGGTATCCTCAGCATCTTTCTGTAAAACCACATTTCTGCTGCCTCAAGTCTCTCCTTCATCTTTGATGAGATCGTCCAGCATTTACTTCCATACAGAAGGACAGATAACACATAGCAATCCAGCACTTTTTTCTTTGTTTCTATTGAGATTTTCCTGTCTTTCAGTACTCTGGTTAACTTCTGAAATGCGTCTTTGGCCATGCCAATGCGTCTTTGGATCTCCGTGTCGCATTTTCCATCCTCTGTCAACACACTTCCCAGGTATGTGGATCAATTAGTTATGCAAATAAAAGCATAACTTAAATCTGTACAAATAATGGTGACTTGACTCCGTGGGAGTAACATGGCATGTTCTAACCATAAACATCTAAACTATAGGATGTAAGGAAAGAAGCTAATCTAAACATTTCTCATTGAAATAACGATAGAGTAGTCGCGCAAACAACTTTGAATTTTATCAAGGTGGTGAAGTGAGAAGTAAGCCACCCTAGTTTTTATATAACAGCAATACTACATTGTGGTCTGATCCGACTTTTGTAGCAGATAAAAAATAGTAAAATGATTGAAATACTTACTTGAGCGGTAGAATGATCCGACAACTTTTTTAAAAAGTATCTTTAATATATAAATATATATATATATATATATATATATATATATATATAATATTTATTAATAAATTATAACATTGATATGTTATAATATCACTACAAAAGTAGCTATTTGGTTTCGACACTTTTTGTGTCTTTTCAAGTGATGTTGTTATTTCAAATGAATGGCTTTAAAAGGTTAAGAACAAGCAAGACCTCTTTTATCAGGGAGGCATTATTGTATGTACAATGTGGACCAATCAGAGTAAAGCAACTTTTACTTTGGAGAATATGTGGGAAGACTTAAAATTAATCTTGGTGGGCATTGGTATTAAAATTTTATAAAATTAAGATCAGCATTATTAATTAACTATTATATCTACTATATTTTTGTTGCTAAAAAAAAAAAACTATATGTATATATATTTTAACAATTTTGTAGATTTAGAAAATTATTAATATTTTAGACGGGGGAGAGAAAAAAAATGAACGCATACATGAATAAACTTAAAAACATTCACATATGGAGAAATATTCACAAACATTAGTAAGAAAAAACATATACATAGTAATACACCCATGTATATATACATACACAAATTTCAAAATTTAGTTTTTATCGAGATGTCAATTTGTCTGTTAACTTTTAGGCAGGCTAAATTGCTACATATTGGATACAGTCACGGCGGATTCATAGAATCACTGGCCTCATATGAATGGGGTCAGGATAGACATAATCATATTTCAATGCATGAACACATAAGCGGGAATAAATATATACTTACGCAAAACCATAAAACAAACTTAAATGCGTATGCATGTGCAAAACGTCATACATATATACATATATATACATACACACATACACATACATATACATATATATATATATATACACACACACACATACATATATATATATATATATATAGAAAGAGAAAGTTCAATACTGTTCATATGAAGTTATGACTGTAAGCCTCGGTTGTTTAGCTCGCGTGCGCGTGTGTCTCTGCGCATGTCAATGGTTGTATATATGTAAAATTATGTCTGTGTATGCGTAAGAGGCGTCATGACAAAAATACATATTCCCACCAAAGTCAATTCCACCTTCAACAAAAGTTCATCAATATACGTATCTTCGTATACATCCAGTATTTTGAAATAAAATTAAAACAGTTAGACGATCAAAAAAGCATGAAACTTAAGAAATCTATCTATCTATCTATCTATCTATCTATCTATCTATCTATCTATCTGTCCATACATACGTACAGATATAAATATATATACACACTTACAAATATATATAGAAATATACATAAATATAAATACATACACAGAAATATACACAAATATATATATATATATATATATATATACATATGCATATACACACACACACATACAAATATATACGTATTACATATATATATATATATATATAAACACATACATACACACACACACACGCAAACAAACATATATAGAGAAACATTGACACTTTAACAAACATATATACATGTGCGGACATATACACAAATATACACACATACACAAACACATGCATGTACACATATACACACACACATATATACACACACATACACATACATATATATATACATATATGATCGTATAATACGTTTTTAATTCATATTTGGAAATCGCTTGTTTCTGATGAAGGACCGGGGGCGGTCAGAAATATAAAACAATAATAAAATATATATATATACATACACACACATACACATATACACATATATATACACATACATACATACATACACACACACACACACATATATATATATGCGTTCCACTTGATGCCTAGATCGAATTTACAATCTAGTATATGTTTAAAGCAGGAAGTCTGGTTAAACGTGCAAGCACTCATCGTGACTAGTGAAGTATTAATGGTAATTATAAAATAATATTAGCTTGAGTTAAAATGTCTGTGTTAGTGTAAATATGAGAATCATACAAAATGTTCATGGTATCAAAAGAAATCAGTGTTTTATCAAAATGATAATTATTGATTACATGGAAATTAACAGAACGAGAGACTTTCAAGATCAGAAAGTTGATTTTGCCGGTTTATGAAACGCTGGATTTTATTAAATCTTACAACAATACATTGAATAGAAAATTTGTACTGAATACAAAGAAAACAAAAGGTTTTCGGAAATTTGTTATAAATACACGCGTTTTGTATCGTGTAAAATAGGGAAAATGGACAAGGTCTACTAACAGTTGGTGTTCAATTTCACAATATATTAAGCTGTTTTTTTTTCAGAACATGCCCCGTTGACAAAAAGGAAAAATCTAATATGTCAGCAGTTCTTTTAGGCGGCGAAATACGTTACAGCTGATTATTCAAAGAAAAAGCTAAAATGTAGAAATCAGATCTTTGAACTAGGATCTCTTTTACCATATAAGTTACATCTAATAAATATAATGCTCACCATGCCAAGTGACTGAAGAGATCTGTCACGGATCTTACAGGCATCTATACACTGAACCTCTAAGTCTCCCACGCAAGTTGTGGAATTCCTCACGCGCTTCCCCTATATACCTGAATAACAAGCTTCTCTGCTACATCTCTACTTCATTTCAATACAAGACTCCTTCCCTGCTTTGCCCTCATGTTAACTTTGATCATACTGTTGTTTTCGTTAATATCTCTCGCAACACTCCCTCGCCGACTAGGAAACTTCTACCAGTAGAATTTTTTACTTCTACCAAAGAGCAGACTAGGTGTTGTTTCACAATTTTTTTCGTGACGTCTCTGGGAAAAGAGTGTTTTGTCACCCCGTTGAAGACTTCTAAGATCTCTTCCTGGGTGAAAGCTGGTATCGATACTTTCATCCTCTGGAAGTAATGAATGCAAGAGGATCCTAAATGCTTCTAAACTGTTATTTGCCGATAGAAAGAAACAGCGTATAACAGCGTGCAATTTCAGCCCAAAAGACTACTGGCGGTTCTGCAAAAGTGGGTTAAACAAAAACAAACCTCCTATCGTTCCCTTAATCAACAAATTTAAGGTCCTTAAAACTTAAGCTAACAAGGTCGAGTGCTTTGCTAGCAAATTCTTTTCCAACTCACCTTTTGACTTCTCTCGAGTACTCACACCCGACTTTTCACCTAGAACTTAGGCTCAAATGAGTGACGTATACATAACTCTCTCACTAGTCTCTAACATAATTTCAAAGCTTGACCCTCATAAGGCGAGCTGTAGAGACGAAATCCCAGTCATCGTCCTCAAAAAATGTGCGTCTGTATTATCCCCTGGTTTTATTAAACTTTAGAATTACAATCTCTCTGTTTCTTACTTTCCTGCCTGCTGGAAGTCTTATGTGGTTTCTGTCTTTAAGAACTCTGGAGAACCCCCAGACTTCTCTAATTACTGTCCCCATTCGCTCTTATCAATGTGAAGTGGTTCAACATCTCACAGCCCAAAGCCTATTTTTCGACAAAGAGTATGCCTTTCGCTTCACCAGATCTACCGCTGATATGGCAAAAACCATCATCGAATACATATACCAAGCTCTCGGTAACAACGGCAAAGTTCGAGCAATTGCTCTGGATATCTCGAACACATTTGACAGAGTTTGGTATGCTAGCCTAATGCACAAGCTCTACAGCTATGATATAACTGGACGCCTGTTCAATTTAATTTCAATGTTTCTATCAAATGAAGGCCGTACTGAATGGGCATGCTTCCAGAGCCTGTCATAGGTTACCAGATGTTTATTAAAACTTTATCCTATGTCCTACGCATGTTTGTGATATTTACCAACGATATTCCTGATGTAATCAGACTCAAGCAGGCATCTACGCTGATGACACTACCATTGACTTCCTCCTCAGTAAGAAATCTGCCAAGACTGGTAAAGTAAACCTCACTGCTGATCTTGAAAAGTACTTTCAATCTTTGGTCGACTAGGATAAGAAATATCATGAATTTTAACGCTTCCAAAACAAAATTGCTCTCATTTAACAACCATAGACAATCTTTCCTATCTCCCATCAGCACAGATCATGCTAGTCTACCAGAAAGCAATACATTGCGCTTCCTCGGTCTCACTATCTCAGCTGACCTCAAGTGACTTTATTGAATCAATAGCTAAATCAACTGCTAAGAATTTCGGGTTATTGTATATGGCAAGACAGTTTTTCTCGGCAAAATTCATCTTGCACATATACAAATCTACCATTCGTCTGTGCATTAAATACTGTTGCCATATCTGGTCGGGCATCCTTGCTATTCATATCAGGGTTTTCAACAAAATTTAAAAGTGAATCTTCAATGTAATCGATCCCGAGCTGGCATTTCGACTCCAGTCAATGTCTCACTCATAAGATGTGGCATCCCTCTGCATCTTCCACAAATATTTTCACGGTTTCTGCTTCAACGAGCTTAGCTCCCCGGTGCCTATTCTACACGAATTTACTCAAGCTTCCTGACTGAAAACTAGGTCCCACTTTTTTAAAATTAAAACAACTCTACTCTATAACTTCTTTTCTCGCAATTCCCGCCTGTGGAGCTCCCTCCCGTATACTTGATTCCTTGAAAGCTACAATCCCTAAAAGTTTAAGTGCAACATCAATTGCTATCTCTTATCTCCTTGACACTCATCATTCATCCTTTCCCCGAGATCCCTTGTATCTTTTTCTTCTTCCCTTTGCTCTACTCTTCCGTAACTCCTCTCACACCATTATTTTCATCCTTTTTTTCCATTTTCTGACGCACCCTGTAACTTGTTCCGCTTTCTTTTTGCTCTTCTTCCATGTAGCCCTTTATGCACTACGTCCTTGCTTGGAGCGAAACAATTATAAAAAAAGGTTCGAAAATAAGTAAAACTATCAACTGACCTGTCGTTCGCTGGGTGTGGCGTACAGTTCTTCATCTTTGATTCGACCTGGATATCCGATGGCTGGCTCTTCTACTTTCACACACAGTCGGTAGAAAAACCGGAACACGTAATAAATGGACTTGAAACTGGGAACAATATTGAATGGCACTGGCAACGTGCTGTCTTCCCGGATGTACCTCATATACAGCTTACTACGGGCAAATTTCCACTCCGTGTCAGCCTCGTCCTGGGCAAAAAGAATACAGGGCTATGAGTATCACAAAACAAGAATGTCGATAGTGTAAATGACATTCTGATGAACAGACTTATCGACGACAAATATATCTTCATAAATAGCTTGCAACAAGTGTAAAAAACACGTACATGATATGCACAGTCTGAGCCAATCTAGTTTTATGCTGTCTGCAGTAAAAGAATAGAAAGACAAAGAGGGTCATAAAGAAACAGAGGTAGACGAAAGGCAAAGGAAGAAGTGAACATAAGGAACGAAGATTAGAAAAAAGAACGATAAGAAGTAAAGAAGATAAAAAAGAAGTGAAAAATAGGAAACAGAGAACAAATAAAAAAATAGACAGAACCAAGAATCAGTTCTAATATTAGAGGCTTCCGTATCGATGTATATATTTATTTGTGTGCGCCTGTGCCATTATTCAACTCAAGCGACAAGCTTTGCTTAAATTTTGCTAAGGTTTGCCAAGCATTCAGCTATTTACACAGGCTATGTGATAAGAGTGCAGAAAATATAAATCCAAACCAAATGGAGTAAATTGCAACGACAAAAGTACTGTAGTACTCAATCTTGCCATTATGTCAGCTGATGTTCCAGTCGTTTTTAGAATTCAGAGTTTTCTTTCTCCTAAACTCATCACCAACCAAGGCTAGTGAGTACAATCTGCCTTGCTATTTAAAAGATGGTTTTATTTTTTTTCTTAAGGGGAATTTTGCGAAAACGAATGCCACAAAGTGTGGCAGAATTCGATTTCTGCACGCTGAGTCCTCTCTCCATACCGGTACTCAATACGTTAAAATGACATCCATGAATTATCAAAAACTCTACAATTACGGACCTTATATAAACTACTGCCAGCAATGCAAATCTACTTAACTCCCTTCATGTTCGGTCAGTACAATTCCCAAGGAATGCGTAGAGAGAGTAAATTTCTGAAAAGTACAGAATATATAGAAATTTATTGAAATGGTGGACAAACCGTTGTTATACAGGTTACAGAAGAATTCAGCACTCTCCCATGTGACAAATGTCACTCAGGAGGAACTGGTTGAGAAGTTTCAAGTAAAGATCTGATTGATGAAATATAGAAGTGATAGAGAAACTAACTAGGAGCTCTTTAATTCTATGGAATCAATATGGTGGTGGTCAAAATAAACGAGAATCGCTTGAGTTAGGCATGCTGTTAGATTTGATATCACCTTAATGATAATTATTTCTATTTTTTGCAACAATAGTCCACTTGTATATAGTAATTAAAAAATATAAATATTTTGGTATAGTCGTTTAGCACTTAACATCATTACTGATATTATCTGCTATATTTTCAAAATATATTAATAAAAATGTTAACATTAAATACTTCCATTAACTCACAGAGTATGCTCATTTGCTCTTAGCAAATATTATTGTTATCACTTCTTAGGAAGACAGTGAATTTATTTTATGTAAGACATATTATACAATTACAATTTATAATATTTTTTGAAAGTAGAAGTTTACTGAATGGTTTCTGGGCGTAAATGAGGAGAATAAGTTCAGTTTATGAGGTTATATTGGAGATATAACGGTTAACGCAAGGCTTGATGTGTGACACTATCTCCCGCAGGGATACTTTCCCTTCACCCGCGTGGATATTTCCTTTGGTTCGTTTCAAACAACGGAGAGAGAAATCGATACTGGCAATATTATTAATGTTTTATTGCGTCACGCGATGTGAGCTTAGGAAAAAAATAATTTTAGTACCATCAAGTACTTCTAAAGCCGGGAGCATAAAATCTAATTATTTTGGGAAAATATACATTTTTCTTCTTTCATGTTTGTATAAATTTTGCTCCTTTCATGTTCATATAAATTTCTCCTCTGTTGGAGTTGAAATGTTGATTTCGCTAAAGCTGAAAACGCGTAGACAAAACAAGTGTCAGAGTGATTTGATAAGGTCACACGAAGGCCAAAGCCCGCTGGTGGACACAGGAGTCCGTGAGAACCCGAAAGGAATCGAGGTCCGATGTGAGTTGCCAAAATCTCATTCGTTGAGCTAAAAACCTTCTGCAAATCGAGTGGGCAGAAAACGATTTCATTGGCCAAAGGCTGTGACCCGGCCGGATCCCCAGAGAGGATCGAAATTAGTTATAAAAATAGATGGTCGACAAGAAAAGTTCAGTTGGAGAGTTAGTTGTTCAGAGCCACCGCCGCCAACACCACCACACTCTCTGCCAGCGGCCGCCTCCGATTCGTCAGATTCCGTCAAGAACCCGAAAGAACTTTACTGGTTTAGAAGCTACATAGAAAACTGACAACACTGACTATAGAGAATACGTGAAAAGACTTTAGTGAAAATTTGAAGTGATCTGTTTATTAACGATTGAAAGCTATGATGCTTTTAGCGAACTTTCTCCCTCCGTTATAACCAGCATTTTAAACAACAGTATATCATTTTCGACGATTGTATATCATTTTCTACAACTGTATTTCTGGGAAATGAAAGTCATTGTTTTTTCTTTATATAAAGACATTCTTCGTAACTCTCCAGGCGTGTCCGACCTTGTTCATTTATTTTATTCATTTTTTTGGCGCCGTGTTTATTTTTTTTTTCAAACCACAAGTGTACACCAATGTCCGGACTGGCTCAAGAAGGCGACTACTAAAATTTCACGACGCAACCTCTGGGATTTAATCACAACGTGGCACAGTGGCCCGTTGTTGCAAAAGACGTCCTGTAACTCAGCTTTTGTGGCGACATCATCGGACGAGATCGTCACGACCAGCAACAGCGACCAATCCAACCGTACAACCGGGTGGCATTGTCACAACTGGGATCGTCACGACCGTCAGCGAAAACAAGCGTCACATTAGACAGACGGCCCGTCCGGCCTGAGGCGTGATATCTGGTGCCGTTTCGACCAGGATCTGGCCAGAGGGTTGCCGTCCGCACTGAAGTGTTACATATGAGTAATGAGTGATTGTACTGATTGGTAAAGTAACTTGTCGGGAGTCTGTTCCACAGAATAGCAGGTCTTAAGAGGAAGCTGTCCTAATGGCACATATTTCTGACTAATGGAATATGAATGGAATGTAGGCGATTCGTCATGGGAGGTTTTAGCTACGAGAGCCAAGATTGTTGAAAGTAACAAATGTCGCTCGCCATGAAAATAGCAAAAAAATAACGAGAAATCCGAGACGTTTTGTCTGTAGGAAAGAGTTTGTAGGGTTGAAAATAACTGATCACCCAAAATACGACATAGACGCTTTTGAACTCTTATCAAGACAGGCAGCTTCAGCCCATCAAGATTGTCAATACTTCAGTCTTATTTTGATCTGCTTCTAGTTGAGAGAGAGAGAGAGCATAGTAGAATGAGTCAGACACTTACTAGATCTTCACAAAGAACCGATCATTTTCCCAGCATCTTTAGCGATGTATCGTATGTATGATTTCTACTTGGGGTTTGGGGTAAGCATGCATTCTAACAGAAGTTCAAGGTAAGGAGCCTACTTGAAAGAATGCCCATCCATCCTGACAGATGAAAGGTCAAGATCTTCTCGGTAATGATGGAATATTTTGTGTTAGTAAGTTGGCCATTGTTAAATAATTTTAAAGTATACTGTGGTTTAATTGTTGTTATAATGTTCGTAGTTAAGATGATAAAATGGTAAGAAAACACTGGAATAAAAAATTACTGGAGAAAAATTAATCACATAAGGGGCATGGATTAATAATTAAGCAATAGCGGATACTATAGTTCCGTGTAGTAATGTGTAAGACTCAACGCTACGACCCACTTTGCAATACCTTGCAGTTTTCGTATGAGCAGAAGTTCTCCTCATAGTGAGTGAACGAGTCTATGTTCAACAATTTAAAGTAGAATAGGTCGGTCGTTTTTTACTCAATATTTTTATTAAATGTTTTTCACTTTATATTATAATCTATCGTTAATTATGCGGCGCACCCTGTATATGTATACGTATGAGTCTATGTATACGCTTTTGTATGCTTTTGTACCTGTGCGTGTGTCTGTGCGTGCTTGTTTATTTATAACTCATGTATGCCTGCAATCGTTCCCAGTTATTCTTTTACAAAAAGACGAGACGAATAAACAAGAAAAAAAAAGTGTTACTTTAAAGACACCCTGAAAACTATTGAACAAACATAATACAAGCTTGGTATAATAAGACTGAATATTCTGTTTACACGTTTGAAATTTTTGTGAATAATTATTGATTTAAGTTTCTTTTCTTTATTGAATAATATTATAATGACAATTTCTGTTTACGCTTTACTAAACAAATATTTCCAAGTTTTTTCTACTACGTTAAAAATGATTTGTAATATATTTTACTTTTCAAACGAAATTAAAATTACGCCTACTACTGCTACTACTACTACTACTAATAATAATAATGGTTAAATAAAGTATAATATGTTTTAGAAAAATATTGTTTATATGCAAGAAGATCGCAAATAGAGCGTTCGTAGATAAAAAGAGAGTAGACATCGGAATCAACGTTGTATGATGACTAAGAACTTCCCGTTTTAGTAAGAGCCTCATTGAAATGCGAAACTGACAATCATTCGCTTTCTCTCTCTTTTTCTTATAATATATATATTCAGTATATTGCGGAAGCAGATAATTATTTAAACATATATTGTTAAACAGACATTAATGTCTATTATGTTTAATCATGAGCCGTTATAAACATCATATTTCAGGTATAATTTTTGGTGAAAATAAAGACAAAAATTGTCTAACATTTGGATATTTTTATTATGCTGGTACTGAGAGTAATAAAAAAAATCCTGTCCATGAAAAGATTGACATCATTATCCGTGATATATACAACCATGCTGCTCTCCCACCAATCGATATTAAAATCACTATAAAATATATTATTGGCATGTACTACTCAAACACCTTTGATGACCCCCTTAGAAATATTTAAACTCAAATTTATGGTATTGCGATAGGGACTCCTTTAAGTGTTCTTTTTTGTTATTATCATATGACACATTTAGAAAATAAAATACTTAATGACACTAATAAAATCCATACATATGTCAGATACATAAATGACATTTTCGTTTTAGTTAAAAATTTTGATAGAATTACACAACTTAAAACCAAATTTGAAATTCACGCCGTCCTCAAATTCACATTAGAACTTAATAATTAAATTCCAGCCCTTGATGTATTTATTGGTTCCAGCGCACATAAATTTAATACTTCCCTATATAGGAAACCAACTTGCATAATAGACATTCATTGTCTGTTATATTTGACAATATATATATATATATATATATATATATATATATATATATATAGTAATTCAAATAAATACAATAAATTGTCATATGAAAATATGACGTATATGGAATAAACTCACTTACTTCTGAAGCAGTAACGCCAATAATATTTACATCACAGTTTGGGAGTAAATGAGAACACATAATGTGTAAATGGAACTATGCATTGTTAACATTTTAAGTAGTATATTTTGGAAACATAGCTAAAAGTATTAATAATAATATTAAGTGTTAAACGACTACACTGCGTGCCAGAATTATATGCAAATCGATTTTTTCTTCTAACTCCGATAGTTTTTAATAAAACTTAGTGAAACCTGGCACCTTATATGACAACACTGACACATGTGCAGATCTAAAATTCTAAGCTAATCTGCACAATAGTAAACAAACGGCAGCCACGTTGGTGACTTGCAGCCTGTTTCAGCGTGCCAAATTTATATGCAAATCATTGCTAAAGTGTCAAATATGGTGAAGTGGTGACACAAAATTAGAACATTTAGTATTTTAGCAATATGTAATTTGCGAACAACATTCATACAGAACAAACATCTTCAATATGGTTTCATAGTACAATCAATCTTGTATATAATTGCAATTTTTATTAACAAGAGAAAAAAACCTTTGGTCCATTGAAGATGTCAAACTTTCGATTTCATCTGATGAAATTTCTTTAGCAGCAGTCAGAATGGCATTCCAGAGGTCATCCTTGGAAGTGTACTGCCTTCCTCCGGAGTAAATCTTCCTTTTCAATCCACAGATTTTCGATGGGATTTAAATCTGGAGAACAGGCTAGCCATTGCATTATTTTCTCATGTCAGGCAAAAACACTCTCCAAATATTCAGTGGTTATCCTTGGAGCATGAGACGGTACATTCTCATGCATGAATACTATCTTTTTCCGGAATGACAAATTCTTCTTCTTGTGCCAGGATTTGAGGTGTTCCTTAATGAAGCCAATGTAGAGTTTGGCGGTCATTTTCATTCCATCTGTGACTCTGAATGGTCCTACCAGCTCATTACCAATGATTGCAGCCCAGAACATCACACCACTACCTCCTTGTTGATACTTGATCCGGTGGAGAATTGGACCCTCGTTACAGCACCTTTCTTTTCTCCCTAGGGTCGCTCGACTCTCATCGGGGAACAAAACAGTTTGAAAATTTACCTTCATGTGATTTCTTACCTAATCCGTCCTCTTTTTCTTGTGGATATCCTTTAATGGAGAGCGAATCTCTGGCTTTCCACATTTTGTAACCGTCCTCAGGACACGGCATCGAGTTGATTTGGGCACATCAGAAACACCAGCGTTTTCAAAAACTTTTTTACTAGTTTCAAGAGGGTTACGGTGGACTTCTCTCTTGATCCTACTCATGGCTCGATGTGACACAGAGGTGCTTTCTTATGAATTTTCCCTCTGTCAGAACGTCTGTTGCAAAGTTCAGGGTAAGTAACAAATTTTTTAATTGTACGATGATCACGGGCCAATTCTTTGGCTATTTTGAAGGTAGATACCCTTTGGACAATTTTACGCAAGACTGTGATACTAATACTAGCATATATATATATATATATATATATATATATATATATATATAAAAATACTTAAATATGACTTACCTGAATGCGTTGAAAGGATCCCGTCATCACTGCAATAAGCATATTGAGTAACACAATGACTGTGATATTGTAGGCACCGAAAACCAAGTAGCCAACTTTTTCTGTCAAATAATGATTGCCGCCTTGCGGCTCTACGACAGTTAATTCACCTCGACCGAATAGTGACCAAAACACAGACGAAAACGTCTCGTATAAGCTGTAAAATAATTTTTTTTAATATATAAAAAAATTTAAACTTTTTTGTAAAAAGAATTATTATCGTACAATTAGAATAAAGAAGGAGAATTTGTGGTTAATTGTTAAGAAGATGAAAAACTCCTAGCTAAAAACAGCCACACAGGCCTCTGGAAATAAATTTTATTTCTGAAAAACTGTAAATTTATCACGTTTAGTTGTCGGTTACAATTTTCTCCAGAAAAAAAGGAAAAGGATCAGATTATGTTGTTTCATTAGTTGCTGAATTGTCATATCAGCAACTAATATAAGATTTCATAGAAAAAAGAATTCATTTTTTTAGCATCTTTATTGAAGTTCTTTGTAACGAGCAGATGGAGGAAGCATATTCTCGCACCCACTGTGCCTTCTTCGTCAAAAAAAAAAGGAATAGTCGGCCTCATTTCCATAAGAAAAACACTAAAAGTAGCCGAGACAGACCCCACTGCGTTGTCCCATTTAAATTACAAGAAAACCTTTTTATCCAGTAAAAATATTGTTTAGATAAATGAGATAGTTGAAAATTCATGTAGGCGTATTGTTAAAAACTAGAGATAACGTTCACTTTGTAGTGAATGAAGGGGAAATGTAAGTATTTAAAACGATAAGCAATTCAAATAATTTAAAATTTATTTTTGTATATAGTCTTTTTATTAAATACTTGTATATTGGTTTAAAGGCTCAATTCAAAGTTTACCTAACAGCAAATTATTCGTGATTGGGCGGCCTAAGACAGGTTAGATCAATTGATGGTTTCTCTTGGGAGCTACAGGTTCGAATCTTCGCGGATATCTCATATTTTTCTTAGATATCTCGATTATTTAAGACAGTATATATATACTGTTTAATATATATATATATATATATATATATATATATATATATATATATGTACTGTTTAATTATTAAAAATAACAGAGTATCTACTCAGATACAAGCATCCAATAAAAGTAATGTTTAAACAAATAAATTCAAAATATGAGTTAATCCATGTCGTAAAATAAAATTCAAAGAAAATTCAGTATAGTATTTGAGCAAGGAATTGCAAGAAGAAAAACAATTATGGTGCAACTGAATTAATAAAATAAAAAGCAAGACTTATAAAATTAATGATACTGCAAATTGAAAAAAACAATCAATTTATTTAAGGCGCTATAGCAAATTAAATACACACAATCGTATTACGATGGCTACAGCTATGAATACAATGACAGCTATAATTGCAGGTTTACAAGTATTATTGTAGCTACTATAACGACTATATATGACCAAAGAAATGAAAGCTATGCCCCAAACGCATTAGAAAATTCAGCAAACACATTGGTGTTACTACTGCTGCAAATATAATTAAAACTAATGTTACAACTATTACAAGTGTTATTATAGTAAGTTATCAGTTACAGTGAAGTAAGTGTATTCGTGTTGAAAAAGATTAGTTTGATTTGGCCGTGTAAGTTAGATAGCCCACCATAACAGAGGTATAAAACAAGAAAATTAAATTGTAAATTGAAACAAAAAAATGATATACATATAAATCAATTAAGGTTCTTACAAATATAATTAATGTATTTTGGTTAATAAAAGGTCGTTAACATGTTTGTAGTAGTCTTTATAAAAATGAGTTCATGTGTGCGTAGGCAGGAACGTATGTGAAAATGTATGCATGAGCGTTATGGTTGGGTAGGAATGTCCTTGAAGTAATCGCTCAGTCTTAAAATGTTCCGTTCGTTTATCAAGAATAAAAGAGGGAAACGAATGAACCGTGAGAATAAAGAGTTGAGGAAGAAAGATAGTGATAATAACGATCGCTTGACGTTTTCAAGAGACGTGTTAATATGCTTGTCTTCTTCTTGCCCGTCTTTCGTTTTGTTTGTGGGCCTTGAAAAGGTCATTTGGGAATTCACTTCCGAATGTAATTCCGGCTTTTTCATTGGATGACGAACAAATTTCGCGTCGGGTTTAGAAAAGGTTCGTAAAAGAATTTGTTTTTGAGAATTGAAGATCATTTGAATTTTGTTTTTAAATGTTTCCTAGTTTTCTATTGACTGAAAAAATTTCTCATCAAGGTGTGAAATTTCACGAGTTTTGTTTTGGATTCGCCGTTCTGCGTGTTCTAAGCAAAGTTTGTAAATTCGAGTCTTTTTAATTTCTAACAAAATCAATGAGTCAATGCTTAGCATTTGAATTTTAAATCTAGATCTTGTTTTGTTTACTACATTATAAATGACAAGACATATTTAAGCTATATACCAGGCATAATATAAAATTCAGTAAACAAATTCACACTGCACTGTTACAGATCAACTCACTAATAATTTTGCCATCTGATATTAAATTTCAGCAAAATTTTTGCATTAAGACTATTTCTACTCACTCTTTGAAAAGATTTTCAGCAAATGTGCTGATTCCATGTCCTCCTTGATGGATTTCCACATTAGAACGGATGATGTAGAGCCTCACTATGAAGGAAAAAATGACCAAGCAGAGGATCACAGAAAATTTCAAGATATCCTGCAAAAGAATAAGAAAGAAAATATTTATGGATATTGGAATAAACAGCAAAAACAATTTTATGAAACTTTAAAAAAGAAATATCAAACTCGTGTCATGATCGCGATAGCTATCAACAAATACATTATTCGTGAAATTCTTCATGTTTCTTTTATGGCATAGTTCAATGATAGAGACGTCAGAAACAATTAATAGTGAATTCATTCTTTAATTAATATATATTTGGGCAGAATTCTTTCTTTTAGAAATGGTTCGGTAAATATGGCAGACCAGGAAAATTTAATTATTATTTAGTTTATCCAAAGTTCTTACGTTTTCCCGTTTGGTGGAAGTAAGGGAGTTAAAAATGTTCCACAATTTTCATTGTCCCAAGAGCTTCTGTCCACTTCTTTACCCACTTTTTGGCTTTATAGACGTGAATTTAGGCCAGCACGGGAGTGAACTCACAATGTCATCAAATTTTCAAACGAAAGTTTTAACCAACTAGGCTATTGATCAATGATAGCGTATACGTAGAGTCAATGGAAAGCAATAAGTAAACATTAAAAGTAAGTATAATGCCTCCGGGCCGCCTTGTGTTCGCCGAACGTAAGGGGCCTTTAGACATTTAGCATTTAACTCCTGCCGAGAGTCAAGACTCTGAGTCAAAGTACATTTCAAAACAGGTTTATTGAAACTCGGACAAGGTAAAAAAACTGAAAGAAAGAGAAAGACATTGTTTAGGAAAACAATATAACAACAAATGAATGGAAGGGTCGTAAAAGTTCAAGGAAGGAGAAAACATTCAAGTGGAGCTGAGTAACGGCGGGTTCAGAGAAGAAAAATGGAAAGTCTGCACGTGGGGGAAGATGAACACGGTTCGTTTAAACAAGGGGGAAATATTGCGAGATAAATTCAGTCTGTATTTGGGAAAGGAAAAAAGATAAAGCTTACCGGAGATGTCGAAGGGATTTAGGATAACAGAAAGAAAGAAAGAAGGCGCATGCCGTCCGCACGCCGTCAGCGAAGCTGTCGAAAAGGCCAGGGCACCGGCGGAAGTAACCGGAGTAAGGTGAGAGAGACCCTTTGGATAGGAGGGCTGGAAGGGAGGTAAGCCGTAGCAGACTGGTAACATGATACTCCCCGCCTGACGTATGACACGTCATAAATAGTTATTCTTTGGCGCTGAGAAGGACAATTTCAGTGATGGGTCTAAGGAGGAGTCTAGCGCAATTCCCAGTGTAGATCTTGACCTCAACTTTACGTACTAGATTGTCCTCACTAGGGAAGACACGGGTTATAAGTCCTAGAGGCCACTTGTTTCTGCTGGTTTGCTCGTCCCTGAGCAGCACCACGTTCCCCGGTTCAAGGTTGGGTACCTCCGACCTCCATTTGGAACGTTTTTGGATCGAGGATAGATATTCTCTTCTCCACCTGCTCCAAAAAATCTCGGCCAGATGCTGAACGAATTTCCACTGGCTTCTTAGGATGTCCTTGGGTCCGTATTCACGCTCGTGCGTGAAGGGAACACCTGTTTTTTGAGTGAGGAGGATAGCAGGGGTAAGTATCAGGGGTTGATCCGGATCTGACGACACAGGAATGAGGGGGCGGGCATTGATTACGTAAGAGACCTCCGCCAAAAATGTGGTGAGCGATTCATGGGTCATCCTATGCTTGTACTGCAAGAACATGGCATCCAATATTCTTTTTGCTATGCCGATCATCCTTTCCCAAGCTCCTCCCATATGTGGAGCATGGGGAGGGTTGAAAGACCAGGTGCACTCCTGCCCTGCCAAGTATCTAGAGACTGAGCTTATATCTATGGGAGACTCGATGCCCAGCTCCCTGCAAGCGCCCACAAAGTTGGTTCCGCAATCGGAGCGTATGTGCTTAGCGGGGCCGCGGATGGCGAAGAAGCGTCTGAGCGCGTTGATGAGGCTGGAGGCGGTCATTGATTCAATGACTTCAATGTGAACACCTCGAGTGCTCATACAAGTAAACATTACCGCCCACCTCTTGCTGTCGGCGAGTCCGCCTCTAGTTCGGCGTGAGGAGACTACCCAAGGACCAAACACATCTAAGCCGATGTTGGTGAAGGGAGGACTAGTGCTGAGACGGTCGGCAGGAAGGTCAGCCATCTTCTGTATCAGGGTGGGGTTCCTGAGTTTTTGGCGGGTGACGCAGCAGTGAATGTGCCGGCTCACGCATCTCTTCCCACCGATTATCCAAAATCCTGCTGCACGGATGGCTCCCTCGGTGAACAGGCGTCCCTGGTGTTTGGATTGCTCGTGGTAGTAGCCCACGATCAAAGATCCGACGTGGTGTCTCCCAGGGATGACAATAGGGTTTTTCTCTCTGGTTTCGATCTCTGCTTTGCCAGTGCGACCCCCAATCCTCAACAAGCCGTGATTGTCGATGAAAGGATTGAGGTCTTTAAGCGGGCTGCCTTTAGGGAGATCCTCCTTGCGTGCTATACTCAAGAGTTCTTCAGGGTAGACTTCTTCCTGCACCGATCGGATGATGGTATTTTTTGACTGTAAGAGTTCCTCGACAGTGCGTGTTTTGGGGCAATAATGCCACCCTCTACATTCACCTCTTGAGGTGGTATGAGCTTGGTGGAAGGTGCCAGCGATATGTATGAGGTTGGCTAGGGCTCTAGTCAACGACAGCCAAGTGGAAAACCTCTCAAAACGCAGCGTAGTGAGCTGTAGATTTGCCGAAGACGTAGCTAACGTGGACACTTGAGGACGGACGTCTGCGTCTCTTTCTGGATTTATTAGATCGTAGCCGGGGTCATCCTTGCCTCCTGGCAGAGGAAAGCTGGGGCCATTGAGCCAGGTGGTGGTTTGCAGGTGAGATGCGGGCACGGAACGAGTGCCGAGGTCGGCGGGGTTCAGGTCTGTGTGTATGTATCTCCATTGATCGGGGTGAGAGGATCTTCGTATCCGCAGTACTCGATTGCTAACATACACATAGAAACGTCTAGTTTCGTTGTGGATGTAGCCTAACACCACTTTGCTGTCAGTGTAGAAGGTGGTGGAATGAGGCTTCAGGTCAATCTCGGAAGAGATCAGCTCGCTCAGTTCCGTTGCAAGGAGGGCCGCGCAGAGCTCTAGTCTTGGAATCGAGTGTTCGGGCCGTGGAGCTAGCTTTGCTTTCCCCATGACGAAGCCAACGTGGCTTTTTCCTTTACCGTCGATGACTCTGAGGTAGGCTACTGCAGCGATGGCTTTAATGGATGCATCGGAAAAGATGTGCAGCTCTCTGCGTGCCGCTTTAGAGGGAGGTAGAGTTGTAAACATCCTAGGGATGAGAATCTCGTTTAGGGCCTTTAAGGAGTCTCTCCACAACGACCAAGGTTCGTACATCTCCTTGGGTAGGGGGGAGTCCCATTCGGCGTTCTTGTCAGTCAACTCCCTCAGGATGAATTTTCCCTCGATAGCGACGGGGGCGGCAAATCCCAGAGGGTCTTTGAACGGCAAGGGAGCAACCCAGTTGTGGTCGGTGTCCCTCTCGACTTCTCGTTCCATGAGGTTGAGGAAAGCAATATCCTCAATGGAGGGGGCTACCCTTTCGTCATCACTGGTCCGTTGAAATATGTAGTCATCGTTATCGGTGGAGTAAAGCCCGTTGCCGATGTAGTTCTCCTGAACTTTAAAGTTGTTCGGGCATAATTCGAAAAGGGTAGGGTGGCCTCCCTCGGATACATTTGTATGCATCGTTTTCACCACGGTGGGTGGGTGAAATCTCCCTAGGCAGACGTTGCCTACTATCACCCACCCCAGGTCCAGCCTTTGTGCGTAAGGGGCGTCATGGGGCCCGTTTATGTGTTCACGTACCTTGTGAACTCTCAGGATATCACGTCCTAGAAGGAGCATTATAGGGGTTTTAGGCTCCGGAGTAGGGATGAGGTGAGCTATCTTCTTCAAATGGGGATGGTGGAAGGCTGCCTCAGGTGTGGGAATGCTGGACCTGTCGTCGGGTATTCTGTTACATTCCACCAAGCTGGGGAGAGGAAGGCTGATCTTTCTGTCCAAGGATTCCACCTGGAAGCCTGTCGCTCTTCTTCCCATGGTTTGAGTTACTCCTGCGCAGGTTTTAAGGGAGTATGGGAAACTGGGCTCGTTGCTGTTGAATCTATCGAAGAAGCTTGAGTTTGCCAAAGACCGGTTGCTCTGCTCATCGATAATGGCGTACATCCTCACTGCCTTGTCGGGTTGATCTGCAGGGTAAACGTTGACGAGGCATATCTTGGAACAGGAGTTCTCCGAGAGGTCGCCGCCACAGATTTGAGTGCACTGCGAAACTACTCCGGCAGCTGCAGGGGTTTTATCCTCCCCGCCGTCCTTAGCGGCGGGTTTAGTGCTGATGGTCTCTGGTGGTGGTCCAGGATGGAGAGCAGTGTTGTGATCTTTGCTGTTGCATTCATTGCATGTAACATCTGCTTTACAGAATTTTGCCACGTGCGCGGTGGAAGCACAGCACTTAAAACAGATGCCCCTGTTTCTGACGAAGGTCTTGCGCTCTGTCAATGCCTTTTCTCGGAAGGCCCGGCATTTCAGCAGTGGGTGGTGGGACTTCTCATGTAGCGGGCAGTACTGGGTCAAGTCCCTTGCTTCACTATGGGGACGTGTGGTGTCGGAGGACGTAGGAGATACCACGGTTTTGTGTACCGTTACTATTTTTTGTTTGTTTTCTTTACGGGAGAACCCGCTAGCTAGAAGATTGACTTTGAAACTAGGATCATTCCTGATCCTAGCTTGTCGTGATACAAAGCTCACGAATACCTCGAAGGGGGGAAACATGACTCGGTGTCGTTCCTTGTAGTCGGATCCGACTGATAGCCATTCATCTTGAAGCGAGGGTGGTAACTTGGCCACAAAGGGATGAAGGCCTCGAGCAGTGTCCAGGAAGGCAAGGCTGGGGAGATCTCCGTCCTCTTTAGCGGACAGAAGTTCTGTGGCCAAGTCGCTGAGTTCCCTCAGTCTGGGGAATTCATCGCTCGATAGTTTGGGAAAATTGTCGATTCTTCTGAAGAGGGCGTCTTCAATCATTTCAGGGGCGCCGTAACATTCCTCGAGTCGCTCCCATATTCTTTGGAGTCCCCTTTCAGGGTGGTTGAGGTGGGCTGACCTTAGCCTCTCGGCATGTTCCCGTGACTCTTTGCCGAGCCCTCTCACTAAAAGGTCCATCTCTTCATCACGTGTGAGTCTGAGGCGTCTTACGGCGCCTTGGAAGGACCGTTTCCACTTTTTATAATCTTCTGGTCTATCATTAAAAGGTGGCAAACCAGTGGTCATAAGTTCCCGCCGGGTTAGATACCTCATGAATTCCGTGGTTTGTTGAGGCTGGATGATGTCCCTAGTGTGAGAGGGGTACCAGTTGTCGCGTGGTTCATTGCCCCCGATGTGTGAGTTGGGAGAATGGTAGCTTATGACGGGGGGTGTCGTTTGGGCGGGTCTATCCAGATTAGCCAGTCTATGTGAGGCGAGCTGGCTTACCTGAGCGCTCTCTTCATTGGGAAGTGGTAGGGGTCCAGGCATCTCTTGTTTTGGTTGCTTCGCTTGGTCGGCTAAATACTCCCTGACCCGTGCGCTGGGGTCGACCGGAGCGGAGATAAGTTTCATGCGGTGATGGCTGGACCGTTCGCTTTCCTGTTCGGCAGCTTCCCTTAAGACTTCTGCTTCGGCTGCGGCTACAGCCGCTTCCTTTCTAGCTTTTATCCTCTCTAGCTTCATTTTAACCCTCAGTTCCTCATCAATGTAGGCCACGCGTGTTCTAGCAGCTTCCGCCTTCGCTTGGGCGGCAACAGCGGCGGCCGCTGTGGACGACCTTCGGGAAGTCCGAGAGCGGGTTGAGGAGTGGGTCCTCGAGCGACTCGACAAATTTTCTTCCATAGTTGGGGTGAGGGAGCAAAAGGTGGTGACCGTGTAGAGACACTACTCTAGTTGACCGTGACGCTCGAGTTCTGACGGTCCAGGACCGTTAAACAACTTTCCGTAAGGAGGGAAAACGTCTTTCTTTCACTGGAATTTCTACGGGACATCTATCTCCGTTTTTTTACTATAATGCCTCCGGGCCGCCTTGTGTTCGCCGAACGTAAGGGGCCTTTAGACATTTAGCATTTAACTCCTGCCGAGAGTCAAGACTCTGAGTCAAAGTACATTTCAAAACAGGTTTATTGAAACTCGGACAAGGTAAAAAAACTGAAAGAAAGAGAAAGACATTGTTTAGGAAAACAATATAACAACAAATGAATGGAAGGGTCGTAAAAGTTCAAGGAAGGAGAAAACATTCAAGTGGAGCTGAGTAACGGCGGGTTCAGAGAAGAAAAATGGAAAGTCTGCACGTGGGGGAAGATGAACACGGTTCGTTTAAACAAGGGGGAAATATTGCGAGATAAATTCAGTCTGTATTTGGGAAAGGAAAAAAGATAAAGCTTACCGGAGATGTCGAAGGGATTTAGGATAACAGAAAGAAAGAAAGAAGGCGCATGCCGTCCGCACGCCGTCAGCGAAGCTGTCGAAAAGGCCAGGGCACCGGCGGAAGTAACCGGAGTAAGGTGAGAGAGACCCTTTGGATAGGAGGGCTGGAAGGGAGGTAAGCCGTAGCAGACTGGTAACATGATAGTAAGTAAAACGAGATATCTCTATAGACGGACAGCGAAATGAGAAGAATCCCCTTTCGTAGACGAAACAAATACTGTACTGCCATATTTGTTGTGTTTTGGATAGAAGATTTATGTCAAATGTACGTTATGGGTAGAAGTTCTATTGTGTTATTCTAACTTTTATTGTGTGCGGAGTAACGAATATGTTTCAAATTACTCGTATGGATATTGTGTGGAAGTGATTGTTAGTTCAAATGTAGTTTTGTGGCTATTTTATAGCATTATTTGCTAAAGGTTTTACTCATTATTTATTATTGATTTGTTAGTTATCTGCTGTTGATTATTATTATTACATTTATTTGTCTTTGTGTATTCATTCGTAGGTTGTTAATTTGTTTATTAATTAATTTCTATATTGATTTAAACTTTTGCTTTTTATTTTATTTTACTCATTTAAATCGGAGGTATTATATTAGGTTGCGTTTGTCTGTGTCTGTTTGTCTATGGTCAAGACATCTCAAGACCCACTAGATTGACCCGGATGAAACTTCCAGGGATGATTAGCATCACGACTGGCAGGAACCTATTTAATTCTGGGTTCGATGAAGTACAAGATAAAGTTTCTTGGTTATCTTGTCGGTTTTACTGATAAATTTTTATTTTTGTTTTTCAAATACAAATACTGAATTACTTCCCGTATATCATTTTAATTCTTGAATAGTCCCCTGTTTCATTTCAAGTGTGCATTTAATTTTGAAAGTTCATTTTTCTCTCTTGAGAGCTGTCAAGTTCATTGCAGTTATTTCTATTTTAATAATCATCTCTTGCTAATTGCTGAGATTATATTGGTGTTGCCTAGGTGGAGATTTAAGGTCTTTGACTGCTGTTTCTCTTTTATTATTTTATTTCAGCATTTTGAGATAAGTTCTGACCATTTATTTAATAATTTGTTTTGATCTTGGAAGAAAATTGTGGCTGTTTTCTTCTCCAGACAGTATTTAGAGTCTTTGAAATTATTCTTGTAGACTGAAGCTGTTTTCCTTATTTTTCATGATATTTTGGTATGATTTGATTCTTTCTTTTTCATGTCCAATACATGTTTAGAAAGCACGGTTCTCTCTGCGCATTTACTACTTGTTTTTGGAGAAAGAGGAAATACTCCAACGATGGTAAGTATATATAAACAATCTTTTCCACGACATGAGAGAGCAACCAATAATACGCAAAGATGACGACGGGCCGGAAATATTAAAGTCTGAAGTGGAATCTGCAGTAGCCAAACTGAATAAAAACAAAGCAGCGGGACCAGACGGCATAGTCATAGAGGTGCTGATAGCCCTAGAAGAATTTGGTATAGAAAAAATTACTGAAATAATAAATGAAATTTATAATAGTGGGGTTATACCAGATGACCTCAGCAAGTCTATCTTCATAGCACTACCTAAGAAGCCAGGAGCAAACGAGTGCGAACTCCACAGAACCATCAGTTTAATGAGCCATATAACAAAACTGATCGTCCGAATCCTGATGAATAGAGCAAGACGCAGAATCAGGCCAGAAATAGGACAAGAACAGTGTGGTTTCGTTAAAGACACGGGAACAAGGAATGCCATATTTATGATTAGGATGCTCTCTGAAAGGGCAATACAAATGAAGAAGGACTTATATCTGTGCTTTATTGATTATGCGAAAGCGTTTGACAAAATACGCCACAAAGAATTGATGGAGATGCTCGGCAGCCTTGACATATTTGGGAAAAACTTGAGAGTAATCAAGAATCTTTACTAGCAGCAAACCGCTTGCATACAGACAGGTAATGAATTCAGCAAATATACAAAGATAGAAAGGGGCGTAAGACAAGGATGTGTCTTTTCACCAGATCTGTTCAGCTTGTACAGCGAGAATATTTTGAGGACCCTAGAAGTTATGTCTGGATTTGTAATCGGAGGCCACAATTTAAACAACCTAAGGTACGCAGATGATACAGTCCTGATAGCAGGCACAGAAAGGAAACTACAAGACTCCTACAGAAGGTAGCAGAAGACAGTAACAGGAAAGGACTAGAAATAAACTGCAAGAAAACCGAATGCATGGTCATCATTTAAAAGGGCAGCCCAAAATTTACACGCGGGTTTGATTTGTGCTGGTGATTTGTTGGTAGTTTTCTTATTGTTGTTGATTTTATAGTATGGTTCGCTCTGTACAAGGCCTGGGAATCACTCAAGGTAGAGCTTTGCATTGGGGGTAGTTAATATATATAGGTGGGGAAAAAACCGTTGACTCTAGATGTGAAAAGGTCGAGATTGAAGTGATCGGGGAGATATAGTCTTGGGAGTCTTTTTCCTATAGCAGTCCTTTGCGGGAAGAGACTGTTTTAATGGAATTTACTTCTCTCAAAACCGGAGATGCAGTTCGTCTGTGAGAGAGAGGTTGATGCGTAGAAAATAATTATTCTTCAACAAATATTTGGGGACGCTTTTGAACACTGTCAAGACTGGAAGTGATATCTTGGCAGTTCCTGCCTAAATATGGCAAGTGAACTCCATTTTTCGTCCTGATCTGACTCTGATGAAGGTAGAGGATAGCATGAGAACTCAGTTAATTACTGGAGCGGGACAGGGAACCGGTCATCTTACCTGCATCTTTTGCGATGTATGTTATATATAAATTTCACTTGTGGTCGGGTGTGAGTCTGAGACTTAAATACTTTTCAAGGCACGGAGCATCCTCGAAAGAAAATCCGTTCATCCTGACTGTTGGTAGTTCGGAATCTGATGATGATGATGGAATATAACCAGTTTGGTTTTAGAGGCATTTGATGTAACCAACTAGTATTTCTTCTAGAGGACAGTTATCGTTAGATTGGAAGAGAGGTTAGCTGTCAATCTCTGATCGTCAAGATTTTTGGAGCTGCACGCGTATATCGCATCATCGGAATAGACGTTTAAAATAATTAGAGTATATATATATAAATCAGAAAGACGATTATTCCGAGAAGAGTTAATTCTTATTATTTGTTTCATGTTCTCGATGCAACTGCAGCTGATTTTTGACTGTGATTTTGTTGAGTATCTTGTAGATTGTGGGCGATTAGGGAAAATGATTGGGTATGAATTTAAATTTGTTTTTGTTTTTGTTTATTTGTTGTACGTATTTGTTGTAAATGATGTCTTTTTTATGTTTGTTTTTTGCCTTGTATAGTGTGTAAGTGAAGTTTGCCGAAAACCAACTACCTTTAATTATATATATATATATATATATAGACACGTCATTAAAATCAAATGAAAATAGCTGTCTATTTAATTTTTATTGTATTTTCAAAGAAGATATTGTATATCAGGATGAAAATTGTGGATAAATTGCAATGTTCATTATCGTTCAATTTTTTATTCTAATACTTTCGACCGCATTAGTCACTATCAAGAACCTTGTGCTGTTTTCAACTTCTCATCGGGCATTGTTCTGCGTAGTCAGCCACCAATTCAAGAAGTTCCTGAAGTTTTGAAAAGCTTGCTTTCCTTATTTCTGACAAGCCGCATCAGAAAACAACAATCAAACTTTTCAGGTCTTGTTTAGGCTGTACAATGCAGCTTGACATTACTGATGAATATTATTAATATCTTTTTCTGTTAACAGCAAGATGCATTGAAGACTGTGGTAAATTTGCAAGTTTTGTTTTCCTATTATGTATCCTTTAATAGTAATGTATCTCGCTAATTATTATTGATTCTTATTAATAATAATTATTATTGAAGAGACTGTATTAATGGAAACCCCGAGATGCAGTTTGTTTGAGCACTTTCCATAGTAGTAGCGACAGTAGAAAAATAAGCACATCTAGCCTGTGAGAGAGAGATTGATTTCCGGCAATCTTCACATACCCACTATACACTGCGTGCCAGAATTATATGCAAATCGATTTTTTCTTCTAACTCCGATAGTTTTTAATAAAACTTAGTGAAACCTGGCACCTTATATGACAACACTGACACATGTGCAGATCTAAAATTCTAAGCTAATCTTCACAATAGTAAACAAACGGCAGCCACGTTGGTGACTTGCAGCCTGTTTCAGCGTGCCAAATTTATATGCAAATCATTGCTAAAGTGTCAAATATGGTGAAGTGGTGACACAAAATTAGAACATTTAGTATTTTAGCAATATGTAATTTGCGAACAACATTCATACAGAACAAACATCTTCAATATGGTTTCATAGTACAATCAATCTTGTATATAATTGCAATTTTTATTAACAAGAGAAAAAAACCTTTGGTCCATTGAAGATGTCAAACTTTCGATTTCATCTGATGAAATTTCTTTAGCAGCAGTCAGAATGGCATTCCAGAGGTCATCCTTGGAAGTGTACTGCCTTCCTCCGGAGTAAATCTTCCTTTTCAAGATGCTCCACAGATTTTCGATGGGATTTAAATCTGGAGAACAGGCTAGCCATTGCATTATTTTCCCATGTCAGGCAAAAACACTCTCCAAATATTCAGTGGTTATCCTTGGAGCATGAGACGGTACATTCTCATGCATGAATACTATCTTTTTCCGGAATGACAAATTCTTCTTCTTGTGCCAGGATTTGAGGTGTTCCTTAATGAAGCCAATGTAGAGTTTGGCGGTCATTTTCATTCCATCTGTGACTCTGAATGGTCCTACCAGCTCATTACCAATGATTGCAACCCAGAACATCACACCACTACCTCCTTGTTGATGCCTGATCCGGTGGAGAATTTGACCCTCGTTACAGTACCATTCTGTCCTCCATAGGGTCGCGCGACACTCATCGGTGAACAAAACAGTTTGAAAATTTACCTTCATGTGATTTCTTGCCTACTCCGTTCTCTTTTTCTTGTGGATATCCTTTAATGGAGGGTGAATCTCTGGTTTTCCACATTTTGCAACCGTCCTCAGGACACGGCATCGAGTTGATTTGGGCACATCAGGAACACCAGCGTTTTCAAAAACTTTTTTACTAGTTTCAAGAGTGTTAAGGTGGACTTCTCTCTTGATCCTACTCATGGCTCGATGTGACACAGAGGTGCTTTCTTATGAATTTTCCCTCTGTCAGAATGTCTGTTGCAAAGTTCAGGGTAAGTAACAAATCTTTTAATTGTGCGATGATCACGGGCCAATTCTTTGGCTATTTCTAAGATAGATATCTTATTACAAACCCTTTGGACAATTTTAGATTTCTCAGCTTGATTCAAAGCCCCTTTACGTCCCATCTTGCATATAAAGTTGGCACGGTGAAACAGGCTGCAACTTTCCAAAATGGCTGCCATTTGTTTAATATTGCACAGATTAGCTTAGAATTTTAGATCTGCACATGTGTTAGTGTTGCCATATAACGTGCCAAGTTTCACTAACTTTTATTAAAACTATCGGAGTTAGAACAAAAAAATCGATTTGCATATAATTCTGGCACGTAGTGTGCAGCACAAAAAGCATAACAGAAAAAGTAACACCATATACAACAAATACACAAAAATATGTAGGAATCTCGCTAAATATTGTTGCTTCTATCTGAGATTAGGTATGCAAATTAACAGAAGACTTCATTCAATATATGCTTAAATTTTGGGTTGATATTTGCGTTTAATATCTGGGCGAAACAACAAGCTAATCTTTTATGAACCAAAATTTTATGATTAATGTGTTTTGGGCAGAGCTTTAATTTGAAAACCTTTTTCTCTGCTGTAAACATCATAGAATATTGTTTTTTGTCACTCATCAAAACACAATTCAAAAAGACACACAATGATATCGTAATATCCCTGTTTTTTATCAAATAATAAAATCCCTACAGAATCAAAGAGTCATTCTTAGACTCTTCTTCTTCTTTTTCTTCTTCTTATTATTATGCTTTCATTTTTCATCATATTTCGATATTTCCTATGTTCGCACTACCAACCAAGTCTGCGGGAAGACCTAAGGCAGGTCGTGTTGTGTTTTTATGGCTCCATTTCATGTTTTTTTCTATCTCCCCTAACATCCCTAGCGTTACATACACAAAATTCTCCTTAGTGTGTGGGCTGTACTTAACAAGACATTTTTGTATATCTCTTAAGCTGGGGTTTCTAGGGATTCTTTCAATGTGTTGTTTTGTTCCATGTTTTATCATTCCAATTGCACCTACTATCACTGACATAATATCACTCGTAGCCTTCTATAGTACTCTTTACGCACTATTTCTTTCATTTTTATGGTGAATGTTTTCACTCTCATTTACACCTAGGTATTTATAAGCTTCTTCAGGCTTTAATTCTTTTATTGTTACAGCATGGTCTAAGCTAATTGAGGATGTTTGTTGAAGTGATCCACATAAAACTGTATCTTTAGCACATTTATTCAAATTGAATTTCATTCCAATGTCTTTGCTGAAGCATTTGACAGTTTGCAGAAGACCTTCCAGCTCATTATCATTCTTAGCATACAACTTTAAGTCATCCAAGTAAAATAGATGGCTTATTTTCTTTTGGCCTATTTTATAACCACATTCTGTTTTATTAAGTTGACTGGTTAGTGCTATTAATGATATGCAAAATAGTAAGGGAGACAAAAAGTCACCTTGAAATATACCTCTTTTGATGTTTATTTTACCAGACTTGTAGGTTCCATTTATATGATTTATATATTATTATTATGTCATTTTTCATCATATTTCGATTTCTGCTTTAGTCTCACTACCAACCAAGTCTGCGGGGAGACCTAAGGCAGGTCGTGGCCTGTTGTTATGACTCCATTTCATGTTTCTCTAACTTCCCTATCATCCCTAGCATTACATAGATAAAGTTTTCCTTAGTGTGTGGGCTGTACTTAATAAGACAATTTTTTGTATATCTTTTAAGCTGGGGTTTCCAGAGATTCTTTCAATGTGTTGTTTTGTTCCATGTTTTATCATTCCAAGTGCACCTACTATCACTGGCACAACTCTTGTTTTCAATTTCCACATTTTTTCTATTTCAATTTCCAGGTCTTTATATTTTGACAGTTTTTCAAATTCCTTGATTGCTATGTTACAATCCGCTGGAAAAGCCATATCAATTAATAGACAAGTTTTCTCCTTCTGGTTTTTAACAATAATGTCTGGCCTCTTTGCTTCAATTTTTCTGTCTGTGTAGATGGTGTAATCCCATTGAATGGTTACATCTTCTATTTCTGTAACCGGTGCTGTGTGATGTTCATACCAGTGATTGTTTACAGATTTTCCATAATGTTTGCACATTGCCCAATGTAAATATTGCCCAACTCTATCGTGGCGATTTTTATATTCATTTGGAGCAAGCACAGAACAGCCTGAGATTAGGTGGTCTATTGTTTCTTGGTGTTTATCACAAAACCTGCATTTTGGATCCATATTATTATGCATAATATTTGCCTGAAAGTTTCTAGTGAAAAGACTTGGTCTTGTGCTGCAAGAATAAAGCCGTCAGTTTCAGATTTTAATCCAGATGCACGTAACCATCGATGAGGATTAACTTTGTCAACATTGGATTTATTGGCACATTCTGGGTATGGGCCATGCAGAGGTTTGTCTTGCCAGCACTGTTTCATCTGTTCAAGAGCTTTATCTTTGGCTTTCATTTTCATATTTTTTGCCGCAATAGTTGGTTCTTGGCTTCTGTTTTGCTTTTCTACAGAATCTACTCACTGTAAATCTTGTTTGTATTTACTGCCTTCTTTTATTATTGAATATTTTTTCTTTCTTTCTTCATGTTGCCTTACTAATTGTGTCATCCAATCTTTTGTTGTTTCTATGTATGTTAGTAAGCCAATAGTTGTTGTCTTGTATGACAATTCCAGCTGAATAAGACCTCTTCCGCCTTCTTTACGGGGTATGTATAGACGGTCTACATCAGCCTTTGGATTACGCATCTTATGCTTAGAAAGAAGCTTTCTTGTTTTAGAATCCATTCGCCTGATGTCGTTTAGAGTCCAGTTTAAGATGTTGAAGCTATATTGGACAACTGGGATTGCAAGGCTATTAATGGCCATAACTCTGTTCTGAGAATTCAATTCAGTTTTTAATAACATTCGTGGCCTTCTATAGTACTCCTTACGCACTATTTCTTTCATTTTTTTATGGTGAATGTTTTCACTCTCATTTACACCTAGGTATTTATAAGCTTCTTCTGGTTTCAATTCTTTTATTGTCACAGCATGGTCTAAGCTAATTGAGGATGTTTGTTGAAGTGATCCACATAAAACTGTAGCTTTAGCATATTTATTCAAATTGAATTTCATTCCAATGTCTTCGCTGAAGCATTTGACAGTTTGCAGAAGACCTTCCAGCTCATTATCATTCTTAGCATATAACTTTAAGTCATCCATGTAAAATAGATGGCTTATTTTCTTTTGGCCTATTTTATAACCACATTCTGTCTTATTAAGTTGACTGGTTAGTGCTATTAATGATATGCAGAATAGTAAGGGAGATAAAGAATCACCTTGAAATATACCTCTTTTGATGTTTATTTCATCAGACTTATAGGTTCCATTTATATGATTGAGGTAAAGGGTTGTTTTCCATATAGACATGCACTGTTTGATGAAATTGATGATGACGGGTGATATCTTGTATATATTTAAAGTCTTTAAAATCCAAGAATGTGGCACACTATCGAATGACTTACGATAATTTATCCAGGCAGTACTAAGATTTTTCTTTGTACTGTAGCAGTTTTCCAGGATCATTTTGTTAATTAGCAATTGGTCTTTACATCCATAACAGCCACGTTTGCATCCTTTTTGTTCAAGTGGTATCATGTCATTTCTTTCTAAGAATAAATATGTCTGTTTTGTTAAAATAGATGTTAATAGTTTATATGTTGTCGGAAGGCATGTAATTGGTCTGTAGTTTTTCGGGTTGTTTGTATCACCATTCTTGGGTAGAAGAAATTTAATTCCTTTGGTCATCCATGCAGGAATTTTAGTGGGATCGTCAACCATTTTTTGAAGTTCTTTGGCTAGTTTTGTATGTGCTGTATTTAAATAAGATAGCCAAAAGTTAGGAATTTTATCTATACCTGGGAATTTCCAATTGTGTGCTTTTTTAGTGAAAATTTAACATCGACTTCTGTAATTCCAGCCCATGTCTGTTCTGGTTTATTTTTCATTCGTTCTATCTCTTGTGCAATCTAATCTACTTCTTTGTTATGTTCTTTAGGACAAGTCCATATCTTTTCCGAGAACTGTGTAACTTCTTCCATTCTGGGGGGGGGACTGTCACTTCAATTCTTTTTTTTTACATATTTCCCTGTAAAATTTCTTTGCATTGGTTTGAAAAATCTTGTTTTGTCTGTAAAATCTTGATCTTTTCTCATAGCGTCTTATTCTTTGAGCCTTCAGTTGTATTGTTTGCTTTATTTTTTCCTTAGTTGATAGGACTTCATTTTTATTTCTAATGTTGTATTTTCTTTCGACTCTTCTGCTTTTCCTAGTTCTTACATTTATTCCTCTACTCACTTCATCCAGTACTGATAGTTCACTTCTAATTTGTTCGATTTCTTTTTCTATTTTTCTTTTCCAAGGTGGATCTCCATGTCTGCGAGACTGCCTTGTTTTTAATTTGATGTTCAATTTTTTGTTGCTGCTATTGCTGATGCATATATTGCTTCATTGAGATTTGTATGAGTGTCTTCTTCATCCAAAATTAATTTGAGTGCTGCATTGTAGAGCTTAATAGTTCTGAGGTTATGTTTTGTTGGTTGTAATTTTGGGAGCTGTTCTCGTTCCTCCATTGCAATATTTTGTATTTGACTTATATGGTTCTTGATTTCTTCCTTGGCTTCTTGTATACTGTTCTTATTTTCCATAAAATAATTCTGTTCAATGCGTTCTGAACTCGTTTTATTTTCGTCTTGTAACTGACTCAGATCACACCTTTCTACCACTTTTAAACTTACAGCATTATCTTCACAGTGATTTGTGTGTATCACGGTTTCTACATTATGACCTGTTGCTTATTTGATGTTTTTACTTTTTATTTCTGATTCCGTTTCCTTTTCATATTTTGTTGATTCGTCTATTCTGGTTGCAATTCTTTTTATCTCATTAATTTCAGCCTCAGTCAATCGGTTATTTTGCATGATGTATCTTCGTACATTGGCTAATTTATTTTCGTCAATGTACTTTCTATTTGTCTGTCCAACCTTTTCTCGCTAAATGTCATATGTTTGGTGAGTGATGTTTTTTTGAGGTTTGAGTAACGCTTCATGAAATGCAATCATAACGACTTTGTACTCCTCACGAGACCATTTTATTTTTCCTTTCTTTAAATATACGGTTATAGATCTAGCTGGAGAATTTTCAGGACCATCATTAGGATTATTCTGTCTGTGGGGACCTGAAGATTCATTCTTTGTGTAGGAGTTTGTTCCTATCGCAGATTTTTCGACCTCAGGTAGGTTCCCTCCTGAACGACGGACTCCCTGTTTATCCACTGGAAGAGCCATACTCGACTTTTTATTTCTACTTGTATGTCTCATATGTTTCCCACGAGTGACGCACGGGTCCAAAAGTCCACCCAAAGTTGCCCGGCACGTTGGGTAACGGTCTTTTACAAACAGGGTCCCGAAGCCTGTAGGGGATCGTTTGTGACCTCATAATGCAGTAGCCACCTTGAGTTGCGGGTTGTTGTTTGGAGTTTTCCTTCTCCTAAATGGGCTGCCAAGCGACAGCTGACATAGACGATTTAAAATATAAATGTAATAATTTGTTCGTCCACTTTATATTCATTATTTTTTCAATAAGGTCATTGGTCGAAAATAGGGTTATCAGAATAAGATAAATTAAATAAGTAAATTCAATCAATAAATAAATAAAAATAAATATATAAATAAATACGTAGTCTTTCTATAAAATAATATCGTAGAAATTGTTTGTCATCGGATTTCATTTATTTTCCTGTTGTTTTGTTTTGTTTTTTGTTTTTAAGAAAATTATAATAGTTAAAAAAAATTATTACGAAATATCGACAGCTAAAAGAAATATAAAACGGATGATTTTATTTATTATGATCATTTAAAGAACAAACAGATAGATTAAAATAGTAAAACAGAATTTCATATTGAAAAAAAAATTCAATAAAATTAAATAATATATGAAGAAAAATTCATGTTTATGCTAAGAAAAAAAAGATTTATGTTCATGTTAAAAAAAAATTCGATAATATCTAAAGAAAAATTTATGTTTATATTAAAACAGAATTTCATATAGAGAAAAAGAAAAATTCAAAGAGAGAGACGCTGGTTGAAAAAAAAAAACAAATACAAACTTGGACGTAACGGCCGCTCAACGGAAAAAAAAATCATCACTGCACTTAGATAGTATTGTTAAAAGAAAAAAAAATGTTGCTACCATCAATAGTCCTTGCAATAAAAATAATTGTTAAGATAAAATTAAAAAAAAAAATTAAAAATTTAATAGAAAAGAAAAAGTGGACATACGTTTGAGTTTACTACCGTAAAATTTAAAAATAATAATTTGTTCGCCCACTGTATTCTGTTAGTGTTCTGTTATTCTTTCATTTAAATCCAACGAGAATAAGGTTATCGAAAATAAATAAATATATAAAATGAACGAATAAATATAAATAAATTATTATGTTATTTCTAAAAAAAAGGATATCGTAGAAATTGTATCGAACAGTTTTTAGTGTTTTTCATAGTATTTTTTTTCCCCGTTGTCTTGCTTTATTTTAGAAAACTAGTTAATAAATCTATTAGGATCATTTAAAGAAGAAACATACAATTTAAATTATATAAAAAAAAATTAATGTTCACGTTTAAAATAGTAAAATTAAAAATTAATGTTTACGTTTAAAATAGTAAAAACAAAAAAAAATTTCATTAGAAAAAAAACGTTACGTTTTCAGGAGCCTCAGAAAAACACGTCATTCTCGTTGTAATTCCAATCGCATTATTTATTATTATTATTATTATTATTATTATTATTATTATTATTATTTACAAAAATGGTATCTCAGAACTACAGCCATCTCGGCGATGTCACGAGAGTCGTAGAGCTTTAGAGACTTCAGTTTAAAGGTTTAGAGTCTATGAGACGCTCGCCAGGCTGCTATCAACTTTGACTTTCATATTCTACATTTTTGTCACTTCTTGGGATTTATCTTTATCTTGGTCACTTTTTCACTAAATTCGGTAATAATAATTTTCGTTTGAATTTCTGGGACCAGGTTCTATCATTATTTACATTTGGAATTATGTTCTCATCATTGTTGTTATTAAAATAAGTTTTAGTAATTGCGGCGAACTCCGGCCAGCTAGGCCTGCACGGGATTGATCTCACAATTACCATATCATCAAATTCTCGAACAACAGTTTTAATCAGCTAGACTATTGAGCCGTGATAGTGAAGGCGTAGAGAAAACGGGAAAGCAATAGCTGAGCAGGGACTACAGTAAGAACAAAACGTGTTATACCTGGACTTCTGAATGAGACCAATGTACTCTAAATCAAAAGTATAGTTTAAATTCCCTGAAAGATTACCCGGATCATCAAACACCTCAAAGGCTGCAGAGCACAACGACCGCAATGCTGTGATAGAAATATCAGTGGTATGCAAAATAGTCTAAATATAAATAATGTAAATAATAATCGTTTGGTTATACTTGTTTCCTTTCTGTCCATTTTATTATCCAAGTGCCTCTATCCTTACAATTATTATGGTTACTGTCGTGGACCCGGTTAAGAGTCCAGCAAGAAATGATATAACAACCAAAACAGGAAATAACGAAATATATATATTAAACTCAGCAAAATACAATACGTGTTAGGTAGTAATACTATAATTCAACCCTCGAACTGGAACTCACAATAGTCATACGGTAGTATTGTTGGCTACCTCACTCTGTCTCTGCTTATTTCGGCCCTTCTTCTTATCTGCTACCACGTTTTGTGAGGGGAAGTATATGTAGTTGTTGGAAGAGTTCAATCCGTTGTATGAGTGATGCCACCATGACAGTTACAGCTAACGAAAATGCTGGATGTAGGTGAAGAAATAGTTATAGGTACTAAAAATAGAATCAGCGATTCGATCTCAAATTTGGGCTGAGGCGGTTTACTTTCACTTTCACTTTCAGTTGGGAATACGAATTTATGTATTTTTTGCGCTTATTTCATAATATCCAATCATTTACATGTCATGATAGTGAAAATCAAAATCGAAAAGTATCAGGAAGGGAACAATGTTTTTTAAAAATAGAAGTACCGTCTGGAATATTCATGCTGGTGAGCAGTATTTAACTCATAGTCTGGCAGTTCAAATGAAACGTTCTAGCGGAAGTGTTCATATAAATTTAATAAACGATTCGATTCGGATAATGTTTTGAAAAATAACAAATGGACAGTACAAATAAGCATCGTATCTGCGACGGAGATAAATCTGAAAGTAATAATTTAATCGTGGATTGTGTGGGCACTTGTATTTGTGTTTATCACTCATCTTGCCTCCCAAAAAGAAGGGATAGCAAAATGTGTATGGCGAGTCTGTACTCGTGAAACTCGGAAATGGAGCTCGCCAGAATATTTTTACGAGTTATCTCCTTTAACCAAAAACCTTTTAAGTTGGTAGTTGATCTAAACAATAAAGATGCATTTACGTTTTATGTCCGAGAACAGCTTCTGATTTGTTTCTATAGACTTTTTTCTATTTTATTGTATTTCACAAAAGATTAGACACAGTTACACGGTCTCATGCATACAGACAATACCTCTGACACGTTCTGAGGGCTGTGGTTAATCCCTGATGGTTACCGATCTCCGAAAAGACAAACTCACGAAAAATCTTAATCAATTTTCTATCCCAAACCCCAAGCACTTTAGTCTTGATCAAGCGAATGAATGAATGAATGTGCAGATACATTCAATGATAAAAAATTCATTTACACGCGTGTTTAATAGTAATATAGTCGTCTTCAACCGGTCATCCAACCAGGCAACACTTCTAACATTCTGAATGCGGAAATTTAGTGACTCTTTGACACCTGAGACATACCAATAAGAAGATATCAAAGTAGCTGCTAAATGTTTGTTTCAAGGCTCATGTAAGATTCGGACAACAGTCCCTTAAATTCGGCCTTCCGTTTGTTTGAGCATACTGATAAATGTAATAAAATCAACTTTTTTAATGTCACAATTTTGAGTTATACCATCCCCCACCTGACACACATACAAACACGAACATACAAAATTACATTTTTTGGATTTTGAGAGGCACACACAGACGTATACGCGCGCACACGCACACACATACACACACATGCACACACATACACACACACAGAACTAGGCACACGTAGACAATATTTATACAGCCAGACGCACACATGGATAGACAATATTAATTTATACCCATTTGATAGGTAACGCACACAAATGTACACACGGAAAGATAATATATAATTTTCAGTTCTTTGAACGAGCACATATATATATATATATACACACACACACACGCACACACACACGCACATACACGTACATACACAATCCTTTCAGTTTTATATACTAAGTATGATCACGTTGGTAAAGACTTACCTTAACCATTTGGGTAAGTGAGATTTGCATCGTTCCAAAAAATTCATTCGCATGCAGCAGATTAGAAACACGTGTGAGACTGATTAGGTTCGCAATAACAAACAGGAATCGAGAGATGTTTTGTATATCAAGAGGCACCCAATAATACCGATCTGCAGGAGAAACATTTTCAATTTTAATCTTCAAAAATCGTATAAGCTTTCTATAAGTGGAAATTACAATCAACATCCAGAGATTATAGTCTCTTTCATGCTAAACGCAATTACCATGGTGTGATGATTGCATTAAAAGCATGAAATAGACGGGCGACTCTGGTTGTTGACTTAAATGTTCACTCTTATATTTACATATGCTCTGTCCCTAATTCCCTCAGCATTTTTACCGATAGATGTAGTATACCTTGAAACTATATTTTACAGTATATATATATATATATATATATATATATATATATATAATTAGATAGATAGATAGATAGATAGATAGATAGATAGATAAAAGTGGGCAATACGGTCTGATGATTGCATTTAAGCATGGCTATAAACTGGCAACTCTGGCTGTTGACATCAATGACCACTCTTATATTTAGATATGCTCTGTCCCTAATATTAAGCACATTAACCGTAAACGTAGCATACCTTAAAACTATATATATATATATATATATATATGTGTGTGTGTGTGTGTGTGTGTGTGTGTGTGTAGTGCAGAGGATCGGAACGAAAAATCGGGAAGCCGAGTTCGAATTCCAGTTTAATACCCCGCATTCATTTACGCGCTAATACACTTGGGAAAGAAATTAATCCCTCCCTTCCCTCCAATTATGGGCTAAATAATAGGACATATTGTGTTCTATAGCCTTGGCTGGCAATCAGTCTACCGCAGCTTGTAGTGGCAATCTGTTATGAGATAATTGAAAGCCTGTGATCTACTGTCTGCTTTATCTGTGGCATTTTTATGCACTGACTGAGTGTATCAGTCGTTCCAAAAAGTGTGGATTTTTATGCACAAGCCTTCACCACTTTAATTAAATCACATGTGTGGGTCTTCTCGCGGTTTACTTTGGTTTCATGACTGAAACAATTAGGCTGTCAGATCCTCATATATATATATATATGTGTGTGTGTGTGTGTGTGTGTGTGTGTGTGTGTGTGTGCGCGTGCGTGTGTGTGTGTGTGTGTGTGTGTGTAGTCTGTCTATATACACACATATATGTAGTGATTTGCAAAAATCCAACATAGTTTACAAATTCAACTGCTCTTTGGGAG
Organism: Ascarosepion bandense; assembly: GCA_037127315.1. Lineage (NCBI taxonomy): Eukaryota > Metazoa > Mollusca > Cephalopoda > Sepiida > Sepiidae > Ascarosepion > Ascarosepion bandense. The sequence continues at coordinate 2,986,733 of JBBBDQ010028849.1, read as the reverse complement.
ATTATATCTCCAACGCATTATATAATACTTATGTTGGTCACACAACAAATTCACTTTCACAAGGCTTGACACTACATTTAAACAATAATTCTTACATACTAGGTATTTAAAACAACAAGCCTGGTCATATACAAAATTAGTTTTTCCAATGGCTTTCCAAACTAATATTTCTTGTTTTCACTCTCGCGTGGTCATGTGTGATGTCATGAACTATGGTGCGATATTTGCTTTCAGCGTCTTGTATGCGTGAGTTTCTCGTTGCTTCGAAATCTTCCATGTCAACAAAAACAGACTGTCATGATTGTCATTATTGTCCGTGAATTGTCATACTATAATGTAATTTGAAATCTTTGAAAATGGCTTATGTGAGCCGAAAGCTTAGATTGGATTATAAGATAAATTATGTATCAATATTGTGATTTTCTTTCATCATTTAATGATAATGCTTTTAAGATTATCAGACAATATGAAAAAATTTACATAAAATAAATAGACAAAACTTGTCTATATTATTTAATGAAACATGCACCGATTTATTTTTTTTTATTCCTTTGGTTCTTATCTTTTCTGTCTAATTTTTGTTCCTGTTTTGTTACTAACCTAAGTTCTCTACTAGTCGCGCTTGTAATGCACTGTGACTATGATTGTGTAAATTGTTTTTAATTATCAAATTTAGGTTTAACTTATACTAAGTTAAAACTTAGTAAACTTCAGTCACACATTTATTCTTTTTTTTTAAATATTTTAGATAGTACCTTCTATCGACCGGTCTCACATTCCACCCCCTTCTTTTGGACAGGAGTAGAGGTGATCGCCTTGTTTCTTGTTTAGGAAGGGGTTCCCGGTTCATCTCTCTCTTTTTCGGTCTTTATGTCGGTTCGGCTGGAAGCTTTTTGCAGTTGGTGAGTATGGGGGCAATGTCTCTTCATTCTGAGGGTACCGGGTTGGTAGTTTCCTGGTTGCTGCTTCCGACTGGTAGTTAGGAGCCCGAACTCTTGCGTAGCGTCTTGAGAGGCTGCTCTAATCAACAGTTGAATAATATCGGGGTTCCTGTAGTGCCATTTCGCGCATACACGGGCGTCCCTGCATGAATTTCCGATGGGCAACCCCGAGGCCACATTATGCTGCAGGTGGCGTCATTCACCATCCTTCACCTACTACAATTAACGACCATCTGACCCTACTTAAGACCTCTCTCTATCCACAACTATAATCAGCATGAAATTAAACAAACAAAACAGCAAGCCTAAACCAGCTAGTCATAAATCGCCCAAACCTATCTTCGTTTCCTTCACAAACATACGAGGTATTCGCAGTAACTTTAATAGTGTAGAATCATTCCTTCTAACTAACTCACCCGATATCTTAGCTATATGTGAGACTAACCTTGACCCTTCTATCCCCTCTTCGGAGCTGTTCGTTCCTGGTTACCTTCCCCTCTTCAGGAAGGACTCCAATGTCCATATACATGGGCTTGGTGTATATGTCAGCGAACAACTCACCCTAGCCAGGGTCACATCTCTTGAATCCCTTGATCATTCCTTCATGTGCTTCAGTCTCTCACTTCTAAGCTCGGTTAGCTATCTCTTCTTCCTCTACCGCTCCCCCTCCTCCTCTGACTGTACGGTACTTGATTGCATCTCTACTAATATCGATAGGGCCATTTATTCTCACCCATCTGCCCATATATTTGTGTTTGGCGATTTTAACGCCCACCACACCAAGTGGCTTGAAAACTCAGCCACCGACCTTGCTGGGATCCGCACCATGTATTTTTCAATAACCCAAGCTCTAACGCAAGTGGTGGACTTCCCCACGCGTTTCTCTAAAAACCCCAACGGAAGGGACATTTACTCGACCTTTGCTTTACCTCCATCCCAGACTCCTGCACTACCAGGCAACTCTGCCCCCTCGGAAACTCTGACCACGCCGTTGTCTCCGTCAACATCTCAATCCGCACTAACTCTACCCAAGAAAACCAGACCAGCAGAATATCATACTGCTACCAAAGAGCAGACTGGGACTCGTTCAGATACTTCCTCTGCGACGTCCCCTGGAACAACGTCTTCGATCTTCCTGTCGAAGACTGTGCCTCCGAGGTCTCCTCTTGGGTTAAGGCTGGCATCGATGCTTTTATCCCGGCCAGGAAATTCCAACTAAAACCAAATTCGTCCCCCTGGTTCTCACCAGCTTGCTCGGCCGCCATTGCCCACCGGAACCATTTCTTCCGGCTCTATCGAAGCTGCTCGTCGAACCAAAACAGGCGCCTTTTCGCCTCAGCACGGAACAAGTGTAAAAAAAGTACTGAACGAAGCTAAGAGGGCGTTTGCTACCAGAATTAGGCAACGCATAGCATCCTCTAAGTTTGGTTCCAAAGATTACTGGCGTCTCTGCAAAAGCGTGCTCAGCAGGAACAAGACTTCAATACACCCACTAATCAATGAGTTTGAAGTTCTCACCTACCCAGCGGACAAGGTTGAATGCTTTGCCCGTAGATTCTCCACCAATTCAACACTGGACTCGTTAGGAATACCTACACCAGACTTCCCACCCAGAACTAAGGCTCAAATAAATAACGTCCACATTACATCCTCGCTGGTCGCCAAGATAATTGCACAACTTGACCCACACAAAGCGAGCGGCGGTGACGGAATCCCAGTCATAGTACTGAAGAAATGTGCCCCAGAACTCTCCTCTGTTCTCTCTAAACTCTATAACCTCTGCCTATCTGCTTCCTGCTTTCCTGCCTGTTGGAAGTCCTCCTGTGTAGTTCCTATATTTAAGAATTCTGGCGAACCCTCAGACCCCGCCTATTACCGTCCTATTAGTCTCCTTCCGATCTTTGGCAAAGTTTTCGAAGCCATTATCAACGCCGAGGTGATTCAGCATCTCACGGCCAACAGGCTTCTCTCTGACAAACAGTACGGGTTTCGCTTCACCAGGTCTACTGCTGATATGCTAACGACCATTACCGAGTACATATACCGGGCACTTGACAAGAGTGGTGAAGCCTGAACCGTTGCCTTGGATATCTCCAAAGCTTTCGACTGGGTCTGGCATGCTGGCCTCTTGTGCAAACTGCGGAGCTACGGGATAACTGGACATCTGTTTGACCTCATCCAGTCATTCCTCTCTAACCGCACATTGAAGGTGGTATTAAATGGGCATGCCTCCCAAAACTACCATACGAACGCGGGCGTTCCTCAAGGTTCTATCCTAGGTCCCATGCTCTTTCTGATCTACATTAATGATCTCCCCGACGCCATTCGATCCCAAGTTGGCATGTATGCCGATGACACAACAATCTACTCTCGCATCGATCAAAAACCAGGTGTGGACGACAAAGTGAACCTCGCTGCCGTACTTGAAAGGGACCTCCAATCCGTAGTGGCCTGGGGTAGGAAATGGCTGGTAAATTTCAATGCCTCTAAAACGAAGCTGTTATCAACTAACCACCATAGACAATCGCATCTACCTCCCATTAGCATGGGACAGGCTAGCCTCCCAGAGAGTAAAATACTACGCCTCCTTGGCCTTACACTTTCGGCGGACCTCAAATGGAATGTCTATATCGAATCCATTGCTAAATCTGCTGCTATGAACGTCGGTTCTTTGTGCAGGGCCCGGAAGTTTTTCCCACCTGAATCTATTCTGCACATATACAAATCTACCATCCGCCCGTGTATTGAATATTGCTGCCATATCTGGTCGGGTGCCCCTGCTGCTCTCCTTGGGCTTCTTGACAAAATACAAAGTAGAATCTGTAACGTGGTTGATACTGACTTGGCAGACCGGCTGCAACCACTCTCTCACTGGCGTGATGTGGCTTCCCTGTGCCTCTTCTACAAGTACTTTTATGGCTTCTGCTCCGATGAGCTTAGATCACTAGTGCCGCCTAAGCACGGATTTACACGAGATACTAGATTAGCAACTAGGTCCCACCCTTTTACAGTTAAACAAATAAGATGTAACCGTAAATTCTACTCCAACAGCTTCTTTTCTCGCACTTCCCGCCTGTGGAACTCCCTTCCACAAGTCTGCTTTCCCGACAGCTACAATCTCCAGGTATTTAAATGTAGGGTCAATAGACACCTCCTATCACACTAACTCCCAATTATTCTCAGAACACTCTCATCTACCCAACCCTCATTCTCGGTATCCTTACCCGCCTATCACCCACCCTCTGACATTTCCTATATTTAATCATCCTTTCTCCACTCTATGTAGCCCCCTGCGCACTAGTGGCAGTGACATGCCTTGCTCGGGGTGAAACGCTTATAAAAAAAAAATATATATATATATATATACAGTCATCTGCAGAGAGATCTGTTGCGCTGTATCACAGCTCATCCGTGCGGCTAGACTCCGATTGCTTTTAACCCAGGATTGAAACTCGACCAAAGTGGACGTCAGTTGGCGATTCTACCTCTGGGCCATTGCGCACGGTAGAAGAAGGCGGTCTTTTTTAGCATGTATATTATTATTATACACGCCTAATAGCCAGCGTGCTTTAATTCATTAGTGAATGAGCGATGCGTACATGTCAGGGTAGTTACTGTTTTTCAAAGTCTACAATTCTTCCATATATATATATATATATATAGTCAACATATATATATATATAGTCAATTTTTGATACCCTTTGATGTATGGTCCGTCTACGAAACTCTGGAGTGTTAGTAGAGCATATTGCTGAAATCACCTTTCAGTTAGTAGTACAAGCTCCAAATTTAGTATACATGTGCTTCAGGTCTTCATCTGTTATAAAAGTACGTTACCCACGTTAAAATCAAAATGGCTATTATTTTGGAAGATGGCCACTATTTGAAGTGATATAAATCTATTTTTAAGCTGCTGACCAATGTTGAATTTTCATACTGCCACTCAGCACCGCAAGGAGAAGACTGATTTTCCTGTTTGAAAAGGAGCCGTGAGAACAGACGCCAATCATTTTTGAGTACTTGCTGCTTCATGTCGCCAGAAGTTGCGAAAGGGGCCTGCTTTGTTTATTTTTTGAGCTTATAAAAGGAATATCTGTCCATCAGACGCTTGAAAAATTCTCGGAAGTCAACTTTACCTTTCTGAAGATAAGTCCTTACAAATTAAGCAGTACTGGGATTTATAATGATTTTTTAGTCCAATGTAAATAGGTCTTTTGATTATTCTTGAGAAGAATTGCCCAGATCCTTTATTTCACCAAACAGGTTTTGGATCTTGTCAGAAAAGGATTTCTGAAATAGGTTGGTTTGATCATGGTGTGTGGTATCTACATTTGCCACTTTGGCCAGTAACGCCAATTCATACTGTGAAATACTAACTTCTGGTTCATCAACCCACTCAGTGCAGCTGAATCTTCAGTAAGCCAAATAGCATTAAAATCACCTTTTACTACTGGATTGACATGTTCATCAGCTTGGTCAATGGCAAAGCCAAAAAACTCTTTGTTAGTTTTGTGTACCACAAACTTTCCCTGTTGAAAGTCATTAAAGACCTCAGCGTGGGTGTGTACCAAAGTGACAATGTCTCTAAGATAGATGGGAAGCCATTTGTCAGTTCACATTGTTGTTTGCAAACAACAAGTGTTTTAGAGCAGCCGGAGTTTCACAATACAAACCAAAGTTGACCTTTCTGAAAGACATGATCAGCGAGAACATTACTAATTCCATTGACCCAGAATTGAAATTGAGGATTCTTTTCTGCTTGTGTTACACCAGTCATCAAAAGTCAGTGCTTCTTCATTCTCTTCTACACAATGATTTTCATTTGTTTTTTGGAGCATGTAGAGTCAACAAAATGTAACTTGTTACATATGACGTGTTCTTGTAAAGAAAGAAAAAAACTCTTCCATTCCAGAAGAAGCCACCCCAGACTTTACAAGAGCACTAGTCTACCTACTGCTTTGAAGTAAGGTTTCATTACACTTTAGATTTGTGATTTCTCTCTCTTTGGAACGCCTGTGTGGCAGCACCTTCTTTGCATTTGGAAAAGTAGTTACTTGAAAGAAGCTGGTCAGTTGTAGTTGCCCCAAACCTCAGTTAAAACTTTATGTTTGCTCTATGCTCAGTCATGAAAAACACTGCAGCAAAGCTGGAGGTAATAGTCCATTTACTAAAGTTTCCCGAATATTGACCTTGTATTTACATTTGTGATAAAGTATGTGCTTACACAATATCTTGGCAGCTTTGAGGAAAATGATGATATCAGATTAGGTTGACACTTCTGACATGACAAAATCTATATCCTTTTTGAATGTTAGATAAACATCACGTCCATTATTGTAGGTTTCCAACGAAGGTATTTCTGCCAAAAGCTTTTCTTTCAGCCTAGTAGAGTTCACATCAGGTATATCTGTTCCAAATTGTTCAAGTCTTTCCTTGTAAAGACTCACCAAGTTAGAAAGTCGAAACGAAAGAGGACCATAAATGCTGTTTATTGTCTTAATGACATAGGTAAGAAGTTCAGAGAACACCAACAGAAAAACTTTCTTTTCTTAGGATGACTGGACTTTTTCTTTGTTCTTGGATACAATGTGTGCCCTCTCTGTCTATAATACAGAACTGTTAAGCTAGAGTACCTGTATTTCAGTTTCAGGTCAACCACACCTCAACCACTTAAGACAGACAAACTTTCCGTCATTAAGATTGCGAGCACATTCATTAAGCTTCTCATTTAACTGCCTTGTCATGGCTTATCGCAACTTTGACTTTGGTTGTAGCTTTTTACACAGAAAACACCGTTGCACTTCCATGTTAGTTCTTGACATTATTGAGTGATCTTCTTTTAGATCATTTTGAATATCAGCGGCTCTTTTAGTGGCACGCACAAGATTATAGTTATCATGTGCCCTGGTTGTGCTTTAACATCACACTTATTCACATAATGCAATAGACCTCGACCGTATCACCTCAATACATGATCACAGACGTTACCCAACAATATCTGTGATAATTTTCTAAGACAGCTATAAAAGTACTTATTGTAAGTCATATAATATCCACCATCTTGAAAACTGATAACTAATCTTGAATATTAGTGCCAAAATATACTTCTGCAGACAAAATTATCTTCTATTTAACATTTGGATCAATAGCACGTTACTGTTTATAGATGTTTTGTACTGAAAACTCTTTTTCATATTTAATGAGACGACTGTCTTGGAATATGGCGGCCATTTTGTTATTCAATGTTGGTAAAGTATTTTTTAAGGGAATGGGTCCTGGAGCACATGTATACCAAATTTAGAGCTTGTACCATCAAGTGAAAGGTTCTTGTGAAATAGTAACTTAATTTTCCCCACTATCGGGATGCTGAAGATTACATCGATCAGCTAACGTAAAAGATTTTACCTATTTATAAATTCTCTCTCTCTCTCTCTCTCTCTCTCTCTCCATATATATATATATATATATATATATATAATGGCATGAATTAATAAATATAGATATGAAAATGTACATATGTATTGTATTATTAATCAGTTGTTAATAGAACAGTGCTTAATCTATGAACATATATATATATATATATATATATATATATATATATATATATATATATATATTATTCTATGTCTATGACCCGACTCGGAGTTTCATGCGTTTTGCAATCATCATGACAGTTTAATACATTTGAATTTAAGTTTACTCGATATTCATAGGAATTAAATCTTGTAAAGTTACAGCTTTTTAATAACAAGATTAACAATTTAAATATTTTAAGATTACATGTATATAAAAATTAAAGTTTAAATTTAAAACTAAAATTTAAAAGGTAGCAAAAATTAAAGGCGTTTAATTCATAGTTGTTAAAAGTAATTTTGTGGTAAAAAGAAAATAAAGAATAAAAAAGAAAGAGAGAAAGAAAGGAGCAAGCGTATAAAAGAATCTATATCAATCTGAGTATTAGAATTTAAGTATTTTTCTATGACAGCATGTGGTCATTAAATGACTTTTTTGTGAAGCAAATTAGAATTATAGATATTGTTTAAGATGACAAATTTTTCTAAAAGTCATAGATTATATCTATCTCCTTTTCCATTGTAAGGTTTAGATTTAGCTACAATATTTAGTAATAATTGATTTCTTGTTTTTTTAATTTCCAATAACACATGAATAAAGCAGTACTTTCGTTTTATTTAAGATAAGATTTAACAACCACATGTTGTTTAAAGACACCATGTGGTTGTTAAATCTTATCTTCCACCTGTTTAAAGTGCTTCCGAAGTAAAATTTAACATTATTATTATCTGCATGAATTCGAGCTCTATAAATAATACTTTCGAACAGACATTGGCCATTCAATGGACAGGTTTTATATTTTTGGCAGTTGCAATTATTTTAAAACCTTCATTGTCCCTGTTAGTTGGGTGACCGATGTTGTTTTTGTGGACTATTTATTTGTTTGATATCATAGAATTATGTTGTGAAATATATTTTTCTATGTTCTTAACACAACTATAGCTGACTTTAAATCCCATACACAAACAGAAATATTATCCATAAAAAGTAAAATAAAGGATATAAAAAAACAATACAAAGATGTAAATTCATTAGACCTAATATTATAAACTACAATAAAAATTAAATAAATTAAAATAAAATGTAAAACAAAATAAATATAATAAATATAGAACAAATAAAAAACAAAAATAAAATGATAATAATAAATCTAAAATAATAATAAAATAATAGAAATAAAATAAAATAGTAAAAATTAAAATAGTATAATAAATGCATGGCGAAACATACTGAAAGTAATTATCGAGTGCAATAAGAATATTTAAGCCAATAAATACATCAAAAATTGTCGTAGAAAATAAAGGTAAAATAGCATACGAAGAAAGAAGAATTTATAAAGATATTAAGGTTAATACTATAAAATGTTAACAATTATTATAGTTTCATACCTTAGATTTGGTGATACTAGCAGGATTGTAAGATTAATCCTTTAATATGTTTACAATTTACTGTAGTTTGATGGCTTTTATTTAGAAATATGTCACTTTTCATGTACTCTATAATTTCCATTTTCTCTTGCAGGTAGAGCAAACATGCTTAATTCACCGATCTAGAGATTCTAGCTTGTCTGAGAACTTTTCGTTTAACATTAAGCATTTTATTCTCCTCTTTTAACTTCCAAAAATATTTCTTAAATTAGGTCATATTTCGTTTGTCGTTATTAGTAAAGAATGAATGCTGATTTAAAAATGATTTTTAAAATGGTTTGTTGTATTTCCAATATAAACTTTAATACCAATTGGATTTTCTACTGATGAGATAGAGAACATATAGACTAGGAATTTACTTAACAACTTGTTAAATAAAGGGCATTGGTCGGGATTTCTGCAAATGCATAGGTTGTTACTATTTGAAAAAATAAGATCTGTAGTAGAATTACTATTATTATTGTTATGTAATTTCAATATTTTAATGTTACGTAATTTAATTATTTTTCTAAATTATTAGTGCAACTATAACCAAGGTTTAGAATGTTCTGATTGAAATTTTACTTAAAAAATTATTTTTACGAAAATGTTCATCAGTTAATTGAAGACATTTATGTTCTAGTTTAATTTTGACTAATTGATTAAAAAGATTAAACCATATGATTTTTTCTATTTTTCTTTATTGAACAACTAACCTCTTCCACAAAATTAATAACAGAAGATATAAACCCACTATCCCTAAGATTTTTTTTTTCAAATAGATTGATGTGTTTTGAGTATTTCTTTGCTAGAGGAGTATAGGTTGATGCGTCGTTCAACCGATGATGGAATATTTTTGGTAACATATGGTGGGTGATTAGAGCTAGGGTTTATATAAATTCGGCTAATATTGTTTGTCATGTATTGTTGAAAATTATTGAAAATTAATTTTAACGTTATATCTAAGAAGTCAACTTGTTTTATATTAGAATTAGTAATTAAAACCAAAAGTTTTAAAAACTGTATGAATTAATTTTCTAAGTTTATCAACCTTACTTCCAGTAGATTTATGTATTATCATGAGTCCATCATCTCTATAAAGCCCTATATTATCTAAATTAATATCTTCATATACAGTGAGATTGTACAAAAGAAACAATTCAACTAAGCCCGAAGACTCTGCAAAATCCAGAGCTACCATAGATAAATCAAAATTATTAGTCGAATTTTAATCCACTATTCATTATCGGGAATAAGGACCGATTTTCTGCAGTTAAAAAAATGCAAATTTCATCTTTTGAAATGTTTGAATAAAATTCATCTAATTTCAGTACCAGTGAAAGAGATTCTTAATATAGATGGATAAAAGTACACGATATCATGTTGAAGAAAATTACAATTGTTTTTGTCATCGATGTTCTTAAACCAGTCGATTACTTTAGAAGTACCACTCCACTGTATAAGTTTAAACTGATTTTTATTTGCATATTTATTCGTTCTAATATTACTTTACTTATTTCACCAATCTGTGATTTAGTTGATTTGATAATTCTAGAGAGCAATTTTCGTTGAAAGTAAGGTTTGTAATCTTTCAATAATACATAAGCCTCTTTCCTAGTGATTTTTGCAACACTAGCACTGGTTTTTAATTTGTCAGTGATTAGATTATCCAAAAGGTTGATTGTATCAATACAATTTTTTTATAGCTATTCATTAACTTTTTCTTTATTAGGGCTTTGTATTCTTTGGGATTCATTTTATTCAATTAGAAGTTTTATCTGATTTCACGAAAATCAGATTAGATTCCTTTATATTCCGAACCACTGCGTCCTAGTGTTTTTGATTTTTGTTTTTACATTTATGGAGAGTGATATTATTTATAATATCAAATAAAACACTCTCAAAGTTAAGAAGTTTGTCAATGAGAGGCGCAGTTTTTAGATTTTTAAATCCATACGCATCATTAGTGTTAGGGAAAACGATTGTCTTTAACAAAAAAATGAGCTTTCAATCTCATCCATCGTATAAAATCCTTAGTCTTTAGCACTAATCTTTGAAAGAATTCTTGTTTGTTTTGAATAGGAATATTTTTCAGCAAAATGTCAAAATTAACTTTAACGATGTTCAAATTTATATTAATGGCAAGAGTGTTCCATCTTAATAAGAACAAATTATCTAAAAATAATTTTTTTAAAATAAATGGAAGAGTTGTCTTCATATAAACAAATGAAATTTTGAAAAATAAAATCGTTTATTATCATCACTGTTAACTACCTGATGAGACATTGTTCATTCAATGTCGAAATAAAATGTGTAATTTTGTAGTACTTTGTAGTTTTTCACATGCTTTCCCATAATAATTAATAATAAATATTAATTGCTCTATTTTTATATTGATGACTCTTTTAAATTAATGTTTTGAACGTTGCAATTTTAATCTAGGTTCTTATTCATTTTGAAATATATTCATATATATATATATATATATATATATATATATATATATATATATATATATATATATGGTTAAATAAAATTAAATTAACAATACATTGTGACACGGAAATTTCTATGTTTCGAGATTTTGATCTATTCTTCAGGCAACGTTTGGTGTTAGTTGTGAAAATGATTTTCATAAAAATCATTTTCACAACTAACATCTAACATTGCCTGAAGACGAGATAAAAATCTCGAAACATAGAAATATGATTATATTATGCTCTACAATATTTATTGTATAAAGCACTTTTTTGAAAAAAGTAAATGCCAGAGAACTCAAACTGATAAAATCTTGGGTCCTATTTACCGATATAACTGAAATAAGGTATAAATATTCTATTGTAAAATTTGATAAAATAATAAAACAGATTATATATATATATATATATATATATATATATATATATATATATATATATATATATATATATATATATATATATATATTATACTATACTATACTATAATTTAAATCTTGCAAATGCCGTCTATCGAAAAAATTATTTAAACAATTTCTTATCATTTCTGCTTTTAAAACAAAAGTTTTCTTTATCAATCGTCTACCAGAACCATTTTCCTCTTTCCATTTTTTTAGGATGACTTATGCTGACATCCAGGAGAGTGGAATCAGGTCTATTGCTCCTTTTATATGTTTGTAGATCATTGATAAAATCCAAAAATAAATTTGCAGTATCGTCTCGACCTGGCATCCCAGCTTCAGTCACTTTTTCACCGCCATAACATTACTTCCTTCTGCTTTTTGTATAAAAACTTTCATGGTTATTGTTCTGATAAATGCTCTTCCGTGTTGTCTAGACTGCGAGTTTAAGAGTAGTACTAGATTATCGGAAAGATATCGTAATTCTACTGTTGAAATAGCTAGAAGTAGCCATAAGTTTTATGCTAGCAGTTTCTTTCATTCCTACATCTGGATTGTAGAATTGTCTTCTTGTCAACTTGAATATTCAAAAATTTCCATTTTAATCTTTTGTCGTCTTATTTCCACTTCTTTTATTTTTCTCGTTCCTTAATAATTATTTTCTATGTTTTGAGTAACCACTCATGTTTTAGTAAATTTATTGAACTTACTTGGGTGAAATGGTTTAGAAAGTTGTACTTTGCGATTATTAAAGTTTCTGTAAATTTCCTGTTGTATAATATTAAACAAATGAAATAATATTAAGAACAACAAAATTTATAGTCTTATTAAGTCAAACAATTTTATAGCAGGGAATATTTTAATCATTTTGCAACCCTGGAACATAATCAATCATTGAAGAAGTAAGCCTTACCAGCAAAGAGCCAATACCAATAATATCCAGCAGTTTCATCTTGTTGGGTAAGAAGCTGCCAAGAATCCCTCGATTCAAAGTATTTTAAAGCAATGCGAACCTGAAAAGATGAAAATAAACATTACTATTTTAGAAAAATGCATCCAGAAAAGGATAAGAAATCGAGTAAGAAACGCCAGGAATTAAAAATCAATAAGGCCTTATGCAGTTTCAGCAACTACTCGTTTTCCAGTACACGCTTTTTCTACGGCGTCTAGCTAATCTGTATTACAGGCGCCTGCTAAACTCATACAGCAAATCTATGGCTTATAATGCAATTAAGCTGAACTAATTCTCGTTATATTTTCTACCTATGTAGTTATGTATTAAGTTAAGCTTTTTTGGGGACAAAAAACTACAAATATTGAAACCCATTGCAGTTTGATTTTAATAATGTAACGATAAAACGTGATTAATGCGGCAAATGGGGATTAAATAATCAAATAATTTCAGTTTTTCTCGGACGATCTTACGACTAGACATTCAAAAAGGGCATGAGAAAAACATTGATTTTTAAAATACGTGAGGATAAAATTCACGAAACGCTCTGACTTGGTCAGTTACCTTGATGATACTCAGGTATCGGAGTGTAAAAGCTGTGATGTACAATATAAGTTCTGCACAATTTAAATAAGTGTAGAGTGAATCAAAATAATTGCGAATACCTGAGGCATAAACTTTTTTTATTTCTTGCCATAATATTCCTGTTAAAAATAAAGAGAAAAACCGGTAAGTTTAGTTCAATTAGAAAATAAGATAAATAGAAAAATGTATTTACCCGCAATCATAGGTTTGACACAAGAACACAATGTGGAGGTAATAAAAGTAAAGTTAAATAATGAAAAGCTGACTGAATTACGATAATTGAAACTTAGAATCAAATCGAAAGATGACATAAATGAAGAAAAAAATGAACGAACGTAAGAAATAAAATCCGTATATCATGCTGTATTAGCTAAATATTTTAGACTCAAACCTTTATACTAAACCCTTAGAGGTTGATCACCTTATTGATGAGATTAGATTGAAACAATAGTACAATAAAAAATGAATAAATCCGAAATTATGTGGAAGTTATTCCATGGCTTATATGGAAATTATGCAACGTAAGAATTGAAGAGTGAAACTTTCTTAATTCAAATTTCCTGTGTTAAACTGTGAGGTATATTACGATTTATTTGTTATATGTGTATTTTTCGTTTTTTTTTTTCGTTTTGTTTTTTTCCTCACTTTTTGGCGTTTATGCTTCATTTGGAGTTTAACTATGTTAAAACTTAGTTAACTCTCCACTTCTGGAAGTTTGTGTTTTTTGCGTGTCTTTTTTTTTTTTTTTTTTTTTTTGAATAGGAGTAAATAGGTCACACTATCGCCCGGTCAATACACCTCCAACGTCTATTGAACTGGAGTAGATGTGGTTTCCGGTTTTCTCTTCTCTCTCTTCAGACCTTGGTATTTGTGCTTCCGTGAGTTTCCTGCGATCTGGCCGGTTGGTGGCAACGGCTCATCACTGTGAGGGTACCGGGTTGGCAGTTTCCTGGTTACTGCTTCCGACTGGTAGTTAGGAGCCCTAACTCTTGCGTAGCGTCAAGAGCGGCTGCTCTGATCAACAGTTGTATAATATCGGGGTTCTTGTAGTGCCATGTCGCGCATGGATAGGTGTCCCTGCAAGCGCTTTCGGTGGGCAACCCCGAGGCCACACCTTGTTGCAGCCCTAGCCAGTTTCCCTCCCAGCACAGATCGTGGAAAATGACCGCCTGTATCTTCTACCCTAGCTCCTTTTCTACAAACAGAATCATGACTAAACAAATCAGAAATGACCCTAAACCAGTTAAATCCAAACCACCTAAGCCCATTAACCTCTCCTTCACTAATATCCGAGGCATTCGTACTAACTTTCCTAGTGGAGAAGCGTTCCTGCATGAAAAGTCCCCTGACATCCTTGCGCTCTGCGAAACTAACCTCAACTCAGCTATTCCCTCCTCTGACCTCTTCATCCCTGGTTATCTTCCCCTTTTAAGGAAGGATTCCACTGTCCACATGCATGGGCTGGGTGTTTATGTCAGCGAACACCTCCCCATAGCTAGGGTGACTTCACTCGAATCTATTGACCACCAATACATATGTCTCCGCCTGTCTCTCCTCAGTTCGGTTAGTTACCTATTCTTTCTTTACCGTTCTTCCTCCTCTCCTGACTGCTCCCTACTAGATAGCAATGCTGACGACATAGATAAGGCTATTTCCTATCAGCCATTCGCCCACATATTTGTATTTGGAGACCTCAATGCCCATCACTCTGAGTGGCTTGAAAACGCCGTTACTGATCCGGCGGGCAATCACGCCATGAACTTTGCTATTTCCCAATCCCTTACGCA
Organism: Ascarosepion bandense; assembly: GCA_037127315.1. Classification (NCBI taxonomy): domain Eukaryota; kingdom Metazoa; phylum Mollusca; class Cephalopoda; order Sepiida; family Sepiidae; genus Ascarosepion; species Ascarosepion bandense. The sequence continues at coordinate 2,971,608 of JBBBDQ010028849.1, read as the reverse complement.
AGTGGTGGACTTCCCCACTCGCTTCCCAAGCACTCCCTCGGGTCATTCCTCACTGCTAGATATATGTTTCACCTCTGCGCCTGACGCCTGTCAAGTCTCGCAGCTTTGCCCTCTCGCCAACTCCGACCACGCTGTAGTCTCTCTCAGTATTTCTTCCCAATCTCACTCCTCCCAGGAGCCCCCTACTTATAGGACCTCCTACCTCTAACAAAAAGCTGACTGGGATGCCTTTCGCGATTTCCTCTGTGACGTCCCTTGGGGAAAAGTGTTTGACCTATCAGTTGATGACTGTGCCTCTGAAGTCTCGTCATGGGTGAAAGCTGGCATTGATGACTTCATACCCACCAGGAAGTATTGCTTAAAACCTCATTCCTCTCCGTGGTTCTCTCCGGCCTGCTCAGCCGCCATTGCCCACAGGAACCATTACTTCCGTCTATTCCGGAGACAGCCAACTGATCACAATAGGCGCCTGTTCACATCTGCTCGCAATGAGTGCAAGAGAACCCTAAATGACGCCAAACAGTTGTTTGCTGAGAGAATACAACAGCACATAGCTGACCGCAAGTTCGGCTCCAAGGGCTACTGGAGGATTTGTAAACGAGTGCTCAACAATAGTAAATCCTCAATACCTCCTTTAATCCATGGATTTGGGGTTCTCACGTCATCTGCGGACAAAGCTGAGTGCTTTGCCTACAGATTCTCATCCAACTCCACATTCGACTCGTTCAGAGTACACCCATCCGACTTCCCTATTAGAACTGAGGCCAAACTGCACGACGTATATATTACCCCGACAGTAGTATCCAGAGTAATTTCAAAACTTGACCCCCATAAGGTCTGTGGAGACGATGGAATCCCGGTGATAGTCCTTAAGAGGTGTGCTCCTGAACTTTCCCCTGTCCTCTCTAAACTATTTAACTACTGCCTTTCTGCTTCCTGCTTTCCTGCATGCTGGAAATTCTCTTCAGTCGTTCCTGTATTTAAGAATTGTGGTGAACCCTCGGACCCATCCAACTATCGCCCTATCAGTCTTCTACCGATATTCGGGAAAGTATTCGAGGCTATAATCAATGCTGAAATAGTTCATCATCTCACCGCCCAGAAACTGTTCTCCGACAGGCAATATGGATTCCGCTTTGCCAGGTCCACGGCCGACCTGCTAACAACCGTAACGGAGTACATGCTACAGGCCCTTGATGAGTCTGACGAGGCTCGCGCGGTTGCTCTGGACATCTCCAAGGCTTTCGACAGGGTTTGGCACTCTGGCCTCCTATGCAAGCTACGGGGTTACGGTATTACCGGGCGCCTGCTTGACCTAATCCAATCTTTCTTAAATAACCGCAGAATGAAGGTCGTTCTGAATGGGCGTGCCTCTTCGTCCTACAGCACGAATGCTGGTGTCCCACAGGGCTCTATCCTGGGCCCGACGCTCTTCCTTATTTTCATCAACGACCTCCCAGATGAGATCAAGTCCCAAGTAGGCATCTACGCAGATGACACTACAATATACTCCCGCACCAGTAAGAAACCTGTCGTGGCGGACAAACATAATCTCGCTGCTGACCTTGAGCGGGATCTACACTCTGTGGTGAACTGGGGCAAGAAGTGGCTTGTCAACTTCAATTCATCTAAGACCAAGCTGTTGTCTGTCAACCATTACAGGCAACCTCTCGTGCCTCCTATAAGCATGGACCAAGCGATTCTCCCTGAGAGTAATACACTACGCCTCCTCGGACTTACCCTGTCCTCAGACCTCAAATGGAACCACTATATTGAATCCATAGCAAAATTTACTGCTAAGAAGGTAGGGTCAAAATGTCTATCCAAGATGTTTTTTCCACCTGAATCCATCCTGCATATATACAAGTCAACCATCCGTCCGTGCATGGAGTACTGCTGCCATTTATGGTCAGGTGTCCCTGCCGTTCTTCTCAGTGTTCTTGACAAGCTCCAAAGGAGAGTCTGTAATGTGATAGGTACTGATCTGGCGACTCGACTGCAGCCACTTCCCCATCGTCGAAATGTGGCCTCACTTTGTCTGTTCTATAAATACTTTCATGGCTTCTGCTCGGACGAGCTTAAGTCACTGATGCCTCCTCAACAGGTGTTTACTCGTGCAACCAGACTGGCAACTGGGTCCCACCCATTCACAGTCAGGTTAGCCAAATGCAGACGACAATTCTACTCCTGCAGCTTCTTCTCTCGCACTTCCCGCCTGTGGAACTCGCTCCCGTATTCTTGCTTTCCTGATGGCTACAACCTCCAGAAATTTAAATGCAAAGTCAATACTCATCTACTAACCATTGGACTCTAGCTCTCTCCCCACCCCTGTATAACCTTCCCTTTCTCTCCACCTATGTATCTGTCATCGCACCTGCTTTCTATTGTTCCTTTCTAACTAGTTTGTACTCCTCACTCTTTTCTAATTAATCTTTTTACATTTATGTAACCCCCTGCACATCAGTGGCGTTTCCGCCTTGCTCGGGGTGAAATGATTAAAAAAAAAAAAGTAAACTAAAAACAAAAAAACAACAAAGAACATTCGCAGCACTTAATAACAAACACTTAGTTCAACGCCCTTAGCTAATAGAGGTTATTGTTATAGGCTCACTGTGCGATATTATATCAGAAGCTTAAATACATTTAACTTATATAAGAAGTTTATGCGGAAAATTCATGGACTTTTCGTGATTTTGCCAGTACAAACGGAAGGGTATATAAAGCTGATCTTCATTGTTACCCTTAATACCCAGTTTACTGAGTCAGTCTGTTAATAGGCTTCATGCCATTTTATTTTGCGAAATATGCGATGGACTACTGTGTTCGAACGGATCTTTGAAATAGATGATAAATTCTTGCATGATGCCTTTATAAAAATGTGCATGAAACGTAGGTAAACCTTTTTTCCTAATCATTTCACCCCAAGCAAGGCAGAACTGCCACTGATGCGCAGTGGGGTTACATATAAGGTGAGGGATGAGAAAGAGGAACAAGTTACAGGAGAGAGAATGAGTAAGAAAAGGATGAGAATACAGGTGTGAAGAGAGCTGCATGTACGTGGATTAGAAAGGAAGAAGGACATGATACAAGGGGTGTCAGAAAAGGATGTGAGTCAAGAAGATAAGAGATGGTAATTGACTTTGCATTTAATCTCATGGAGATTGTAGCTGTCAGGGAAGTAAGTATACGGAAGTATACAGGCGAGAAGTGCGAGCAAAAATCTGATGGAGTAGAAGTTGCGGTTACATTTGATTGGTTTTACTGTAAAAGGGTGGGACTTGTCCGCTAGTCTAGTTGTTTGAGTAAATTCATGCAAAGTGGGCATCAGGGAGCTAAGCTCATCGGAGCAGAACCCGTGAAAATATCTGCAGAAGAGACAGCGGGAAACCACTTTACGTCGGTGTTAAAATGACTGGATTTGAGCTACCAGGTCGGAATCATTCACATAACAGATTCTTTGTTCGATTTTGTTAAGAAGCCCGAAAGAGTAGCCGGGGCACCTGACCAGATGTGAGTGCATAATTCAATGCAGCGGTGAATGGTAGATTTATATATGTACAAGATGAATTTAGACGAGAAAAACTTCCGGGTCCTACAAAGTGAACCAACCTTCCAAGCTATGGATTCAATGTCGTCATTCTACTGATAGATTTAGGCCAAGGAGGTGCAGAGTTTTGCTTTCAGGGAGACTAACCTGATTCATTCTGATGGGGGTAGAAACGGTTGTCTATGATGGTTAAAGAATAGCAGCTTCGTTTTGGAAGCATTAAAATTTATTAACCAGTTCTTACTTCACTATACCAGAGATTTGAGGTCTTTGAAGGATCAGCAGCGAAGTTTGCTTTGTTAGCCTCGATAGATTTTTTATCGAAGCGGGAGTAAATGGTTGTGTCGTCAGCGTAAATTCCTTGGATCTGATTATATCAAGGAGATTGTTGATGAAGATCAGAAAAAGCGTAGAACCTAGAATAGAGCCGTGAGGGATACCTGCGTTTGTATGATAGTATCTGGAAGTATTCCTATTCAATACTATCTTCATTATGAGATTTGAAATAAAAGACTGGATTAGGTAAAACATTCATCCTGTTATACCATAGCTCTGTAGTTTGCATAGAATGCCAGCATGCCAGACTGTCAAATGCTTCGGAGATATTTAGTGCAATATATTGATCTTCGTCGTTCTTATCGAGAGTCTGGTATATATACACTTTGATGATCATTAACATATCAGAAGTAGTCATGGTGAAGCGAAAAACATACTGTTTATCTGTGAAAAGGCTGTGTACTGTGATATGTTGAGCCACTTCAGCATTAATAATAGCCTTGTGCACTTTGTCAAAAATTGGTAGGAGGCTGATAGGGTGATAATTAGAGGGATCTGAGTATTCTCCAGTGTTCTTAAATACAGCAACTACAGAGGAGAACTTACAGCAGGCATGGAAGCAAGACGCAGAAAGGAAGTAGTTGCACAGTTGGGAGAGGACAGAGGAGAGTTCAGGGGCACATTTTTTCAGGACAATTATTGGGATTCCGTCACCTTCGCTCACCTTATAATCGTCAAGCTTTCAAATTATGTTAGAAACCAGCGCGAGAGTAATGTGAACATCACTCAATTGAGCCTCTGTTCTAGGTGGGAAATCTTGTACTAGATTGTAGTTTGTACATGTTCGTAAGTAAAATCTACAGAAATAAAAATGTACTTGTCCGTTTGTTAATATCCACTTCTCTAGAAAACGGCTGCCCTAATTGTTTTGAAAATATAATATAGCATTTCAATCGTATACGGGCATGTTTTTATATACCTTATAATAAAAAATATTACAATATTAAAAATATATATACTTTGCAAAGTCGATTACAGCCGATGAGAGCCGAACCAAAAAGAAATTCATTTTCAATACGGACGCATTTACAGAAAACTTAATTGTTGGAGTTTCAACCCTTAGATTTTATAATTCTAGCAAGATTCTAGGGTTAATTTTTTAATATATTTACAATTTACTGTAGTTACATTTTTCTTTTAATCGTATCACCCCGAGCAAGGCGGTAACGCCACTGATGTGCAGGGGGCTACATAAGAGTAAAAAGAGTAATTAGAAAAGAGTGAAGAGAAAGATGAACCAGTTAGAAAGGAGCAAGAGAAGGATGGGAATACAGGTGTGATGACAGTTGCAAAGGTGGAGAGAAAGGAAAGGATATACGGGGTGGTGAAGAAGGAACTAGAATCAAGTGGTAAAGAGATGAGTATTGACATTGCATTTATATTCCTGGAGATTGTAGCCGTCAGGAAAGCAATAATATGGAAGCGTGTTCCACAAGCGAGAGAAGAAACGAGAGAAGAAACTGCAGGAGTCGAATTCTCGTCTGCATTTGGTTAATTTAACTGTGAATGGGTGGGACTCAGTTGCCAATCTGGTTGCACGAGTAAACACCTGTTGCAGAGGCACCAGTGACTTAAGTTCTTTGGAGCAGAAGGCATGAAAGTATTTATAGAACAGACAACAGGATGCCACATCTCGTCAGTGGGGAAGTGGCTGTAGTCGAGCCGCAAGTCGATACCTATCACATTACTAATTCTCCTTTGGAGCCTGTCGAGAACATTGAGATGAACAGCAGGGGCGCCTGACCATATATGGCAGCAGTATTCCATACACGGACGAATGGTTGATTTGTATATATGCAGGATGGATTCAGGCAGGAAAAACATCCTGGCCTGACACAGTGACTCAACCTTCTTAACAGTGGATTTAGCTATGGACTCAATGTAGTGGTTCCATTTGAGATCAGAAGAGAGGGTAAGGCTGAGGAGGCGCAATGTATTGCTCTCAGGGAGACTCGCTTGGTCCATGCTTATGGGAGGCAGGTGAGGTTGCCTGTGATGATTGACAAACAACAACTTGGTCTTAGACGCATTGAAATTGACAAGCCACTTCTTACCCCAATTCACCACAGAGTGTAGATCCCTTTCAAGGTCAGCAGCGAGATTATGCTTGTCCGCCACGACGGGTCTCTTACTGATACGGGAGTAAATTGTGGTATCATCTGCGTAGATGCCTACTTGTCACTTGATCTCGTCTGGGAGATAATTTATAAAAATAAGGGAGAGCGTCAGGCCCAGGATAGAACCCTGAGGAACACCAGCGTTTGTGCTGTAGGATGTAGAGGCATGCTCATTCAAAACGACTTTCATTTTGCGGTTATTTAAAAAAGATTGGATTAGATCAAGCAAGCGTCCGGTAACCCCGTAGCTTGCATAGAGGGTCAGAGTGCCAAACCCTGTCAAAAACCTTAGAGATGTCCAGAGCAACAGCACGAGCCTCGCCGGACTCCTCAAGGACCTGGAGCATGTACTCCGTAACGGTTGTTAGCATGTCAGCCGTGGACCAGGAAAAGCGGAAGCCATACTGCCTGTCAGAGTAGAGTTTATGGGCAGTAAGATGTTGAACTATTTCAGCATTAATTATGGCCTCTAACACTTTCCCGAAAATTGGTAGAAGGCTGATAGGGCGATAGTTGGATGAGTCCGAGGGTTTACCACAGTTCTTGAATACAAGAACGACAGAATACAGGAACCACAGAAGAGAACTTCCAGCATGCAAGAAAACAGGAAGCAGAAAGGCAGTAGTTATACAGTTTGGAGAGGACAGGGGAGAGTTCAGGAGCACACCTCATTAGGACTATCACCGGGATTCCATCGCCACCGCTCGCCTTATGGGGGTCAAGTTTTGAAATTACTCGGGATACTACTGTCGGGGTAATATATACATTATACAGTTTGTCCTCAGTTCTGATAGGGAAATCGGTGAGGATACTCCAGATGAGTCAAATGTGGTTGGATGAGAATCTGTGAGCAAAGCACTCAGCTTTGTTCGCAGATGACATGAGAACCTCAAATTCATTGATTAAAGGAGGAATAGAGGATTTGCTATTGTTCATCACCCGTTTGCATCACCGCCAATAGTCCTTGGAGCCAAACTTGCGGTCAGCTATGCGCTGTCTCATTCTCTCAGCAAACAACGTCTTGACATCTTTCAGTATTCTCTTGCACTCATTACGAGCAGACTTGAATAGTCGTCTATTGCGATCAGATGACTGTCTCCGGAATAGTCGGAAGTAGTGGTTCCTGTGGGCAATGGCGGCCGAACAGGCAGGAGAGAACCAAGGGGAGGAATGAGGTTTGAGACATTAATTCCTGGTAGGTATGAAGGCATCAATGCCAGCTTTCACCCAGGACGAAACCGCAGAGGCACAGTCATCAACTGGGAGATCAAACACTTTTCCCCAGGAGACGTCGCATAGAAAATCGCGAAAGGCGTCCCAGTCAGCTTTTTGGTAGCAGTAGGAGGTCCTATGGATCGGAGGCTCCTGGAGGGAGTAAGAGTGGAAAGAAATATTGAGAGATACAACAGCATGGTCGGAGTTGCCGAGAGGGCAAAGCTGCAAGACTTGACAGGGGTCAGGTGCAGAGATAAAGCATATATCTAATAGAGAGGTGTGTCCAGAGGGAGTGCTTGGAAAGCGTGTGGGGAAGTCCACCACTTGCGTAAGGAATTGGGAAATGGCAAAACCAAGGCTACAGAACCCAATCTGTCCTGTTATTTAATCCATAACAGGATGGAAGAGATGGATTAAGACCCTTCAACAAGGGAACAAGGGATGAGATTCTTAACCTGTTCAATAGACATGGGTGGCGTGTGAACCGAGCGATAGATAGATCTATCTACTCCAACTGAAAAGAAAAAACAAAGTGAGAAGATTGGAAAAGAGAAAGCCGGAAACCACATCCTAAACAGGGAACAAGAGATGAGCCTCTTAACCTGTTCAATAGACATGGGTGGAGTGTGAACCGGACGATAGATAGATAGATCTACTCCAAATAAAAAAAACAAAAAACAAAGTGAGAAGATTGGAAAAGAGAAAGCCGGAAACCACATCCTTATCAGGGAACAAGGGATGAGCCTCTTAACCTGTTCAATAGACAGTTTCTTGTAGGCTCTCAAAACCAGATGATAAGATATATTGAGATTTCTTATAGGCTAATTTTATCCACAATACTCAAAACCAGATGATAAGATATATTGAGATTTCTTATAGGCTAATTTTATCCACAATGCTCAAAACCAGATGATAAGATATCTTGAGATTTCTTATAGGCTAATTTTATCCACAATACTCAAAACCAGATGATAAGATATATTGAGATTTCTTATAGGCTAATTTTATCCACAATACTCAAAACCAGATGATAAGATATATTGAGATTTCTTATAGGCTAATTTTATCCACAATGCTCAAAACCAGATGATAAGATATATTGAGATTTCTTATAGGCTAATTTTATCCACAATGCTCAAAACCAGATGATAAGATATCTTGAGATTTCTTATAGGCTAATTTTATACACAATACTCAAAACTGGCGTGGTTGCCCGCTGAATCAGTAACAGGGTCTTTAAGCCACTCAGTATGATGCGCGTTAACATCTCCGAATACAAATATGTGAGCAAATGGGTGGTAGGAAATAACCTTATCTATGTTGTCAGAAATGCTATCGAGAGGAGGGAGAACGGTAAAGAAAGAAAAGGTAGCTAACCGAACTGAGAAGTGACAGACGGAGACATACATATTGGTGGTCAGGGAATTCAAGTAATGTCACCCTAGCTATAGGGAGGTGTTCATTAACGTAGACCCCCAGTCCATGTATGTGGACAGTGGAATAATTATCTGGGGAAGATAACCAGGGATCGAGAAGTCAGAGGAGGGAATTGATGAGTTGAGGTTAGTCTCACAGAGCGCTAGGATGCCAGATGCCTCTGATTCAATAATATGTCACTTTTCATGTATTTCTATTTTTCTGGATCATTTACCTATCTAGATATTCTTGTCTGTTTAAGAATTTTATTTAACTTTAGGTGTTTTATTTTCTTGATTTAACTTCCAAGAATATTTACGTCATATTTTGTTTATCCGTGTTAGTAAAAGATGAGAAATGATTGTAAAAATGATTTTTTAAAAAGTTCATTGTATTACCAATATAAACTTCAGTGACCATAGGATTTTCTATAGACAAGATAGAGCACAGGTAGACCAGGAATTTAGTCAAACACTTATTAGATAAGGAGAATTGATTAGGCTTTTTACAATTAAAAAAGTTTTTATTATGGGGCAAATTAAAATGAGTCGTAGAATTACTATAGTTATTGTTGTATGATTTCAATATTTTATTGTAATGTAATTTAATTATTTTTTCTAAATTGTTAGAGCAATTATAGCTGAGTTTTAGCTTATTTCTATTGAAAATTTTGCTTAAAGTGTTATTTTTAGGAAAATGTTTATCAACTAATTTAAGAAATTTATGTTCCAGTTTAAAATTAACTCACTGATTAAGTGGAAGATTATACCATACACTTTTTTTGTTACTATTTTTCTTTCTGAAGCCACTATATTTTTTCACAAAATTGATCTCAAATAATCGGTAACCGCTACCCCTAAGAATTTCACGGTAAACTGTTTTGTGTTTTTCGAATATTTCTTTGCTAGAGGAGTGTATGTTAATGCGATGTTCAACCGATGATGGAATATGCTTGATAACAGATGGCGGATGATTAGATCTAGGGGTTTATATAAATTGGGTTAGAATTATTTTTCATGTAAGTTTGGAAATTATTAGAAACTAAGTCTAGCGTTATGTCTTAGAAGTCAACTAGTTCTATATTAGAATTAATAACTACGCTGAGACCAAATGATTTAAAAGCTTTAGGAATTGATCTATGTAAAGTCCTATATTATTTAAATCGATGTCATTAAATGCCGTGAGATTGCATAGAAGAAATAATCCAACTAAATCTGAAGACTCTTCACAATCCAGAGCTCCCATAGATAAATTAAAACTATCAGTTGAATTATTCGTCCATTATTCGTTACCGTGGATAAAAAATGATTTTCTGCAGTTCAAAATTATGTTAATTTCCTCTTTAAAATTGTCTCAATAAAAATCAATGGAAGGGGTTTTTAGATATAGATGGATAAAAATCCACGATATCGAATTGAAGAAAAGTAGAATTGATTTTGTCGCCGATTTTCTTGAACCAGTCGATTACTTCCAAAGTACCACTCCATTGCATAAGTTTGAGCTGATGTTTATTTGCAGTTTTAATCGGCAGTTTTTACTGATTTTACTGATCTCTGATTTCGGGTTGATAATCCTTGTTGTTAATTTTCTGTAGAATTCAGGATTGTGATATTTAACAGTATATAAGCCTCCTTCGTAGTAATTTTTGAAACTCTATCACTGATTTTTAATTTGTCAGTGATTAGTTTCTCAAAATTGTTAATTGTATCGATGTAATTAGAGTGCTCCATGTTGATTTTTTAATCGATATATAACAATGAATGCTCACAACTACAAATACAATGCTAAACTAGCCTCACAAAAATCGTCTAAACCCGTCAACATTTCCTTTACTAACATCTGTGGCATATGTATCAACTTTTACAATGTAGAATATTTCCTCCACGAAAGGTGTCCAGACATCCTAGCTCTCTGCAAAACTAATCTGAACCTTATAATCCCTTCCTCTGATTTCTCGATTGCAGATTACCTTCCGTTCTTTAGGAAGGACTCCATCATCTATATGCATTGCCTGGGAGTCTATGTCAGCAAACATCTCCCTCTGGCTAGGGAGGCTTCTCTTAAATCTCCTGACCATCTATATACGTGTCTCTGTCTCGCTCTACTAAACTCAGCTATCTTTTCTTTCTCTATTAACCCACTTTCTCTCCCGACTGTTCCTTGCTGGACAGTATCTCTGACAACATAGATAAAGCCATTGCCCCTCAACCGATCGACAACATATTTGTGTTCGGTGACTTTAATGCCCACCATGCCAAGTGGCTGGAAAACTCTGTTAATGATCTTTTTAGAATCCACACCCTGAACTTTGCAATCACCCAGTCTTTTACGCAAGTGGTAATCTTTCCCACACGTTTACTTAGTATGCCTGAAGGACAAGAAAAATTAGATCTCCTTTTTTATTTGCATTAGAAGCTGCTTATTTTTGCCGATATAAGTAGTCAATGTTCGAACCGAGATAAAAGACAGAATTAGAATTCTGTTGTAAAGACAGACTTGTCATGAAAAATAGAAAAATTGTCAGTGTGCAAATTTCTAAGAATCAAAAATGATTTTTATTTCCCTTGATTTTGTTTGCTTACACGTTTTCTTTCGGGACCCTACCAGAGATCTAAGGTCAAAAATGGCATCATTTCCCACTGAAAAATCTTCCAAAAAGAAAATAAATAATAACCTAACATCTCAGACATATTACACAGATAAAGCACTTCGTAAGTTGTACTAGTGAGAACAATTTTTTATTTCTTTAAGGCATTGTCTGTCAGGAATCCCTTCAATTAGTCTATAAGTAACTATTCAAATCAAACGCAGGGCCCCAAACACAATTAGAATTATTGATGTCTTCAGGTGCGACAATTGAAATGCTTATGCATTGATAGTTTTTTTTTTTTAAGATCTACAAAGATACAATACAGTCTGCAGAATTTTTGTTATAATCGTGACGCCTCAAGCAAGGCATATTACTGCCCCTGTTGTGCAGGGATTACATAAAAAGAAAATAATGAGAAAGAGTGACAGGTTACAGGGGGTGTCAGGAATTGGGTAAGAGAAGGATGAGCATACTGATGAGAGTGAAGTGGACGAAGAAAGGAGCATGAGAGAGAAGATGCAAGTTAGTGAGATAGGAGATGACTATTGAATTTAGATTTGAATTCTTGAAGATTGTAACTGTCGGGAAAACAAGTAAACGTAAGAATGTAAGTGGTGTTATGTACCAAATACTGTAAGCATGTTGTTAGCGTGTTCTTTTTAGTCTTTATTTTAATGTGGGTGTAAATAATTATATCAGCCATACAACTACGAAACTGACTCTAAGACTTACATTGCATCTTTCTGAACAAAGCTCAATTCGAGCTCATTTAAACACACACGGAGACCTACCAAACCTTATCCGGAAATACTTGTTAACAATACAAATATCATAGAATCATCCACATAGTATAGTCGAAAGCGCTTGGATAAGCAAAGAATTTTGATAATTTTACATGATTTAAGTCCTCAAAAGAAAAAATCGGAAGATCACGTGAAAAATTACGCAAAAACTTAACCATCAAACCTTGTCTGTCATTTTTAATGAAATCTGCATAACAGTGAGATTGCTGCCCAAATATACAATATATTGATTGATTGATTGATTACGTAGATTTTGGTCATAATAAAATTAGACCAGTGCACATTTGTATTAAAATGTGTTCAATACAATTATATTGTACAATTTTTGAAAATTATCTATTTGTAAACTAGTTATTACGCGACCTGGGTTTCTACCATGGGTGGTGTTTTCAGGCGATTTGCAATAACTGATTTACCGTTTACAGTTTGTTTTTTTTTTTGAAGAACGCTCACGTAACGGTGTTTTTTTTTTTAACGCTCACAATCCAGGGAATTTTTGAACGCGCAATTTTTAAAATTATAAGAAATTATAACGTTTTCTTCCATGGTTGTATGAAACCAATAAATATTTTTTCTATGGTTACACTCAGTTATAATTTCTCTTCTTACATTCAATAGTTCATTTTTGTTTGAGAAAAGCATAATCTCTAACATTTTCCTGGCACAGTCTACATGTTTTGCCACCATTGTAAGGCTTGGATTTTTTCACTATACTCCACATTATGTCTGGGTCTTTTCCATATTTAGATTTCAATTTCCACACATGACTAGCCAATTTTGTACAGGTTTTTAAATTTTCTATTTTGAACTACCTGGTCTTAAATATGTCTTTGGTTGATCCAAAATATATTTTATTTTGTCCATTTAAGTCATGTACTTTTGCCTTGTAAATGACTTTCTTTATATTGCAAAGTCCTTAAGCGAACATTTATTTTTGTCCCTGCAGTTGCATTCTTTATTAGTGGTTTCAGTCTGTACAATTCTATCTAAATTTCAGGCGTTTTGCTTTTATGAAACTATCTAAATTCCTAGAACAACTATAACTTAGTTGATTGCGTTTCTATTGAAAATTTTGTTTCGTTCTCAGCCTTTTGGAAAGTGTCTATCAGCTTAAAAAATATTTGTTCTTTTTTGGTCTTTAACTCTAAATTTAATAGTGGGTTAAACCAGATAATGGTTCGTTTTCTATTATCGTTTTTTGTTTGTCTGTTTGAGAATTATATTGTAGAATGTTTTCCAAAACTTCCCTGCTACGAGAGCGTTAAAAAAAAAAACACTGTTACGTGAGAGTTTTTTTTTTTAACAAATGGTAAACGGTAAAGTCATTTATAGCAAATCGCCTGACAACACCATTTCTTTGTAGAAACCTAGGTCGCGTAATAACTCGTTTACAAATGGAATATATATATATATGTGTGTGTGTGTGTGTGTGTGTGTGTGTGTGTGTGTGTGTGTGTGTGTGTGTGTGTGTACAAATATACATATTATCCGACGTTGACGGAGAACTCAGTTTCATGCACTAAGAAATCACTAGGAGCATATCACAAACTGACCATTTAAGAGATCTGAATTTAATTTCATTCGACGTTCGTGGAAGTTAAATCAAACAAGGCTAAGACACTATTTTTAATTTATCAAGAATATAATATAAATAGACAAATATTATATGAAAATGAAATATTGAAAAAATTCTGAAAGATGAATTCAAAGTAGTGTAATTAAAAAATATTAATAATAAGTATTTGCGGAAAAAAGAAAGAAAGAAAGAAAGAAAGAAAGAAAGAAAGAAACGCGTAGATGAATCTGTGTTAATTTATATGTAAGTATTTCAGTAAGTATTTTTCTATGGCAGCATGTGGTCAACGATTCACTTTTTTGTTAAGTAAATTGGAATTATTTATTTGATTGAAGATGATAAGTTTTTCTAAAAGACATATACATGAGTGTATACCGATTTGTATATTTAATTATTCACATACTTACATATATATATATATATATATATACAGAGATAATGCCATGCGAAAGTGTTGGACATAACATGAGTTGTATGTAATAAATAGTTTGGATATATACGTATGCGTATTAAAGGAATATTGTATAGTTGATTTTGTTTCAGTAGATTAATGCTGAAATTGAAATATCATGTAGTTAATTTTATTCTATTTTCTAGAAATATTAATATTCTACTGATACGAATCTTATCAATTAACCCATAACTTAGGGAAATAAGAGATAGATTCTTATCTTTACCAAGAGTATTTGCGCTTAATTGAATATAAAGAACACAACGTGAACTGGAACTCGTTTCTGTGATTAAAAAATTATAGCCATTATCCAAATCTAAACTTACAACACCTGACATGCCCACTCGGTCACCTATTTATGTGCTGATCAGATTCGACATTGTTTAACTTTGGGGATCGTAAGGGAACCAGCGTTTCGACGTGGTTTAGCCGCAAGCAGTTTAAAGGTAATATTTATGTACACATTAATTCACTAAAAATAGAAAGTAACATGACTCGAAAATGTTTAGGACACAACAATAAACAACGTTCAATATTCAAATTCGTATTCGTCATCTGATGTCTTTGGGAAATAACCACTAATTTTATCTCTTCTTCTTCTATATGCCCTGTCCCTTCAGGACGTAGGCGATTATGGCTTTCAGCGTTTTCCTATCCCTGGTGGCTCTGAGCATGCCTTCTCCTGTTACACCATGCAACCCTCGTTCTGTCATCCACCTGATTAGGTCCTTCAAGTATTTTATCCGTTGCTTTCCTCGGTCTCTTTTTCCCTCTATCTGGCCTGTTAGTATCAAGTTCTCCAAGCCCTCCTTCCTCATTGCATGTCCCAGGAACTTCAGCTGTCTCTTCCTGATGCTCAGTATTAATTTTCTTTGTGTTTCCATTATTTCTAAGACCTCATCATTGCTCACATGCTCGATCCATGATATTCGCTGCATCCTTCTGTAGAACCACATTTCAGTTTCTTCATGTTTTTCCTTCAACTTTGATGATATTGTCCAGCATTCACTGCCATATTGAAGAACGGAGAGCACATAGCAATCCAGTAATCTCTTTCTTGTTTCTAGCAAAATTGTCCTGTTTCTTAATACCTTACTCAACTTCTGTAATGCTTCCTTCACCATGCCAATTCGCCTTCAGATCTCTGTGTCGCATTTTCCGTTTTCTGTTATAACTCGTCCCGGGTACTTAAATTTTTGTACCTGCTTGATTCTAGTATCCCCGACCTGTATTTGGCATTTTGGGCTGCCCTTTTTACTGATGACCATGCATTCGTTTTTCTTGCAGTTTGTTTCTGGTCCTTTCTTGTTACTTCTTCAGCTACCTTCTGTAGGAGGTCTTGTAGTTTCCTGTCTACATCAGCATTGTATCATCTGCGTCACTTCGGTTGTTTAAATTGTGACCTCCGATGACAAATCCAGGCATAACTTCTAGGGTCCTCAAAATATTCTTGCTGTACAAGTTGAACAGTTCCGGTGAAAAGACACATCCTTGCCATACGCCCCTTTCTATCTTTGTATATCTGCTGAATTCATTACCTGTCCGTCTGCAAGCGGTTTGCTGCCAGTAAAGATTCTTGATTACTCTCAAGGCTGCCGAGCATCTCTATCAATTCTTTGAGGCGTATTTTGTCAAACGCCTTCGCATAATCAATAAAGCAGAGGTATAAGTCCTTCTTCATTTGTATTGTCCTTTCAAAGAGCATCCTAATCATAAATACGGCATTCCTTGTTCCTGTGTCTTTAACGAAACCACACTGTTCTTGTCCTATCTTTCTTCTGATTCTGCTTCTTGCTCTATTCATCAGAATTTGGACAATCAGTTTTGTTATGGCTCATTAAACTTATGGTTCTGTGGAGTTTGCACTCGTTTGCTCCTGACTTCTTCGGTAGTGCTATGAAGATAGACTTGCTGAGGTCATCTGATATTACCCCACTATTATTTTATTTTTAATCATATCACCCCAAGCAAGGCGGTAACGCCACTAATGCGCAGGGGGCTACGTAAGAGTGAAAAGATTGGAAAAGAGAAAGCCGGAAACCACATCCTAAACAGGGAACAAGGGATGAGCCTCTTCACCTGTTCAATAGACGTGGGTGGAGTGTGAAACGGGCGATAGTTTAGTCTATCTACCCCAATTTTTTTTTTATTCCTTTGGTTCTTATCTTTTCTGTCTAATTTTTGTTCCTGTTTTGTTACTAACCTAAGTTCTCTACTAGTCGCTCTTGTAATGCACTGCGACTATGATTGTGTAAATTGTTTTTAATTTTCAAATTTAGGTCTAACTTAAATTTAAAACTTAGTAAACTTCAGTCACACATTTATTCTTTTTTTTTAATTGGAGTAGATAGTACCTTCTATCGCCCGGTCTCACACTCCACCCCCTTCTTTTGGACAGGAGTAGAGGTGATCGCCTTGTTTCTTGTTTAGGAAGGGGTTCCCGGTTCATCTCTCTCTTTTTCGGTCTTTATGTCGGTTCGGCTGGAAGCTTTTTGCAGTTGGTGAGTATGGTGGCAATGTCTCTTCATTCTGAGGGTACCGGGTTGGCAGTTTCCTGGGTGCTGCTTCCGACTGGTAGTTAGGAGCCCGAACTCTTGCGTAGCGTCTTGAGAGGCTGCTCTGATCAACAGTTGAATAATATCGGGGTTCCTGTAGTGCCATTTCGCGCATACACAGGCGTCCCTGCATGAATTTCCGATGGGCAACCCCGAGGCCACATTATGTTGCAGGCGGCGCCATTTACCATCCTTCACCTGCTGCAATTAACGATCATCTGACCTTATTCTAGACCTCTCTCTATCCACAACTATAACCAGCATGAAATTAAACAAACAAAACAGCAAGCCTAAACCAGCTAGTCATAAATCGCCCAAACCTATCTTCGTTTCCTTCACAAACATACGAGATATTCGCAGTAACTTTAATAGTGTAGAATCATTCCTTCTAACTAACTCACCCGATATCTTAGCTATATGTGAGACTAACCTTGACCCTTCTATCCCCTCTTCGGAGCTGTTCGTTCCTGGTTACCTTCCCCTCTTCAGGAAGGACTCCAATGTCCATATGCATGGGCTTGGTGTATATGTCAGCGAACAACTCACCCTAGCCAGGGTCACATCTCTTGAATCCCTTGATCATTCCTTCATGTGCTTCCGTCTCTCACTTCTAAGCTCGGTTAGCTATCTCTTCTTCCTCTACCGCTCCCCCTCCTCCTCTGACTGTACGGTACTTGATTGCATCTCTAATATCGATAGGGCCATTTCTTCTCACCCATCTGCCCATATATTTGTGTTTTCAAGTGGCTTGAAAACTCAGCCACCGACCTTGCTGGGATCCGCACCATGTATTTTTCAATAACCCAAGCGCTAACGCAAGTGGTAGACTTCCCCACGCGTTTCTCTAAAAACCCTAACGGAAGGACTCTTTACTCGACCTTTGCTTTACCTCCATCCCAGACTCCTGCACTACCAGGCAACTCTGCCCCCTCGGAAACTCTGACCACGCCGTAGTCTCCGTCAACATCTCAATCCGCACTAACTCTACCCAAGAAAACCAGACCAGTAGAATATCATACTGCTACCAAAGAGCAGACTGGGACTCGTTCAGATACTTCCTCTGCGACGTCCCCTGGAACAACGTCTTCGATCTTCCTGTCGAAGACTGTGCCTCCGAGGTCTCCTCTTGGGTTAAGGCTGGTATCGATGCTTTTATCCCGGCCAGGAAATTCCAACTAAAACCAAATTCGTCCCCCTGGTTCTCACCCGCTTGATCGGCCGCCATTGCCCACCGGAACCATTTCTTCCGGCTCTATCGAAGTTGCTCGTCGAACCAAAACAGGCGCCTTTTCGCCTCAGCACGGAACAAGTGTAAAAAAGTACTGAACGAAGCTAAGAGGGCGTTTGCTACCAGAATTAGGCAACGCATAGCATCCTCTAAGTTTGGTTCCAAAGATTACTGGCGTCTCTGCAAAAGCGTGCTCAGCAGGAACAAGACTTCAATACCCCTACTTATCAATGAGTTTGAAGTTCTCACCTACCCAGCGGACAAGGCTGAATGCTTTGCCCGTAGATTCTCAACCAATTCGACACTGGACTCGTTAGGAATGCCTCCACCAGACTTCCCACCCAGAACTAAGGCTCAACTAAATAACGTCCACATTACATCCTCGCTGGTCGCCAAGATAATTGCACAACTTGACCCACACAAAGCGAGCGGCGGTGACGGAATCCCACTCATAGTACTGAAGAAATGTGCCCCAGAACTCTCCTCTATCCTCTCTAAACTCTATAACCTCTGCCTATCTGCTTCCTGCTTTCCTGCCTGTTGGAAGTCCTCCTGTGTAGTTACTATATTTAAGAATTCTGGCGAACCCTCAGACCCCGCCAATTACCGTCCTATTAGTCTCCTTCCGATCAAAGTTTTCGAAGCCATTATCAACGCGCATGGGATTCAGCATCTCACGGCCAACAGGCTTCTCTCTGATAAACAGTACGGGTTTCGCTTCACCAGGTCTATTGCTGATATGCTAACGACCATTACCGCGTACATACACCGGGCACTTGACAAGAATGGTGAAGCCCGAACCGTTGCCTTGGATATCTCCAAAGCGTTCGACAGGGTCTAGCATGCTGGCCTCTTGTGCAAACTGCGGAGCTACGGGATAACTGGACATCTGTTTGACCTCATCCAGTCATTCCTCTCTAACCGCACATTGAAGGTGGTATTAAATGGGCATGCCTCCCAAAACTACCATACGAACGCGGGCTTCCCTCAAGGTTCTATCCTAGGTCCCACGCTCTTTCTGATCTACATTAATGATCACCCCGACGCCATTAGATCCCAAGTAGACATGTATGCCGATGACACAACAATCTACTCTCGCATCGATCAAAAACCAGGTGTAGACGACAAAGTGAACCTCGCTGCCGTACTTGAAAGGGACCTCCAATCTGTAGTGGCCTGGGGTAGGAAATGGCTGGTAAATTTCAATGCCTCTAAAGCGAAGTTGTTATCAACTAACCACCATAGACAATCGCATCTACCTCCCATTAGCATGGGACAGGCTAGCCTCCCAGAGAGTAAAATACTACGCCTCCTTGGCCTTACACTTTCGGCGGACCTCAAATGGAATGACTATATCGAATCCATTGCCAAATCTGCTGCCATGAAAGTCGGCTCTCTGTGCAGGGCCCGGAAGTTTTTCCCACCTGAATCTATTCTGCACATATACAAATCTACCATCCGCCCGTGTATTGAATATTGCTGCCATATCTGTTCGGGTGCCCCTGCTGCTCTCCGTGGGCTTCTTGACAAAATACAAAGGAGAATCTGTAACGTGGTTGATACTGACTTGGCAGACCGGCTGCAACCACTCTCTCACTGGCGTGATGTGGCTTCCCTGTGCCTCTTCTACAAGTACTTTCATGGCTTCTGCACAGATGAGCTTAGATCACTGGTGCCGCCTAAGCACGAACTTTCACGAGATACTAGATTAGCAACTAGGTCCCACCCTTTTACAGTTAAACAAATAAGATGTAACCGTAAATTCTACTCCAACAGCTTCTTTTCTCGAACTCCCTTCCACAAGTCTGCTTTCCCGACAGCTACAATCTCCAGGTATTTAAATGTAGGGTCAATAGACACCTCCTATCACACTAACTCCCAATTATTCTCAGAACACTCTCATCTACCCAACCCTCATTCTCGGTATCCTTACCCGCCTCTCACCCACCCTCTGACATTTCCTATATTTAATCATCCTTTCTCCACTCTATGTAGCCCCCATGCGCACTAGTGGTAGTGACATGCCTTGCTCGGGGTGAAAAGCTTATAAAAAAATAAAAATTTGAAAAAAAAGAAAAGAGTGGAAAGATTGGTAAAGAAAAAGCCGGAAACCACATCCTAAACAAGGAACAAGGGATTAGCCTCTTCACCTGTTCAATAGACGTGGGTGGAGTGTGAACCGGGCGATAGTTTAGTCTATCTACTCCAATTACATTTCATTTATTATTTCTGTAATTTTCTCTATACCAAATTCTTCCAGGGCTATCAGCAGCTCTATGTCTATACCGTCTTGTCCCGCTGCTTTGTTTCTATTTAGTTTGGCTACTGCAGAATTCAATTCATACTTTAATATTTCCGGCCAATCCTCATCTTTGCGTATTATTGGTTGCTCTTTCTTGTTGTGAAAAAGATTTTTTATATATTCTTACCATCGTTGGAATATTTCCTCTTTCTTCAAAATGATTGTTCCATCCTTAGATTATATACATCCTGTTGAAGGGCAGGTTTTTTGTCCTGTCAGTTCTTTTAATTCCTGCTCAATCTCTCTACTTCTGCACATTTGTTATTGAGCCATTCCTCTTTAGCCTGTCTATATTTTCTTCTTATTTCCTTTTGTAGCTCTCTGTACTCTATTCCATGTCTTGATGTCATTTTCTGCCTCCTTTGCATCATGTCCAGAATCTCTTCAGTCATCTACTCGTTTTTCTTTCTGCGCCTAATTTCCTTTGGAGCAATGTTGTTTGCTGATGTCACTGTTGCTTCATTTAGCGCGTCCCATTTCGAGTGTCCTTTCCCAATTTGTTCTTCGTATTTGGTTTTCATGCTCTTAGTGTATTCTTTCTGTAGGTTGATGTCATTCACAAGTGTGTTGTATATCAGTTTGGGTGCTGCACTAGACTTCTTCAATCTCCGGAGTTTCACTTTTAATTTTCAAATGACTGGGACGTGGTCGCTTCCACAGTCAGCGCCTGGATAGGCTTTGTTTTGAACCACTGCATTTCTGAATCTGCTGTTTATGGTTATGTAGTCTATCTGGTTTTTCGTGTCACATTCTGGGCTTCTCCATGTCCATAGACGTCATGGGTGTTCTTGAAACCAGGTGTTAGTTATTACCTGGTCATTTGCTATGCACCATTGTACTCATTTTTTCCTCGTTCGTTGCAGATTCCTAAACCAAAATTGCCAGTTGTCATACCTTCCATCTCCTTGCCTACTTTGGCATTCAAATCTCCCATGATGATCCTGATTTCTTGGCTTTTACATTGAGCCTTGGCCTTCTCTAGAATGGAGTAAAAAGATTCTATTTCTTCCTCGGTGCTTTGGGTTGTTGGTGCATAGATGACTACAATTGCTATGTTGAACGGTCTCCCTTTCAGTTTGACCAGGAGAACTCTTTCGGAAAACTGGCACTATACCAAAACACATTTCTTCATTTCTTTGTCCAGTATTAAGCCGACATCTTTTTCATTATTTTTGCCTCCGGCGTATATTATCCTATGGTTGTCGCTGCTGAAGTCGCCATTATTTGGCCATCTGGTTTCGCATATTCCCAGAATATTAATTTTAGTCTGTTCATTTCCTGCTTAACATTCTCTAGTTGTCCGCAGCTGTTTAACGTCCTGACGTTCCATGTCCCCAAGGTAATCCTTTCTTTGTTGCGTACAGTCGCAGGGTAACGGTCCAGAGACACCTGTTGCTCAGGTCGCTCCTTCCCGGGCGAGGGACATATTTTGGGAAAAACTGTCCCCTTTACTCCATTGTTGCTAACAGTCACCGGATTGCTCTCTTTGGGAGCAACCCCCTTCACGCCGTTAGGTTTAATATGTATTCGTCGTATAGCCATGATTTTATGCAGGATAGATAGATAGTGGAGTGGTATCCTGTTGCCTTCTCCACGGTGATTTATTGAGACACCACCTCTAGTTGGCTGGCCGTTGACTCATCAACAGTTCATTCGCTCTTTGCAGGTTAATTTTTTTGTTGTTTTTTTTTTATCCTACCGGGTTGATAACACCCCGTATATTAAAAACAGTGGGGTGGAAAAAAGAACAAATATTAAGTATATACTTAGTATAAGTCCAAAGACGTAGTCTTGTAAACAAAACAAATGTCAATTCCCTAGTTACTTCTAACTAGCAAAAAAGAAAGCATCACATATCCAGTAAACAGAAGATATTTTCTTTGAAATTTCGTCCTTCCTCAAACAGGATTTTTATTTCTATTTGGATAATTCCGGCTAATGCATATTTTTTGCGATTGCACGTGGTCTAAGGAGGGGGACAGAGAGACGAATTATAATGCTATTAAATATTTTACAAAACAAAAATCAATTTTAAATTAAACATTAATATATTTATAAACTTAATACAAAAAAAGAAAAATTAAATTATTCTGAGAAAACAATATTGAAAACAAAGCATGAAAAACAGTGAAACGAAGAATCTTTTTCTCCCTTACCTACCACTCTACCAAAACGAAACCACATATGTTAGCAAAACTTAGCATTACATAACCAGTAAACAGAAGATATTTTCTTTGAAATTTCGTCCCTCCTCAAAGAGGACTTCTATTTCAATTTGGATAATTCCGGCCAATGCATATTTTTGGCGATAAGCACGTGGTCTATGGTAGTGACAGAGAGACGAATTATAATGCTATTAAATATTTTACAATACAAAAATCAATTACAAATTAAACATTAATATATTTATAAACTTAATACAAAAAAATAGAAAAATTATATTATTCTAAAAAAACAATATTGTAAACAAAGCATGAAAAACAGTGAAACGAAGATTTTTTCTCCCTTACGTACTACTTTACAAAAAAGAAACCACAAATGTTAGCAGAACTTTTGTTCTTAAATATACAGCTAAATATAAATCGTTGATATAAATATATGCATTACTTACCAATAATCCATATTGAGAGAACGACATGTATAATTTCCGGCTCAAAAGATCTGACCACAAAATCCTTTGGAAAAGTAGATGAAGAAGTGTTGTTTCTGAAGTACTGGTAGTGAATGTTAATATGCGGGAATATTTTAGATAAAAGCTTATGCGGATCAGGATGTTCTGCCAGCGTCGAAATGATGATCATGAAGAGAAATGCAACGAAGATCATTGTGTGTCCAATGAACTTAACGCAAGGGTATTGGAGAATCTTTCGTAACTGTAAGAGTGAACAATTTTAAAAAAACATCAATAAAGTATTAAGAAACAATACAATATCGTTAGAAACAAAGGAAAGAGTACTGAATTGTTATGTAATATCGGCCCTGTTATATGGCAATGAATGCTGGACAATCTCCCCACAGATGAAGAATAGAAATGGGAAAAAGAAATGTGGCTCTGCAGAAGGAGGCTGAGAATACCACTAAATAAACATGTTAGCAAGGACGAAATTTTAAAGAAAAGGGAAACAAAAAAGTAATTTATGAGTAAAGAAGGCCTCAAACACTTGACACTCACAGGACATATTAAAGATAAGAAGAAAGCAGCACATAAAATAACCAACCAACTTGTGTTAATGGTTGACAGGATAAGGATTAGGCGAGATAGCATTAAAGAAAAAATTTACTCAGAGCTACATATAAAAGGGAATTGTAGAGAGTCATGATTATCCACATTCGAGTGCGAGTACTTCATACATATCATGTATAGGTCCATGATACAGTACAAGGGTTAGGAAACTCAATCTCTAGTGATAGTTTATTTGTTATAGAATTATATCAGAATTAAGTAAAGCAGAGAAAATAATACACATTTATAAAATTAATGCTACGATAAAGACTCCAGCAATTCAGTTTCAAGGTTATTTGATTGCCAATGTAAACTGGAAATTACATCTTTTAAATCATTTCACAAAAAGCAAGTCAATACAGCGATTAAAAGAACTGAGTATGAGAATATGAGAGTTAAAAAAATTATTAAATAGAGGGCACAGTAAAAGAACAGGAATTAAGGAGACAGAAGATAACTATTGCATTTAAATTTGTGATGATCAAACTTGACCAGAAATTGCGATAAGAGGAATTGCTAGGATAGAACTTACCGTTCAATCGAGCCATTTCAACTGTAACACTATGGGATCTTCGTATTTTATATAGTACTGCATTAGATTTAGGCATCAAAGAAAAAAGTTGATTGGAACAATTAATATCAAAATATATATAGAAAAAACACAAGGTAACTGCAGTAAAGTAGGGAGAACATGACTAAACCAAGAAATTCAGTAGTATTCACTTTTCATAGCTCAGCCTAAGAAGCCAGGCGCAATCGAATGCAAACTTCACCGAACAATCAATTTGATCAGCCACATAACGAAACTCACTGTCCGAATCCTGATGAATAGAGTTATGATAAAATTTTAGAAAGGATGGAAAAGAAAAGAAAATTAATACTGAGCATTAGGAAAAACCAGCTGAAGTTTCTAGGACATGTGATGAGGAAGGAAGGCTTGGAGATTCTTATACTTACAGGTTAGATAGAGGAAAAGAGAGACAGAGGAAAGCAGCGGATATCATATTTGAAGGGCCTGAGCAGGTGGATGGCAGAGCGGGGTTTGGATGGAGTAACAGGAGAAACGGTACTAAGAGCTATCAGGGATGGAGAGACGTGGAAGGTGATGATCGCCTTCGTCCTGAAGAAGAAGATTGCAGATTTCAGATTATTCATATTTTTTGTATTTTCGTTGAAACAAAGAATGCTCCGTTCATAGCCATCGTTAAGCATACAATGGATATTTTTAAAAAGTGAGTACATCAGGCTACGAACTTTTCAACCCATTCTCATGTATAAATACATAGAGAGTAATTTTAAAATTACATAGTGATAAATATTAACGTGAGCTGTGGAATTCACATTTTATAATTGTTTATTACTATTTCGATACATAAAAATATAGTTTTTTTATGATATTGTTTAATTGGAGTAGATAGACTAAACTATCGCCCGATTCACACTTCGCCCATGTCTATTGAACAGGTGAAGAGGCTCATCCTTTGTTCCCTGCTTAGGATGTGGTTTCCGGCTTTCTCTTCTTCAATATTTTTACTCTCACGTAGCCCCTTGCGCATCAGTAGCGTTACCGCCTTGCTCGGGGTGATATGATTAAAAAAAAAATCTTATTGCAATAAGCAAGATGACAATTGTAAGATTTCAGAATAATCCAAATCTTGTTGATATGTGATAAAACCCACTAATCAAAAACAATACAATGGGTTATTAGAAAACTAAAATTCAGATAACTTAAATCAAATTTTTAAAAAAATATAATCAATATTGTACATAATTCATCAAATGAAAATCTAGCAAAATATATTCAAACCTAGAAAAATCTAGCAAAATGTATTCATACCTCAATTAAAAATAACTTATAGTGTTTATATGAATTCAAGTGGATTTTGGGGTATTTACCCATGCCCTGTGCACTGAGCTGAAATACGACACAATTTTAGTTTTTGCCGTGATGTTTCCGAACGCGTAAGCTAAAGATAAAAAAAAATCCTCAGATACAGCATACACGAGATCGTGTTAGTATTCTTAAATATAGGAACTACAGAGGAAAACTTCCAACAGGCAGGAAAGCAGGAAGCAGATAGGCAGAAGTTGTAGAGCTTAGAAAGGACAGAGGAGAGTTCAAGGGCACATTTCTTCGAGACTATGATTGGGATTCCGTCACCACCGCTCGCTTTGTGAGTGTCAAGTTTTGAGATTATGTTAGAAAACAGCGAGGGTGTATTGTGGACGTCATTCAGTTGAGCCTCAGTTCTAGGTGGGAAGTCGGGTGTAGAAACTCCAGACGAATTCACTCTTGAATTGGTCGAGAATCTACGAACAAAGCATTCAGCCTTGTTTGCTGAGGAGGTAAGGACCTCAAATTCATTGATTAGTGGGGGTATTGAGGACTTACTCTTGTTAAGCTCGCTTTTACAGAGTCGCCAATAATCTTTGGTGCCGAACTTAGCGGATGCTATGCGTTGCTTCATTCTGGCAGCAAACAGCATCTCAGCTTCGTTAAGTATCTTTTTACACTTATTACGAGCTGAGGCGTAAAGGAGCCTGTTTTGGTCCGACGCGTGGCTACGATAAAGCCGGAAGAAGTGATTCCGGTGGGCAATGCCGGCCGAGCAAGCGGGCGAGAACCAGGGAGACGAATGAAATTTCCTGGCAGGGATTAAAGCATCGATGCCAGCCTTAACTCAGGAGGAGACCTCGGATGCACAGTCTTCGAAGACTAAAAACGTTGTTCCAAGGGACGTCACAGAGGAAGTCACGAAACGAATCTCAGTCTGCCCCTTGGTAGCAGTAGGATTTTCTGCTGGTCTGGGTTTCTTGGGTAGGCGAGGAGTGGAATGAGATGTTGACGGAAACTACGGCGTGGTCAGAGTTTCCGAGAAGGCAGAGCTGTCTGGTAGTGCAAGAGTCTGGGATGGAAGTGAAGTAGAGTAACGCGTGGGGAAGTCCACCACTTGCGTCAGGGATGAGAGATTGAAAGATTAATGGTGTGGACACCAGTAAGGTCGGTGACAGAGTTCTCCAGCCACTTGGTGTGGTGTCCATAAAGTCACTAAACACAAATATATGGGCAGATTGATGAGAAAAAATGGCCTTGTCGATATTGTCAGAGTTGCTGTCAATTACCTAACAGTCAGAGGAGAAGGGGAAGCAGTAGAGGAAGAAGAGATAGCTAACCGAGCTTAGAAGTGAGAGACGGAATCACATGAAAGAACGGTTCAGGGTTTCAAGAGATGTCACCCTAGCTAGGGGGAGGTGTTCGCTGACATATACACCAGGCCTATGCATATGGACATTGGAGTCCTTCCTGAAGAGGGGAAGGTAACCAGGAATGTAAAACTCAGAAGAGGGGATAGAAGGGTCAAGGTTAGTTTCACATAGGACTAAGATATCAGGTGAGTTATTTTGAAGGAATGATTCTACGCTGTAAAAGTTAGTGCGGATACCTCATATGTTTGCGAAAGAGACGCAGCTATGTTTGGATTTTCATTAAGTAAAAAATTCTAGTGTATTTCAGATAGAAATTATATAGACTGGAATGTTACATTTAATTTCGATTTCTTAAAATTTTCTTAAAAGCGGTCTTTTTCTTAACTTTAAGAAATTTGTAAACAAACAAAAGTTAATCGATTTGAAAAATATTTTAAAAGATTTCTTACACTTTATTCTAGTAAAACTAAAAAATTGAAAGTTAAATTAATTTGATTTTTAAAAAAATATTATTTACTTATAGTATAAAAATTAATATACAACCAAGTATTAACGATTGCTCGTGTTCATCTGATCGAACGTTTGACTAACTGTTGAATGACGAAACGATGACAGCTTCTACGTATGAACACAAAAGCAATTTTCATAAATCTAAGGAAAGGGACAAAACTTACATAACGTTTTCATAATAATGGCAGTTTTAATCAACAATACATGAAAATAAGGAACGTATTAAGTGAATAAAAAAAATAGATTTGAAAACTAGTAAATTTCGTTTCCACTTAATTATTATATCACACCCAAGGAAAAGCCCAATAGAGAATTTTACACGATTTTAAACTATTTTAAATTATAATAATTAAAATGTAAAGAAAATAAAAAAGATTCTTGTAAAAATTTATTATTCATCAGAAAAAATTTATTTCTTTAGACAATAATGTCTTTAATATTACTTATTCACAAAAGCAATTAAAAGCTTTTCTAATTTTGTAATATCATTGTTTTATTGGATTCTTTATTTTTCAGTTCAGAGCAGATTTTCATTTAGTTGACACTAATTAGAAAAAAAGTAGGTGATTTACAATCTCCAGAAACTCCTACTTCTAACAATAAAATTGTTAGAGAACAAGAACCTTATGTGCAAAGTTTCATGAAATTAAGTAAGTGGGGGGTAACGCATTTAAAAAAAAAATTTGCCAATATTTTCTAAAGAAAATACATTTAAAAATAATTTAATTCATTTGTGAATAAGTCCTGAAAAGTTCATGAAAATTGGACAATTATTTGATTTTTCCAAGAATTTCCAGATAAATGTGTTTTCTACAGAAAACGAGCGCAAAAAATGCCAATGTTAAAAGTTAGCCACGGCAATGACGTAAACAAAACAAGACTTTAACCAAAATTTTGAATGTGTTAGAAAGGATTAAAAAAATTAAAAAACTATAGTTAAAAATACTTTGATCTTTTATCTTAATAATAGCATGAACATTTTGACGATAAAACTTTATTTTCGTTAAGTTTATGGCCCTTTTCATTACGCGATACTGTTTTCCCGCAAAAACGTGACGGTACCTATTCTGATATCTCGACCAGTGTCTAGTTGCATTTTTACATCCACATTATTGATTTTCGCATACACAAATTTTCTTTGATATTCTGTATTTTTATTTATTTACAACGGGTATGATTATTAATTTTTTTCTGAAATTTACTCAGAATATTTACCTAATATTTAAAGCTCATTTAGTCAGAATATTTGCCTAATATTTAAAGCACATTTGTTTTCTTTATCCTTGTTTTCTCAAAAGTACAAAAGTACAGTA
Source organism: Ascarosepion bandense (assembly GCA_037127315.1). Taxonomy (NCBI): domain Eukaryota; kingdom Metazoa; phylum Mollusca; class Cephalopoda; order Sepiida; family Sepiidae; genus Ascarosepion; species Ascarosepion bandense. Next base: position 2,943,219 of record JBBBDQ010028849.1, on the reverse strand, counting down.
TTTTTCATGTTCATGTTTTTCATGCTAACGTTCTCAACAAAGTCTTGTTTTTTTTATTTTGTCGTCCAAGCAACTTTTCTTGTAGCACAAAGAAATAATTTCAGCATCTTAATTTTTTGTGGGTTCAGCTATGGCTTTTCAGTGAGTGAAAGAAATTGTTAAATTTTCCATTTTCTTCTAAATTATTTTAATTAAATTTTGTTATTGTTTCTGGGGTTTCAACAACTTATGTTGTTGCTGTCGTTGTTGTTGTTACTGTTGTTTTCGCTGTTGTTGTTGTTGTTGTTGTATTTTTAACATTTGGGCTAATATTTATTATATAATTAAGAACATGTGTGCGTTTTACTCACTGCAAAAAGACAAAAACCAAAACAAAACAAAATAAAAACAAAACAAAATCCAAAAAATACCAACTTTGTTCTAATTTCTCGTCATCACTCTTATACTGTGCGCCACAACAAAAATGGTATTGTTTCCTTCTCCATATAAGTTTCCTTTCCTTTTCGCTATTGTTATAAATAGCTATTAACGGTTATAATATTATATCTCATCTGACTACAACGGTACTCTAACAAAAACTTTATTAGAACTCTGTATTTATCGGCCTCTCCACGGAGGCTAAATACGACACAAAGCCATTTTTATTGTGAGATATCCGCATCACTAAGCTAGACCGAAAAAATACCGTAGACCGTGCACAAGGTAGGGTCGGGGACCCTTCTATTTTTTCTCAAACGAGACTATGCTCTTCGGTTTAGCTTCATCTCAGTTCCTCACCAAACGGAGGCTGAGAGTTCGACTAAGTTGATCTCTGTATTTATTAGTCTTACCACTGAAGATGAACGCAGCACAAGTCTATTTTTGTTTTGGGATATTTGAGCCATTATGCTCTGCCAAAATAAACCGTCGACCCATTACAAGGCTGGGTCAGGCACCGGTCTAATGGAGAGAAACTCAGAAGAGGCTCAGCTGAAAGGCACAGTCTCGTATGGGTTCTTCTCCACCCGGAGGCAGAGAGTTAGATGAGGTATAGCTCTGTCAGAATTCTCTTTGAGTTCCTTATTTAATTCATGTTGCATAATTCATTTATGTTACTGGGGTTGTCTTATTTACTCCGCAACATTTTTGGGGTACGAATTAAAGAAAATAAAATGCATTTGTTTTTCGGAAATCATAAAAAACAAAATCATGTTATGATTTCATCAATTAGTCCCACAAGCATATTTATTTTATTTGATATTTCGTATAACATTCAGCTGATATATTTTTTGCTTTCATCAGGCTGAATCATTCGTCAGTGAAAAGACCGTGATAAAAACAGCAATCATTCTAATAATTCATTGACTTTTTAACGCTACATCCTTTTCCCACGGACACAACGAGACATTCCTCCCGTTATTCTATCGCTACTTCCATGGGAGAATGTTCCGAAGAGAAAATAAGAAAAAAAAAACCAACTCTTCAATTCACATACAAGGTGGAATCATCCTCACTCCTCTTCATATTTCATTAGTAAGAAGTAAGTTTCATTTAGAGAACTTCTTAAGAGACGTTGCTTCTTGGAATTAAACTCCCAAGAGAATTACAATCTTAAACACTTCAAATATAAATAAATATATATTTTTTAAATACCATTATTTACGTTTCTAAGTGACATTGGAATCAAAGTGTCTTAATAAAAAAGAACACATTAAAAATGTTTCATTAGATCATAACAACATGCCGTTCTACTTACTTCAGATTTTGAAGTAAACCAATAGCAGATGGCGAGAATCGGGTAAGCAACCACGACAAAGGAGATAATCAGAATTCGTGTGTACCAGTTTGACCTTTCTAACAACCGGAAATTTGAATACCAAATACTGACCAATTTTTGCTGACAGTTTGGATGTGCAACGAACTGCAAAAATAAACAAACAAACAAATAAATAAATATTTTTAATTTAGTTTTTTTTACATATATTAAGCAACAAATATAAATAAATATATATGAACAATGTCCTCAGTACAAAAACATCGCATTTTTAAATGCTTAAATACGAAATAAACAATTAAAAAACAGATTATTGCTTAGTGATTCGTTATTATAAACAATATTGTACCGTTTAAAGAATTTAAGATTCGCATTCTTCTTTCTCACTATTTGTAGTGAGTAGAAATTAAGTAAATAAATATAAAAGAACCAACGATTCGAATTCGTTCACTAGAAAAACTAGGAATGGAAGAATGTGAGCCTTTTAAGAAACTGCTACGATTAAATCCTATTTTTAGACAATGAAGAAACGCCTTGATGAAACAAAAAGAACAATCCCGAGAACTGAATAGACGGAACATATGACCAACGAATAAGGTCTAAGAAAAATAGTAACAAAAAGAAGGCACCTACTTAAAATCAGAAAGAAACTGTTATCGTTTCTTATTTAGATTATAACAAAGAGGGTGTAGAGAATTTGATACTCACAAGACATACTGACGAGAAGTGGGATGGAGGAAAACAGTAAGAAACATATCAAATCCGCTTGTGTAAATAGATAAATAGCCGGGCAGGGTAGATATCATAAGACAAATATTGTTACCATTTACATAGGAAGTGATGATGAGTCATGATTGTCTACATCCTGTAAAGAAATGCCACATAAAAGACCATATGTAAGTTAGTAAAAAACGGGATACTTTTGCAGATGAGTTATCTTCGTCATTATAAGTATTCTTCTGGTTTTAAACAATCTCCAATAAAGATTTAACCTCAGTCATATTTTCCCATTAAAAATAAAAAAGGAAAAAATGAATGAACACTTACGATTTCTATTTGTTTCTTTTCTTTTTTTTAGAGGAGCTTATATTTTCTTGCAAAACAATGACTTAATTAGCTTGGTTTATGTTATGTTTTTAACATGACAATTTAAAATGGTTATGGAAAAATGACACACTCGCCGGGTATTGAAAATAACTAGGGGAATTTATTATTGTGGAAACATGAGTACAGCGAACAGTTGTAGATGTTGAACCACCTTTATCGAGAGCATGGTAAATCTCAGCCTGCCATGTTTACTCGCCTCTGCCGGAAGTCCCTTCTCCTTGTCTCCCAGCATGCACCTATTAGCTGGGGACAGACTTCCTTGAATGGTCCAGGGAAAGTAACTTTTGACCCTTTTTATGGTCATCCTAATAGTTTATTTCATTTTATTTTTGCGTTCGGCGTCGATTTTAGAATTTCTTGAGAAACACGTTTTCATTTTATGATTAACAAGCTTCCAGCATCCAGAAAATAAATTTCTATCCGTTGCTAATAATAACCTGTAGCTTTATTTCTATTCTTATTTCATGAAATGATCAAACACAAAAGAAATGAGATTCACTTCTATTTTATCGACAAAAACTGTGATGGTTCTCTTTCTTTAAAGAGAGTATATTAAGAATCAAAAAACTTTGTCATAACATCAAAAGAACTTAAATAAATAAAATTAGAAACACGAAAATTATTTTTTTAAAAATTGCCTTAAGAGTTATTTTCAAGAAATCCAGTACGTATTTGATATTATATAAGTTGTCTCTTAGAAAGTATAACGCTAAAAAATTACCCTGTAACTGAAATACATAGTTGAAGTTTCTAATACGCTAAACTCACAAAAAAAAAAAAAAAAAAAAAAAAAAAAAACTCGCAAAAACTCAAGTAATAATTTCACCTGAAACGATCCCCGGATATATTGTTTGATTAAACGTTGTTGTTGTTATTATCATTGAAAGCCAACGAAAAGATTCTGGGATAAAAATACAATGGCTGAACGCTCGTATCCGAGTATTTCTGTCTGTTAGGGCGCCTAGTCATTTTTTTTTTTTTTTGTAAACGCATGTGCAGACATTTGTATTCGTTCAATACCCACAAAGTCTTAATTACAGTTTCTAGAATCGATTGCATCATCAGGTGTAACCAAGAGGATAGTACGCTTAAACACTTGGACACGATGACTTTTTACTTTGTGTTAGCACAACTATCTGTTTACCTAATTTCATTCACAATGTCTGGGTTAAACATTTGTATGGCTTTCATGTACTTTTTAAAGGGGGCCCACACTTGGTCGCCTCCCCAGTAGTCTTATGAAATACATTAACTTGATAGTTATATGTAAGCTTGCCCTTGTCTTGTGTAGCAAGAATAAAGTAATTAAAGATTTAGTGTCTAGAAAAGAAATTTGCTGGCAATTTAACTGATATCGAGACTGAAAGTCGAATCATCAAACCGAAATCATTTTCCAAGATCATCTGTTGGGTTCAAAATGTACTTTTAAAAATTCCTCACTTTTTCATAAGGGAATGAGTTCCAGAGTGATATAATTGAAAATGAACGAAATTCTTCAAGTCTTAAAGAAACGATACCTCATAAAACACTGCTTCTACAGTTACGAATAAAAAGTTCTACTTGTCTTGAATAAAAATTAATCATTTCTCTTGAATACGAACAGTAACAACAAAAATAGTTTTAAAAAATAGTTAATACTTTTAGATGATAAAACGAGGATATAAGCAAAATATTAACTTTTCTTATTACCAGAAGTAAAAGATTTGGCCCAAAACTATCATCAATGCTAAAACGAGTGGGCCTACGGCCATACCACGTAGATGACCGGTACTTCTTCGATCCACGAAATTAAGCAATGTTGAAACTAGCCAGTACCTCTATGGTGATTTTTTTAATCGCAGTCTAGATGTAGCACAAGGCCGAAAGTATGGGACACCCAGTAAGGATCGAACTCACTACTCAATTGTAATGATCCTAGCGAGACAAGATTGCTAACCATTGAGGTACCCAAGCTAGTGCCTTTATGAGTGACCGCTAAGGTATACCGGGTGCTGCAAGTTTAGATGTGTAGATAGTGTAATGGCTAACGTGTCCGAATAATAAAAGTTAGAATTTCAATCGGGCTCGATAAATTCAAGACAAAGGTATAAATCTACATCTTCTTCTGTCGGTTATGGATAAAATAGTATGACTTGTATCAGAAAACCATTTTTATCTGCAAAAATTCTTATTATAGAAAAATATGTTTTGATTTTAAATAACCTAAAATGATTGATATACCGTAAAAAACACAAATCAATCAATAGAATTAATTCTAACTGTTAATTAAGCCCAATTTCCTGAAAATTTGTTTTCATAAAAATATAATTTTGCTGACAGTAATATAAACTCTTCGGTCAATGAATGCCGAATCTTTTCTGTAAAGAAACGTCAATTTTCCCCAATACAACGAATATCCACTAGTTAGATATTTTTTGCCGTAAATAATTCAATAGATCCATGCCTTCCGGAGAAAACTTGCATGAGCGTTTACTTTAAACTAATACGCTAAAATGGTTTATATCTGTGATATGATTGGTTAAGTTTGCGAACTTTTTTTTTATAATCATATTTCCCCAAGCAAGGCATTTTACCACCACTGTTTTGCAGAGGGTTACATAGGAAGAAACTTATGAGAAAGAGTGACAGGTTATAGGGAATGCTAGGAAGTGGATAAAAGAATAATGAGAATACTGATGAGAGAAATTTAAAAAACAATAGTTATATTAAATTTTATTATTTTTATAGCAATAACAGTTCTTACCTTTTTTTCATTGTATTGAATTGCCAGTCTTAAACGATCAAGTAGTTCATAACTCTTCTCATCACTTGCCCTTTCGGTCTTGTTCAAAAGGATGTCCAGCTCGTCATGTTGACGCACTTTATCCAGAAGCTTGACCACGTACTGGCTCAACTTGTCGGCGAGGGCCAAATAATGAGTCTGCAAAAGATTCGTAAAAACACTCGTCAGTTTCCCATGTTTATTTACGGTTGACATTGTGAAACTGCATAGCGGAAACGTATAAAGAGTGCTGTGAATATTAATATTCTAGTAATGTATATCAGAATTTTTTAGATGAGAAAATATAATTTTAATTTAACTTTCAATTTGGATTATTAGAGTAAAATATTTTTTTTTATAATCGTACCGTCACAAGCAAGGCATTTTACTGCCACTGTTGTACAGGAGGTTACATAAAAAAGGTTATGAGAAAGAGTAACAGCTTACAGAGGGTGTCAGAAGGTGGGTAAGAGAAGGATGAGAATACCGATGTGAGTGGAGTGGACGGAGAAAAAAGCATGAGAGAGAGGATGCAAGTTAGTGAGATAGGAGATGACTATTGACTTTACATTTAAATTCTTGGAGATTGTAGCTGTCGGGGAAGCAAGTGAACGGAAAGAAATTCCACAGGCGGGAAGTGCGAGAAAAGAAGCTGTTGGAGTAGAATTTGCGTTTACAATTTATTGCCTTCACAGTAAAAGTGTGGGACTTAGTTGCTAATCTTGCCGCTCGAGTAAATTCATATATAGGAGGCACCAGTTAGCTAAGTTCATCGGAGTAGAAGCCGTGAAAGTATTTGTAGAAGAGACACAGGGAAGCCACATTGCGCCGGTGAGAAAGTGACTGTACCCGAGCTGCCAAGTCGGGATTGATCACATTACAGATTCTCCGTTGGATTTTCTCAAGGACCTTTAGATGGATAGCAAGAGCAACCGACTAGATATAGCAGCAGTATTCAATGCACGGATGGATGACAGAAAAAAAAAACGAGAAAAACTTTCTGGTCTGCGCAGAGAACCGACCTTCTTAGCAGCGGATTTGGCTATGGATTCTATATAGTCATTTCACTTGAGGTCTGATGAGCGAGTACACCCGAGGAGGCGCAGTGTTTTACTTTCAGAGAGATTAGCCTGATCCATGCTAATGAGGGGGTAGAAGCGATTGTCTCTGATGGTTAATACATAGCAGTTTCATTTTGGAAGCATTAAAATTCACTAGACATTTCTTACCCCAGTCCACGAGAGATTAGAGGTCCTTTTCAAACTTGGCGGCGAGGTTTGCTTTATCAGTCTCGGTAGATTTTTGATTGAGGCAAGAGTAAACCGTAGTGTCGTCAGCGTATATGCCTAGTTGGGATTTTTTTACATTGGAGAGATTGTTAATGTAGATAAGAAAAAGCGTGAGACCTAGAATATAGCCTTGAGGGACATCCAAGTTCGCATGATAGTACTGGGAGATAAACAACTACCTTCATTGTGCGATTTGAAAGGAATGACTGGATTAGGTCAAACAATTGTCGAGTTATCCCTGCAGCTTGCATAGAAGGTCAGCATGACAGACTCTGTCAAACGCGCTGGCGGGCAACAGTTCGGGATTTGCCGTTCTTATTGAGAGCCTGGTGTATATACTCAGAAATAGTCGTGAGCATATCAGCAGTAAACCTAATGAAGCGGAAACCATACTGTTTGTCAGAGAAGAGTGTGGGCTGTGAAATGTTGTACTACCTCGGCGTTGATGAGGGCTTCGAACACTTTGTCAAAGATCGGCAAGAGGCTGATAGGGCGATAATTAGAGGGATCAGAGTGTTCGCCAGTGTTTTTATATATTGGAACCACGAAGGAGGAATTCAAGCAGGCAGAAAAGCAAGAAGCAAAGAGGCAGTAATTATATAGTTTGGAGAGAACAGATGAGAGTTCAGGAGAGCATCTTTTAAGAACAATTATTGGGATTCCATCACCGCCGCTCGCTTTATGGGGGTCAAGCTTTAAAATTATGTTAGAGACCACCGATGTGGTAATGTAGATCTAATTTAGTTGGGCTTCAGTTCAGGGTGGGAAGTCGGGTGCGGATACTCCAGAAAAGTCCAATGTCGAGTGGGTGGAGAATTTACGTGCAAGCACTCAGCCTTGTATGTTGTAGAGGTGAGGACCTCAAATTTGTTGATTAGAGGGCGGATTGAGGGTTTGCTATTGCTTATAAAACATTTTAGAAAGATGTGGTTAGCGTAAAGTCTATCGATGCAGACTGTGTTCTCAACAGGTCTAGTTCAAATACCGATCATTTTCACAAAATTCTCTTTCGTTCATGACATAAATCCACCTCTACTGATCCTACCTATATGTTAAACAGTAGGGTAGACTGAATCTCTAACCTAGTATCGTAGCCAGTTTAGGAGGACAAAACTAAATTTTAAAAAATATTCAGAAGGCTACAGGAAACAATTCCACTACCTTTCCAAAGATGACATGGCAATTCTCAGATAATAAAATTACTTTCTGACGAGCATTAGTTACTAACTTTCTAAAGCTACATAGCATAAATAAATAAAAACGTAAGTCTTTCGATGAATCTGTCATACTAAATATCCTAATTTTGAACCAATTTAAAAGATTTGTAACAAGAAACAGACGGTCTACTGCATTAAAACATAAGTTCGAAGAAATCTCTTCTCTGATCAGGCTCTAACAGTTCAACGATGGAAGCATTGATTAGTAATTTTTAGTAGCACAACGACCAAGCTAATAATTTATCATCATCGATCTAGTCACGTCTTCTCACCAGTTACGAAGAACTGAACTCACAAAGAATCTCCTTATCTTCTCCGTGTACTACTTTATATTTTTTTAAATCATTTCAACCTAATCAAGATAATAAAGTCACTAAGATGTAAGAAGTTTACTGTGTGTTAGAGAGCATGAAGTAAAATACTGTTAATGAGAGAGAAAAATAAAAGAGCAAAACTGGAGAAATACAAAAGATAAGGATTGACATTGCAATTATGAAGAGCAAAGCTGGCATCGAGGATAGTTCCACAAGTGAGAACAGATCCACCAGAAAAGATATGTTAGCAATATTCAAATTTGAACTGTATACTTATAAATATTTATGATAGATTTTGTCAAGAAAAATGTCTAGCAGGACAGAGAGATGCAACTTTCTTAATAGCGGCTTCTCCGACGTCAAGTGGATCTCATATATAGGATCTCTTGCTAAAGATGCTGGGAAAATGTTTGGCTTCTTATACTGCTCCTGAAAGTACCTGACACCACTTATTATGGTCCGACCAAAAATCAAGCATTGCTGCCATATTTTGACTGGAGGTGACCAATCCTCTTTTTCTAGAATTGACAGAATTCAAAAGTATTTACACGATCTTTTAGATGATTATTTTCCACCGGGCAATCTATTTTCCACAGACGCAATTTGGCAAGACTATCGCTACCCTATAGCTATTTCTATGAGAAATGTTTTGAGGAGCTGCAGTTTATATCGGCTCGAAACGAGAAACCGGGGAACCGAGTTCGAATTCCAGTTGAATCCATTCACTTACGCGCAAATACCCTTGGGAAAGGTATTAATCCGTCTCTTCCTTCCAGTTATGGGTTAAATAGCAGGAGAGATTGGGTTCTATAGCCTTGGTCGGCAACCAGTCTACCGCAGAAAGCAATGGCAACCTACTGCGGGATAATCTTCTGCCCAGTCAGTCATGTTTCTTTCGAGACATGATCGCCCAAGCGTGTATCACGTATGGCACTTTAACTGACTGACTGACAGCTAAGAATTGCTATAAAATGTATACGGAAAGAAAACATCCTAATTTCCACCATATTCTATTGTCATGAAGTAAATGATATTGGAACAGCTACTTCTAATGAACCGAATCTTTGTAAAACAGAGTCGCTTAGATGCTTTCTCGACCACTTTTCAATTCTAGGATAGCTTCATAATCTGAACGTGTTACCGCTTTTTTTTTACGTTCATAAAACAACCTGATTTAGCAAGAGTCTATCTTAAAGGGTTTTTCAAACTTGTTCTGCCTGAAGTTTTCGATAATCAGCGAGGATCGAACTGACCGTCTGCTAGAGTGCTGGTTAAGATTTACAACAAAGTAAAGCACCCTCTCTGATATTTGCAGAGAAATGTAAGCTTGTGCATTATCTCTGTTTTTGAAAGGAGTATTTATATTGGTTTATATATTGCACGGATTATCTATTAACTGTTCATTACTTGTTAGATGCTACAAGTGTAAAACATTTTATCAATGAAGAGACAAGAAAAAATGAAAGATGAAAATATGTAAAATCTTATTTAAACTGAGTTAACCATTATTTTATATTGCGAAATTATCATATAATAATACCACATGTCAGTTCATTTATTAGTTGGTTAGATTGTGATACACCGCTAATAATACATAAATAATAAACTGTTCAGTTTTGACCACCGTTTGAACTCAGAACTCTTTGGGTTATGTTACTGGATCTAACCGCTGAGCCATGTGTCCTCAAGTGGATAACAAAAAAAGTTTGGTTACATGTAGATAATCAAAGTTTGGTTACATGGAGATAATCAGGATATTCGGAAGTGACGTGATTCGTGGAATCAGAACACTTTATCCCAGTGAACGAAATAAAGGGTTCAGTTCAAAATTCTAATCAACGGAAGAAGGTCAAAGCGCATAACGGCCAAAACGTCGCGAATATGGCAATATAGATGAGGACAACACTCCTAACAATATAGATAATGTAAATAATTACAATACATTATCTCAGAAATGTAAACAAATATTGAAATAGAGAGTATTATACTAATTTTGTCAAAATAACCCTTTATATAAAACTTATACAAATCCAATCAGAAAAAAATTATAATTGATTTTGAAATATTAATATATCAAAAGTAAAAATATAATAAAATAAAATAAACACTTTGCACGTAATGAGTTATCCAGTTAAATGCTCACTTTTCTAAACCTTAAGGCTTCAGTCATTAAACCTTATGAAATAATGAAGGAATCAGTTGAAAGTCAGTGATATATTTACTCTTTATTTTACAGATTTTGAAAGTAAGGCATTTGTCATTGCGTAAATTTAAAGAAATGCTTACTCGAGCGAAAAAAATATCGTCATATATTAACAAAAGATTAGTTTCTTTTTTTTTAAAAAAAGGCCATTACTTTTAGGATGAATAGAAGATCGAAACAATGCCAATGGTATAAGCGGGCTTTATTCATTACTATGACACTTAAGACGAAGAAAAACCTAATTCTCATAATTGCATTGGTACCTAAATTTTATTATTCAAAATATTTTTCAGTAAAAGCAACGGATTTGTCTTTAACATTTATCAAAAAAACACTATGATAAGAGAAATTATAACTGGCAGATAGAATGTCTGTCTATCTGTCTATCTATCTTATCTATCTATCTATCTATCTATCTATCTATCTATCTATAATTATATCTCTATCAACGTCTATTATTATCTATCTATCCACCCATGTATGTGTCACAGTATATTCCTATATAACTATCACAGTCTATTCATATTTACGTATCACTCATCATATATATATATATATATATATATATATATATATATATATCTGTGTGTGTATGTGTGTGAGGTGGTACCCGTATGAAAAAACAGCCACCCGTGCGTAGATGAAAGAAGAGAAGTTTATTATAAAGAGAATACACTACGACAAGACAGGGGATTTGGTGGCAGGCTAGTAATTGACAAAGCAAGTCACAGGTGTCTCCTCTGCTTACTTTTTTAGATACTAATATAGTCAATCTACATAAGCGATACGGAGTGTAATACATTTCATAATAACCTCTTCCCTGAGCTAATTTTCTCATGAAATTTTGCTCAATACCTTTTCTTTTTGGGGTCAGGATATAATTGTTTGACGTTTTTCTTCTTTCTAGTACATTTACGTCTCACTAATTTTGTACTGGTAAAATGTGAGGCATTAGCGATTTTCGGGATGCTGACACTTTGGGTACTGGCAGAGTTAGAGATACTTACATCGGTACTTGTGGAGATATTTGAACTGGTATTTTGAATGCGTCATATATTACCTCTATTGGTAATTCTTCACTAGGCGTGGCATCTTTCGTATATTTTGTATACCACTCTTCGTTCATCTACGCACATGTTGCTGTTCTTTCACTCGAGTACAACCTTGTCTGTTTGTAACCTATTTAAAGTATACAACAGTGACGATGAGAGATCCGATTCCAACTCACAGCGTGAATGACTTCAAGACACTGTTTGTAAAGCGCAAAACAGTAGTAATTACAAATTTGATTAACTTACATTGAAAATTATCAGTGAAATTACATAACAAAAATGGAAGAACTGACTGAATTGCCTAAAGCATTACACGCTAGTTTGCAGTTAAAACTGTTGATCACGCGCTCTCTACTAAAAACTGTAACTAGATTTGCTCGATAGATTAGCAGTATAAAACACAGATAGGCTTTGTGAGTGTTGAACAAACACAAACATGCCTGAGCAATTGTCTGCAACAGAGATTAGCTAGTCACCCTGGTATACGAACATCCTCGGATACGAGTGGTCGGCCATTGTTGTATATAATGCATGTCTAAAAAGAAAATAATTTGAATGAGGTGGTAGTGTTTTTCGTATTAGGACCTTGAACAAGTTCTCACTGTTTTTCAACAGATGGCGCTACCAGAACTGCGTGCGTGTAGTTTCAGATAGTAAAGCATTTGAAAGAAAGTACTATAAGCAAGCTTGAAATTCAGTGCATGTCATTTCATCGAAAGGTAAACAACTTTGTTTTTCAACATGTCGGATTTTGTGTCAAAGAAAATGTATTTGCGGATATTTTAATGCACTTCTTTATTCAAAAGAAGTTTGCAGCATAATTCTTGTTGAGACTTACGGCGACCACACTCTCTCAGAAACAATATGCAGAGATTGATTTAGACGCTTTAAAGATAATGATTTCGATGTAGAAGATAAAGAACGCTCTGGCGATTCAAAACAAGTTTGAAAATGAAGAATTGGCGGCATTACTTCATGAAGGCTCATGTCAGGCGCAAGCTGAACTTCCAGAATCATTAAAAGTTGATCACATAACTGTTTTATACCATTTGAGAGTATTAGCATTTTGAAAGCATTTTGAATGATTCAAAAGTACATTAGGTGCCGTATGAGTTGAAACCGACGGACGACGAACGGCGTCTTGTCGTGTGTGAATAGCTACTACAACAACAGAAAAAGAAAGTGTTTTGCATTGTATCGTGATCAGTGATAAAAAGTGGATACACCACGATAACCCTAAGCGTAGAAGGTCATGTGGTAAGCCCGGCCATTCAACAACGTCGGCGGCAAAAACGAATATCCATGGTTCGAAGCTTATGCTCTGCATTTGCTAGTATCAGCTGAGTGTAGTTTATTATGAGCTGCTCAAACGGACCAAAACCATCACAGGAGATAGCTATCGGCTACAATTGATGCGTTCGACCCGAGCATTGAAAAAAAGGCCGCTATATGAGCAGAGACAGGCGAATGCTATTTTAAAACATGAAACTCTAGGTCATATGTTGCAAAGCGGGTGATAATTTACGTGGAAACCCTTAAATGTGAAATCCTACTCAACTCGCAGTTTTTACAAAACCCGCCCGATTATCACTTGTTTCGATCGATGGCACGTGGCCTGGCCGAGAAGCACTTTTATTTTTATGAAGATGCCAAAAAATGAGTCGACTCGTGGTTAACCACAAAATACGTGTTGTTTTTTGACATGGAATTCAAATGCCGCCAGTAAGATGAGAAAAAGCAGTGGCGAGCGATGGACAATATGTTCAGTAACATGTTTCTTATTGATTTTTGTGAATAGAACATTACTTTTCAGAAAAAATCACTATAAATTATTCAAGGTCCTAATATAAGAAGAAAAAGGAACATTGGTCTTAATGACGTTCTCAGTTTTCTGGATCAAAAATTTACTTTCACGTACAAAGGCGGACGTAGGTTGGATCCCTTCCAGGAAACGCATTTTCTTTACTAAGGTTTCTTGAATATGCAGGCGAATAAACGTAAGACACACGGTATCAAAACTAAAAAATGAAGGATTCACTTTAAAGAAGCGGCAGTTATAATAAGCAATAATAATTTTGTAAGCAAATTTTAATTTAATCAGCTGTAAATGACAATAATTTTTTTTTACTAAAGTTCATCTAATAAAAGGTTAAAAATACTCAAGGTAAATTGTACTAATTAAGGGATTGTGATATTAACATAAGGAAAGGGAAAATATGAAAAGATGATAATAGAATATTGCTAATAGATAAAGAATGACTCTAAACTTGAAGTGATCGATTTGAGTGTTGGAGGAGCAGTCACGCAAAAGTCTGTTAAAATAGAGGTTTTCAGAAAGAAATGGAACAAGAAATGTGAAGAAAATGGTTTTGATTCAACCCGGTGGACGTAGTAAGTAGGTATGGTGAGTAAATGTCTGTGCTTTTGAGACTAAAGAATGGAGCGCATCTGAAAATTTGCCATTAAATTAGCGATAGAATAGCGACTAATTTGAGACGCTACGTCTGAGGGCAGAGGGGATGTAGGTTTGAAATTAACTCACACGATTTTGTAAACGATTTTGACCTCTGTTCAGGTTAGAAAGTGAGGATTGTACAGGGGCCCGACAATATTTTTCGGACACTTTAGTATTCGACTTTCCGAGTACCATAGAGTGGCGAAATTCCTTCAATAGAATAGCATAAACATATAAAGACAATACCTGTAATAAAAATGGAAGAAAATCGATTAGGTAAGGAAAAATATTTATTTTTCATCATTTTTTACAAAACACACGCGACATTATTTTTCGGACATCGTTGAAAAACTGTTAATAGTCTGTAATATCACCTTTCTTCTCAATAACTTTTATCAATCTCTCTTCATAATGATCAAACATATGCACAATAACATCTCTACGTGTTTCTATTAGTTATTTTTTGGCATCTAGTATTCGTTCCCATATTTGAGCCTCTTTCGTTATTTCAGGTCCATCATAGACAAGTTGCGCAAGCATTTCCCAAATATTTTCTATTAAATTTAGATCTGGGCTTTTTGCAGGCCATTTCAAAGTAGTCATATTCACTTTAGCCATCCATTCTTTCATGAGTTTTGACACATGGATGCTGCAATTGTCTTGCTGTAGAACGAAATCATTCCCTATCTCTCTTCTTATCCTTGGTAGGGCTTTCTCGTCCAGCAACTGTTTGTAGCTTTCGCTGTTCTGTCGTCCTTTCAGCCACTCCAACCATATATTTCCATTAGCAAAGATCATGCCCCAAACCATAACTCCTCCTCCTCCCATCTGTCGTTTGTTCAGTACAGCAGGCTCACCCCTTCTCGACCAAGTACACCATCCATCGGGCCCATTAAACTTGAAACGTTTCTCATCAGTAAATATAACCTTCTTAAAGTCAACATGCTTTGTTAACCACCTTTTGACCCACTCCAGTCTTGCTCCTTTGTATTTCTTTGTTAGTGTAATTTTTTTCTTAGCCTTTGCATACTTCAAACCAATCCTATGCAGCGTTCTTTGTACTGTTCGGACGTTTACATCCAATTCACATTTCTCCTTCACTTTTCTTGCTGTAACTTTTTCTCCAGATGTCAAAAGCCGTGTCACAGTCCTCTTCATTCTCCTTTCAGTCCTCTTGCCAATTGATCTTTTCCGTCCTCTCTTTTTTTTCCGCTCGGAGTTTTTCTTCAGCATGTATTCGACCATTGATTTCGACAGCTTCAAATCCATGGCGATCCTTCTGATGCTGAGGCCATCATCCCGCTTCTTCCGTGCCAAACAAACGACTTCTTTTGAATGCATTTTGCCTCATTAAACTTAATTGTTTTGCCATTAAAATAGAACAGATAATTGATTCTAATGATGACAGCTAAGTGTACAAGCAGAAAATTTGCATACAGCAACATATACATGAACTTAGCTCTTAATAAAATAGGATTTTTTGTCATGTCCGAAAAATAGTGTCGCGCAAGTTTTCGCAAAAATCACAAAAAATTAAAATTATCAAAGCCAAACTAAAAAAAAAATGATTACACTAGTAGTGGATTTTCACTCCTCAACTACGTACTTACAATCTCAAAAGTTTTTGGCACTAGTAACCACGTTGAAGTACTTTTTTCAAAGTGACCGAAAAATATTGTCGGGCCCCTGTACGGCTTCGGTCCAGATATGGTGACACTTGTAAAGATAAAGTGTGGTAGAAGAAGTTAGTCTTATAACCTGAAGTCATGCACTTTAAGACATTTCATTTTTGTAAAATGAAAACGTAAAACTGTAATAGATTATCTTCATGTATACAAAATTATTATTTTTTATCGTTTTGTCTTAAGCAAGGAAATAATAACACTAAGACGTAAGTGGTTACATAAAGTAAAGAAGAACCATAAGAATTTCAGGAGGAAAAATAACAATAAAAGTACTAGTTTCATGAAGTCAGAAGATGTGATTGGTGTCATATTTAAATATTTGAAGATTGTAGAGAAGCAAGAAACGAGAAAAGAAACTATTAGTATAGAACTTACTGTTACATGTAGCTATGTAAATAGTAAAACGGTGAGACCTAGTTGCCAACCAAGTAGTACGTTTACATTCATGCAGTCAAGGCACCAAGAAGAAAAGCTCATTAAAACAAATTCCATGAAAATAATTATAGGAAAGTCGGGGAAAACGACGTCACAGTTGTAGGAAAGGGACTGAAATCGATTAAATTACAGACGTTGCAAACCCTTTTTTGGATTTTGCCAAGAATCCCGATATATCTATATATACATACAGGAGAACCAGGCTGGATATGACAGCAATATTTAATTCACGGTTGAATGGTAGATTTATAAGCGTGCAAAATGGACGCTGACGTGGAAAACTGTCTAGCATGACATATGAAGTCACCTATCCTAACAGCAGACCTAGCAGTTGATTCAATATAATCGTTCCACTTCATGTAAGCAAAAGGATCGTGCAAAAATAATCTCTTTTTATTTTTAAGATAACATTCGCACGTTCCCGAAACATTTGCTAAAAAGTGATTTTCTTTAATGCGTGTTTGTCAGAAGATTTCAAATTTTGAGGATATTAGTTAAACTGCAAAGGATATAAATAAATATGATTTAATTTCACATGTGAAAAAAAAAATTATGTACAAATATTATCTAGAACATCTTCTCTTTTATATTTAATTCTCTTCCCCCCTCTCTCTCTATCTCTCTCTCTTTCTCTTTCTCTCTCCCTCTCTCTCTCTCTTTTCATCCCTACCTGCTTTTCATTTTCTGGCGCATATTTCTTGATATCCACCCAGCAACTCTGTCATGCTGTTTTTGTCTCTAAATATTTAACTCATTCTATACACGTACGAGATGACGTGGAAAATATTTCGGCTAGACAGATAAGGCCTTTAAAAAAAAACTATTGCTTCACGATTTAGTCAAATTTTATGAATCGTGTTCGGCTAAGAACTTTTCAGCAAATATACTTTCTTGAAAAACTGTTTTCAGAACGAGATTTTATAAATTTAAATTGGCACAAACATTAACTACTCGATCAATGAATGCCGAATATTTCCCATATTTAGACGTCTAAATAACCGCCCTGAAGATGGTTCATGTGAGCCGAAAGCTTAGAAGCAAATTAATGAAAAATTATCCAAATGTTGAAGAATTTTTGTCTTTATTTTCAACAGAAATTAAAGCCAAAATATGACGTTTAGAACGGCTCATGATTAAACATAATAAACATTCATTGTCTCTTATATTTAACAGTATATGTTTAGAATATATATATATACATATACTTACCTTAAAGTACTTTTCTATTCGAGCGACATTTCGAAGCTCCTTAGCAAGTTCAAAAGCTGTAAGTATAGGATCTTTACTGGACAACGATATATAAGTCCCACTAGCCAGTCCTTTGTAGGCATTAAGTCTTGTCTTGGCAAAATGTAAATCATCAAATTGCCGTTTGTTACTGCACTCCTGACAGGTGCAGTAATAAGGGTGTGGCTTTTGGATTGTATCTCCTCTTAGCAACAAAAGCTGGACAATTTCAAACTGATTCTTCTCGGCGGCTAGTATTAGCGGAGTGATATCAGAGGAAAAGGGTGAATCTTCACTAGCTTGATTGTAAAAGCAGTCCGTTTCTTCAAAACTGTTTGTCTCTCTTTTAACATCTTTGTAATTTGGATGTTTCAAGATCATCTCCGCAATATTCACGTATCCAGCACTGATGGCCTGTAAAAGGGCTTCGTGGATTGTAACCATATTGCAGCGGTCAAGTAACAATTTCACGACCTGAAAATTATAAAAGAAAGCAATGTTAATATAATTAATTTTTTACTAAATACAGTTGCCGAAATATTTCAAAAATTTTAAACTTACACTGCTACATTGTTGTACTGGATATTTGAGAAAATTACGAAATTAATATATTCATAGAAATAAATGGTTATAAAATCAAGGAAGACATTTTCTCATGAATGCTACTATTTTAGTGAATCGACATTTCATTTATACATTGAAAGCAGGCAACGTAACTGTCATAAAAAACGTAATAAGAACGCTTCCACATAGACGAATAGATACGTTCGTTGGAATTGCTTATGATTCGATCGAATCATTTCGTTCTAAGTTGTCAAAACCCTTTTATTACATGATTTACGTTATTGATAGTAGTGGATAACTAATTAGCGTATATGTCACTAGGACCATATCACGTTGGAACACTTTTCCTGTACAAGTCACTGTGCTTGTGTGTGTATGTGTGTGTTTATGGTAAACTGACACCAAATCGGTCGAGTTTCGATCCCGGCCAGAAGCAAGTGGATATGTCTAGCCACACTGATGAGCTGTGATACAGCCAAACGGGCTTGTATGTGGATGACTAATATATATATATATATATATATATATATATATATATATATATATATAATGTGTGTGTGTGTGTGTGTGTGATTTACAGTTGGGATCTTTTTCTGGTCTGATGATATCAGTCTGCTTTAATATGTGGTTTATCTAAGTATGTGTGACCTGACTGTTAGTTTGATTTTGCGTAAGTTGAAGAGGATTTGTTTTATTACTGTAGTTTTATCTATATGAAAAAGGCCACAAACTTAATGAAAACAAAGTTCTATCGTTGATGTTATTATTAAGATAAAAGACCAAATTATTTATTATTATTATTATTTCGTTTTTTATTAATTTGTTTAATCCTTTCTAACAGCATAAAGTAATGAAAAAGGACACAAACTTAATGAAAATGAAGTTTTATTGCCAACACGTTGATGTTATTAAGATAAAAGACCAAAGCATTTTTTAATTATTTTTTAATGTGTTTTTTAAGCCTTTCTAACAAATAGTATAGCGTAATGAAAAAGGCCACAAACTCAACGAAAGCAAAGCTTCATCGTCAAAACGCGTCAAAACGATGATATTATCATCAAGATGAAAGACCAAAGTTTTTTTAACTATCTTTTTTATAATCCTTTCTAGCCTGTTTAAAATTTTGGTTAAAATCTTGTTTTGTTTACGTCATCGCATTCTACAACATTTGACGTTAACTTTTTTTCCTTTCGCTTAATGGAAATAATAAATATAATCATTAAGCTTTTAATTAAATACAAAATGAAATCTTCAAGAATGTTTTTTCATTTTAAAAATTTAATTTTCAACGTAGGCATCGAATCTCTATGCCGAAATATTAGAGATGCCTAAATGTGTGAATGTGTTCAGTGTATAGAAATTTGGAGTGTGTCTGTAAATATATATATATACTAGCAGTATAGCCCGGCGTTGCTCGGGTGTAATGAAAGCTTTAAAACTAATCAATGGTCCTGGAGGTCAGACCTTTTGGACGTTGGCACGAAAGACTAAAACGTAATAGTTGTTTCCAGTTAAAGCGAAACCGTAGACTGAAAGAAAAATGAATTGATGTAAGTCAAATTTTGATTTCCTAGTATCGATATCAAAAACTTTTTCGTCGTAAACTGAATTTTGAAGGCTAAATAAGTCCTCTGAGTAAATGGTATCATGGCTGAGACTAAGAACTACAATTATACATACTTAGAGCCAAACCCGAAGCAAAAACTAAAATGAAAGGGCTGAAAAAATACAGACGTACAGGAAGATAAACAGACACACTCACAAACATCTTGCCTTTTATATATATATATATATATATATATATATATATATATATATTATCGATTTTCTGCACTATTGTAAGAACTTCAACCTTGAAACTTCTGAATATCGTTTCTTATATCTTTGTTTATGAGTGTATAATATTTGACTAAAATCGGAACACTCCTTCTATAACCCGATTTTTTCGATTATCGATTTTCGATATTTATCGGGGGTACCTCGACACAAAACCTAGCTAACAACACTCACGGACGCTTATAGTACAACTGTGTAAATTTTCAAGAAAATCGGTTCACCCGTTTTGGAGTCTATAGGTAACGGATACACACACACAGACACACACGCACAGACAAAGTTCCACTTATAAATAAGTTTAGATAGATACGTGTGTGTGTATATGTGTGTGTATGTGTTCCGGTATGAGGTGTGTTGGGGTATGGGGTAAGTGTGTTGGTGTATGGGTAAGTGTTGTGCATGTGTGCGTATGTTTATTGTACGTATGTTTATTTGTGTGCGTTAAACTGTGATAGCGTGTTTGTGTGTATGCGACTTACTGTTGTGGCTGGTGTGTGTCATGTGTGTGATAGCGTTGATTATTCTGTTATGCGGTCTAGGTTGAACTCTTGTCGATCGTTGATCTGTGGGTGCAGTTTAGTTATTATTAAGGCCACTTTATGCGTAAGTTTCCTTGATTCCGCTCTCTAGCTTCAATATTGACGATTATGTTTTTTTAGGTGTTTATGGAAAGGTGACACTTGTGTTTTATTCTAATGTGTAACGGTCTGGTGGTTCTGCCAACATAGAATTCCTCATATATGGCGCATTGTATGCGGTACACGACATATACCTGGTGGCATATACCGGTGTCAGGAATAGGGCAATTGGACAGTGTGCATGTGGTCTTGTTGCTAGTATGTTGTTTGTTGTGGTTGTAGTTGAGGTTTCTGCAAAGAGTAGGGCCGTAGTGGGCCAGCTGTATGTCCAATCCCTTTCTGCGGATAGCTCTAAGTATTTTTGTGGTGATGTTTTCACTGAAGTGCGGTAATCTCAGGTAGCAGTTGTTGGAGAGGGTGTGTCGCCTTCGGCCTTTATTACCTTTCCGCTCCAGGCGATCCACAAAGGACTGGGGGTAGCCGTTTGTCTTCAGTATCTCCTTGAAATGTAAAGTGTGGGTGTTACAGTCTTCTTCATCGCTGCACTTATCCCGGATACGCAGGCTTTTTGTAGAAATCGGTGTGGATGTCGCCTCTTTCCGATACTTTTAACCTGAAGTCCAGCAGCGATAGGCATCCATTGTTATCGGGGTGTTCGATTGTGAATTTTATTTTGCCGTCCATACTGTTGAACGTTGCTGTCATTCTATTCGCCTCATCACGTGAAGAAGTGAGGATGAGTATGTCATCAATGTATCTTGTGAATAAAGCGTATGAATGGTAGGTGCTGAGGGCGCGACGTTCAAGTTGATTCATGTATGTGATGGCAAGTAATTCCCCATAGGAAGGCCAGTGGTCGGTTTATAGGTGCGCTCTTGGAACGTAAAGTAGGCGTTGTCTACTATAGTCGTCAGGAGTAGATGAATGTCTGCTGGGGTGAGGTTGTAGCAGTACAGGCTTGAAGTGGTGATGCATTCCGTTATTAAATCAACTGCTGGATGAGCCGGTACTGATGTGTATAGTGAAACAACATCAAGACTAAATGCGTATCCGTTACGCAGCAGTTGGTTTCGATAGATTTCGTGTAGTCTATGGATGATTTCATCGGAACTTTTGACGTGTCGGGGAAGGTGGTGAATATAGGTTTAAGGATTTGTGACAGGAGCCATGATATTTTGTATGTAGACCCTTCTATGCTAGAAACAATGGGTATAATCTGTCGTGCTAGTTTTGTGTGTCTTGATGAGGTGGTAGAGTTTTGGGAGGTTGCTGTTCTTGGTAGTAAAATTTAAACTGTATTTGTTAGGGAGTTTCCGTAGCTTGCATATGTCATTCCATGCAGTGTTAATGTGGTGTTCTATTTGGGTTGGGGTAATGTCAGTGGATATCGGCTTGGAACGAGAAACCGGGGAGCCGAGTTCGAATTCCAGCCGAATTCATTGCATTCACTTACGCACAAATACCCTTGGGAAATCCGTCTCTTCCTTCCAGTTATGGGTTAAATAGCAGGACAGATTGGGTTCTATAGCCTTGGTCGGGAACCAGTCTACCGCAGAAAGCAATGGCAACCTACTGCGGGATAATCTTCTGCCCAGTCAGTCATGTCTCTTTCGAGACATGATCACCCAAGCGTGTATTATGTATAGCACTTAACTGACTGAATGTCTGTGACTTCTGTATATAGTTGTATATTGCTGAGGTGTTCGAGTGCTAGCTGGTTGTATGTATCTCGGGGTATGACACAGAATTCTTTACCTTTATCGGACGAGAGGTATATGAGGTCCTTCTCTCTCAGGGCGTCTAGGATGTGGCGTTGGACTCTGGAAAGGTTGTGTGGTATTCTTCTAATATTGTCTTTGAGGATTGTGAATATGAATTGTTTTAGCTGAGAGAGTTTTAGGTTAATCGCGTAGTTGTTAGGGGATTAGTGGAGTGGATTGTCTATGGTGTAGGCAGGTGCATTCGTGGTTGGTGTTGGCTCGCTGTTTGTGTTGTTAATAACCGATAGCCACTTCAGTTGGTATGCTGTCCGGCAGAAGTTTGTTTCGACATCCAGCATTGTTTCTGTGTCAGTATAAACTTTGGCCCAAGACTTAGTAATTCCAATTCCTCGTTTGAGTAGAACTTAGATTAGTCTGTGACCAGCGGTTGCTTTGTGGGTAGTGCATCTTGAAGTTCGTTTGTGTCTGTGTGATGGGGATCGTTTAGATGTTGTTTATTATACATCCACAGAAATTTCTCCTTGAGGTGTTCCTATTCATGGTGTACGGATATGTGATATACAGTAGACACCGGGGTTGTCTTTGTGTTGGTTCTGCTATTCTGAAGAGGAGATTTTGATCTCGAAATATTAATGTATAATAAATAGGTAATACCCTAAAACTTCTTTACTTTCCTTTATTTTACTAAACGTATTGTGACTGACATCAAGACCTAACCATACATCAAACTTATTAATTTTGATTATTATAAGTCAAACGTATCAATTTTGCTATGCTGATTACGATTATATTATTAACTTTGTCTTATCATGTCAGGATGTGTGTCTGTGGGTGTTCATTTTTGGCATTTGTCAAAATATAGCCATATTAGTCAAATTATGGACTTGAGATAAAACAAAACAAATAGAGTAGCCCTAAAATCTATTGTATATATCGCTTTCATGGTGGTGAACATACTTCTAGGTGTTATTAAAAGTCCCCTTATGTTATTCTTAATGGCAAATTTTAAATGAAAGGTTGTTGATTTGTTAGTAAAATATAGAAAAAAAAACACAAAAGACGCACCGTGTCCATATCTCAGATTTCCTATAAAGCACAACAAAAATTTATGCAAAGTAAAATGTAACTAACTGTCAGTAGTAGAATTTTGTGCATATATAATTAACTTGACAAATTTATGAGAAACTTTCTCTTTCTTGACTTCCAGGAATGCTGATGTGCAGTGTCGCGTTTTGTGAAGTAGTCTTGTTGTTATCGGATTTATTATTACCCAAAAAGTTTTTCACTACCACTACAAATGAATTCCATGCATTTGATTTATTTAAAGTCATACAACTTACAAAGATTTCATCTTGAATAAGTTTTCTGATTTTTGGACCTTTGAAAAATCCTACTTTAAGCTTTTCAATGCTAAGACTTAGAAACACTTCAGAGACCTACTTGAAACGACCACCACTTTTATCAAGAACTTTTACAAACTGTTTCATCAACCCTAATTTTATGCGGAGAGGGGGGAGATGTTTTTCTTTGGCTACGAATGCAACACATACAACATTTTGCTCTCCCACCGTCAAATTCTTTCGAGTAGGCCACTCGGTTCCTTGCCTGTGTTAATTCTTGGCAAAACTGTTCTATAGACGTAGAAAACAGGTATACTTCATATAGCTGGACTAATTCACTATTTTCTGTCTTTTTTTTTTGGGGGGGGGGGGTTTACAAAATAAGTTATTCAACAATGTGTGATTCAAACTCCAAAGCAGGCATATTTTGGAAAAATGCTAAAATTTCTAGTCCATAAAATCTAGTTGTGATAGGGAAAAATAATATGCTTTTCGTATACAGCATACAAAATAGCCTAGAAAGATGTTTTTCGTCAATAAGCAAATTTTGTGTTGACCAGTGTTTCGAATTTGAAATATTCCGTTTTTTTTTTTACATTAACTTCTCATAATAAAAATCTAAAGTTAAGAATATATAATAATCAAAATATCTATATGTTGTCGAGCAAACACAAATGCGCGCATAGATATTCGTTTCAATTCATTCGTTTATTGGTTTCAATGACAACTTGTATACCTAAACATATAAGCATTGAAGTATTGTCTGAAAGATGCAATGTAAGTGCCACACTACCACACAGTTAACGAAGAAATCGATCTTGCATCTTTCAGATCAAATTTCATTAGGATCTCATTTAAACACGCACGACGATCAACCAGATTCTATCCGTGGCACTCTTGTTGACAATATGCACATAATTGTATCATCCACAGGCAAAATAAAATGAAAAATAATGGAAGTATTATTAATAAAAAAGAAAAATTCTACAATTAATAATATCAATTATGAACTCGTAAACAATGTGCTTACTGTGTCCGAAATATAAGACACATGACTCTACATACATAAACACTCTACACATATTCAGTTTCACGTACAATAAAAGTCACTCTTGAAAATTACTAAAAGTATAGCCGAAATCGCTTAGAAAAGCAAAACACTTGAAGAATTCTTGCAAAATTTGACTTCTGAAAACAAATCATAAGAATACATGAAAAATTATAAAAAAAGTTAACGATAATACTTTATCTGTATTTTTCAATGAAACCTGCATAAAAGAGAGATTGCTGTCTAAATACACACTTTTTAAATTACAGGAATCTGCAGCCAATAAGGAAAGTAACACTACAGCATGCCGAAAAACCTTGTTTTTCGACAAATAACAATAGCACAAAACTTAATCCAACATTTAAATAATGAGATTCAAAAACACTACGTGATACTGAAAATACTCAGAATGAAGCTGAATATAACGTGGTACAATCCTATAACAACCTAAATATCAATAATACTCAATTAAAATAAAAAAAAGCTATATATATATATATATTTCTTTAATCCGAAATGCAAAAGTAGGAAGATAAATTCCGAGTACCTGATCCTAATTAATATTAAATTTTTTTTAATATTAAAAAGTGATACAGGAGGAGAGTCCAATGTACTTAAGATTACAGAGCCAATATAAATTAAAGTAAATTTTCCAAAATTCAAAAAGGTTGTATGAACATTTCGACACGAAATTTTCATTTCGTGTCGAAACGACATTTCTCAAAGAAAATAATTCCCCCACTTATATTAATATTTTATCCAACCACCCCCAAAATATTATAAAACAGATACCCAATATAGTGAATAATAGAATTAACCAATTATCATCCAACGTTAAAACTTTCAACGCAAGTAAAGATATTTACAATAAGGCCCTTCAATTAAGCGGATATAAGAACAAATTAACATACAATAAACCTAAAATAGACCCATCCAAAACTAAAAATAAAGGAAACTGTAGAAAAGAAAGATAATTTGGTTTAACCCTCCTTATTGTAAAATAACTAAAATCAATATTGGTAAATACTTTCTCAAATTAATAAACAAAAATTTTAATAGCAGTAATCCTTTACGGAAGATTCTTAATAAATACACCCTTAAACTCAGCTATTCTTGTACCCCTAATATAGACAACCTCATTAATTCCCATAATAGAAGTATTCTAACAAATTTACGCAATACTGATTCTGGGTCCAGAATTTTGAACGAATGCAGCTGTAGCTCTGTAGACGCCTGCCCGGTGGAGGGCAAATGTAAAGCCACTCAGGTGATTTACGAAGCCCGCATTTCTCCATCAAACAATAAAAACAACTATTGGTATATTGGTATATTGGTATGTCCGCGGACCCTTTTAAACAGAGACTTTATAACCACGGGTATTCTTTTTCGAACACGGGTCAAAAATACCAGACAGCCCTGTCACGGATATTCTGGAAAATGAAAGAGGAAGGACTGGATCCTGTAATTAGCTGGAAACTAATAGGTTCAGCCCGAATTCCGAGGGATTTTCGTGATATATGCTGTCTGTGTTTACTAGAAAAATATTTCAAAACTGAAGTATCTCCACCAGCACCGGCTCCTGAATCTTAGAAGGGAATTTATTAGTAAGTGTCGCCATAGAGCTAGTTTTAAAATTTAAATTCCTAAATTGTAGATTTTAGGAGATAAATATAAATTCAATGATCTTTTAAAAATTTTAATTTTAACTTTAAAAAGTAATTTTACCCCCTCTACCTTCCTCTCAGTCTCCTTTAATTGTCTATCTTTACAAAATATGGTCTCTTTTAAGAAACCCCTTTTTCCTTTGTTAGCATATACCCTTTTAATAACTTTTGAATTTATAATTTCCTTTAATTATTAATTAGTTCGTGCATACCTAAAAATATCTGTAATTAGATTAACTAAATTTTTTTAAAAAATTTTTAATCTTAATTTTAACTTTTTCCCTTAAATATACCTTTGCAAATAAGTTTTCCAAATCTCTAACATTTAAAGTTATACGTACTGAACCCGTATCAAGCGCTTTCTATTTGATATTCTCTCCTTTTTCTCTCTTTTCTTTCTTCGCCTTCCTTGCCCTCTCTCTATAAACCCCCTTTATATTCCGCCACTTCTCTTTCTGTTCTGTTTTGCTTAACCAAATCCTCAATTTAATAACTTCCTATCTCCTCAAGTCCTTTCGTCCATTAAGCTGGACAAAACAATCTCCCATCTCTTCATTTACAAAGTAAAAACCAAAAATAGACAGACTTGAAAAGGAATTTTTGTGACGTATACTCCTCCTCAATCCTGGGTTTCTTCATTTTGATAGAGAGGAGGTTGCTGAGGAGGCGCGAATTCTCTCCCAGAGATTTCGTGTCGAAATGTTCATACAACCTTTTTGAATTTTGGAAAATTTACTTTAATTTATATATATATATATATATATATATATATATATATATGCGGTGTAGATATAGAAGAATCCAAAGGAGTGTCCTGTATATAAAGTGGTAAGATAACTTAATTGGAGAGCTCTAAATATATAGCTATATAAATACATATAGAGCAAATATACGTAAAAATAAGACAGACACATTATCATAGAATAACGTTTCTGTCTTATTTTTACACACACACACACATATATATATATATATATATATATATATATATATATGTGTGTGTGTGTGTGTGTGTTTCATCTACCATCTGCTGGACCAACCAGACACTATTTTCCTAGTGCTCGTATATATATATATATATATATATATATATATATATATATATATATAATTAAATACGGCCTACAAAGTAGATTTAAAAACTTTCGTTAAATTTATCCTGTTGGAGATAAATAATATAAAAATTGTTTATAATTTTTATCATCACAAGCACTTTCGGCCATTTCTATACCCGTTTTCAAGGTTATTTAAGTCTTTGATATTTTTATTCTTTTCCTTTGTGTTTTGACTGTTACGTAGTAATTTAATTTGTATTGTTTATTTAAAAAAGACGCTTATTCCAAGCTTTCACGTGTTGCACGCAACTGGAAATTCTATGAGGATTTTTTCTATTATAAAAATTTCAATACACCATTTCCCCATTTGAATAATTTAGGATTGATAGTAGAAGAGAAATGTTTAATAAGCAGTGCCTCTATAATAGCGTGATGTTTTTGTTATTGTCCTTTATGTAGAACTGTTTTTTCGTCAGAATTTTCATAAAGGGTTATTGTAAGTTTTGAGTTAATAAATTATTATTTTATGAAAATTTGGTTGGATCAATGTTATGTAAGGCGGTCTCTGAAGAAGATGGTTGTGTGCCTAGAATAGGTAATTGATTTTTGACAAGAAACACAGTCTTGTACTGGGCATTGAAATTTATACACTATTTTTATCGTTGTACATTCCGGTCTTCAAGTAATTGGAATTTTTAACAGAATCTTTTATTTTTTTATTAAAGATAATGAAATTTTGAACTAAATCCTTCATTAAAAACCTAAAGATTCATTTCACAATTCCAATCACCTGAAAAAAAGCCGGAGCCTACAACGACCGAAACGTAATATGGCAACAAAGACGAGGTCAGCAGTCTGAGCAATGGAAATAGTGTAAATAAGTAAAAAGATATGTATTGTTTTCAATTTTACTGTACACAATTACTATCGGTCTTTTCTCTGTTTTTACTTTCTTGCATGCAAACTCATAATTACATCCTATTACAGGATGAATACCATGTAAAAATATATGCCTTCTGAGAATTTTTTTTAAGAAATAGAATAAAGAACGAAATGGATTTGGATTTGGATTTGAGTTTTGTTTAACGGCATATCAACCTATGTGGGTTATTTAATGCCGAAAAGGTAGAGTTTAAAGATATTTTTTTAATGTTCGATTACTGTAAGAAAGTTGATCTAGTCAGATTTTGACAAAAAAAAAATTATTTTTTATTTTATTTTATTTTATTTTATTTTAGAAAACTGGTCTTTTAGTTTCGTATTCAAAAACGTATTGCTGGTAATAATTTTTTTCTTCAAAAATGTGTAATGGTAATAACTTTTTTCCTAAAAAAAGTATTTTTGGTAGTATTTTTCACTCAAAAGTGTATATTTTTCTATAAAAGTCTATTTTTATATATATTATATTTCTATAAAAGTATTTTCATACTTTCATGGTGTTTTGACCTCAGTTTGGGGTTAGCTATTTACCCATAGCTGGGACCCTAACTGGTGCTACCACTCCGGGTCAGAGTAGACCTGGGAGCAACAGCAATTAAGAGGTAGTTCCATGCTCCTCACAACCTCCCAATCAGAGGCCTTGCTGCTGGATGCAGTTTACCGTCATACCCAGGACCAGAACGTATTGGAAATATAAAAAAAATATCCACAAATGTAAAAGGTTTCAAGAAAAAAATCATCTATGAAAGAGGAGTTTAAGTCGACTTAAAAATTAATTAATATTTCACGTTCGACTTTGCATCAAGCTTTTGTGTATTGACTATTTAATATGCTAAGAGGCTTACGACCATATCACGTTGAAATACCGGTTCTCGTGCAATCCTGGTCAGTAATTAGGTGGGTGACCGCTCGGAATCTCAGCTTTTGTAAGCATGGATATGTGGATGTTGTAATGTATAACGGCTTGAAACTAGAAATCAAAACGACGAATTTCAGTTCTAGTTGGGTTCCTTATATTTATTTACGCACAAATACCACTGATAAAAGTATCACTCCAGCTCTTCTGCCTCCAGGTATTGGTTAACTGTATCAGTAAATCATTACTATCCTTCAAAGACTTTTACAATCTAAACATTTTTTCTGGATTTAAATAATCAGTAACAAGTTGATAAAAAACAACTAAAAACAATCAATATTTTACGAGTTGTTTCCCGCTTTCCAAATTGAGCGTGATGTCCAAATTTGTATTTCTGTCATACTGAAGATGACATTAGCATAAAACGCTTACCTTAAGTACATTTTTTCGTTAATATTTAAAACAGAAATGACAGAGGGCATATATGCCTGTGTGTCTAGCATGTTATCAAATATGATAATTAAAATTGTAGTCTGAGTGTCAGCTTAAAGAGAGCAAACTTATCATTATGTTTTTGACGTGAAATCTTTATCACAGATATGTTTCTTCTCAAATTTAGTATTACTAAGATTATCTTGATATGTAATGTTTTTCAGAGTTGGATACTCAATATGGAAAATAAATATTAATAAATATGCTCATTTAAATAAAACACCCAAACGACAGAAAAATGTGACCGAAATCCGAAAACGCAATGGAAAAGCGTAGAATGCCTTCCAAAAGCTAAGCAATATATTAAGAAACAATAAGATTTCCTTAAAAACAAAGGAAAAACGTACCAAACTACAACTTAATATCAATACTTCTACATGGTAGTGAATTCTAAGTAATTCTTTCTAAGAAAGATTTGATAAAACATAGACGTGGTTCTACAGAAGGATGTTGAGAATACCATAGACAAAGCATGAGAGCAACAAAGAAATTTTAAACAAAACAATAAAAAAAATGACGTTTATGTTTACTATCTGAAAAGAGACAGTTTGCATTTTTGAAACACAGAAAGAGGAAAAATAGTTTTTTCAAATTGAAACGATATTTCGTAGTCAATTCTTTGTTTCTAACGAGATTTCATTGTTTCTCAATAATTCTATGTTAGCTTTTGAAAGACATTATTAGCCATTCCAATCCGTCTTCAGACATTGGTGTTACATTTCCCATCCTCTGTTAAAACACTTCCCTTCTGCTATTATTAGTAGAAGATTATTTATTTGGATTTCTTAGGATATGGATTTTCATTATTAATACTGGATTCGTTTTTCTTTTATCGATTTTGTGACATTGTTGAGGTTGTTAGATTCTACGACTGCTTTTAAAAATAAGTGGCAATGATAAAAAATTTTGAAGTTGCCAGAGTACGAGAAGCGCTGGTATGTATTTATATCTTAAAATTACTGGTTACTGCTTCTAATTATTTTTCGTTTTTGTTGTGGGATCTCCCTTTTTCCTATGATAATGAACTCGACTTGAGTATACATATACTCCTGCAATAATAAGGTACGTCAGTTATCGACTGATCTGTCAGTTACCGAGTAATACTGAACTTAAACAGACAATACCGCGTCAGTAGTCATAGTAGCACTGAGCTCCACTCAGCCAGAATAGTATTACTTGGATATGCTAATTCCAGCACGGTTTCACTTTAAAGACTTGTATGTATATATATTCCTTACTAATCGTATTCCTGGATTACTAACTCGTGTTCCAGTTTGTATCTTTACGTTCAATATAACCCGTTTTTCTACCTCAATTATCTGTTTTGTAGTTCATTATTTTGTGCGATTCGTCACCCGGAATCCACAACAGTTTTCATATATGAAAATAGGATATAGTTACATCTGAATAAGTAGGTTTAAATCGAATTTATTAATACAGTATATAAAAGTATAACCTTACCTGAAGGTGTTCGTTACCAACAGCCAAACGAAGTGGTGTTTGTCCAAGAATATCTGTGTAGTCAATGTTAAAGTTGGTATTCTCTTGCACGATGCGCTGTACGGTTAGAATGTCTCCGATTTCCGCAGCGTAGATAAATTCTTTCTCTAGAGCACTCAGCTATAACAATTAAATATCACATGATAAGATTAAAATATTTACATAAGATAATAAATGATAATGTCAATGATCAGAGTTAAAAAAAAAAAAGCC
Organism: Ascarosepion bandense; assembly: GCA_037127315.1. Classification (NCBI taxonomy): domain Eukaryota; kingdom Metazoa; phylum Mollusca; class Cephalopoda; order Sepiida; family Sepiidae; genus Ascarosepion; species Ascarosepion bandense. The sequence goes on along the minus strand of JBBBDQ010028849.1, from coordinate 2,911,915 downwards.
CTGTTCAATTAAGCGAAATAAAATAAAAATGGAAACCATAAATAAGATCTATAAATTAAAAGATTAGAAATTGACAACTTTTCACTGACGAACACAGTAAACACTTCTATCAATCATTTTTTTTTCATTCATTTAATCACTGAAACCAAGAAGTGTCTTTTCCGTGTTTTCAAGGGATCAAAATGAAATACTATTTTATTTATGAGATATTGGCAGAACGTAATGACTAACTAATAGAAGGAAAAGCAGAATTATCATAGGATACTGAAGATCTGACATTATGGTCCTTTCCATCAAGTTTGTTTGACCTCAGTCAGAGAACACCTTTCACGGGAAGTTGGTAGATCCTAGTAATACCGATTTCTGCGGGGGTTTGCACTTTGAGCCTGATTCCAAGCATTTTTAGTTCACAGTTTAAGATTCTACAGCATTGATAGCAACCATGATGGTAACCATATACCACAAATGTCCTACGTCAGTGCGAAGGTAGGTATATCAGGGAACTGGCGTGGTACGTTTGTTGGATATCGATAGTATGGAGAATATTTTTATTACGTCAGAGAAGAGCGCAATTTAAAAAATAAAAATAAAAGACATGACAATGTTTAACAACATTTCGAAACTATGTTTGTGTTCTTCAATTTGTAAACAATAGAAAAACACAAGGCTCTATACAAACCTCGCTTGTCTCGAGAAAAAGCTGTTAAACTGGTAATCAACTAGACGAAGCCAGCGTAAATGAAATGTAACTGAAACATCGCCTTTTTTAAATTTTCGGTTAGTTGATTAGCTAGTAAGAGCCATTAATCAAATAATTTAGTATTAATCTTATGGAACTATCCTGTCATATTGTTCATCCAACATTAGGACATTAGTAATTTGCAGATTATTTATCCTTATGAGTATAATTAATATTTTATTATTAATCATAGAATAAACCAATTAAAGCTGATCAACATCACTTAACATTTAATAAGAACAATTAAGCAGATATGCTATGAATTGATTTCGAAGATAGATAATTCATGAGTAAAGATGTAAAATCAAAAATCAATTCATCCTTGGCAAATGTGATACCAAAAAAGCTATTCTAACATAACCAGAATTTTTTAAAAAACGGGACATTCACGAAGATCAAATGGTCCCAGTAAATAAACATATAAAGGAGATTGTTTCGTGCAATTTGCAACTATCCGTAAATAGACAGGAGATATAAATTCAGACAAGATTTATCTGTTTATATTTCTGAGATGAGGTATTGTAATTATTTACAATATTTATATTTTAAGACAATTCTTCTCATTTCCGTTGCCATATTTACGACGTTTCGACAGTTGTACGCTTCGGCTTTCTTCAAGTGATTGGAATTTCGATCCTAACGGGGTAGATCGTTCTAGTTCCACGTACCTTCCTGATAATTCAGTATCAGTTATCACCTTTTTAACTTAATTCTCCAACTTTTTGTTCAGCTATGGATTAAACAATAAGACTTGCATAATAAAATTATTATCATATCCAAAATCTTTTTACAATAGCAAAATATTGTCGTGGACCCGTTTAGAAGTCCAGCAAGAAATAATAAAACAACCAAAATAGGAAATAACGATATATATATATTAACCACCGCAAAATACAAATACTGGGAACTCTGTTAGAAGAACAATAAATACGTGTTAGGTAGTAATACTAGAACTGGAACTCTCAATGGTCGTACGGTAGCAGTGTTGGCTATCTCACTGTCTCTTGCTGATCTTCTGTGCTCTACTCGCACCTCTTGTGAGGGGAAGTATATGTAGTAAATGAAAGTGTTCAATCTGAGGAATGGGTGATGCCACCATGACAACCCCCTCCCAATTTTTTTTTCTCTGTGTAGGGAGCTTTAATATCTCTTTTTTATTATTTATTATCGATGGTTCTGTGAAGTTTCTCTTTCTTGCTGATTTTCTTTTTTCATGCACTGTTTGGGGTCTTTGTAACTCAAACGTATCAAAGATTGTGTCCATAGTTTCTTCTTCTTGCGGTGGCGTGTTGGGTTTCCTCCAACTGAATTTTTCTTATTTGATTTATGTACCTTCTGTGCGTTTATTCTGGTCCTTGAATCATGTATAGCATATTCCCGATCCGATTAGTTATCGTACCGACTTCCCAGTAGGACGTATTACTTTTAAGCATTTTATAATATACTGCTTCGCCTGGTCTGAAAGTCCTCTTTGGTAGGAATGACGTTGACTGTTTTTTGTTTTGCTCTGGTAGTAATTTGTCGAATACAGATTTTATTTTTCTCACAAACATCACCTCAACATCACCTCCGCCAGTGACAATCCTGATGTTGTGTTATCATTTGGAATAATCTTATAAACCTGTAGAAACTGTTGCAGTGCTTTCTCTGTGGGCAACCCGTATGCCTTTTTCAACGCTCTTTTTAAGGTGTCAACGAAACTCTCAGCTTGTCCATTCGAATGTGTGTGATACTGTGGATGTTTTATGGGGCTTACTTGGAACACCTCACAGAATTTCTGGAAGTCTGTGGACGTGAATTGTGTGTTCCGTTGTATGTTACCAGACAATCCACTACCCTGGACCTTGCGACCAGTTCATGTAGGCAGTTAATTGTGTTTTCTGCCGTTGGATTCTTATAGAGAAAACTTCCAGCCACTTGCTGTAGCTGTCTACTGTGATTAGATAATAAAATCCGTCTATAAGTCTCGCATGATCTACGTGGATTCCCGACCATTGTCGATCAGTTTTCGGCCAAGGTTTTTGTATCATTGGGGGTGCCATGGAAGCTAAGGCGCAACACTTACCTCTTCCTACTATTTGCGTAATGTCTTCATCGATATCCTTCCAATAAACGTAGCTTCTCATTAAAGCCTTCATACGATTTTTTCCAGGATGTCCCATATGAAAATCCTTTAGTATCCTTTTCTGCAGTGTCTTAGGTATTACGACTCTCTCATTGTACATTAATACGTTGTCGCAAAGCAAAAAACTATCGGAGAGACTACTGTCTCTTTTTCTTTTTTTATCTTTGTAGTTTTAATGAAGTCGTTCCTTTCTGCCACGTTCCTAATTTCTAATAAAGTCACTGGCATCTCGTGTATTGTATTTCTCAGTGCTGTTCTCATCAAAACTTCTGATTGTAGTGCAGATATTACTGAGTCTTCCAGTGGTTCATTATTCTTTGGCACTAATCTTGACAACCCGTCTGCAAGTCCAGTCTTGTTGAAAGGGAGGTATTTCAATTTGAAGTCGTAGTTAAGTAATATGGTTCCCCATCGTAATAGTTTGTTTGCTGTATATGTTGGTAAGCCTTTCTTCGAACCAAAGACCGTCAACAGCGGTTTATGGTTAGTCTGCAGAGTGAAATGTATTACATAAATGTGCCTGTGAAATCTGGTTACAGCAAATATGATCCCTAAATCGTCTTTCTTGATCTGTGAATAGTTTTTTCTCCGCTTGTAATAGTGTTCTAGAAGCGTGTGCGATAGGTCTTTTTTTCCGTCTGACATTTTGTGTAGTAGGCAAGCACATACACCATACGAGCTCGCGTCACTCGATATTATTAGCTCTAAATTTGGATCATACTTTGTCAAAAACAAGTCTGACGTTAATGCTTAAATAATTTCTGCAAGTGCTTCTTGGCATTGTACTGTCCAATTCCATTCTTTCTCTTTTTTTTAGTAATACATTTAATGGATCACGTAATTTATGCATAGTGGCTATTAATTCCTGGTAATAATTTACCAACCCAAGGAAACTTTGTAGTTCTGCAATATTTCTCGGTGCTGGCATATTCTTTATTGTTGCCGCTCTTCCAGGAACCGGCCTTATTCCATCCTTGTCTATAATATACCCTCGGTATTAAATTTCCTTTTTAAAAAGTCGCACTTTTGTTCTTTAATTTTGAATCCATAGCTTTGGATTCGCTTAGACACATCCTGAATGTGTTTCACATGTTGTTCCACACAGCCGTTCTTTATTAGTTTGTCGTCTAGATATGCTATGGCGAATTCTAATTCAGCTAAAATTGTATCCCTCGTTTGTTAGAAAATCGCTGGTGCTACTTGAATTTCGAAAGCCAGCCTTTGAAATCTATACAATCCCTTGTGTGTGTTAATGCATAGTAACTTAGAGGTCTCCTCATCCACTGGTACCTGTAAATAGGTCTCGCTTAGATCAATTCTTGAAAAGTATTTACCGCCGTTTAATCTTGTGAACACTTCATCTGGGCTTGGAAGCGGGTAGTGATAATCCTTTATTTCATTATTAAGACCTGTTGAAAAATCCGCGCAAACACGAATTTCAGCTGATTTTTTCTTAACGTAGACTGTCGGCGCAGCCAACTGGCTAATTTCTACTTTTGATAATATTTCGGTTTCAATAAGCCTGTCTAGTTCCTTATCAATTTTTCCTAATGATGCACAGGGAACTAATCGTTTCTTTTTGAATATTGGTTGTGCGCCATCTTTCAGTTCTATTTTTGTTGCTACCTTTTTATATCTGCAAAGTCCTGGTGAAAACACGTCGGGGAACTTTTCTTTTAATTTTTCTTTTAATTTTTCTGCTTCTGTTGGTTCACTTTCCACTTTCTTGCAAAAAGTATTAAGAGGTAAGTCCCATAAGTCAAAGTTTTGCATCCAATTGGTACCGAAAAGATTCTCGGTATCTTTTAAAACGAACATTTTAAGTTTTTCGTTTTTCCATTAAATGATACATTCGTAATTACCACTCATTAATTTTTTTTCTTTTACTCGTTACTGATCTTCACACGCCTTTCAACAAATTTTAAAAAATCAATCTTGTCTTATGATTTACAAATCTATCGATTAATCTGTTGCAATTTTTCTTACTTTCCGAGAACTGCCTCTGTCCTGTAAATTTCTCTCAGTAATTCCATATTATTTATGCTATTGATCAGTCTAGACAAGTCTTAAGAGCCTCTCAAGGTAGGGTTTACTTATTAGGGTTTATTTATAGATGCAGAAAATGTAAGAAAGGTAACAGTTGAACCGACACATGAAGAGTAAGATTTTAAAATTTTCTTAAGTGATTGGTTTAGAAACAGCAGCTGTTGAGAAAAATCTGTTCCTTCTTACCAATAAATTACGAAGGCAATATGGGTAATTTGTCCCTGTGTACGTTGTATGGCGAGTGTTAGCTGTAAGTTTCTGAACTGATGGAACTAATAGATGTAGTTCGTCAGAATATTTACGATGAAAAAAGGATAGAGTATATCGCTACTTTATCGTTTTTTATGTTCTAACTTTGCGTCTGTGAGAAAAGTTCTGTAGGGTTGAAAATATTATTTGATCCTAGTAAAAAGCCCGTAATTCAAAGGATGACTTTCTGAGCAGATTGCGAGGTTCCCTCAAGCCGAAGATTACTCGAGCGTTCTGGCAAGTATAAAATCGACTTATATTTAATAATAAATTAAATATGAATTCAAGAAAAATATTTTCTTCATCTATGATGACATCATTATATATATATATATATATATATATATATATATATATATATATATATATATGTGTGTGTGGGTGGGTATTTAGGAGGCACATTTTTTTAGACATGTCAGATTAAATAATTTGCAAACATTGTGTCTGCTTATTTTTAATAAAATCTTTTAATACTCACGGATAGTCTTTCGCATATTATAATTGAAAGATGTAAGAATGAGTTGTAACTTTGACATATGAGTTTATTATTCATTTTTCGTTGTTCCCAAGTCCTTTTAATCTCTGGTTTAGGATAATTGTGTTATCAATAAAACAACTATCCTACACCATGAAAAGAACAAAAGTAAATCACAGATGCTTGAGGCTATATTCATTAAACCACTTAAGCTGTCATTTAAGAGAATCAGCTATGAATTGTAGTAATGTTCTAAAATGTTTATAGCAAGAACAGTTTTTTTATGGTTTAACACATGCATAATCATGACAACAGAAAAAAATTATATTTCGTATTATTTTTGCGTACTAATGAACGCTAAGCAATTTGTCAACCGTTATATTTGAAGCAAGAAGAAACTTTACAGTAAATTTTAGCAACGCAGTTTTGTGGTTATTTTTTTACCACAACTCACATCTCTGAAGATGATCTGGGAAGGAAATTGAAAGTATTAGGAAAAACAAGAAATTAATAATAAAATCATCTCTCAAAGTTACACCTTATTTCTTACATATTTCAGTTATAATACGAGAAAGATTATCCGTGAGTATGAACAGATTTTATTAAAAATAAGCAGACACAACGTTTACATTTTATTTAAACTGGCATATATATATATATATATATATATATATATATATATGTGTGTGTGTGTGTGTGTGTGTGTGTGTGTGTGTGTGTGTGTGTGTGTGTGTGTGTGTGTGTGTTCAATGAGTGGTGTTCATGTTTGAACGCAATCTTCAGGTCTGATGCATGAAACAAGCTATTTGTACATTTATATATGCTCTAGCTTTGATATTAAACACTTACTCATACATATAGTATACCCTGAAATTATATTTTTCCATTATACTGTTGCTCGAACGCAAATGATGTCTTACTTTAATTTTATTAGGATTTTCGCCTATAATAAAAAACATCAGTTATATTCCAAAGCCTGTGATAAAGATTACCGAAGCGAGAACAAGCCTTTCAATCCTGAAGTCAAATTTCTTTGTTCATTTTAATATTGTTGGATATAATGGAGCCAAGATAGGTGGAAAAGAAGACAGTGTGTACAAAACGTTCCTCTCAACATAAACAGTGGGATCAAAAGCTGGAAATGGTTACAAATAGGCTAATGCAAAAATTCCGTTTTTTGGGGGGTTTTTTTTTTTTGCTTTTGGTCAGATCAGAAGCTTATGATACACAAGGAAACGCGTTAACGATTCATTGAATATCCTCAATGGTGTGGCTACAAATGCACAATCGTCTGCAAAGAGCATGTCACAAATAGTTTGTATAACTGTCTTAGTTCTTGCTTTGAAACGTTGTTGGCTGAAAAGCCACTACTTGTCCTAAATCCAAATCTCACACCTCTTTTAGTATTATCAAAGACAATTTTCAGCATAATAGAAAAATACAAAGTAAATAAGAGATGTGCAAGAACACAACTTTATTTTGTTCCATTAGAAACAATGACTTGAACTGACACTGGATCTAATTGAGGCCATCATGCCCTGATGGAAAGACAAGATGACACTGAGCATCCTTTCAGAAACACCTAGATTACCAAGGAAAACCGGAAGAGCATTATTTGAATGGTATCACAAACCACAGTGAGATTAACGAAAGTAAAAATAAATTCTTGTCTTGATCTCGTGCTTCCTTGTGTATTTGTCTTAAACTGAAAATCATGTTCACAGTGTTTCTACTTGACCAAAAACCGAACTGACATTCTGACAACAATGAATCAACCAGAGAATACTGGAGTCTGTTCAAAATGATCCTGCCAATAATTTTTCCAGCAGCACACAGAAGTGAAACACCTCTATGGTTTTCACGTTCGCATTTATCACCGTTCTGCTCATTTAGATAAACAATGAAATGGTCTTTAAATTCATGATAAACTGAACCTGAATCCCAGATTAAATAAAATAAATCACAAAGTTTATGAACCAGGTGATAGCTGTCACATTTGCATATCTCTGCTGGTATGATATCTTTACCATAGGGTTTTTCTTAGCCAATTGTTTTATGTCCTTTCATTCTCTCTGCAATAAACAGAGTAACTAATAACCCTTAAAGAATAAGCCTATGTGGTGAATTGTTAAAAATATTATCAGCAACATTCGAATCCATGTTTAGAACATTTGAGAAGTGTTCTTCCCAGCGTTTATTGATCTCTTTTTTACGGTTAGAAAGTTGGCATTGGTAGACAATATGGAAGTTAACCCATTTGACAGAGGTCCATAGACACTAAATTTTGACAGAATGATTGAAAGTCGTATCTGTTAATAGCTTCCTGCAATTCCTGTGCATTCACTCGCCATCATGCTTGGTTCATTTTAATTTATAGGTTGCTGGCTTTCTTGAATTCATTGCGCTTTTTAACATAATTCTTGATGATGATACTTGTGGATATTATCCAAAAGAGGAATAAAACTTGGATCATTTGAATCAAACTAGTCATGATGTATTCTCTTCAAATATTCAAGCATTTCCTGGGATGACTCATATATAGTTCTCTTGAAAAATCACCATGTTGATTCAGGGTCTGCATTGTCTAGTATAACTGCAAGCTTGCTGTCACAAAGGGTCGGAAAAGATTTAAGTTTCAATGTTGTTTAGAATTTTGACATCTATTCACTGAGCTAAGGGAATGCGGTTGTTACGAACAGGACTACGAATAATGAAGCTGACCTTGGATAGTGTTAACCTATGGTCAGATCAAGACTTACTAATAAAGAAGGAAAGAGTAATTTTTACATGCTTCCCAGAGGAAAACCTCACAATCTCATAGTTGATGAGATTATAGTGATTGGATTGGGGATGCCACCATCTAGTTTTGCGGCAGATAGGTAGTCTGAAGATAGTGTTGATATTCTAGATTCAATGGAATGCATGTAGACAACCGTTAGGGTGAGCTTTTCTAAGGCCATACTTACTGATTATACTATTCCCTCATAATGTATTGCAACCTACATGTGCACTGAAATCACCGAGAAGTTTGTCATTCATGGAAGTACAAGAATCTCTCGATTAGTGCGGGTAGTGCGTACCTTAAAAGATAAGCATTAATTGAAAAAGCATTACCTGAATATAATAATTTATAAAAATGATGTAATTTGTACCTCAAATTTTAGACTTATTCATGATTGGTTTCGAATTTGCGTACTTACTGCCGTATTTGTCGACATATATGACGCACTTATTTTGACTATAAATATTTTTTAAAAAAACCTTTGCATCTTATATGCCATATGTATATTCAAAATTTGCGATAGTCGGCAGAAATTAACTACCTGTCAACTCTTATTAGCTTAGACTTCAGGGAAACTGAAATGGTGGTAGTATTGAAAATGAATATCAGAGTTTTTATAAAGAAAACAACGAATTCTAAAGATTTAAAAATGCATAAAATTTTATTGGTAACTGCATTGTTTTACTCAGTTGTAATAATTACTTGATTACCTTTGGATATGATAAAGTTTTATAGGTTCGTGTTCTTTTTCCCTATTATTTTTCGTTTAATTGTAATCATGGCTTGTTTAACCAACGTCATATCTTATAAATATATATTAGGCGATTAATTTTACTAATTACTAATTTTTTCTTAATTTGCTCTGCTGAATTTGTGTTGCGTCTTATACAACGAAGCGTCTTATATACCGTCAAATACGGTAATTGTGATATAGACACATATAAGAAGATACAATCAAGATACTAGGAATTAATATATATTAATCTCATCTTTTATGAAAAATTTATTTAGTGGGTGGCCGCATGGTATTATTTTGTTTTTCATATAATTGGTAGTACTGAGAAATATTCAAATATGTATTTTTATTATCGAATTATACTTGAAAAACAAAATACGAGTTTTTTTAGAGTTTTTAATCAATCGGTAACTGTAAACATCAATTTTCAGTTACTATGGCTAAACTAAAGAATGTTTTACATCACAAACTGAGTATTATGCATGCACTTAATCGAATATTGGTATAGAAAACTTTTAGCGCACTAATCGCTAAATGCATTAATCGAATGCGCAGTAACCAAGGAATGTCTGCACTTATCTACTGGTTACGTAGTTTAGAGCAGAAATATTCCTTAATTTGGTTACTAGACTTCATGATTATAGCATAGCATCTGCATAGATCATGGCTACATACTTATTTCTCCCAAAGTAAATACGCAAGGAGATAAAATTCTCATTGGTGTCAACAAGTATAGATTTCCAGATTATTTACCGAATCGTTTCAGTGGTATAACAGAGACGTATACTGTATAATATGCAAACGTGTGTATAAAAATATATTCACTTATTTATTTTTTTTCTGTCGTGGCCGTTGTGTGAAGAGGAGTAGTCAAAGGAAGCACGCACATACGAGGGAGTGACTGCTAGAGTTGTCGTTCCTTGAGTTCTCTAGCTTGTCTGCTCTCTGCTCTCTCATCTGTCATATATAAGTTCAGGCTCTGTCGAGCTTTAAAAAATGACATCATTTTCGGACAGGCCTTGTCACCAATTGTCGTCTTTGGCCAGTTGAATTTTGGCGTAATTAGATTATTGTTTATTCATTGTTCAAATTTATTCAACTTTGACACTGCTTATTTCATTATTTCTGACAACCGAAACATATTTCTGCCGGTTTAATAAATATAATTAATTTTTCTAATTCTTTTATAATTCCGAAATAATTTAACGTTAATTATATTCTAACTTTAAACGTTGTTTCTGTATATTTGTTTTACTTTTTACCGAATAATTCAATTAAATTATATTCCATTGTTTATATTTCGTGAACTTGAAAACCGGCGTTTTTCACAAAACACACTGTTTATTTTTTCTGCATTCCAGCTTCGACTGAAATCATCGTGTGTTCTTTTTTGCCGTCGACAGGAATAAATTCTTTTCAAGTTCAGTTGTATATTCTGTTGATTCCTAGCACTTCCACCCCAAATTCTTGCTCCACCAGACAGCTCTGCCCTCTCGGAAATTCTGACCACGCCGTAGTTTCTGTCAACATCTCGTTCCACTCCACCCCTACCCAAAAAACCCAGACCAACAGAATATCCTACTGCTATCAAAGAGCAGACTGGGATTCGTTCCGTGACTTCCTCTGCGACGTCCCTTTGAACAAGGTTTTTAGTCTTCCCATCGAAGACTGTGCATCAGAGGTCTCGTCCTGGGTTAAGGCTGGCATCGATGCATTCATCCCTACCAGGAAATTTCAGCTTAAATCCCATTCGTCTCCCTGGTTCACGCCCGCTTGCTCGGCCGCCATTGCCCACCGGAATCACTTCTTCCGGCTTTATCGTAGCCACATGTCGGACCAAAACAGGCGCCTTTTCGCCTCAGCTCGTAATAAGTGTAAAAAGATACTTAAGGAAGCTAAGATGCTGTTTGCTGCCAGAATGAATCAGCGCATAGCATCCTCCAAGTTCGGTACCAAAGACTACTGGCGCCTCTGCAAACGCGTGCTTAGCAAGAGTAAATCCTCAATACCCCCACTAATAAACGGGTTTGAGATGCTCACCTCCTCAGCGGACAAGGCTGAATGCTTTGCCCATAGATTCTCGACCAATTCGACTCTGGATTCGTCTGGAATCCATACACCCGATTTCCCATCTAGAACTGAGGCCCAATTGAATGACGTCCACATCACGCCCTCGCTGATTTCTAGCATAATCTCAAAACTGGACCCTCACAAAGCGAGTGGTGGGGATGCAATCGCAATCATAGTTTTGAAGAATTGTACCCCTGAACTCTCCTCTATCCTTTCTAAGCTCTACAACCTCTGCCTATCTTCCTCCTGCTTTCCTGCCTGTTGGAAGTCTTCTTCTGTGGATCCAATATTCAGAAACACTGGTTAACTATCGGACCCCGCAAATTACCGCCCCATCAGCCTTCTTCCGATCTTCGGCAAAGTATTCGAAGCCATTATCAATGCCGACGTCGTTCAGCATCTCACAGCCCACGGGCTCCTCTCGGACAAACAGTATGGCATCCGCTTCACCAGGTCCACTGCTGATATGCTAACGACCATCACCGAGTATATATACCAGGCTCTCGACAAGAATGGTGAAGCCCGAATAATCGCCTTGGATATCTCTAAAGCATTCGACAGAGTATAGCATGCCGGCCTTCTACGGAAACTGCGAAGCTATGGCATAACTGGATTTTGTTGGACTTAATCCGGTCATTCCTCTCTAACCGAACACTGAAGGTGGTATTAAATGGACATGCCTCCCAGAACTACCCTACAAACGCGGGTGTACCCCAAGGCTCTATCCTAGCTCCTACGCTCTTTCTAATCTATATCTACGATCTCCCCGATGCCATAAGATCACAAATAGGCATGTACGCCAATGATACCACAGTTTACTCTCGCCTCGATCAAAAATCGAGTGTGGATGACAAAGCGAACCTCGCTGTCGAGCTTGAGAAGGACCTCCAATCTGTGGTGGATTGGGGTAAGAAATGGCTCGTAAAATTCAATTCTTCCAAAACGAAACTGCTGTCAATTAACCACCACAGACAACCGCACCTCCCTCCCATTAGCATGGAACAGGCTTGCCTCCCAGAGAGTAAATCACTAGGCCTGCTTGGCCTGACACTCTCAGCGGACCTCAAGTGGAATGACTACGTCGAATCCATTGCTAAATCCGCAGCTATGAAAGTCGGCTCTCTGTGCAGGGCCCGGAAATTATTTCCGCCTGAATCTATCCTGCAATTATATAAATCCACCATCCTCCCGTGTATTGAGTACTGCTGCCACATCTGGTCGGGTGCCCCTTCTATTCTCCTCGAGATTCTTGACAAAATACAGCGAAGAATCTGTAATGTGATTGATACCGACTTGATACCAAACATTTTTTCTTATTTTTGATAATTTGAAAGTTAATTACCGATATTAATCCATAGAAATAAATTGGAAATTAAACAAATTAGAATTTTAACTGAAGAATAATTCTTTTATGATTGATTTAGGGTTTTTTAATCCTTAAAAATTAATTAGTAAGTAAACAATAAACATTAACTGAAAAAGTTTTGCAAAAAATGATTTTTTATAAACAGTTTATCATAAATGAAATAGAAACATTACTTTTTACTTTTAAATTAAAAATATGAAAATTTAAGCAGTGTTTGTTAAATTGTTTTTAGAATTTAGACGAATAAACGAAAAATTTTGTCTTTAAAACTGTTTATTTACAAACATGACTGACAGTTCGTAGTCAACAATCATATTTATTGTTTATATTTTCTTATTAATTATTGTTTTTCTTACTTTTAATTAAAATTAATAAAACCAGCATAAATCAAAACATGTGTCTTTCTTTTTTTTCTTGTTACATTTTTAACAGTTCTAAAATCTTTATTTAAAAAACGACTTTGTAATTATCGACATTGTCATGAAGCGAGAGACACGGCTGCTACGCTGGTTCATGGCTCTACTCATGTGACGTCACATTTCATCGCTCAAGCCTTGGTAATGTATATCGGAGGTCGTGCCTAGGTTTCTACCATGAGTGGTGTCTTCAGGCGATTTGCAATATATATATATATATATATATACGTAATTGCATATATTGTTATTATTAGCATTATTAATATTATTATTAATCTCATTTTGTTTACATTTACCTGACCTGCTCATTCGAGATGTATAAATATGTACTGTACAGTATGTTCATCCTGCGTTCAGTAACACTTTTGTTTTAGAAGAATGCATCTAATCTCATTCAAATCGAGCAAATATGGACATTTGGGAAGATTATTAATAAAGAAATTCACTGAAGAAAAGTGAAACTATGCGCATTTCGGAAAGATCTGAACCTGATATGCATGCTTTGAACGATAATTGCACCCTGCTGGACTGTGAGGTTATTTTTTTTGACCGAGTAAAATAACGTTTAGAATATTCATAAATTAGCTCGAATTAAAAATGAAATCCATCATATATACAATGCTTTATTTACACTCTACAAAATAAAATCTAACCGAAGACTCTAAATCTCGTATTTAAAATACAGTGCTGGAATACCTTGTGATGGTGATATTTAGATATTTAAAATTAATTAAAACAAAATACTTTTTAAAATAGTTTAATCGTGATAAAATAATTTTCTTCATTTACTCCCCAGAAATGTCGACAAAAGTACCCACTAAGAAAATCTACGTCGACAGGAAGATAACGCTTTTACTACAAGCAGTTTTTATACATTAAGTAATCGATATTAAGAAACTAAGCATTCAAAGTGAACTAAAAAGCAATTGATCTATCTTGAAGTGTGAAATCTCTAGAATCTACATGCGTGGTGTATTTACATATGGTTGTAGAGGAATATCCTATCCTATCCCGGAATGGATATGGTCCGGTCTATAAAAGACTATGACTAGAGCAAACTAGAGAGCTGTCGCCACTAGACTGACGACTCTACGACACAGTCAGCTCTCTGCCTTCGGGTAGAGTGCGCTCTCTGCTTCCGAGCAGAGAGCAATAACCCAGTCGTGGTTCCGCCGAAGGGTAGAAGCACGACTGCGGAATAATAGACAGACATTTTTTGGCCGGGCCATATAGCCCGGAAATCCCAGTCATAACTGACCATGTCACATGTCCTTACTGGGCGGGACAGCTAAATAATGCCATCGTCACTAGACGAGAGCATAAGTCACTAGACAAGAGCATACGTCACTAGACTGAAAGCATACGTCAGGCAGAGACATTGTCGACTTGATTGTTATACCTGTTACTATTCGTTGGTGTTCTTGTATTGTCTATTGGTTTATTGTACTGTGCTATAATAAATCTCTATTAATCTATATTCAGTGTTAAGTATTTTTCTTGCACTATTCTTTTCCCTGATTATCCACACCCGGGATATATCACACACACACACACACACACGCACATATATATATATATATATATATATATATATATATATATATATATATATATCCCTCTACCTAAAATATGTTGATGATGTTCTTATGTTAGTTAAAGATACAGATGAAATATTCAACTTCAAAAACATTTCCAAAATAATTATGTCCTTAAATTCACGTATGAACTCAATACTGATCACAAAATTCCCTTTCTTAACATATTGATAAATCCAAATAATAACCAATTTACTATTTCGCCATACAATAAACCTACCAGCATAAATGCATGTACACTTAACTACAAAAGCGAATGTCCATATTACTGCAAAATAGCAATTATAAAATATCTAATACATCGTGCAAAAACTAATCCATCCACAAAACAGATTTTTTTAACAGTGAACTAAAGAATATAAAACAAACGCTTATTAATAATAGCTATACAAACTATGTAGTTGATGAACAAATACGATGCTTTCTTAGAAGTCTCAATACTAAGCAAATAGAACATAATACTACTTCAATTAATCACAAACATATTAATCTCCTTTATCGTAAGCAAATGCATACAAATTATAAACAAAATGAAAATATACTAAAAAATTAGTAAATACTAATTTTTCAGCAACAGATCTTACCAAAAATAAATAAAGTTAATCATATACTACTCTTAATCTAGTATATGCGACTCAATTATTCGCAATTAAAAAATTATGTATCAATATTGTAATTGTCTTTCTTAATTCACTAATAATGCTATTAAGCTTATCAGAGAATATGAACAAATTTACATAAAATAAAAAGAAACTTGTCTATACTATTTAATGAAACATACATTATATATATATATATATATATATATATATATATATATATATATATATATATATATAGTCCTTAATTGTGATAATGTTTGGCGCCAAAATTGTTATTTTTCAGTGGTTTTACTGTTAAAATGTATTTTGGCAAGTAGATTTTTTTCGTAAAGTGCTCGATATTTTGGTGTAAATAGAACGTTGATAAGTACAAAGAGTTTGTTTCTTTAATAGAGAACATTCATGGCAACTTTAAAGTTTCGTGGGAACACCGTTGTTGCCCTATTCTCACTATTCAGGGCTGTTTGCCGTTAGGTCTCGTTTTTTACTTGCTTATATAAAACATGGTGGGCTTTTGTGTGAGTGATCTTTTTGTGATTAGTTATTTTTTTATAATGATTGGTTGATTTTTCTTTTATTTTTGTTTATTTTTCTTTTTTCTTTTTAGTATGTATTTGTTTATTTTATTTTATTTTGTTTTGTATGCGTGAATGAGTGTTTCATTACGTTGAGCTCTTCTCTTGCATTGACTTCATTTTATTGGTTTGACCTATTTCTAAAGTGTTGGTATGTTTGCCGCGTGGCAGTTTATTTTTTCTGAATGTTTTTGTGTATATTTGTGTTTGTGAACTTTATGTGTGCTGTTTTTATTATTGCTTACTTATTGGTTGTATTATTTTCTGTTTTTCTCGTGATTGGATGTTTTTATATTTTTCGTATTTATATTATTTGTATGTTTTGTCTTTGCTTATTATTTTCTGGTTATTATCGTGACTTAGTATTTGTGTTTATATTCTTATTTTTTTAATATTTTTATATTGTTTGTATGTTCCTTTTTTATTTGATTTGTTGTTATTGTTGTTAGTGTATATTCGCATGTCTACCTTTTCCCATTAACTCGTTTCTTTTGTTTAATATTTTACTTTGTTTTTTAAAATTGATTATTGCTAGCATCTCTTACAGACATAAAATACAACTTTTGCTATTACTGCTGTGCGGTGGTGTTCTTTTTATTATTTCTAAATTGATTTTGATGGTAATGCCGTTTTCTTTTTGGTTTCATAAATACTTTGATAGCGTTGTGTTGTTTTTCTGTCTTGAATCTTTCTTTAAACAATGTTTCTGTTGCTCTTACGAAATTCTTTTCGTATGTAGTGGTGTTATTTGTCGCGGTAGCTTTGTATGTTATGTTGTTGGTAATACATCTATTATTAAGTAAACAGTTCTTCTTTCGATAGTTATATATGTTCACATGTCTTGCTGATTTGAATTGTCGTTATTGGTTTTGTTAAGTATTTTCTTTTTGTGTCTGGTGATTATTTTTTCCATATTTTCTATACAGCTGTAGCTGATTTTGGTTGTTTTTATTAATCATTTTTGATAGTTTGTTTTGATTGGGGAAGTGTTTTTGAGCATCCACTTTTTTAGTGCTGACTCATATGTTTCTTAGTTTTTATCGAATATTTTTATGTTACTTGAGTTTGTGGTTAATCTTTTGTTTATCGATATGGGTATGTGTTTGAATAATAAAAAAATACGTTGAAAAAAGAGAATTATGACACAATCACACTCCACCCACGTCTTTTGAACAGGTTAAGAGGCTCATCCCTTGTTCCCTGTTTAGGATGTGGTTTCCGGCTTTCTCTTTTCCAATCTTTTCACTATTACGTAACCCCTTGCACATCAGTGGCGTTACCGCCTTGCTCGGGGTGATACGATTTTTTAAAAAATTCTCCACGCCAGAAATTTGGAATTGGCATGCTAAACTACTTGGTATTCAAATGGGAAAATCTAAGAGTCTTTGGGTTTCAATCTGAGGACAGTCCATATGATTCAGAAAGTGTTGGAGGTGTCTAATGGTGATTACGAATGCGTTAGAAGTAATCACTAGTAATAGTGACGTTAACCTATTCATCTTCTCACAGGGCCTCAGACACAACACGGAGGCCTACATCAAGCGCTTTGATGAGGTAGTACTACCCTTGCTCAAGATCTGGATGCTCGAAGATACTATGTATGTCAACAGGACTCTGCACCGTGCTACAGAAGCAAGATAGCTCAATCATGGCTGTCAGACAAATTTCTCCGATGAACTGAAGGAAAGGATTATGGTAGCATTCCCAACTTAAAAAAGATCGTCCAAAATATTACAGAAGATTCCGAAATCATCGTGATTGGAGACAATGTCGTGTTTATTAAATAGATCTACTCTTTAGTATTTCAAGATATTTTTTTTTAAATTTTGATAACGATATGTGCTAAAATGAGATGTCAGTCTAATTTCCATTTTTGCATAATTTAGACAATAATTCATCCATTGCACTCTGTAGTATATTTCTATATATTCTTATAATGGCTGTTAGAAGTGGCACAGATTCGAAAAGTTTAATACAGAACGCCTGGTTATTTAAATCGTAATTTTAAAATATTTATTAAGCAATAAATATCAATGGATATCTGGCGTGCTTGAATGCGTACGATTATGCGCATGCGCACATGGTATGTTTGAAATGTTTTCAAAATGTCTTCGAAATTTAAAGATTTACAGACTTCAATCTGAAAGTAGAACTGTATTCGGTAATATTAATTGAAGATGTAAATATATATATTAAAGTTATTGAAATACCAACATATTAGAAGTTTTAAGTAAATAATAATAGCAAGAATTTATTTAATTAAAAATGTATGTAAGACGTTATTTGGTATGCTTGCTTATTCAGTATTATAAATGTTAACTCTTGGAGAAATGTACTCACAAATTCATATATTTATATGTGAATGTAAGTAAAATGTAAAATTAAATATACCCAAAAACTAGATTAGATTATTTTTTAATTAAATCATAAAGTTGTTATATTTCACACAGACAGTACTATCAAAGCTTATTGGAATGTCATTTCTTGTGTTGACTTAGAAGAAGTATTAATCAATTATCACCAGGATGTCAAACATTATTTTTAACAACGTGACGACAATACTAATTCTATCTTTTTTACACTCTGCTTAAATAATAACCTTTAAACCCTTTGTCTCATTTATTGTGGTCTGTCCTTTCAGGAGTTACACAGTCAAGGTTCTTCCCAAACATCTCTCCCTTATAATGTTTGTCAACTTATTCTATTCCTTCTCATTATGCTAATTAATTAGGTAAGTAACTTCATGTTTCTTTCTGACCCTCTTGCCGCTGATATCTCCTGTGGTAGTCAAATTATCTAAGTACTCTAAGTAAAAGGTGTACCTTAAGAAAAAATTATTAGACTATTTTAAGTTGAACAATAGAATGGAATCCTGAATGGAGGCTAGCAGCTGTATCAACATGGTCAGGGTCATAGTGAGATTTGCTGTTTTTTGCTGTTAAGGAAACATTCGACATTGGCTAAACAGTTAACATTAATCTCGGTTAAAATTTATAAAATCTTTAAAAAAAAAGGTTTTATCAAATTCCCTGTTATTTCTCTTTCTATTACTGATGGCAATTTTTTTCCTAACCTTTTGCATAAGGATGTGTGGATGTCAAAATCTTGATTATATTATTTATGTTTTTTCATTTCAGGTATTGCTGCATATGAAAATCCGCAATTTACGTGGTTTCTTAAAATTGATTATTAAGAAAAAAGAAAATGTTGTTATTAACAAACAAAAGAATTCTGAACAGTAATGTAATATCGATCTTCCTATTGTTATATACCCATGTCGTTTGATATATACTGTTGCTGTTGTTGAAACACACGCCCAACACGAACAACGTATATATAAATATATTTATTCTGTTTATTCTCTTCAGTGACGCTTGTGTTTTGAGAATAGTCAGAGAAAATCGCACATACGAAGGAGAGACGAGCTAAAATTATCTTCCATGCGTTATTTTTGAGTCCTTTGTCTCCGTCTTCTTTTTTACCTGGAAAAACCCGATCTTATATATAAGTTCAGGTCTGTCGAGCGTCACCTTATTACGTCATCTCCGGGCAGGTACATCGATTATTGCTTTTGGCCAGTTGCATTTTGACGTCATTAGATTCCTGTCTTACATTATTGAATTATTTCCAACTTTGACACGGGTGATGCAACACTTGTTTATTTGTCATTGTTTCCGACACCAGAAATTATACTTTTGTCTACTCACTAAAATATAAACACATCCTTTCCTAATTTTTACATATTTCTGGCCTATAACGTTGTTTCTATGTTATTCGTTTCTGACAGAATGATTCAACATAAATTATATTGTCTTTGACACAATACACATTTTATTTTTCTGCATTCCAGTTTCAATTGAAAACATTGTTTAGATTTATTGGCCTTTGATAGAAATTATATTTATTTAATGTAAATTATACTCTGTGCGTCAAAGACAGCCTTCCATTTTTTATATTTCGTGACTTTAAAAACCGGCATTATTGACACAATACACTTTCGATTGAAAAGCCTGTTTTCTTTTCTTGCCTTTGACAGAAATAATATTTACTTCAGGTCAATTATATTATGTTATTCCCCAGGATATCTAAGACTATATGGCAGTGAATGTTAGAAAATATCATCACAGATGAAAAAAGACTTGAAGCTACATAAAATGATTCTAAAGATGAATGCTACCAAAACAATGGACTGAACATGGAAGTAACAGCGAAATTTTTAAAAAATGGAAACAAAAAGAAAATTTATAAATAGAAACAGAAAGAGGCAGTTGACATTTCTAGGGCACATAATGAGGAAAGAGAGCTTGGAAAATTAGTCACTCAAAGAACGTATTGAAGATAAGAAAGACAGAGGAAAGCACAGCATAACCTACTTAGTGAGCTTGTGTAAATGATTGACAGAAAAGGGATGAAGATAGTAAAACGATAATCCTTACAAAATCTACGAAAGACAAGAAGTTGTGGAGAACTACGATTTCCAACATGCTGAAGAGACAAACTAAGTAGACAAAAAAATAGTAAAAGAATCATCAGTCTACGAGAAAAGGGGATAGACATTTTTTTAAGTATGGGTTCATTTGTTTCAATCCCTTTTTAATGATTAAACTGGGAAAACGGTTGTAGATATTTCTGAACGAGTCTGTCATCATGCATGACACCCATAGGTGAGTCGATCTGAATAAATTATTTTAAAAAAATGACACGTGTTCTTTGGTGAATGTGTTGTTTTGATATCAATTTGCAGTTTGGTTAAAAATCTTCCTGCATAGATTCACATTTCTGAAAAGACATCTTCGCAATTATAAAAATGATGCTATATAGTTTTCTTTCTCACGTAATCTTGCATTATGTTTGTATCGGTTTAATCCGATAAATACCTAAAAGGATTTTATTACAAATTTTACAGAATATTATTCAGAGTCATAATTTAAATTGACAATCTTTTTGTATTAAGTAAATTCGGGAGTTCTACTATATCGTTACGTTTAGAAAATAAAGATATCTACCTTCCCTTTAGTATATTCCAGAGGTTAAATTTTATCTACAATTCTAATAGTTTTCAAAAATATTATAAAAACAGAATTAATCATTTTAACATCAAAGATAAATTACCTCGCAGAATTTAATTGGCTATTTTTTTATTAAAAGGGAAATCTAAAACGTTATACACGTTATGCATTTGAATTTTGAAGATATTTGATAATCTTCGCCTCAACTTAGTAAAGTGTCACTTTTTAAAAGTATTTTGCGTTGTCTTTTTCAAAAAGTAAGTTGAATCTTCAAACATATATTACCAGTGTTAATTATGTTCATTTTCGGACAATGTTGCCCTGGACATCTCCAAGGCTTTTGACAGAGTTTAGCACTCTGGCCTTATATGTAAGCTACGGGGTTACGGTATTACCGGAGGCTTGCTTGATCTAATCCAATCTTTTTTAAATAACCGCAAAATGAAGGTCGTCTTGAATGAGCATGCCTCTTCATCCTACAGCACAAATGCTGGTGTCCCACAGGGCTCTATCCTGGGCCCGACGCTCTTCCTTATTTTCATCAACAACCTCCCAGATGAGATCAAGTGCCAAGTAGGCATCTACGCAAATGACACCACAATTTACTCCCGCATCAGTAAAAAATCCGTCGTGGCGGACAAACATAATCTCGCTGCTGACCTTGAACGGGATCTACACTCTGTGGTGAATTGGGGCAAGAAGTGGCTTGTCAATTTCAATGCGTCTAAGACCAAGCTGTTGTCTGTCAACGATCACAGGCAACCTCTCCTGCCTCCCATAAGCATGGACCAAACGATTCTCCCTGAGTGCAATACACTGCGCCTCCTCGGCCTTAATTTTTCTTCTCATCTCAAATGGAACCACTACATCAAGTCCATAGCTAAATGCACTGCTAAGAAGGTTGGGTCACTGTGTCGGGCCAGGATGTTTTTTCCGCCTGAATCCATGCTGCATATATACAAGTCAACCATTCGTCCATGCATGGAGTACTGCTGCCATATATGGTCAGGCGCCCCTGCCGTTCACCTCAGTGTTCTCGACAGGCTCCAAAGGAGAATCAGTAATGCGATAGATACTGTCTTTGCGGCTCTACAGCCACATCCCCATCGACGAAATGTGGCCTCCCTTTGTCTGTTCTATAAATACTTTCATGGCTTCTTCTCGAACGAACTTAAGTCACTGGTGCCTCCTCAAGAGGTGTTTACTCGTGCAACCAGATTGGCAACTGGGTCCCACCCATTCACAGTTAGGTTAGCCAAATGCAGACGACAATTCTACTCCTTCAGCTTCTTCTCTAGCACTTCCCGCCTGTGGAACTCGTTCCCCATATTCTTGCTTTCTTGACGGCTACAACCTCCAAAAGTTTAAATGCAATGTCAATACTCATCTGTTAACCACTTGACTCTAGCTCTTTCTCCACCCCATATATCATTTCCTTTCTCTCCACCTTTGAAACTGTCATCACACCTGCATTCTCAGCTTTCAAATGCTCCTTTCTAATTAATTCGTCTTCCTCTTCACTCTCTTCTAATTAATCTTTTTACACTTATGTAGCCCCCTGCACATCAGTGGCGCGTTTCCGCCTTGCTCGGGGTGAAACAATTTAAAAAAAAGTATAATAGACTATATAACTATAAACAGGAGATTCAGAAGTGCAGTGGTTAAATACAAAACCTATCCAAGTGTCGGCTGTAGAAGTGACCACTTCCTAATCATCTGCACACTTTTGATAACAGACACGTAAAGGAAACTACAAGACTTCTTATAGAAGGTAACTGAAGAAAATGACAAGAAAGAACTACAAATAAACTGCAAGAAAACCGAATGCATGGTCATCATCAAAAAGAGCAACCCAAAATGCCAAATACAGGTGATGAATACTAAAATCAAGCAGGTACAAAAATCTAAAAACCTGGGAATTGTTCTAACAGAAGACGGAAACTGAGACACAAAGATCCGAAGATGAATTAGCCTGACGAAGCTGAGTAGAATATTAAAAAACAAGAAAGTTTCACGAGAAACAAAGAAGCGAATACTTGATTGCTATGTGATGTCAGTTCTTCAATTTGTCAGTGAATGCTAGACATCATCATCGAAGATGAATTAAAAAGTTGAAGTAACTGAAATGCGGTTCTGAAGAAGGATGCTGCCGATATCATGGATCCAGCATGTGTGCAATGATGAGGTTTTGGATAGGATGAAAACGAAAAGGAAATTAATACTGAGTATCAGGAAGAGACAGCTAAGATTTCTGGAACATGTAATACGGAAGGAGGGCTTAGAGAATCTGATACAAACAGGTCAGACAGAGGGAAGGAGAGGCAGGGGAAAAACAGCATGTACATATTTGACGCGTCTGAGCAGGTGGATGGAAGAACGAGGGTTGCATGGGTGTAGCAGAAGAAAGCGTGTTAAGAGCCATCAGGGATAGGAAAACGTGGAAAGCTATGATCGCCTACGTCTTGAAAGGACAAGACACATAGAAGAAGAAAATCCTTGGGAAAAAGTATGAATGCATCTCTTCTCCTGATCAAGCTCTTTGTTATACAGCAGAGCAGACTGACTTCTCTATCTTAGTTCAGCAAAGAAAAAAAAAATCCTGAGTCTCTCGTCTGAACGTGTCGGCCAGACAAAACGCACAGTGACAGAACATTTTTCCGTCACATGCATTGTGCAGTTTTCTTTAAGCGAACATAGTTTTCTTTCTTTATCTGTCTCTGTCTCTCTCTTTCTCTCTCTCTTTTTCTCTCTTCTATATCTTATATAGAGAATAAATTGTGTACTATCAACCACCACGACAGCTGCAGCAGAAGTTCATTGGGTGTGTCAACAAGATGCGTTATTACATGTAGCGTCTATCAAATTTATAGTATTATTATTATTATTATTGTTATCATTATTATGTAATATAATTACAACATATTTAATTCATATTATTACAATATCGTAATGCAACACACTTTAACCTCTCTTTTTTTCTCTCTGGGATAGATTAACTGGCAGAGATCTTAAATGGACTTGTTAACCAGTAACTTTTAAATAGTAGCAGAATCTTAATAAAGCTTTCTTCCTCATTGCTTACACCAAAAGATTATAAGAGGCATACAATAATTTAATATTATATATCTAAGTCTCTGACGAATAACATGGAGAGAATATTTTTTTATTTTATTTTTTTTAATCATTTCACCCCAAGCAAGGCATTCCACTGCCACTATTGCGCTTGGGCCTACATAGGGAAAGGTAAATCGAAAGAGTGGTTAGATATAGGAAATGTCAGAAGGCGGGTGATAGATAGTTGGGAGGATGGGAAGAGTGCTTGAAAGAATGGAAGCGAGTTAGTGTGTTAGGAGGTGTCTATTGGCCTTACATTTTAACTCCTGGAGATTGTAGCCGTCGGGGAAGCAGTCATGTGGAAGGGAATTCCACAGTCGGGAAGTGCGAGAAAAGAAACTGTTGGAGTAGAAGTTGCGGTTGCATTTTATTGGTTTCACTTTAAAAGGGTGGGATCTAGTTGCTAATCTAGTATCTCGTGCAAATTCGAACCTAGGGGGCACCAGTGATCTAAGTTCATCGGAGCAGAAGCCATTAAAGTATTTATAGAAGAGACACAGGGAAGCCACGTCACACCGGTGAGAGAGAGACTGCAGGCGGTCTGCCAAGTCAGTATCGATCATATTACAGACCCTCCGATGTACCTTGTCGAGAAGCCCAAGGAGAATAGCAGGGGCACCCAACCAGATATGGCAACAGTATTCAATGCACGAGCGGATGGTAGATTTATAAATGTGCAGGATAGATTCAGACGGAAAAATCCTCCGGGCTCTGCACAGAGAACCGACTTTCATATGTGTGACCAACAAGGAAGTGTTAAGTAAACTAGTAACAACAAGGAAATTAATACTTACAACCATAGAAAGTTAAAATTTTTGCGACATAAAATAAGGAAATTTTTTTTAGTGTAATTTCATACAAAACATACTGTAAGCAAAAGAGGCAAGGGGAAATTGGCAAGTAACTCATTTAAGGACTTTCTATGAATGCCAGAACAAGAACAAAGACTAATCGTACGTCATCAAAAGACAGTTCCTTATAGGGAGTCGAAATTGATCAGATCCTACAGACAGTTTTCCACATCATATTTCTGAATGAACTAGAAAAAGATTGAGCATTTTCAACTTCATTAAATATTTATAGATATGTATGGAATATTATAGAGCTAACATTGAATATACTTTCACGTTGTGGAATCGAACTCCCTTCTCTCAAGTAATAGGTGCTTGAGCACTTACTACTGTACAAATAAAGATTGGAAGAAAATCAAATGTTGCTGTTGTTTTTATGACTTGTTTATTAAAATCGTTACATCACGGGTGTCATTTTTTTTTAAAGAAAAACATCAATACTTTTAGTTCAATAGATTGATTGCAGCCACAAACGCCACCAATTCTTACGGTAGAAAAGATAATTAGTGAACGGACTCGAAACAGAAAAGAAGGAGTAGAAACAAATAAAGTACTGAACTCACCAATGAACATAGTCATTAATGAATATGTCTTTTCTTAACAGGCTAATATCTTCTCTAGACGTTATGAGAGAGATTTAACGGGATTCACAACCAAATATTTAACAATAAAACATATCAAGAATTGAAAAAAAGCAAATGGAAAAAATGTGTAGATACATGACGTTTAATATTCAAACTTGAAATATTGAACTCGATTTAAGTGTTTTTTTTTTGTTTTTTTTTAGAAATCCGCTGCGTGGTTAAATACTTGAGATAATGATATTTGTATGAACACTTTAATGTTGCCGAAACTTTTATTACCAGTTGAAAAGAAGAACAATCAAAAGTACAGATTTATTGTTGTTTAGATAAAAGTAAGTATTGCATGACTATTTTCAAGAACCAATCGACAAACATATTTCTAATGGCGTTTACACCAATTAAAGAAATAAACAAGAAAAACACCAAAAAAAGCAATTAACATTTGAACGTATGCAAAATGAACACTTTTATTCGTTTTTTCCTATAAATCTGTTCTCAAAACTATTCTTTTTTTTTTTTGTTTTGTTTTTTGTTTACTGTGAGGTTCACTGTACAAAGCCTGGGTGCCACTTGATGTAGAGGTTACAGAGTAAGAGGCAGTTTATGCAGACAGTGGGGAGAAATAACGGATAACGCTAGACCAGAATAGTTTAAGATTGTATTGATCAGGGAAACAAACTCTTAGGATTCGGTTCAGAGAACAGTGGCAAGGCCTCCTATATAGCGCCGGTCACAACAGTGGTCTGCGGGGAAAAGTTACTTCTCACTAATGAAATATGGGGGCAGGGAAGAGTGGTTTACTACAATGTGAGTTACATAGCTGGTCGAATGTTAGAACTGGTGGAACAAAGGAATACAGTCTGTACAAACAGTTTCCATTGAGGTTGCGATAGAGAAGTGAGAGGCTTAATACATCCTGTTTGTATGAGAGGGATTGCAGGGTGAAAAATAATTTGTCACCCACAAGAACACGGAGACTCTTTTCAACTCTATTGAGACTGGAGAGTGAGTGCCGAAATATGACAAAACAACTCCATTTTCGGCCTGATCTAGTTCTAGCAAAGATAGAGTACAGCAAGAGGAGTCAAGTACTTACTAGTGCGGTACAGAGAACCGTCCATTATTTCTTGCTTCTTTAGCGATGTATGAGTTCCACTTAAGATCTGGGGTTAATTTAAGGTCTAATAATAGTGTCTCACGATAAAAACCCTCCTCGAGTGCACATCCATTTATTAGAACTGGTGTTAGTTTGGGGTCCAAACGGTGATGATGTAATGTAACTAGTTTGTTTTTCGAGACAATGAATGCAACCAACCAGTTTTTACCCCTTACTACTAAGTAAGTTTTATGATAATATAGACACGCCACGTTGTTTACTACTTGTTCAGCTTTCCTCTCAATATAATGTACACACACACACACACACACACACACACATGCGCGTGTGTGCGTTTATTGCAGCTTTTATTTCCACCAGGTCTATTCACATTTGAGCAAATGTCCTTGCCTTTGTAGTTATTATCACAACATCTTAACATTTAAGTTTTATCATCCTCTTTCTATTTTAATTGATCCAGGTTACCTTCATGAAACTTTGAACTCGGCATTTTATTTAATCTACTAAAGGTAATTGCTCCGATTCTGCTCTCTGTTTCTCGGGATATGTCGTATTGTTATTCTCTACTTTTGATCAAGTATTGTTCGCCCTATTTCCAATGATTCTGTACTAACCAGCCCAAAGAACAAACTCACAATTACCATGCTAATAAATTAACAAACCACTAAGCTACATTACAGTTGTCCACTACTACATTTTTCAATGTAAAACTTCAATCCTTAATTTAACAGGGAATATGTGCCTATACAAATATTCAAACCGAGATAGAGGGTATAATTTTCTCTTGCTCTAACTAACATTCAAGAAGAGTTTCATTTTATATGATCACACAAATTATACCAAGAGATTTTTCTTCTTTTCTTATATTTTCTACTGGCTAATAATAAAATTTCCAGTTCTTCGTAATGAAAATATAAAGGTTACGACTGAATGTAACACAAAAACATTTTTCTTATTATTTGTTTCTTTCGTCACAACAGCTGAAGCGACCGGATAATAATATGACAACACAAAGCATAAGAAAAGAAAACACAATATTGAAACGAAGATATTGTAAAAATGAATAAAATGTATATGAAAGAACTAAATCGATAGGTTCAACATATTTGAGAAAATCAGAGAGATATCTGGAAGCTAAAGAGTTAAATCATTTGAACATCAGATATACAAACATTGTCTAGAGATTGAAAGATTGTGAAATATGGCACATTTCAAGAAAAAACGCCAGTCTTCATTCTGACAGGCAGATCAATGACTTTTTGAATATTCATTGTGAAAGAAAACGAAAGAATTGTGCTTTCACAATCTCATTCCCTTGTTGTTTACCAGTATCGACAAGATAAAGATCGGGAATTTTAAAAAAAATGACATTAACTTTGATATATATAGATAGATATAAATCCAAAAGATGGTCAGATAGGTAAATCCTAAAAAAACCCGATCCTATAATTTCAATATTATTAAAATTGATCAAGGTGGAGGGCTCGATGTAAATATTACGAACTATTTACATAGCCAAATATAAAAAAATAAAATTTCGAAACTTAAATCCATTAGGTGGCCATTTTTACAAGGAATTCCTCACTTCTTCAGCAACGGCTGGAGCCAAAACTTTATTTATTTAAATTTAAATGTGTTAAAAGATTTTTTCCGGTAGAACCCCTCCATTCAAAAAAAAAAAAAAATCATTCATACACAAGAAAATAAAATGGGGTGGGATTAACAATTTTTGAATGTAAGGAAGTAAGAGGGGGAAAGCAGACAGATATCTCTGTCTCATATTAGAAGACTTACCCCTTCCCTATACAAGAACCAAGAGTTCAAAAGTTAAAATTATCCATGTCGAAGGAATAGTATTGATAGTGGGAACGGAAAGGAAAGAAAGAGCGAAGGGGTGGTTGACTAGGAAGTAAGCTATAAAAATAAGCAAAAGAAAACAGCTGACTGACATCAATGTTGAAAAAAAAAGAAAAGGATTGAAAATTCCCCAAAGAGATTTTAGTTTAAATAAATATATAATTACTGGGACAAATGTTGTAGAAAATTTTGGACAAATAAATTTGAGAATAAATGTTAAATTTTAAATTTTAAAGTAGATCCCAAAAGAATCCATTTCTATTACTACAAACACACACACACACACACACACACACACACACACACTCACGCACATAATTTACTTAAATATCTAAAGGATATTCTAAATTCACGAATTAAATTTAATTTTAATTATTTTTAAAATATGACAAACAACTTATGGCAGCTCAGTTTGAAGGGAATTATATATATTCTTTATATGTAGGGCTCTGCTAAAAATTAACCAAAAAATTAGTCTTTACTCTTTTTGTTTAAATTAAAAGGTAATATGGATTTAGAATTAAAATAAAAAATATAAATAAATAAATTTAATTTATGGTGGGTTCAACAAAGTTTTATATGCACACATACACACATACTTATATATATACACACACACATATATATACATATATATATATATATACACATATACATATACACACATACACAATTATAAACACATATATATAGCCACGTCCACACCTCAAACATACACACACACACACACACACACACACACACACACACACACACACACACACACACACACACACATATATATATATATATTAATGCAGGTTTCATTGAATAATATAGACAAGTTTTGTCTATTAATTTTGTGTTCATACCGTCTGATATACTTGATGGTGATGTCGTTAAAAGACAACAAAAAATCACAGTATTTGTTGAATTTTTTATCGGGTCTAAGCTTTCGGCTCACATAAGCCATTATCAAAGAGTAAATAATAACACACAGTAACGACATCACCATCAAGTATATCAGACGGTATGAACGGATCCTACACAAAATTAATAGACAAAACTTGTCTATATTATTCAATGAAACCTGCATTAATGAAAAATGCTGCCAAAATACACACAATTTAAATATATATATATATATATGCACATGTACGTACATACACAATTCCTTGCAAAATACATACACATGTATATATACGTACCCACCCGTTACAATATAACAGGGCTCAGGGAAATTATATGAATAATAGTCATAGAAAAACAAAAATGGAAATAACATTCGTCGCAAAAAAACAAAACAAAATTTTCAAATCTACACGTACATAAAACAAAAATTTAGGCACACGCAAAATGGAGAAAGGGGATTAACGCACAAACAGAATTAATCACACAAACATTATTTAGGAAGGAATATATGTATTCGCTCCATCACAAATATTGATTGCATTCATCTATGAATATATTATATAGAAGTAATATTCTTTGGGAAGTAAAATTAAGCAAAAATAATAAAATATAATATCGAACAATATTTTTTCATTAACTTATAATTAATCTTCATAAAATGTAGTAGTCTCTTTTGATCAAGCCAGAAGCGAAACCTTTGACCGGAACCCAATCAGGCAATGAAACCTTCAAGTTTAACACTTTGATGGTTTGACGTTCATCAAAGTCAGAAAATTAGACATGGCTTAAATAATTCAACAAATATCTCTGTTTTTCTTTTACAAAAAAGTGCTCAATATTTGAAGAAAAATATCAGTTACCATTTTTTTATTAAACATAAAAATTGTTTTTTTTTTGCTACACTGGTGAAACCAGAAAATTAAATTTTTTTACAGAGATGCTAATATTTTTTTTTATACATATGCAATAACTCTTCAGAATGTAAGTGATCATGGCTTTCCACATTCTCTTTCTCAGATAAACAATAATATATATATATATAAGTTGAATATATGGATCTAAATCTGACAAGAAAAATAGAATAAGTAAAGAACAGGTAGGAAAAATTGTCTTTAATCGAGCATGTTTCATTTTAACAAGCTTTTTCAGAGATTCTTTTAAAGACGAATGATTCATTTCTTTTAAAATAAAAATTTTTTTTAAGAATCCACAGAGACAGTATGCTGATTGAGGTTTGACTTCATTGGTCAGATACCTGTCACGTGTAATAAAGCAATAAATAAATAAATGTAGAAAAATACTATTGTCTGTTTAAGTGCTTGGGTGATCATGTCTCGAAAGAGACATGACTGACTGGGCAGAAGATTATCCCGCAGTAGGTTGCCATTGCTTTCTGCGGTAGACTGGTTGCCGACCAAGGCTATAGAACCCAATCTGTCCTGTTATTTAACCCATAACTGGAAGGAATAGACGGATTAATACCTTTCCCAAGAGTATTTGCGCGTAAGTGAATGCAATGCAA
Source organism: Ascarosepion bandense (assembly GCA_037127315.1). Classification (NCBI taxonomy): domain Eukaryota; kingdom Metazoa; phylum Mollusca; class Cephalopoda; order Sepiida; family Sepiidae; genus Ascarosepion; species Ascarosepion bandense. The sequence goes on along the minus strand of JBBBDQ010028849.1, from coordinate 2,881,194 downwards.
TGAAATGTAAATTTCTAAATAAAATGTTTGGAATGTATCTTTTTGTTTCCATAACTTTTTAGATTGTAGTATTGGTAACCTTAAGTGGGAGAAGTTTAAAATCTATCCGCAAAAAAAAATTATTTTTAAAGATTTTTAAGTGGTCTTAAACTTTTGATCGGGAGCGTATATCATTACAGTATTACACTTAACATACAATAATACACAATAGCATATAATAAAATAACAATAATAATAATAATAATATAGAAACTATAAAATATACATTAATTGAAGAAATTTTTATATACTATTATTTATTATTGTATGTTATTTATACTGCTTAATTGTAATATTGTAATGATATAATATGATACTTTATATATCATTAATTTTACATGTATCTATTAATATTTTTATATATTACTTTTTTTTTTTTTTTTAATCATTTCACTCCGAGCAAGGCAGAAACGCCACTGATGTGCAGGGGGTTACATAAATGTAGAAAGATTAATTAGAAAAGAGTGAGGAGTACAAGCTAGTTAGAAAGGAACAATAGAAAGCTGAGAAAGCAGGTGCAATGACAGATACATGGGCGGAGAGAAAGTGAAGATTATACAGGGGAGGGGAGAGAGCTAAAGTCCAGTGGTTAGTAGGTGAGTATTAACTTTGCATTTAAATTTCTGGAGGTCGTAGCCGTCAGGAAAGCAAGAATACGGGAGTGAGTTCCACAGGCGGGAAGTGCGAGAGAGGAAGCTGCAGGAGTAGAATTGTCGTCTGCATTTGGCTAACCTGACTGTGAATGGGTGGGACCCAGTTGCCAGTCTGGTTGCACGGGTAAACACCTGTTGAGGAGGCATCAGTGACTTAAGCTCATCCGAGCAGAAGCCATGAAAGTATTTATAGAAGAGACAGAGGGAGGCCACATTTCGACGGTGGGGAAGTGGCTGCAGTCGAGTCGCCAGATCAGTACCTATCACATTACAGACTCTCCTTTGGAGCTTGTCAAGAACACTGAGGAGAACGGCAGGGGGACCTGACCATAAATGGCAGCAGTACTCCATGCACGGACGGATGGTTGACTTGTATATATGCAGTTTGGATTCAGGTGGAAAAAACATATATTGTAATAATTTTAAGACATTGATATTTAGTATTTAATACATATTGTTTCATTACAAGGTTCTAAACGTTAACAATTTGTTTTCAAAATATATTTATATATAATCTGCTTATGAAGTTGTTTCTTATATTGATAGACAAGAGTAATTGGCTGATATATTGGCTGATATGATCTAATATATTTTCTGATATATGTCAATATATATGTCTGATATATACCAATATATCAAACAGACAATGATTCTTACTTAATAATGCAATAAAAAAACTTCATAAACTAGCACTAAATAGATTATATCCCACCAACACACACAAATATATTTCCTAATAAAAGGCTTAATAACCAAAGACATCCGCGGCTGCTTCAGTTTATCTAAAATATACACTTTCCTCCCGTTGGAAAAACGAAAATGTCTTCAATATCTATCTATCTATCTATCTTTTTTTTTTTAATCATTTCACCCCGAGCAAGGCAGAAATGCCACTGATGAGCGGGGGGGGGGCTACATAACTGTAAAAAGATTAATTAGAAAAGAGTGAGAAGTACAAACTAGTTAGAAAGGAGCAATAGAAAGCTGAGAATGTAGGTGCAATGACAGATACATAGGTGGAGAGAAAGGGAAGGATATACGGGAGTGGGGAGAGAGCTAGAGTCCAATGGTTAATAGATGAGTATTGACATTGCATTTAATTTTCTGGGGGTTGTAGCCGTCAGGAAAGCATGAATATGGGAGCGAGTTCCACAAGCGGCAAGTGCGAGAGAAGAAGCTGCAGGAGTAGAATTGTCGTCTGCATTTGGCTAACCTGACTGTGAATGGGTGGGACCCAGTTGCCAGTCTGGTTGCACGAATAAACACCTGTTGAGGAGGTACCAGTGACTTAAGTTCGTCCGAGAAGAAGCCATGAAAGTATTTATAGAACAGACAAAGGGAGGTCACATTTCGACGATGGGGAAGTGGCTGCAGTCGAGCCGCCAGATCAGTACCTATCACATTACAGACTCTCCTTTGGAGCCTGTCGAGAACACTGAGGAGAACGGCAGGGGCGCCTGACCATAAATGGCAGCAGTACTCCATGCACGGACGGATGGTTGACTTGTATATATGCAGGATGGATTCAGGCGGAAAAAACATCCTGGATCGAAATAGTGACCCAATATTCTTAGCAGTAGATTTTGCTATGGATTCAATATAGTGGTTCCATTTGAGGTCTGAGGACAGGGTAAGTCTGAGGAGGCGTAGTGTATTGCTCTCAGGGAGAATCGCTTGGTCCATGCTTATAGGAGGCAAGAGAGGTTGCCTGTGATGGTTGACAGACAACAGCTTGGTCTTAGACGAATTGAAGTTGACAAGCCACTTCTTGCCCCAGTTCACCATAGAGTGTAGATCCCGTTCAAGGTCAGCAGAGAGATTATGTCTGCCCGCCACGACAGGTTTCTTACTGGTGCTGGAGTATATTGTGGTGTCGTCTGCGTAGATACCTACTTGGGAACTGATGTCATCTGGGAGGTCGTTGATGAAAATAAGGAAGAGCGTCGGGCCCAGGATAGAGCCCTGTGGGACACCAGCATTTGTGCTGTAGGATGAAGAGGCATGCCCATTCTAAAAGTCCTTCATTTTGCGGTTATCTATCTATCTATCTATCTATCTATCTATCTATCTATCTATCTATCTATCTATCTATCATTAAAAAATAGTCATATAATGTTTATTTATTTTCATAACAATAAATGCTAGTTCTCTAACTGACTTCTTGATATTAAGTTGAAATTAAGTTAAAATAGTTATAACAGAGTTCATGCGTGTGTGTCTACAAAACTCACCATCAGAATAATTGCACTTAAATTGTTTCTAGCGCATTCTTTCTGTCTCTCAATACTCTACTCTAGCTCTGGAATGCGTTTTTCGCCGTGTCAATTCGCCTTTGGATCTCAGTGTCGCATTCTGTCTTCTGTTGGAACATATCACAGGAATTTAAATTTTTGTACCTGCTTGATTTTAGTATCTTTCATCTGTATTTTTGCTCCTCTTTTGTTGATGACCACGCATTCAGTTTTCTTGTATTTTATTTGTAGTCCTTTTTTTCAACCTATTCTTTAATAAAACATGCTTGGATGAAGGCATTCTGTTTACACACACAGACACGCACATTGGAACGATACATTACCACAATTAAACACTATATATATATATATATATATATATATATATATATATATATATATATATATAACAAAGTAAATTTCATACTTATAGGCATTTTAAAGATGGAAGAATTAAAATTAAGAAACGCGAAAACGACCGACCTGTTTCAATCCCAAACGCTGTCAGGTTCAACTGGGACATTTTAAATCATCATTATTTTAAAATATTTAAAACTGAAGATAAACATGAGTAGGAAAAAGAATAGAGGGAGGGGCAGGCACTAGATGGTAATTATGTGGAGTCTAAGTAAACAATCTCGCTGCTTACAGAGACGGAATCCTATATTTAATAAATAATTACTCCAATGCTTGTAAGTGAAACATTGAGTGTAAACTAGACACAACAGTGAACTTTTGCACACTAAATCCAGTCACACAATTTCTACTATTTATCAGGTGTTCAGTGATTACTGACCCGGATATATATATATATATATATATTGTCATCCGCAGACAGATCTGTTTCGCCGTATCACAGCTCATCAGTACGGTTAGACTCCGATTGTTTTTTAGCCAGGATTGAAACCCGACCGAAATGGCGTATATATATATATATATATATATATATATATATATAGTCATTAAAGTCAAAACACAGATGTGACAGTCTGCTTCATGCTAAGCACAATCGTGTTTTACATTGTGTTTTTGCTCCACTATTTATATATACATGACAGTGCAGTGTACATTGCGGATAGTCTATTGTATTATTTTAACCGTTATTTAGGTTGACAGTAAGGGCTATGTTTCGAATTATTTTATTTTATAGGCTATATAGTGGAAATAATTGTGGGTCCAGTTGCAATTTTTTTTTTGTTTTTTTTTTTGTAATTTATAGTTGGTGCCTTCACTCATTTTAAATTGAAATTTTAAAAATTAAAAGTTTTCCTGAAAATTTTATTCTACTTTTAAGTGAAAGCTAAATGTTTAATTTACTATTTCTCTTAAGCAAAATACTCTGTTGTATTTCAACAAAAATTTATATTGATTGAAATCTAAAACTTTGATATTTATTTTAAAATTTTTCAGTTTTTCGGCCATTTTTGAGCGATCGGCACATTTGAAAATAAAAGTTAATTCTTGGATTTTTAAATTCTTGCTGAATATAGTATACATCTGTGACACTTTTTTGAAAAAATAGCAAATTTAATGTTAAATTCGTTTGATATACACAAGTATTAATTATTTACAGCATTAAATTTAGAATAAAATTATTTATCAAATACAGAGTTGAACATTCTAACCTTTCCTTCGTATTTGAAATATGATAGTCGCTTGACAGTTGGGAGATGAGTGTATGGCGAATAGTACAATTTGTTTTCCTGTAAGGGGAAGAATCCATCAAACACATGAACTTTTAATGTACACATAAAAACTACTATACACACACAAAAACCAAAAAAACACTCCAAATACACACGCACACAAAATATTTTTAAAATACGATAGCTGGATGATTTGTATTAAACTTTACAATTTTCGATTAGTAAATATATTCCTCATTTAATAACACACTAACCTAACGTCTACAAGTCTTTGAAATACTTTAAAAATATTTTTGAAACTTTATAAATTATCATAATTAACAAAAATTAAAACAATTCTTTTAAAGTTTCATTATTAATTGAGAAAACCTTTTCTTCAGACTGTATAATGTCCGTAATTTATTTTATTTATGAACCCAATGAAATGCTTATGTAATTAAATAATGTCAAAGTGTTATTGCGTTTTTTCTGACCATTCGGAGTATATTTTCGGTAAAGGGGTTAAATTGTTGAATAAAATTAATACATGATTTACATTCCCCCAATAAGTACTGCGTTTAATAAACAAATTTTGCCTACAGAATTTAATTTCATGAATTTACATAGAGTAGGAGTAACAGATGTAAAAATATTTTAGCAAATTTTTAAAAAAATAATAATTTAAAAAGTAATTTCATTCATTTGTAAATAGGTCCTAGAAGTTTCATCAAAATCCGACAATTATTTGGTTTTTGCAAGAATTTCTAAATTAATATAATTGTCAACGGAAAAAAACCGAGTTATGTAATATTACGTTTTTCATTGTAAACTCTCGTAACGATTTGTCTCTCAACTAACAAAAAAATTCTACCAAAATTACGAAAAATGTTTTGATCTTTCCTCTTGATAATAACATAATATTTTGATGGAAGACATTTTTTAAAGGTTGGTAGCTTTTTCTTCATACCATGCTGTTTTTTAGCGATTTAGTGGAGGTACCTTAATGTGTTTGTTACTTTTTATTTATTACTGCTTATTTTATTGTTGGTTGTTATTTTTACGTTTACTTGTATTTATGTGTATGTTCGTGTTTAGTTTATTTGTTTATTAATTACTTACATATTGGTTTGGTTTATCTTTTTAGATTTTTTTTTTTTGTTTATTCTTATTCCTTTTCAGTTTTCTATTTTTAATAACTGTTTACGGGTTAATTGTAACATAAGGAAAAATAAAAATGATTGAGCACAATTCAGAATTATAATACAGACAAATATTTAATTCACAAAACAATAGATAAAAATATTTACAAATATACACTACAGTTTGGCATTCAAATCAAGAGACACAGAGTTTACTACTGTCAGGCGAAGTGTTACGAGTAGAGAAAGAAAAGGTAAGACGAAGTTTTACGAGGAGTGGAGGGGAAGTAAGTTGTAAGATATCTTTCCCGTTAAGTTGGCGGAGAAGTTAAGTGCCATAGTTTTTGGAAATCCTTAAATGCGTATATAAAGACTAATTATTGACTTGGTCAATGAAAAAGGCAAAAATATGTATTTACCCAGATAGTTCCATGAGATTCTCTTTCAGGTTTTAGTTTTTCGGATTTTGTCTGTGAAATTCTTTCGGCTAGATCTCGATCCTTGAATTTTTACCGGAGTTGATATGACAGCAAAATCCTTTTAACAACTCTTTCAAGATTTTGTTTGTCGTCGACTAGAAAGATTTTTTCGGCTGGAATATTTCCTTGAATCGAAACCGGTGTTGATAAGGTCATCACATCCTTTTATCAACTGTTTCAAGTCTTAGTTTTTTTGTCGTTGACTTAGGGATTTTTTCCGTTGAATATACATCCTGAATCTTAACCGGAGTTGTAAAGGTCAACCCATCCTGCTATCAACTGATGACTCCGTGCCCAAATAGGAGCTAACATCTAATTTGCATACTTCTAGAACCTTTCGAACTCTCTGGAACATTCTACAATCTTCCAAACGTTCTATTTCTATTTTCCTTATTTTTACGACTACTTTCTGAATTAAAACTTTTTTGTAACAACAAGTAGGTCTCAAAAGTTTCCTTTTTATACATTATTAATATTATTTTTATATAGAAATGCATCCTTGTAACAATAACGTAGTAAAAATTTGGTTCTCATATCTACATTTTGAGATGGGTTTTGATTTCCAATTTATAGCATAGTTTGTGTTGTTCTGGGAAGGTGATTATAGCTATTTTCTTCTCCAGACAGAGTTTGCAAGTTTTGGAATTATCGTTACTGGCCGATGCTGTTTTCCTTATTTCGATTATATTTTTAATGTGATTTCTGTTTTTGTTTTTTTGGTTTGTTTTTCTTTTTTAACAAAAAACAAGTCACACCAAAAGGAGCTGCCGAAAATGTTGTAAATTTCGCCGAAAATAACATAATTTTGTAAATTCTAAAAACTATACAAAAAGCTTTACACACCAAATAAAAATACATACAAAATATAAAAATCATATCCTAATCATCACTGTTTATATATAATTTATACATATCAAAATAATGTTAGAAAAGTTACAAAGTTACAAAAAAAAACAAAAAACACTTTAGTGAAACGCGTTTTTTCCTGTAGTAATTGATCGGAGCAAACTGATTTAATACATTAGTTGCACAAAATAATTAGTCTGGTCATAATTTCAATTTAATAAAGCTTAGCCAGTCAGTAAATTGCCATAAGTTATATACGCATTGGGCGATAACGTATCTTTCGAGATTTACTAGGGAGAAGATTCACCAGCGGTAGGTTCTCTTTACTTTCTGCGGTAGACCGGTGGTCAACTAATGTTATAGAAACAAATCTGTCCTGCTATTCAACCCATAGCCGAAGGGAGAACAGATGGATTAATACATTTCCCATTTGAGCAGAGGTAATGAAACGAACTCGACTGGAATTCGAACTCAGCTCTCCGACTTCTCATTCTAAGTTGATATCCATTACACTACTACGGACATTGATAAAAATGCTTAATATTAAATGAGGAAGCAATTTACTAAGACTAAAGTATATGAGAAGTGATTTAATCGCTAGATCACCCACAGTCAATTTACGTCAAACTTCTAACAACATTTCTCCTTTCTTGCTAGATAATGAGAGATTCTTCTTCTTAATGTGCCGTGTCCTTTTAGGAAGTAGATGATCATGGACTTCTACTTTCCCCTTCCATTTGCCACTCTTAGTATTTTTTCTTTTGGTATCTCTCCCAGACACCGTTCGCTAGCAACTTGCTCAAACTCATAAAGTATGTCTCGCGCTGCTTTCCCCTGTCCTGTGAGTATTAGATTCTTGAAGCCCTCCTTCCTCATTACATGTAACAGAAACCTAAGCTGTCTTTTTCTTGTGGTAAGTATAAGTCTCTTTTTCGATTGTATTCTAACCAAAACCTTAATTTTTGAAAACCTGATTTTCTTTTATCGAGATTTTCCCTCGCTAATTCTTTGTTTAAAACAATTTACAGCAGAATGGAAATAAGAAAAAAAGTACTGGATTGTTATGTGATGTCTGACTTCAATATGGCAGCGAATGCTGAACAATCTCATCAAAGATAAAGGAAAGACTTGATGAAACCGAAATGTAGTTCTACAGAAGGATGCTGAGAATAACATGGACCAGACATGTTAGCAACGTTGACGTTTTGGAGAGAATGAAAACAAAGAAAACTTATACTTAACATCAGAAAATGAAAGCTGAAGTTTTGGGGACATATAATGTGGAAGGAGAGCTTGGAGAATCTGATACTCACAGGAGAGATAGAGGGAAAGTGAGACAAGGAAAATCAACGCATGACATACTGGATGGACTTCAGCAAACAGATGACAGAACAAGATTTGGGAGGAGTAATAAGAGAAAGAGCGTTAAGAGCTACAAGGAATAGAGAGATGATCATCTGCGTCCTGAAGGAACAAAGCACATAACTTATTTCTATATACATATTCAAATTTTGCTTAAATATACTGTTTCTATTATATTTCTCTCGTGCAAAAAGAAAAACTATTAGTAACCAAAGAAACCACTCAAATGTCAATATAATTTAACCTGGAAACAGCCCTGACAAGTAAGCAAAATATATTTACGAATAAGCCAAATAGTAAACTCATGTCTGACCAAAAGTGAACATTACAAGCGATCCAAAAACTATTAATTTATTGGAAGTTAACTGAGGCCGAACTAATGAAAATTCATTTTTTTCCTGTGACAGTAATGATTGGGGTATATGCACCGACAACACAAATACAGAAGAAGAAATCGAAACTTTCTACACTATGCTGGACAACGCCAAGGCTCAGTGCAATTCATAAGAAATTAGAATTATCATGGGGGAATCTGAATGCCAAAGTTTGCAAAAAGAAGGATAGAGAAATTATTGGCAATTCCGGACTGTAAAGCCTCAATGACAGCGGAGAGAAATGGATCCAATAGTAAACTGCAAATGACCAGGTAATAAACATCATCTAGTTTCAATAATACCCAAGACAATTATGGATATGGAAAAGGTGGAAAAACAAAAACCAAATCGACGAAACAAATATCAATAACATATTCGGAAACGCAGTTCTTCACTGAAAAACTTATACATTTGCCAACTGCGGAAGCCACCATCTCCTAGTTATATGCAAAGTAAGGACGAAAATTCGGAGATTGAGGAATTCTAACACTGCACCCAGTTTGCAATACAACAAAGGTGAATGATCCGAAACTACAAAAAAATTATATAAACAATGTGAAAAGAAAATACAAAGGATAAATTAGAAACAGAAAATCTAAATGTGACGCACTACGAAAAGTTTTGGTGACATCAGCAAATGACTTCATCACAAAGGCAAACGGGCGCAGGAGAAAAATACGTAGATCGCTGATGAAATTCTTGACATGAGGCCAAGGAAACAGAAAACAAGCTAAGACACGGAACGAAATACCGGTAAAATACACAGGGAAACAAAGATCAAATGCAGACAGACTCAAGGAAACTTGATCAATGGAAAATTTACAGAAATAGAGAAACGACAAATAAAGAAGATATGCAGGACAAAATAAGAGAACTAAAGGCATTCTCGGCAACAGGATCCATAAAATCCAAGGACAGAACGTTCATATTAGGGTAAGAAAAATACTTTAGAGATGGGATGAATATATTGGAGATCTCCTCCACGAAAATAAAGAGCAACCGACAGTAAACAGAAATACAGAAACAAAGCAGCAGGAAAAGATGGTATTGTAATAGAGATGCTGACAGACTTAGACGAATTCGGCGTAGACAGAATAACAGATATAATAAATGAAATCTACAACAGTGGCGATATACCGGAAGACCTAAGCAGAGCGATTTTTATAGCACTGCCAAAGAAGCCAGGCTTAAAGAAATGTGAACTTCACAATCAGTTTAATGATCCACATAACAAAGCCCATCATCCACATTCTGATGAACAGAGCGCGCAGCATAATCAGCCTAGAGATGAGACAATAGTGCAGGTTCCTTAAAAATATCAGAATAAAAAACGTGATATTCATGCTCAGAATGTTATCAGAAAGAAGAATACAGATGCAGAAGAACATGTATCTGTGTTTTTTAAACTGCGCGATGTCGTTCTACAAATTACAACACAAAGACTTGTTAGAGATACTCGTTAATCACAACTTATTCGGGAAAGACATTAGAGTGATGAAGAAACTCTACTGGCAGCAAACTGCCTGCAGACGGACAAGGAAATAAATTCAGCAAATATACGAAATTGAAAGGGGTGTAAGACAACATTGTGTTTCTCATCGGATCTATTCAACATGTACAGCGAAACAATTCTGACAGACTTGGAAGTCTTGCCAGGAATCGTCATTGGCGGTCACAATCTGAACAATATAAGATATGCAGATGATACAGTGCTGATAGCAAACACGGAAAGGAAAATAAGGATCTTCTACAGAAAGTAGCAAGGAAAAGTGAGAAGAAAGAACTACATTTAAACTACAAAAAACTCAGTGCGTCGTCATCAGCAAAAAGAGGACACCAAAATGCCAACTACATGTCTGGGATACTAAAATCAAAAAGGTGCAACATTTTAAATACCTTGGAAGTGTTCAGACACAGGATGGAAAGTGCGACACTGAGATCCAAAGTCACATTGGCATGGCTAAGGACACATTTCAAAAGCTAAGAAGAAGACTGAGAGATAAGAGGATTTCGTTGGAAACAAAGAAAAGCGTACAGGACTATTAAGTGATATCTGTATTCTCTTATGGCCGCGAATGTTTGACAATCTCCTCAAACATAAAGGAAAGACTCGAAGCAACAGGAATGTAGTTCTACAAAAAGATAATGAGGATACTTTTGACTACATATGTGAACAACGGGGAGGTTTTAGTGTAGATGCAAACGAAAAGGAAATTTTATTTTGCATGAGGAGGAAACAGCTGAGGTTTCTGGGATACGTAATGAGAATGGAGGGCTTGAAGAATCTGATACTCACAGGACAGATAGACGGAAAGAGATACAGGGGAAAGTAGCGAGAGGCATACTTGATGGGCTTGAACAAGTGGATATAACAAGAGAAAAAATAACAAGAGAAAAAATAATCGACAAGAGATAGGGGAAAGTAGAAATCCATGATCACCTACGCCCTGAAAGAATATGGCACATGAAGAAGAAGATTGTGATAAATCATCAGATAAAAGTGTATCCAAGCGCATACGTTCGGAAAAAAAAAATTCCCCGTAGACCACAAATACGCAGTGTAGGGTTCATGGCTGCTTTACACTTAAAAAGGTTATACCTTCAGCGTAGCTTTGCCTGGGTTCTTCTCCACCCTAAAACAGAGTGTTCGACAAGGTAAGAGTTTTGGTGAGCTTGGTATTTACTCGAACCACCTTAGTAAGGTGGGATAAGACACAAGGCAGGTTTTTACGTCGGATATTTCCGAGTGTGTATGTATTCAGTGAAAATTTCCCGAAAAAGAGATGCAACTAAAACCTCCCAGCTTTAAAAATTATATATTCAATTGTCACTGTAACAGAAGATACTAAATTTCAGCATTAGACTTCATAAATATGTTTTAACTCAACATTAAGCTACGCAAAATCATCAAACGTTCTAATTTTCACCTTAATTTAGTGGTTGCGTACTGAAGTTTAAGATATTCATTCATTTAGACACTTACCAAATTTTAGCATTTATTTCAAGAAATCATAACAAACATTATGATATTTTTAATTCATTTTTTTTTCCTAACTTGCCATGATTTTTCTTTAATCATTTCACCCCGAGCAAGGCAGAAATGCCACTGATGTGCAGGGGGCTACATAAATGTAAAAAGATTAATTAGAAAAGAGTGAGAAGTACAAACTAGTAAGAAAGGAGCAATAGAAAGCTGAGAAAGCAGGTGCAATGGCAGATACATAGGTGGAGAGAAAGGGAAGGTTATACGGGGGTGGGGAGAGAGCTAGAGTCCAATGGTTAATAGATGAGTATGGATTTTGCATTTAAATTTCTGGAGGTTGTAGCCGTCAGGAAAGCAAGAATACGGGAATGAGTTCCACAGGCGGCAAGTGCGAGAGAAGAAGCTGCAGGAGTAGAATTGTCGTCTGCATTTGGCTAACCTGACTGTGAATGGGTGGGACCCAGTTGCCAGTCTGGTTGCACGAGTAAACACCTGTTGAGGAGGTACCAGTGACTTAAGTTCGTCCGAGAAGAAGCCATGAAAGTATTTATAGAAGAAACAAAGGGAGGCCACATTTCGACGATGGGGAAGTGGCTGCAGTCGAGCCGCCAGATCAGTACCTATCACATTACAGACTCTCCTTTGGAGCCTGTCGAGAACACTGAGGAGAACGGCAGGGGCGCCTGACCATAAATGGCAGCAGTACTCCATGCACGGACGGATGGTTGACTTGTATATATGCAGGATGGATTCAGGCGGAAAAAACATCCTGGATCGACATAGTCACCCAATATTCTTAGCAGTAGATTTTGCTATGGATTCAGTATAGTGGTTCCATTTGAGGTCTGAGGACAGGGTAAGTCTGAGGAGGCGTAGTGTATTACTCTCCGGGAGAATCGCTTGGTCCATGCTTATGGGAGACAGGAGAGGTTGCCTGTAATGGTTGACAGACAACAGCTTGGTCTTAGACGAATTGAAGTTGACAAGCCACTTCTTGCCCCAGTTCACCACAGAGTGTAGATCCCGTTCAAGGTCAGCAGCGAGATTATGTCTGTCCGCCACGACAGGTTTCTTACTGGTGCGGGAGTATATTGTAGTGTCATCTGTGTAGATGCCTACTTGGGACTTGATCTCATCTGGGAGGTCGTTGATGAAAATAAGGAAGAGCGTCGGGCCCAGGATAGAGCCCTGTGGGACACCAGCATTTGTGCTGTAGGATGAAGAGGCACGCCCATTCAGAACGACCTTCATTTTGCGGTTATTTAACAAAGATTGGATTAGGTCAAGCAGGCGACCGGTAATCCCACAACCCCGTAGTTTGCATAGGAGGCCAGAGTGCCAAACCCTGTCGAAAGCCTTGGAGATGTCCAGAGCAACTGCGCGAGCCTCGGCAGACTCATCAAGGGCCTGTAGCATGTACTCCGTTACGGTTGTTAGCAGGTCGGCCGTGTACCTGGCAAAGCGGAATCCATATTGCCTGTCAGAGAAGAGTTTCTGGGCAGTGAGATGATGAACTATTTCAGCATTGATTATGGCCTCGAATACTTTCCCGAATATCGGTAGAAGACTGATAGGGCGATAGTTGGATGGGTCCGAAGGTTCACCACAATTCTTAAATACAAGAACGACTGAAGAAAACTTGCAGCATGCTGGAAAGCAGGAAGCAGAAAGGCAGTAGTTAAACAGTTTAGAGAGGACAGGGGAAAGTTCAGGAGCACACCTATTAAGGACTATCACCGGAATTCCATCGTCTCCACTCGCCTTATGAGGGTCGAGTTTTGGAATTATTCGGGATACAACTGTCCGGGTAATATATACGTCGTGCAGTTTGGCCTCAGTTCTAATAGCGAAGTCGGGTGGGTGTACTCCGGACGAGTCGAATGTAGAGTTGGATGAGAATCTGTGGGCAAAGCACTCAGCTTTGTCCGCAGGTGACGTGAGAACCTCAAATTCATGGATTAAAGGAGGTATTGAGGATTTCCTATTGTTGAGCACTCGTTTGCAAATCCTCCAATAGTCCTTGGAGCCGAACTTGCGGTCAGCTATGCGAGGTCGCATTCTCTCTCAGCAAACAACTGTTTGGCGTCATTTAGGGTTCTCTTGCACTCATTGCGAGCAGATATGAACTGGCGCCTATTGTGATCAGTTGACTGTCTCCGGAATAGACGGAAGTAATGGTTCCTGTGGGCAGTGGGGGCTGAGCAGGCCGGAGAGAACCACGGAGAGGAATGAGGTTTTAAGCAATACTTCCTGGTGGGTATGAAAGCATCAATGCCAGCTTTCACCCATGACGAGACCTCAGAGGCACAGTCATCAACTGATAGGTCGAACACTTTTCCCCAAGGGACGTCGCAGAGGAAATCGCAAAAGGCATCCCAGTCAGCTTTTTGGTAGAGGTAGGAAGTTCTATAGGTAGGGAGCTCCTGGGGGGAGTGAGATGGGAAAGAAATACTGAGAGAGACTACAGTGTGGTCGGAGTTGCCGAGAGGGCAAAGCTGCGAGACTTGACAGGCGTCAGGCGCAGAGGTGAAACATATATCTTGTAGTAAGGAATGACCCGAGGGAGTGCTTGGGAAGCAAGTGTGGAAGTCCACCACTTGCGTAAGGGATTGGGAAATAGCAAAGTTCATGGCGTGATTGCCCGCCGGATCAGTAACGGCGTTTTCAAGCCATTCAGAGTGATGGGCATTGAGGTCTCCAAATACAAATATGTGGGCGAATGGGTGATAGGAAATAGCCTTATCTATGTCGTCAGCAACGCTGTCTAATAGGGAGCAGTCAGGAGAGGAGGGAGAAGGGTAAAGAAAGAATAGGTAACTAACTGAACTGAGGAGAGACAGGCGGAGACATATGTATTGGTGGTCAGTAGATTCGAGTGAAGTCACCCTAGCTATGGGGAGGTGTTCGCTGACGTAGACACCCAGCCCATGCATGTGGACAGTGGAATCCTTCCTTAAAAGCGGAAGATAACCGGGGATGGAGAGATCAGAGGAGGGAATAGCTGAGTTGAGGGTAGTTTCGCAGAGCGCAAGGATGTCAGGGGACTTTTCATGCAGGAACGCTTCTACACTAGGAAAGTTAGTACGAATGCCCCGAATAATAGTGAAGGAAAGGTTAATGGGTTTAGGTGGTTTGAATTTAACTGGTTTAGGGTCATTTCTGATTTGTTTAGTCATGATTTTGTTTATAGAAAGGGACCTAGGGTAGAGGATACAGTCGGTCATTATCCACGATCTGTGCTGGGAGGGAAACTGGCTAGGGCTGCAACAAGGTGTGGCCTCGGGATTGCCCACCGAAAGCGCTTGCAGGGACATCTATCCATGCGCGACATGGCACTACAAGAACCCCGATATTATACAACTGTTGATCAGATCAGCCGCTCTTGACGCTACGCAAGAGTTAGGGCTCCTAACTACCAGTTGGAAGCAGCAACCAGGAAACTGCCAACCCGGTACCCTCACAGTGATGAGCCGTTACCACCAACCGGCCAGATCGCAAGAAACTCACGGAAGCACCAATACCAAGGTCTGAAGAGAGAGAAGAGAAAGCCGGAAACCACATCCTAAACAGGAAACAAGGGGCAAGCCTCTACTCCAGTTCAATAGACGTGGGAGGAGTATGGACCGGGCGATAGTGTGACCTATCTACTCCTATTTAACAAAAAAAAAAAAACTTCCAAGGGTGGAGAGTTAACTAAGTTTTAACTTTAACTAAGTTAAAACTTAGTTAACTCTCCACCCTTGGAAGTTTTTTTTTTCTCAAATGAAATGCTTGGTAAATTTGAATTCGAAGAACAGACCATAGCGGGGAGGGGTAACAAGTGGCTGCTGATACCTTGGCCAGGATAGCTTCACATAACAGAATAAATAAATAAATAAATAAAAATCCCCAATTTTTTTTTCCAAATGAAGCATGAACGCCAAAAAGTGAGAAAAAAACGAAAAAAAAAATACTGATTTAAGAAACAATTTGTAACATACCACACAGTTTAACACAGGAAATTTGAATTAAGAAGGTTTCACTGTCTTCAACTCTTGCCTTTCCCAAAAATCAACATCGAGTTAAGCTGCTTGGTAAATGTGAATTCGAAGAACAGACCATAGCGGGGAGGGGTAACAAGTGGCTGCTGATACCTTGGCCAGGATAGCTTCGCATAACAGAATAAATAAATAAATAAAAATCCCAATTTTTTTTTCTCCAAATGAAGCATGAACGCCAAAAAGTGAGAAAAAAAAACGAAAAAAAAAAAAACAGATTTAAGAAAAACAAACATCTTCAATGGGTTTGGTTAAGCAGCAATGACATTGAGCTTTCTTTACTTTCTTCATAATAAAATCCTTTTAGTCGAAACCTTGCAATTATTATAATCTAATGTTTATTAACTTAATAATGCCAGTTGTGTTTAAGATATTCAAGTAATTCGTAACATCTTTTGGAAACAAAGAGCAAAAAAGGAGAACAAATTTAGTAAGTACATAAAATATAAAAAAAGAAGTACGAGAAACATGTGTTTTCTCACCAATTTTTATTTAATCTGTAGAGTTATTTCAAAAGGACTAGAAAACATGCCGTTTTTTATCAGCGGACATACCGTTAACTATAGACAAAAAGCAAATGAAAAGGAGAATAAATCACTCCTTTCCCAAGATTATATTTACGTAAGTCTATGTAAGGAACTTGAATGGAATTTGAATTTTTTTTTAATCATGTCACCCCAAGCAAGGCATTCCACTGCCACTATAGCGCAGGGGGTTACACAGGGCGATAGACAAGTTAGGATGTACATAGGTGGAGAGTTGGAGAGAATGGGAGGGTCAGTGTGTTAGGAGGTGTCTACTGACCTTATATTTCAACTCCTGGAGGTTATAGCCGTCGGGGAAGCAAGCATGCGGAAGGGAGTTCCACAGGCGGGAAGTGCGAGAAAAGAAGCTGTTGGAGTAGAAATTGTGGTTACATTTCATCGGTTTCACTGTAAAAGGGTGGGGCCTAGTTGCCAATCTAGTATCTCGTGCAAACTCACACCTAGGGGGCACCAGTGATTTAAGTTCATCAGAGCAGAAGCCATGAAAGTATTTATAGAAGAGGCACAGGGAAGCCACGTCACGCCGGTGAGAGAGTGACTGCAGGCGGTCAGCTAAGTCGGTATCAATCACATTACAGATTCTTCGCTGTATTTTGTCAAGAAGCCCGAGGAGAATAGCAGGGGCACCCGACCAGATGTGGCAACAGTATTCAAAACACGGGCGGATGGTAGATTTGTATAAGTGCAGGATAGATTCAGACGGAAAGAATTTCCGAGCCCTGCACAGAGTGCCGACATTCATAGCAGCGGATTTAGCAATGGATTCGACATAGTCATTCCACTTGAGGTCCGCTGAGAGTGTCAGACCATGCAGACGTAGTGTTTTACTCTCTGGGAGGCATGCCTGTCCCATGCTAATGGGAGGGAGGTGCGATTGTCTGTATGTTTGTTTTCTCATTCCTAGTCTTTATATACTACTGTAGCCGCACTTCCTTCAGGTTTTGATTCTCATCGAGAACAAAAAGTGACGTTGGTGACTTCTGAATTCTCTGTCGACCATTACTTGTAAGCTGCCTACCGAAATACAGCTCATCAGTACTTATAACAACGATGAAGAAGTTGAAGATAAAATCGTGCAAATGCAGAAATTAACTATCCAGGTATTAAAGTGACAGACGAATGAAAATGTGACAATGAAATCTAAAGACATATAAGAATAATAAAAGATGCTTTGCAAAATATTAGTAAATCCATAAATGTATTTAGAAACAAAGAAAAGAGAACTGGATCGCTATTTAATATCTAATTCTATATATCGCAGTTGAACAATATCCTCACAGATGACGAAATTATCTGCAGTATCAGATATGTGGTTCTATAAACGAATGCTGAAAATATCACGGATTGCATATAGGAAAAATCAAAACATCGAACCAACAAAGAAACTCATGCTAATCGCAAACCTATAATATTTAGAATACATGATTAGAAAGAATGCTTGGCAAATTTAAAATTCAAATTACTAATTGAAAAGAATAAAGACAGAGTGAAAAACAGCGAGTAAACAACATGTAGAGTCTGAGTAAAGGGACGACAGAACGACAACAACAAAGACAGAGAGAGAGAGAGGGGGGTAATAAACGAGGCGTAAGGTAATTAAAGCAGCATAAAAAATAAAGTTGTGGACTGTCATTCCCTACATATGATATTATGTGTTATCATATGACAATGTCTTAAACAATATTTCCGTAACCGAATCAATAAGACATTTAATGCATTCATTATTACATACATCATTTTAATATTTACTAACCGAACTGCTGTTGTTGTAATGATGGAAATATTATCAAACCACTATTGTTGGAAACGAGAAGAAACAAATACGAATTTATTAGATGAATTTTATAGAATGTGGTTTTACACAAAATTTACTGAGAATAAAGACAGATGACGTGAGATAAGAGGACGTTTTAAGGAAAATGGGAATAAAAAAGATACTGAAACTATTGTTGCCTCTACCGTCATGTGGAATGATATATGTCACGCGCTGCTTTCCACTATTTCTCTTTCCCTCTGTCCGTACTGTGAGCATCAGATTCTTCAAACCCTCCCTCTTCATTCCGTTTCCCCGGAACCTTAGTTGTTTCTTCCGGATGTTAAAAATAAACTTTCTAGTTTGCATCTTTGCCCTTTCTCACATGTTCAGTCCATGGTATACTCAGCATCCTTCTGTAGAACCACATTACATCTGTAGAACCACGACGTCCCAGATGAGATCAAGTCCCAAGTAGGCATCTACGCAGGTGACTGTCGTGGCGGACAAGCATAATCTCGCTGCTGACCTTGAACGGGATCTACACTCTGTGGTGAACTGGGGCAAGAAGTGTCAACTTCAATTTATCTAAGACCAAGCTGTTGTCTGTCAACCATTACAGGCAACCTCTCCTGCCTCCCATAAGCATGGACCAAGCGATTCTCCCGAAGAGTAATACACTGCGCCTCCTCGGACTTACCCTGTCCTCAGACCTCAAATGGAACCACTATATTGAATCCATAGCAAAATCTACTGCTAAGAAGGTTGTGTCACTATGTCGATCCAGGATGTTTTTTCCACCTGAATCCATCCTGCATATATACAAGTCAACCATCCGTCCGTGCATGGAGTACTGCTGCCATTTATGGTCAGGTGCCCCTGCCGTTCTCCTCAGTGTTCTTGACAGGCTCTAAAGGAGAGTCTGTAATGTGATAGGTACTGATCTGGCGGCTCGACTGCAGCCACTTCCCCATCGTCGAAATGTGGCCTCCCTTTGTTTCTTCTATAAATACTTTCATGGCTTCTTCTCGGACAAACTTAATTCACTGGTGCCTCCTCAACAGGTGTTTACTCGTGCAACCAGACTGGCAACTGGGTCCCACCCATTCACAGTCAGGTTAGCCAAATGCAGACGACAATTCTACTCCTGCAGCTTCTTCTCTCGCACTTCCCGCCTGTGGAACTCGCTCCCGTATTCTTGCTTTCCTGACGGCTACAACCACCCGAAATTTAAATGCAAAGTCAATACACATCTACTAACCAATGGACCCTAGCTCTCTCCCCACCCCTGTATAACCTTCCCTTTCTCTCCACCTATGTAGCTGTCATCGCACCTGCTTTCTCAGCTTTCTATTGTTCCTTTCTAACTAGTTTGTACTCCTCACTCTTTTCTAATTAATCTTTTTACATTTATGTAACCCCCTGCACATCAGTGGCGTTTCCGCCTTGCTCGGGGTGAAATGATTAAAAAAAAAAAAGACATTACTTCTGCCTCGAGCCTCTCCTGAAGAGGTCGTGTAACATTCGCTGTCATTCTGTAGGGTAGATATCACATAGTAGACCATTACTCTTGTTTTTGTTTCTAATGAGTTTTTTTTCTGTATCTTAGTACTCTGGTAAGCTTTTGAAATACGTCCTTGACCATAGCAATGCGTCTTTGGATTTCACTGTCGCACTTTCCATCTTTGTCAGAACGCTTCACAGGTATCTAAATTTCTTTATGTGTTTTACTGTAGTTTCCCTGAACTGTAGTCGACATTTTAAGGGGTCTTCGTTTTGCTGATGAACATTCAGTTTTCTTGAAGTTTATGCTCAGTCCTTTCTTCTCACTTTCTCATGCTACTTTTTGTAGGAGGTCCTGCATTTTTCTTTCCTGTTTTCTGTCAGCACAGTGTCATCCGCGAATCTCATGTTCGCTGCCACTGACGAAACCTGGCAAGAATTCTATCTTTCTCAGAACTGTTTCTCTGTACATGTTGAATATATCCGATGAGAAAACACATTTTTGTCTTACGCACCTTTCTATTTTTGTATACCTACTGAATCCATTTCTTGTCTGTATGCAAGTAGGTTGCTGCCAATATAGGTTGTTGATTATCCTAATGCCTTTTCCGAAAATGTCAAGGCTGCCGAGCATCGCCAATAAGTCTTTGTAGAGCAATTTATCAAATACCTTTGCGTAGTCTATGAAACACAGATGCAGGTCCTTCTTCATTTGTATTGCTCTTTTAGATGGCATCCTGAGCATGAATATCACGTTCCTTGTTCCGGTATTTTTATTCAACCGTTTTTGAGTAAAAATAAATAAATGTAAAACTGATTTGTAAAATTGTCGGTCATTCTATCCTTGAAAGATTGATGTTAAAGGTATGGCTTAACAGTCAACACATTTCCCAACTGGAATTTTTGGGAGATTAAAAATTAAGCAAATTTTCATACATTACTATAATTTGTAATTTAGAGAATTTAATACTCATTGGTCGGATAAACGGAAGGAGAGACAAAGGAAAACAGCGCGAGACGTACTTGTTAGGTCTAAGCAAATGAATAGCGGAACGCGACTTCAAAGAGATACCAAGAAAAAAGGTATTGAAGGCGACAAGAGACAGAGCCAAGTGAAAGTCCATGATCGTCCATGGTACATGAAGAAAAAAGAAATTGCTAACAAAGATGAAATCGAACAAAACACATTTTCCACTTACCGAACGTCTCACACCAATATATCTATTCCCCAAATTTAGCCTTGTCATCGAACGTTCTTCTCGCGTCGACTTTAAGGGCATGATGGCGTCTATATTGCTATCGATGCGCCAACGACCTGTAAAATGAAAAGCAAAATATTGACCTTTTAAAAGAAATCAGTTACAATAAAATAATTAAGGATTTTAAGAAAAATAAAAATATACAGCATCAGGTCAGATTCTTTGCATTTTATCAACAACTAGCAATATAGCCTGGTGTTACTCAGATGTAATGAAAGCTTTAAAACCAATCCATGGTCCTGGAACTCAGACTCTTTGGAAGTTGACCTTCTCCAACAACACAACCAGCATGCAATGCAAAAAGAAAGGACGCGTCTTTTGCACAAAAGACGGCGCTGCCGCTACTACAATCAGCCAGAAGCAGGCAACTGAGAGGAAGTGTACTCATGGATTAGTTACACTGTGTCAGGCTGCAGCTGGAAGTGGGCGTTACTCGCAAAAATCCCTTATCACTTTTTTGCTATACTGGTGGCTCCTATTGTTGGAGTGTGCACCTTCATTCAACCATTTAGAGGCTGGTGGTTTCAGGCCAACGATCTTTTGTCCATACAGTTTTCACTGAACGTTAGTCTCACTACACACTTTCCCTCACTGCGCCATGCTTGCTGGTCTGTATTGCGTGGACGCGCTCGACTGATGCGACAGGTTCAATGAATCTATATCTCTCTCCAATTGAATCTCGTTGCTAAGACAAAACAGTTTTGGATTTGAGTGTTGTAGAGTATGTGATGCTCTGTCAGATGCAACAGAGGAGGCGACCCTCGTAAGCCTAGCGGATCGCTGTTCTGTACTTTCGGCAGCCCTTGAAACTGAAGTTGAGGCATGGTTGCTTAAATTGCGAGCCCTCCGCTGCTCTATACTTTCACCCGCCCGTGAACGTTTCTTAGTAGCAGCGTTCATTCATTGCCGAGACCGTCGCTGCTCTCTACTTTCAGAAGCCCGTGAACGTGCCTTAGCAGTAGCGTCCATTAATCGCCGAGACCGTCGCTGCTCTGTATCTTTGGCAGCCCTAGAACGAACCAAGCAGCAACGTCCGTTAGGCACCAATACCGTCGCTGCTCCGTACTTTCAGAATCCCTTAAAGCAGCCCTATTAGCAGTTGCATGAGCGTTAAGCTTAGCCCGTATAGAGTCATCCAACCTAGAGCACCTAAGTATTTTACGGAAGCAATCACTGGGTAACCTAATGGAAGTTTCAGTTGCCTTATGTTCTGCTGAACGCAGTGCATTTTGCGACAATCGCACAGCACTAACGGAGGGGCTTTCGTTGGCCCTAGTGGTCCTCTTTGCCGATGCCGAAGCGCTTCAGCGCCAAATAAAACATCTTTTTTGGTTGGCATGGATTTAAAAAGGAACAAACTCACAGAGATGTTTGTGTAATTACGTGACCAACTTTGGTCGTTTAGAAGGAATTACAGTAAAATCAGAAGAGCAAAATGTGCACATAAGCAACCTTGCAAGTTGTAGATCGGAGGTTAAGACACGCACAGTGAAATACCAATTACAAAAGTGCAGGATTAGGGTTCGACAAAATGTTAAAAGTGAATATGAAGTCGATGCCCAATCAGACGGCTTTAATTTGAATAGATCAGTTTAGTCTAGTCTAGCATAATTCAACTGACGTGGCCAATCGGGCATTCGATTAGAACTTGTGAAGCTAGTCAATGTGTGAACAGTTTTGCGCAACACCGTATGTGCGAATTACAGACTGTAAAATTAATGCGTAACAAACCTTGACATCAAAAACTTTAAAAAACTTATTTAGCCTTCAAAATTCAAAGACGTTGAGGAAGCTTGCGTCAGTGCGTCGCGAACAATGTGATTAAAATCTAACATGCATGAACCACATGCATTTTCGTATTAGCAGGGATACTTCCTCTAACAGGTTTTGAATTGTGTTAAAAATAATGTCGAGGTAGACAGATCCTGTAAGACGTGCTGGAAAAAAACATTTAAATTTACAAGACAATCACCTACAATTTCAGCCCACACATTAATCTTAAACTGATGCTAGTGTCTAATTTGTATCGGATAAGGATTCCGAGCCAACCACAAATTTTGGTTGTGTACATTTGCTATTCCATCTCTTCAAATGTTGCCTTATGCATAACCAAGGCTGAAAAGATAAACGACGGTTTGTTTGTGCAATAAACCATAGGCAGTTTTACCGTGGTCATCTTCTTATTCTTCTATGTGCCTTATCCTTTTAGGACGTAGACGATCATGACTGTCTACGTCTCCCTATCACTGCTGGCTCTTTGCACGCTTTCTCCTGTTACATCATGCAACCCCCGTTCTGTCATCTACCTGCTCAGCCCCTTCAAATATGTTATCCACTGCTTTCCTCTGTCTCTTTTTCCCGTTATCTGGCCTGTTAGTATCAGGTTCTCCAAGACCTCCTTCCTCATTGCATGTCCCAGGTACTTTAGCTGGCTCTTCCTGATGCTCAATATTAATTTCCTTTTCGTTTCTATCCTTTCTAAAACCTTATCATTGCTCACATGCTGGATTTATGGTATTCACAGCATCTTCCTGTAGAACTACAATTCAATTGCTTCAAGTTTTTCCTCCATCTTTGATGATATTGTCCAGCATTCACTGCCATACTGAAGAAGTGACCTCACATATCAATCCAGTACTCTCTTCTTTGTTTCTAGCGAAATTTTCCTGTCTCTTAATACTCTACTTAACTTCTGGAATGTGTCTTTCGCCATGCCAATTCGCCTTTGAATCTGTGTCGCACTTTCTGTCTTCTCTTAGAACACTTCCCATGTATTTACATTTTTGTACGTGCTAAATTTTAGTATTCTCCACCTATATTTAGCATTTTGGGTTGCTCTGTTTGCTGATGATCATGCATTCGGTTTTCTTGCAGTTTATTTGTAGTCCTTTCTTGTCACTCTCTTCAGCTACCTTCTGTAGGAGATCTTGTGCTTTCTCTTCCGTGTCTGCTATCAGCACTGTATCATCTGAGTACCTTATGTTGTACAAATTGTGGCTTCCGATGACAAATCCTGTATAACATCTAAGGTCCTCAGAACAGTCTTGCTGTACAATTTGAATAGATCCGGTAAAAAGACACATCCTTGTCTTATGCTTCTTTCTATCTTTGTATATCTGCTGAATTCATTACCTGTCTGTATGCAGGCAGTTTGCTGCGAGTAGAGATTATTCTTATGTTTTTCCAAATATGTCGTGGCGGCTAAGCATCTCCATCAATTCCTTTGGGCGTATTTTGTCGAACGCCTTTGCATAACTGATAAAACATAGGTACAAGCCCTTTTTCATTTGTATGGCTCTTTCAGAGAGCACCCTAATCATAAATATGGCGTTCCTTATTCCAGTGTCTTTGACGAACCTGTACTGTTCTTGTCCTATCTCTGGCCTGATTCTGCTTCTAGCTTTATTCATCAGGATTCTGACGATCAGCTTTGTAATGTGGCTCATTAAACTGATTGTTCGGTGGAGTTTGCATTAGTCTGCATCTGGCTTTTTAGGCAGTCCTATAAAGATTTACTTATCAGAATGCGAAAAAACATGTAAACGTTGAAAACTATGCGGATAGAGGATCTGTTCTTGAAGAATCCTTCATGTGATACTTTAAGTTGTAAGACATGTTACGGCCACTTGACGCGTGTTGGTTTTTCTCCGAAAGACTGTAGACAGTGTTCCTCATGGTCAAAAGTAAAAGCAAATCTCGGTCTTCCTCGATCCATAGTTTGTGGTGCTACGAATCCTGACTCAGTAACGCGACGATAAACAGCAGCAATGGTTGGATGATCTCACTGCCTTCTGTCTGGAAACGCAATCTGGTAGAGCCGTTCAGCCTCGCATCCATTGCCATTCGCGCGGCTGTATGTAAAACTCATGTCTGCCTGCTCACGATATGGATATCCTGCCATTGTTAAACGAAACACTTCTCAATCAAGTCAATACTACACACGTTAAACGTTGAAGACAGACTGGCCTCAAATGTAAACGAATGACGAATTTAACCTGGTCTACATGGCAACACAGACAGCGCCAAATACTGTAAACTTTCTTTAAACTTAAAAGGGAACGATTTTCTGACACATGTTTATGTGGACATTTGTTTTTGTTTTGGTGTGAGAGGCCTCCTCTAAGGCAGGTTAAAGTATTTTTGATACACCGAATATAATTTATATCACAAATAAAATAAAAACGTAAAATAAAAATATCACAACAGGAAGAGTTTTTCGAACATGATATGAACAACGATTATTATAAAAATCTGATGCGTAAATTTAATTTGAATTTAATTACTAAATCTAGGCAATCCCCAAGGCCTTAAATACATTGGATATATATATATAATGATAGATAGATAGATATTTGTTACCCAGGTTTCGACCATTCAAGTCTCACCAAGCAAGAACAACCTAAATTGGAAATTCTCCGTTTCTTCCCTGCTCGTTGCATACCTACACAAGGAAAATAGCATTCTTCACCTCATCTTACTCAACAGCACTCACATATACGCATATCTTCTAATTATCGGGATATTCTTGAGCGAATACGGACTATGGATTAGTTTTAAAGCTTTCATTACACCCGAGCAACAACGGGGTATACTGCTAGTATATATATATATATATATATATATATATATATATATATATATATATATATATATAAGTGGATATTGAAGCAACAGACTGTTTCATGTTTAAATGTAATCATCGTCAAACATAACGATTACGTTTAAGAATGAAACAAACTGTCGCCTCGAAACTTTGAATTCAATGTTCACTTATATATGTCTAAAATATACCATATAGTGATTGCGAGGGTAGTTCAATGTAGTGTAATCGTTAGCAAGCTTTTCCTGCTAGATCAATTAAAACTGAGTAGCGAGTTCGATCTTTTTTGGATTCTCCATACTTTCTTTGCTGTGTCACATCTAAGACACATTTAGAGCAGAATGAAACGAGTTATTTTTTAAACCTAGTTTTCAACCTTTCGGTATCTTCAGGTGATTTATAATAACTGATTTTCAAACCTTTTCAAAACTATAACAAAACTAATAAAACTAATCATTCTAAATAAAACTAATGAGATTGTTTACATAGGCAACCAATGATTATACAGAGATGACGCTTAAATCATAGCACCGGACCACAGAAGATAAAATGTCAAAATAAGTAAAATGCTTTTCAAACCTTTCAGAATCTTCAAATCTGAGGTAGAACTAAAAATAAATATAAAATTTGTCGAGTATTTATATATAGAATGTAATCTAGAAAATGGTAGTGTCTCTCTCTATATGAAATCAAATAAAACTTTAAAGTATGTAACCACTAGATCTAACCATCCTCCTAGCATAATCAGAAACATCTCTGAAGAAATAGAACATAAACTGACATAAAATTCTTCTCACAAAACAATCTTTGATGAAAGAAAAAAAGATTATGAAATGGCCTTAAATGAAACTGTCCATAAAGATAAATAGGAGTACAAACCACAGTTAAACAAATAATTGAAAAATAGTACTAGAAATCGAAACATTATTTAGTTCTACCCACCGTTTAACTTGAAAGTAAAACCCAAAATAGGGCATTTTTAATTAATAAATGAACACTAATCAACAAAATTTAGAATTAACTTAAATATTTAATAAAACTTCTATTAAATTAAGTTATGGATGCACTTGTAATTTAGAAAATTACTAAAAAAAATGCTAGAAACTTTAAAAACTAACGTGCAACATAATATCACCAGTAAAGTATGTAACTGTCGGGGCAAAATTGGATGCCCACTTTACGGACTTTGTAAAACAGAAGGGGTTGTTTACAAGGAAGATGTGCATGATATAGATAAACAAAGATCTAAAATAAGGTATTTTAAAAACAGATATAACTTCAATTCTCTATTCATGCTGGTAAAAACCTTAAAAATTGTACTAAACTTCCTGACCACGTGGGGAAATTAAAACAAAATAAAATGGAAAAGAACCTGATATAATATGGAGCATAATAAAAAGAAAGCCAAACATTACAACAGTAGTGATATCTGGCGATTGTGCCAAGGGAAAAAGCTAGACATAATAGTGCTTCTAGAACAATAAACTACTACATGAATGATTGGAAATAATGTCCAGATGTAATCACACCCAAACATACATCATAGGATCATAAAAACGTGGATGAAATTGTTTAAAATCCTTAAGTAACTACTGTGCTGTTTCTTATTTTATTTTCCAAACTCAACACACACACACACACACACACACACACACACACACACACACACACACACACACAATAAAAATTAATTCACACCACGTGTATCTCAAAAAATACAATTGCGCAGGAATTCACCCCTTACCATACCTTGTGGGGCCAAAAACAAGAACGGCGCACCCAAAAGCTCGGACGTAGTGGAAAGCACACCACGTGGTCAAAAATATGAATTTTCGATCAATCAGGGCTCGACATAAGCAACACACCTTTTGATCTCCCCGAAGCTTCACCGTCAAGATATAAGGAAAGCAGAAACTTTCAACAAAGCAGAGTGCCGAGCAACCAGCTCACACCAAAAGGGTACGCGACAGCTTGGAGCACACACACAGAGAATTCATCAGTTCACACAACAGGCATCACGGATCAGTGAACATTCTCTCGCTCTCTCTTATCTCGCTCGCTACACATCGTCCTACCTTTCCCTCTCACATTCCCAGTTCCTTTCTTCCTTTTTTTTTTTTTTTACAGCTTTACGGAAAACTTCATTTTTGTACAAAAAAATAATTCTTTTATTTTTTTTTACAAAAATAAACAAAAGTTTATTTTACTTTATTTGTAGTGCATTTTTCATTTTTATTATTTGTTTGAGGGATTTCTTCGCCCTCTTCACTACTTCCTAATTTAGAAACTTTCGGTTGTTTAGTCGTACGCCCGTAAAAAACGCTGTTGTATTTTGAAACGTTGGAAAATCACTTATTATAAATCGCCTGAAGATACTGTAATGTTGAAGCCTAGGTTGCAGATGCAACTAGTTTCTAAATAAGAAATATACATACAAATATATATATATTATTACTATATTTAGTGTATATACGCATTTGTGGAGACATCTCTGCTTTTTTGCTACATTTTCTTGTCTGTCATTTTTAACCAAACTTGCATTAAAGAAGGATTTCTCGGTCATTTTGAGTGGAATTCGTTAATGCTTTCTTGTTGGGGTGCATACATAATAATAAAAATCAGGAAGGGATTGAAAGAAGAAAAAAATGAAATAGGAAAAGAAAAAATAGTATATATATATATACACACTATAGTCATCCGCAGACAAATCTGTTTCGCTGTATCACAGTTCATCAGTTCGGTTAGACTCCAATTACTTGTTAACCCAGGATTGAAACCCGACCGAATTGACGTCAGTCGGCGATTCTACCTCTGGGCTACGAGCGTTCGGTAGAAGAAGGCAGATTTTTAGCGCGTATATCATTATACACGCCCAATAGCCAGAATGCTCTAATTCATTATTGAATGAGCGATGCGTATATGCTGGAGTAGCTACAGTTTTCAAAGTCTCCCATTCTTCCAGAGTGCTCAATCAGGGTGTGAGAGCGTAAATACTATAGTCATCCGCAGACAGATCTGTTTCGCTGTATCACAGCTAATCAGTACAGTTAGACTCCAATTGCTTTTTAACCCAGGATTGAAACCCGACCGAATTGGCGTCAGTCGGCGATTTTACCTCTGGGCTACAATATATATATTGTGTATTTAGGTAGCACTTACTATTTTCAGAACTTAAATTATATAAAAACTGTCCGAACGTTTTATTTCTACACGCACTTTTGGCTGTAATTTTAGCTTTAACCAAGATTCATACTTGATATTGTTGAATGTTGGCTTTTACTGTTTTGTTAATAATGCTTCCATTATTTTTATCCCTTTTTTACATGTGGATCATTCTATTATAGTTGCATTATTAACGATTATGTTACGGACGGGTATTGATAAGTCTCCAGTTCGGACAAATTTTACATAATTTATGTTCTGAAAAGAAAAATATAAGATCATATAAAAAAATTAAATAAAAGTTAACCATAGCACCTTGTCTGTTATTTCTAACGAAACTTTCATATATATATATATATATATATATATATATATATATATATATATATATATAATTTTACAATTTTTCAAACACTCAAACAAGGGCCTTTTACGAACGCGCAATCAAAATTTCAGACAATCGAAAATTTTTCAAAATTAGGAGAAGTTACTTAAGGGTCTTAGAACACTTTCCTCCGGGATTGTATGATTCTAGTAGATATTTATGGGTACGAATACACTTGGATATCATTTCTGTTGGAATACTTTCCAGATTTTTAAAGTCCCTCTGTAGCATTTGTAATTCTTTCTTCCCACTCTCTTTAGCTACCTTCTGTAGAAGGTCTTGTAGTTTTCTTTCCGTGTTTGGTTGGAGGGAGAGGAAAAGAAATACCTGCAGCAATTTTGAAAATTCATTAATTGTTTATGAATCTTTTTATATGTTGTACTCTGACAATATGTTTTTTTTTATTCTAAGTATAAGCTTTCATCGCCTTTGGTTATTTCAACTTTTTCTTTGCTGAAGTGTATTGTACTAGATGAACATTAATACAGAAAAGTAAGGAATGCTCGAAAAGTTTATCACATATGAAGATAAGACTTGAAACGATAAAGATGAGATTATATCGACGAATACCAAGAACATTACGAACGCGACATTTGAGCAACGCAAGAAGAAACAACAAGGATTGTTTACAATCACAAAGTATTCAGCTAATAATTTTGGGACACATAATGAGGAAATAGAATTTAACACTCACAGAAAACAGTGAAGGCGGAAAAACTAGCGGTATGGAATTACGAGTTTGCGTGCATGGATGGTGAAACATGGAAAAAAGTCAAGTCAAAAACAGTGTCAAAAATTACTTCAAACAACAACAAAAAACAGATAAACTTAGCACAACAAATGAAGGACAAGATTGCCTTGTATCTGTTTATATATTCGATATTTCGTCGCTTGGTGAATCCTGAAATATCTTTTATCTTTCTCTGAAACACTTATGCGGCTATTCTCTTGTTAAGCCGCTGGTAAATACTGATTTTGTATTTCCTTTTTAGAACGTTTTCATTTGCACAGTCCTTGTACCAGTATTACTGTTCGATAAAAGTTGTAATAAATATCTTTTAATTTAACTTTTAATATTGTAAATTAACTCAACAACTGACAATAATATTTTATTGGAACAAGCATTGCTTAAAAGTGAATTTGAAGATTAAAATATTTTATACAATACACAAGAAACGTCAGAAGTGTCCTTGAAATTTAATATCATATATTGTACAATGATCAAAAAATTAAAGAAGTCTTTTTGAACAATTATATCATATTTTGTATAATGTTAGATAACTCTTACAAGTGTCTTGAAAGATTAGTATCATATTTTGTATAGTGTTCGAGATATTCAGAAGTGTTTTTGAAAATTAATATATTTTGAACAACGTTAAAGAAACCTCAAATGAGTCTTGAAATCTGATATCACATTTCGGAAGTGTTTTTGAAGATTAATATCACATTTTATACAATGTTCGAGAAATTTCAGAAGTGTCTTTAAAAATTAATATCAAATTTTGTACGAAGTTCGAGAAATCTCAAATTGGTATTTGGAGTTTAATATCATATTTCGTAGAATGCTCGTGAATTTTCAGGCGTGTTTCGAAGATTAATATTATATCATATACAATGTACGAGAAATCTTAGAAGCGCCATTAAAGGTTAATATATTATTTGGTACAATGTTCGAGAAATATTAGAAGTGACTTTGACCCTTAATATATTTTATACCAACTTCGAGAGATATTAGAAGTGTATTGTGTTTAATATAATATTTTGTACAATGTTCGAGAAACTTCAGAAGTGTTTTTAACGATTCATATCATATTTTGTACAAACTTTGAGAAATCTAAAAACTGCCTTTTTGGTTTAATATCATATTTTGTTAATTTTGTCATATTTTGTACAATGTTCAGTAGAAGAAGTGATAGAAGAAGTGTCGTGAAAGATTAATATCACATTTTGTACAATGATCGAGAAATATCAAATGGGTTTTGAAGTTTGATATCGTATTTTGCAGTTTTCGAGAAATTTCCCAAGCGTCTTTGAAGAATAATTTCATATTTTTCACAATATTAGAAAAAGTGTTTTTTAAAATTAATGACATATATTGTACATTGTTCGAGAAATCTTACAACTGTCTTTGAAAGTCAATATCTTTTCTATAATGCTCGAGAAATATTAAAACTGTCTTTTGAGTTTAATATCTTATTTGGTACAATGTTCGAGAAATATTTGAATTGTCTTTGACGTCTAATATCAGATTATGTGCAATATTCAAGCAGTATTATACATGTCTTCGAATTTTAATATCCTAGTTTTTACAATGCTCAAGAAATTTTAGATGTATCTTTAAAAACTATCATATTTTGTTCAATGTTTGTGAAATCTCATATGTCTCTTTGAAGTTTAATATCATATTTTGTACAATGTCAGTTAAATCTTTGAGGTATCTTTCAATTTAATATCAATAATGTCATAATTTCAGAGCTGTTTATGCAGATTTATATCATATTTAGTACAATTTTTGAAAAATCTTAAAATTGTCGTTAAAGTTTAATATCATATGTTGTACAATGTTCGAGAAACCTCAAATGCGTCTTTAGAATGTAATATCATATTTTGTACAATGTTCGAGAAATTTCAGAACTGCTTTTGAAGATTATTATTGTTGTGGGTCTGGGGTGGGGAACTACATAAAATAATGAACAACAAAACAGATATTTGAGACAGAAAAATAGGTTATATTGAACGTAATATCCAAACTTGAACACAGGTTAGTAATCAGGGAATACGATTAGTAAGAAATAAATATATACAAGTCTTTGAAGTGAAGTCGTGCTGGAATTAGTATATCCGTGTAATATTATTCTAGCTGAGTGGAGTTCAGAGGTATTCTGACTTCTGACGCGATATTCTCTGGGTAACTTCGGTATCGTTCGGTAACTTACGATGTCTCTCAGATAACATTAACGGATCTGACTCTACGATACTGACGTCTCTCACTATGACAGGAGTATATGTATACTCAAGTCGAGTCTATTATCATAGAAAATATGGAGATCCCACAACAATTATTACGTTTTTTACAATGTTTGAAAATCTTCGAAGTGACTTTAAAGTTCAATATCATTCTTCGTACCAGGTGTAAGAAATTTTAAAATTATTTTTGAATTTTAATATATTTTGTGCAATTATCGGGAATGTCAGTAGTGTTTTTGAAGATTAATGTCTTATTTTATACAATGTTCGAGAGCTTTTAGAAGTGTTTTGAAAGATTAACATCATTTCTGTAAACTGTTCGAGAAAGTTCAGAATTGTTTTGAAGTATAATATCATGCTTGATACAACGATCGAGAAATTATAAAACTATTTTTGAAAGTTAATTATATATTTTGTTCAATGTTCAAAAAATTTTAGAACTTTCTCAGAAGATTAACATCATATTTTATACAATGTTCATGAAATCTTCGAAGTGACTTTAAAGTTTAATACCATAGTTGGTATCTGGTGCGAGAAATATTAGAAGTGTCTTTAAAGTTTGACATCATAATTTGTAGAATGATCGAGAAGTTTTAGAAATATTTTTGAAGATTAATATTATATTTTTTACAATGCTCGAGAAATTTCAGAGGTGTCTTTGAAGTGTAATATTATGATTTGTTTAATATCTGAGAAATCTTAAAACGCTCCTTGAAGTTCAATATCTTGTTTTGTACAATTTTCAGGAAATTTCAAGTGTCTTTCAAGATTAATATCATATTTTGTACTATTTTTGGTAATTCGTAAAAGTGTCTTAAAAGATTAGTATATTTTTTATTATGTTCGAGAAATTTCAAAAGTGTTTTTGAAGAATAATATCATTGTTTGTGTAATGCTTAAGAAATTTGAAATGGGTTTTTGAAGATTAATTTCATATTTCGTACAATATTCGAGAAATTTCAAAAGTGTCTTTGAAAAGTAATATTATTGTGCACTGTTCGACAAATCTCAAAACTGTCATTGAAGTTTAATGTCATATTTTGTATAATGTTCGAAATATTTTCAAACTCTCTTCAAAGTTTAATATCTTATTTGGAACAATGTTCGAGAAATAATTGAATTTTCTTTGACGCTTAATATCAGATTCTTTGCAATGTTCAAGCAGTATTATAAGTGTCTTTGAAGTTTAATATTATAATTTGTACAATGTTCGACCAATTTTAGAAGTGTCTTTGAAGATTAATATCATATTTGTACAATGTTTCAGAAATCTTCAAACTGTCTTTAAGGTTTGACATTATGTTTTGTACAATTCTCGAGAAATCTCAAATGTGTCTTTGAAGATTAATATCCTATTTTG
This sequence comes from Ascarosepion bandense, assembly GCA_037127315.1. NCBI lineage: Eukaryota > Metazoa > Mollusca > Cephalopoda > Sepiida > Sepiidae > Ascarosepion > Ascarosepion bandense. Next base: position 2,847,892 of record JBBBDQ010028849.1, on the reverse strand, counting down.
TACAATTTCCGAAAAAACCTTTGAAGTGTCTTTCTATTCAATATCATGATTTGTGTATTTCAAAAAGTTCAGAGGTGTCTTTGAAAATTTATATCATATTTTGTATAATTTGTGAGAAATCTTAAATCTTTAAAGTTTAATATCATATGTTGTACAATGTTCGAGAAATCTCAGATGTGTTTTTAAAGTCCAATATCTTATTTTGTACAATGTCCAAGAAATTTCTGAATTGTTTTTAGTGATTTTTATCAAGTTTTGTTGCGTTGTGGTGCAGTGGATCGTGGCGCGCAACGAGAAATTGGGAAGCCGAGTTCGAAATCCAGTTGAATTCGTTGCATTCACTTACACGCAAATAGCCCTGGGAAAGGTAATAATCCGTTCCCTCCCTCTATTTATGGGTTAAATAACATGACATACTGGGTTCTATAGCCTTGGCTGGCAACCAGTCTACCGAAGAATGCAATGGCAACATACTGCGGGATAATATTCTGTCCAGTGTATCACGTATGGCACTTAACTGACTGACACCGTTCCAGAAATCTTCAAAGTGACTTCAAAATTTAACCTCAAACGTGGTACTAGGTTTAAGATATATTAAGATCCCCTTGAATTTTAATATCATAATTTGTACAATGGTCGGAAATATCAAAAATGGTTTTCAATAATAATGTTATATTTCATGCAATGTTCGAGTGCTAGTAGATGCGTTTTGGAAGATTAATATTATTTTTTGTAAAATGTTTGAGAAATTACAGGAAAAATTTTCAGTCTATCTTTAAAGTTTAGTGACATATTTTGTACAGTGTTCGATAAATTACAGAAATCTCGTTTAACATCATCATCATATTTTGTACAATGTTCGAAAAATGTTTGAAGTGACTTTAAAGTTCAATATCATAGACGCAACATTTTTTAGAATGATCGAGAAATTTAAAAATGTTTTTGAAGATTAATATTGTTTTTTGTACACTGTTTGGAAATTATTTAAAATGTCTTTTAAGTTTTATATTATATGTCGAACAAAGTTCAAAAATTGTCAGAAGTGACTGTATAGAATAATGTCATATTTTGTTAAATGTTTAGGAAACCTTCGAAGTGAGAATTTAATGTCATAGTTGGTACTAGAGTCAAGAAATATTAAATATCTCTTGGAAGTTTTATATCAGATTTTGTACAATGTTTGAGAAATGTTCGAATTGTTTTTGAACATTAATATAACATTTTGGGCAATGTTCAGATGCGTCATTTCAGATGATTATCATATTTTGTACAATGTTTGAAAAATCTTAAAACTACATTTGAAGTTTAATATTATATTTTGTAGAATTTTTAAAAAATTCAGAATATCTTCGAAGCGTAATATCATATTTTGTATGCATGTGTGTGAGGTGTCTATCTGTGTCTATCTGTAATTTCATTCTGAGATGATATTGTATAAAGTTGTTAAGATACACAAGAATTTGCTTTGTCAAAACACTTGATAATTGTGCATAATCCTATCAAGTAGCACGTTCGTTTAATGAAGAAGTTAAATACGATCACAGATTTATATTTCGTTTTTATAACCAGCTTGTCGTGAGGTAATTTCTATTCCATGGACTGCATATGTAGCCATCACATCGAAAATTATAAAGAATTTTAAAACGATAATATATATATGTGTGTGTGTGTGTGTGTGTGTGTGTGTGTGTGTGTGTGTGTGTGTGTGTGTGTGTGTGTGTGTGTGTGTGTGAGAAGTACCTCCAATCTGTGATGGACTGAGGTAAGAAATGTCTCGTAAATTTTAATTCATTCAAAACGAAGCTGCTATCAATTAACCATCATAAACAAATCGTTCTTATCCGCCATTAGTATGCTTCCGTGAGAGTAAAACACTATGCCTCCTTGGCCTAACACTCTCAGCAGGCCTCAAGTGAAATGACTAAACAGAATCCATAGATAACTCCGCTGCTAAGTAGGTTGGTTCCCTGTACAGGGCCAGGATGTTTTTTTCCCGTCTGAATCCAACCTGCACATATTTAAATCTCAAAAAATAAAATAAAATAAAATTAGCAAATCTAATATTAAATTGATCTGACCTGTACAATTGTTACTCATTTACAAAGTTTTGAAGTGTCTTTAAAATATTTTTGAAATTTTATAAATTATTATAATTAAAAACTATGTAAACAATTCTTTTAACATTTTATAATTAATCGAAAAAATGTTTTCTTCAAAATGTAATATCCTACATATATATTATCCATTAAATCAATTAAAAACTTTTCAAACTAAATAATGTCACAGTTTTATTGCATTTTTTAGTTTATTGTTCAGAACAAATTTTCAGAAATACAAGCAAATTGCTTTAAAAACAAATAGATGATTTACATTCCCAAATACGTCCTGCGTGTAACTAACGAAACCAATTTTTACAAAAATATTTCTTTTCTTAAAATTTCATGAATTCACGTAGAGGCGGGTAACATGTAAAAAAGATATTTTACGTAGATTTTTATAAATAATAATTTCAAAAATAATTTCATTCATTTGTGAATAAGTTTGACAATTATTTATTTTTGCAAGAATTTCCAAATTAATGTGTTTGTCATCGGAAAAATTTGTGGCTATACAGTGAGTATGATGTTTAAAATCTTTCCAACAAAAGTATTTTCCGTTTCTTTATAATACTATTCTTTAAAAAAGTGTCATATAATAAGCAAACATCAATAAACAATTAAAAACAATTTTAAATACCTTCACTGACCACTTTCTGATTATGCGAAATCTTTTGTTGAATCAATCAAGTGAGGCAATCTTGTTCTCTTCATCCAAAAATGACGGTAAATAATTCTTACCCGTAATTAATCGCGAATTTCCGATAGTGTTCGGTTATTGGTTATGTCTAGATAATAAATGCTTAGAATCAGCTAATTAAAATATGCAACGCAATTGTGTTATTTATGGCTGTCTCTCTCTCTCTCTCTCTCTCCCCCCCCTCTCTCTCTCTCTCTCTCTCTCTTGGTTTCCTTGGAGACCTTAGGCAGAAAGATCAACACGTGTCCAGCTTTAGCGTCATACACTGGTCTAAAATTTTCGAGGAAAGAATTGCTTGCGTTGAGCTGGATTTTCAAAGAAAAAAAAGACATGGCTCGGCAATCTTCCAAAAAAAAAAAACATTTTCTCATAACTATTTTTCTGTTCTTATTTGTTTGAATTGTGGCTATTACTATCTCTTTAATTTTTACTTGTGGACGTGAAAGAGTGTTTATTTCTTACGTTCTTTGCATTGATTTTATCTTTACTATAATTCATTATAACTGAAAACTTTTGAAAATATAAGAACCTATTTTTCTCGTAAATTGTATGCATATAGTTTAATATATCTACTTCCTCACATTTCTCTATCATAGTTTTCTTATTCATTTGTTACTTTAAGGCTTTTTACAGAACTCAACAACACCACAAAATCTGAATATCACACAAAATTATAAATGAGTTTAAAATTAAATATCATAGATGGTACCAGAGTCAAGAAATATTAAATATCTCTTGGAAGTTTTATATCAGATTTTGTACAATGTTTGTGAAATGTTCGAATTGTTTTTGAACATTAATATAACATTTTGGGCAATGTTCAGATGCATCATTTCAGATTATTATCATATTTTGTACAATGTTAGAAAAATCTTAAAACTACATTTGAAGTTTAATGTTATATTTTGTAGAATTTTCGAAAAATTTCAGAGTGTTTTTGAGGCGTAATATCAGAAGTTTTACAGTAATTACATTATATGGTCTATTGTCCTCATCTATGTTGCCATTTGTACGACATTTTGGTCGTTGTACGCTTCGGTCTTCTTCAGATGCTAGGAATTTTGAACCGAACCCTTTATTATTGTATTGAGGTAAGGGAAATCCATTCCTTGCGTCGTAATACCTCGATTGGAAGTCATGGTTATCTCCCTCTAACCCTGACCTGTTACTTGTTCACCACTGCTGTAGCCTGGTATTGAACTCGCAATAACGCAATGATTTTTTTAAAATCATATCACCCCGAGCAAGGCGGTAACGCCACTGATGTGCAGGGGGCTACATAAGAGTGAAAAGATTGGAAAAAAGAAAGCCGGAAACCACATCCTAAACGGGGAACAAGGGATGAGCCTCTACACCTGTTTAACAGACATGGGTGGAGTGTGAACCGGGGGATATTTTAGTCTATTTACTCCAATTTTAAAATTTAATATCATAGTTGATACCCGGTTCGAGAAGTATTAAAAGTTTCTTTAAAGTGTTATATCATATTTTGTACAATGTTCGAGAAATATCAGGTGCTATTTTAAAGTTTAATATTATATTTCTTATCATGTTCGATAAATGTTAGAAGTGTTTTTAAACATTAATACCACATTAATATCATATTTCTTATAATGTTCGAAAAATCTTAAAACTCTCTTTGAGATTTAATATCATATTTTGTACAATGTTTGAGACATTTTAAAACTGTCTTTGAATAATAACATCATATTTTGTACAGTGTAGGAGAAATCTTAGAAACGTCTTTCTATTTAATATCATTATTTCTACAATATTTGACCAATCTTAGATATGTCTTTGAAATAAAGATTATATTTTGGACAATTTTTAAGAAAAAACAGCCTTTGAAGTTTAATATCATATGTTGTACAAAGGTCGAGAAATCGTAGATGTGTCTTTGAAGATTAATATCATATTTCATACAATGGTCTAGGAATGTCACAGGTGTTTATGAAGATGAATATCATATAAACTTCAAACATATATCTTAATTTTTAATCACATTTTACAAAATATGATATTAAACCACAAAATCAGTTTTAAAGTTTCTCTAACAATATACAAAATATAATATTAATCTTCAAAGACACTTCTGAAATTTCTCAAACATTGTAGAAAATATATGAATCTTAAACATTAAAGACACTTATAAGATTTCTTGAACATTGTACAAAATATATTAATCTCTAAAAACAATTCTAGAATTTCATGAACGTTGTAAAAATATTTTGAAATTCAAATACAGTTTTAAGATTTCTAGAACATAATAAGAAATATACCGAATAAAAACTGCTCCTCTTAAATTATATATATATGATTGTGTGTGAGGTGTATATCTGTGTCTGTCTGCTCTTATGCGTGCATGAATTTGTAGATTAATTCTTTCTACATTGAATCTCTAAAATTGTTTTTTCATGCATAAAAGATTTTATTTAAAGTTTATTATGCTTACTGTAATTTCATTCTGAGATTATATTATATAAAGTTGTTAAGATACACAAGAATTTGCTTTGTCAAAACACTTGATAATTGTGACATAATTCTATCAAGTAGCACGTTCGTTTAATGAAGAAGTTAAATACGATCACATATTTGTATTTCGTTTTTATAACCAGCTTGTCGTGAGGTAATTTCTATACCATGGACTGCATATGTAGCCATCACATCAAAAATTATAAAGAATTTTAAAACGATAATATATATATATACATATATATTTGAGAAGTACCTCCAATCTGTGATGGACTGAGGTAAGAAATGGCTGGTAAATTTTAATACTTTCAAAACGTAGCTGCTATCTATTAATCATCATAGACAATCGTTCCTAGACGCCATTATTATGCCTCCCTGAAAGTAAAACACTACGCCTCCTTGGCCTAACACTCTCAGCAGGCTTCAAGTAGAATGACTATATTGAATCCATAGATAAATCCGTTGCTATGTAGGTCGGTTCCCTGTACAGGGCCAGGATGTTTTTCCCGTCTGAATCCAACCTGCACATATTTAAATCTACCATCCGCCCGTGTATTGAATACTGCTGCCATATTTGGTTGGGTGCCACTGCTATTCACTTCTGGGTTCTTGACAAAATCCAACAAAAAATCTGTGATGTGATCGATACCGACTTGGCAGCTCGGCTGCAGTCGCTGTATCACCGGCGTGACGTGGCGTTCCTGTGCCTCTTCTGCAAATACTTTCACGGCTTCTGCTCCAATGAACCTAGCTCACTGGTCCCCCTATGTATGAATTTACACTAGCTACTAGACTATCAACTAAGTCCCACCCTTTTATAATGAAACGGATAAAATGTAACCGCAATTTCTCCTCTTATATCTTCTTTTCTCGCACTTGCCCGCTGTGCAATTCCCTTCTGTATACTTGCTTCTCCGATACCTACAATCTCCAGGAATTTAAATGTAAGGTCAATAGACATCTCCTATCTCACTCGCATCTTTTCTCTCAAGCTCTTTTCTCCGTCCACTCCACCCCATTACACCGGTATCCTCATCTGTCTATTACCCTTCTCCTGACATCCCCTATAGCCTATCCCTCTTTCTCATCGCTTTCCCCTATATAACCTCCTGTTCAACAGTGGCAGTAAAACTGCTTTGCTTTGGGTGAAAATATTTTTTAAAAAATTAACATAATATAATATAATATAATATAACATAATATAATATAATATAATATGGATGTTACTGTGGTTCCAACGTTAGAAAAATGTATGTTTTAAATGAAAAGAGAAACCGCAAGTGTTCTTTCATAATATATATATATATATATATATATATATATATATATATATATAGTGTTTTTTATTTTTTTATTTTTTTATTTTCTATTCTACGACACGTGTTTCTGGTCTTGTGATCGTCTTCAGGTAGTGTTTAAGATTCATTACATTTTGTGCAAAGGATTGCATATACCACATTATATTATTTGCAGTTCAAGTTTTTGTTCATTTTGAATAAAAGTTTTTGGGATGGCTTAAAAATCGGACTGAGAAAGGTTTTGATTTATTCCTTTGTTTTATAATTTATATATACATAGACTAGGCACCTCCACTAAATCGCTAAAAAAAAACAGCATATTATGAATAAAAAAGGTCCCAAACTTAATAAAAACAAACTTTTACATCAAAATGTTTATATTATTATTAAAAAGAAAGATCAAAGTACTTTTAATTATTTTCTAAAACGTTTTAATCTCTTCTAATATGTTCCAAATTTTGATAAAATATCTTGCTTTTATTTGAGTTAGTGGTAACCAAATCGTTACGAGAGTTTATCATGGAAAAAGTAATTTTGCATAACTGATTTTTTTTTCTGTGACTAAAGCGTTTTTTCTAAAATTCTTGCAGAAATCAAATATTCACAAGTGAATTAAATTATTTTTTAAATAATTCATTTTTACAAATCTTGGTGAAATAATTTTTATTTTTGCGTCTGTTTTGCCTCGTCCACGTAAATTCAAGAAATTCTAAGAAATTAAATTTTGTTGCGATAAATCGTTTCATTAGCTAAATGCAGTCAGTCAGTTAAGTGCCATACGTGATACACGCTTGGGCGATCAGGTCTTGAAAGAGACATGACTGACTGGGCAGAATATTATCCCGCAGTAGGTTGCCATTACTTTCTGCGGTAGACTGGTGGCCGACCAAGGTTATAGAACCCAATCTGTCCTGTTATTTAACCCATAACTGGAAGGAATAGACGGATTAATACCTATCCCAAGGGTAGTTGTGCGTAAGTGAATACAATGAATTCAGCTGGAATTCGAACTCGGCTCCCCGATTTCTCGGTCCGAGCCGATATCCAATGCACCACAACGTACTTTTTGAAAAAATTTGCCTGCATTTCCGAAAATCTGCTCTCAATAGTTAAATAAAAAATGCAATATAATTATGATACTATTTAATTTCATAAGCTTTTAATTGTTTAAATAAATAATGAAAATTAAGGTCATTTTGTTCTGAATAATTGTTTTTTCAATTACTAATGAAACTTTATAGGAATTGTTTTGATTTATTTAATTATAATAATTTAAAAAGTTTCAAAAGTATTTTTAAAATATTTGTTGGGGTTAGTTTAAAAACTAATTAAGCGAAGATTATACTTAGTAATCGAAAATTTTAAAAAATTAATACAAATCGTTTTGCCTTCCAATATTTAAAATAATTATTTATTTAATTATTTTTGTTTGTGTATTTGAAGTTTGTTTTTTTTGTTTTTTGTATGGTAATTTCTCTGTGCAAATTAAAAGTTCAGAGTTTCCTTCTCTTACCCCAAAATCAAATTTTGTGCTTTTGATCGCTATGCAATTATCTTTTCTCAAATCGGACAACCTGTCAACACATTTCATATACGGCAGACAAGTCAAAAAGTTCAACTCTGTGATTAAGAAATAGTTTTATTCTAAATGTTACGCTATAAATAAGCAGTACTTGTGTAAATCAGATTAATTTATCATTAACTTTTCTAACTTTCGAAAAATAATCTCATAGATGTATATTTTATTTTTGCAATATTTTTAAAACAGAGAATTAATTGTTGTTTACAAATTTATTGATCACTTAAAAATGCCCGAAAAATTGAAAGATTAAAAAAGACTTGAAAAATTTTAGGTTCTAATCAATATAATTTCTGTTTAAAATGCACCAGCGTATTTTGCTTACTGCAAATAATAAATTTAATCGTTTAGCTTTCAATTAAAACTAAAATAAAAGTTTCAAGAAAAAATTTTATTTTTAAAAATTTAATTTAAATTATAGATATCGAAAATGAGTGGAGGTTTCTTACATAGACATTCTGGTTGTTTCCTGGCGCTAACATATGTCTCAACATACAACAAGAACAACGTGGAATTATTTTCAGAAATTAAAAAAAATGGACCTACTGAACAAAACTGATAAAATGAAAAACATAATAAAAGCAAACGCCAACCAAAAAACCTGAAACGCATTTTAACCTCATTCAAATTTAACCAACACACGATACAGGGGGTTACAAAATGTAACAATAAAAGATGTTGGGTTTGTGATATTAAAAAAAGAGGTGCGTGTTCTTTGTACGTCGGAAGTCACCTCTGAAGCTTTGGGGAGATGGTTAATGTTTCTTGGTTCGGTCTTGTGTCAGACATAACTGAACATAGCTTACAATTTTTGTCCAGAATTATTGGAATATGTGAATTTGTGTCGAATTGTGTAAGAATAATAATATACATTTTTATACGAAAATAAAAATTTAGTAAAAGAAATGAATAACAAGATTTCGTAGAAATTAATGTTCAGTTAGAAAGTTAAAGGTATCAAGATTTGTAGAAAATGTTTGTGATACTAATTGCTGAAACATTATATGCGTATGTATGTATGTATTCAGTTAGAATGTCTTTGGATGATGAAGAATAAGTAAAAGGAATCAGCATGCGAGAAGGAAAGAGGACAAGGTGCGAAGTGACGTTACTTTCCCGGTCGGTTGTGGTTGAAGTTTCTCCCGTTATATTTTAGCTTGTTGTCTCACTGCTCTCTTCTCACTTTCTGATTGACGCTGACCGGGACCTTTTATAGTATTCAGATTTTCGCACTTGATCGCTAAGTCTCTTTAATTTTGCAAGTCGCTTCTATTGGTCAGAAAATCAGTTTAACACCTACTTGCGAAATCTGGTTTCGACTTTTTCTTTAAGCACATGGTCAATCATTTCCTATTTTAGAAAAACCAGGATTTCACAAGTCATTGCCAATTTTTGTAAAAGTGAAGAAGAAGGTTGATTACAATTCCTAATTTCTTATCCAACTACAATATCTTTATAGAAAGAAACACCTACGCTTCAAACCCTACAAAGGCATTTAAAAAAATACAAATGTTTTAATTGGTTAAATGCAGGACACCTTCGGGAATGTAAATCATGTCATTTGTTTTTTAAATTACGAACCATTTTTTCGAAAATCTGATTTGAATAGTAAAATCAAAAATGCATTAAATTACGCTATTTTTAATATAAAGTTTTAATTGATTTTATAAATAATACTATTTTAGGATATCATATTCTGAAGAAGAAAAAAAATTGATGAATAATGAATTTTTATAAGAATTGTTTACAATTTTTTCTGTTAATTAAAGTGATAAACATATTTTTAAATTTCTTCCAGTCACTCAGTGTCTTTGGTTATTAATTCATTAAATATAGATTTCATTTCAAATAAAAAATTCGTAAGCTTAATATAAGTCATTTAGAATTAGGATTTTTAAAATAATTTTTATTTTTTAATTTTGTTAAACTGAACATTTCCGTTTACTATGGACACTTATTTATCATTAAGAGGTCACATGTTTTAAGGGTTGTTTCCCTTACAAAATAATAAACTGGGTTATGTCAACATTTAGTCATCATATGTTTAAATTGCTTGGTCACATGTGCTGTCATCACTTACTTAAAAGGTCAATGAGTCAGATCTTTGTGATTAAAAATTGCACTTATTCCAAATTTTATGCTATAAACATGAAAAATTTGTTTCAAATCAGACTAATTTGAATTTAAATTTGATAAGTTTTTAAAAATAATGAGTGAGAGATGTACATTTTATTTTTGCAAAATTTTTAAAACTGAGAAATAACTTTTTCTTTTGTCGATAGCTCAATAAGTAATACTTCTGTAATCAAAAAGTAATTCTCGGTTTTAAAAATCTTGCAAAAATAAAATATACATCTGTGACACATTTTTTGAAAAATTAGCAAATCTAATATTAAATTGATCTGATCTTTACAATTATTGCTCATTTACAAATTTTTGAAGTATCTTTAAAATATTTTTGAAATTTTATAAATTATTATAATTAAAAACTATGTAAACAATTCTTTTAACATTTTATAATTAATCGAAAAAATGTTTTCTTCAAAATGTAATATCTTACATATATATTATCCATTAAATCAATTAAAATCTTTACAAACTAAATAATGTCACAGTTTTATTTCATTTTTAGTTTATTATTCGGAACAAATTTTTAGAAATACAAGCAAATTGCTTTAATAACAAATAGATGATTTACATTCCCAAATACGTCCTGCGTGTAACTAACGAAACCAATTTTTACAAAAATATTTCTTTTCTTAAAATTTCATGAATTCACGTAGAGGCGGGTAACATGTAAAAAAGATATTTTACGTAGATTTTTATAAATAATAATTTCAAAAATAATTTCATTCATTTGTGAATAAGTTTGACAATTATTTATTTTTGCAAGAATTTCCAAATTAATGTGTTTGTCATCGGAAAAATTTGTGGCTATACAGTGAGTATGATGCTTAAAATCTTTCCAACAAAAATAGTTTCCGTTTCTTTATAATACTATTCTTTAAAAAAGTGTCATATAATAAACAAACATCAATAAACAAATAAAAACAATTTTATAAACAATTAAATAATGTCACAGTTTTATTGCATTTTTAGTTTATTATTCGGAACAAATTTTTAGAAATACAAGCAAATTGCTTTAAAAACAAATAGATGATTTACATTCCTAAATACGTCCTGCGTGTAACTAGCGAAACCAATTTTTACAAAAATATTTCTTTTCTTAAAATTTCATGAATTCACGTAGAGGCGGGTAACATGTAAAAAAGATATTTTACGTAGATTTTTATAAATAATAATTTCAAAAATAATTTCATTCATTTGTGAATAAGTTTGACAATTATTTATTTTTGCAAGAATTTTCAAATTAATGTGTTTGTCATCGGAAAAATTTGTGGCTATAATTTTAAGCATCATACTCACTGTATAGTATACAGTGAGTATGATGCTTAAAATCTTTCCAACAAAAATATTTTCCGTTTCTTTATAATACTATTCTTTAAAAAAGTGTCATATAATAAGCAAACATCAATAAACAAATAAAAACAATTTTAAATACCTTCACGGACCACTTTCTGATTATGCGAAATCTTTTGTTGAATCAATCAAGTGAGGCAATCTTGTTCTCTTCATTCAAAAATGACGGTAAATAATTCTTACCCGTAATTAATCGCGAATTTCCGATAGTGTTCGGTTATTGGTTATGTCTAGATAATAAATGCTTAGAATCAGCTAATTAAAATATGCAACGCAATTATGTTATCTCTCTCTCTCTCTCTCTCTCTCTCTCTCTCTCTCTCTCTCAAAATGGTAATACCCCGCAAAATATTGATATTCATTTTGGTTTCCTTGGAGACCTTAGGCAGAAAGATCAACACGTGTCCAGCTTTAGCGTCACACACTGGTCTAAACTTTTCGAGGAAAGAATTGCTTGCGTTGAGCTGGATTTTCAAAGAAAAAAAGGACATGGCGCGGCAAATCTTCCAAAAAAAAAAAGCATTTTCTCATAACTATTTTTCTGTTCTTATTTGTTTGAATTGTGGCTATTACTATCTCTTTAATTTTTACTTGTGGACGTGAAAGAGTGTTTATTTCTTGTGTTCTTTGCATATAATCAATTTTGTCACTGATATGAAATTGATTTTATCTTTACTATAACTCATTATAACTGAAAACTTTTGAAAATATAAGAATCTATTTTTCTCGTAAATTGTATGCATATAGCTTAATATATCTACTTCCTCACATTTCTCTATCATAGTTTTCTTATTCATTTGTTACTTTAAGGCTTTTTACAGAACTCAATATAGTATGCCAAAAGGTCACAAAATCGGAATATCACATAAAATTGAACTCAGTACAAAAAAGATAGAAAGAAATGGCTGAATTTAGATCTAAATATTTAATTTTATAAAAGACATATGAACTACATTTTATTTTTGCATTACTAGTTGATTTTTTAAGCCAATACACTGCTATGGGTACTTAGTAAGGATTGAACTTACTACTCAGTAATAATAAATTCAAACGGATTAGGCTTGCTAACCATTACACTACATCGAAGTAAATGGGTAAAGTGGTAGGTAGATAGATAGATACCATATTGAAATAAATAGATAGGATTAAATTCCTTGTGGTCGTACAGAATGATGTGTTAACCTCATGTAAGCTTTGAATTGATATACAAACGAACAGATAGAAAGTAATAATATATGTTGGGTACAATCTTTCATTTATACATGTTTTATCAAATACAATAGAAAAAGAATAATTTGTCAATTCTTATATAGTTTTTGTTTTTTATACAAGGAAAAGTGTAGTTATTTCAAGTGGTTAAAAATTGTACATAGACAAATTAATATTTGGTGCGGTCGCGCATCTACATTCTGATCATGTTCCTTAACCGATGACTGTAAGAGCACCGGTTATAAAGAGACAAACATAGATAGATAGTTAGATATGAAAAACCTGCGATAAAAAGATATCCTGCATTAGTGCTTTTAGCTCAATGCTTACAATGCTTAACGGTATGAAATCGTCGAAATGAGTTCAAATTCGGATTGAGATTATTTAGAAATTCTTTTTGGAACTGTCATCTCTTTTTCTCCTTACGTTCTGCTTGATCATCTGATCATCTATTGACAAATCTGTTTTGTCACTGATATGCCACAAAAATTGTTGAAGAAAAAAGAATTCGACTGCTATTTGTTTTTTGTAACAGCTACGATTAACCTGTCCTAAGTGGCAAAGTGGACAAGTAAATACACTTGGGTTGCCTGTGATGTAAAAAGTCGCATGACAAAGATATATTAACACTCACTCCAGCAGTAAATGGGTCGTCTCCCAGATAAAATCGAAATGAATATAGTGTCCACTTACAAGTGAGGGTTCCTACTACACACACACACACACACACACACACACACACACACACACACACACACACACACACACACACAATTAGACATTTCTATTTCTATATGTCATATCCTTTTTGCAGGAAAGATATTATGGCTCTTAACAATTTCTTAACTTTTGTTACTCTTCGTTATGTTTATCATTTTCAAACTTTACCACTCACCGTTCCACTATTGACTCGTTAGGTAGCTTTCTTGTTGCCTTTTCATTTTGCCTTATGAGTGTCATATTTTTCAAGTGTCCCAGAAATTTCAACTGTCTCATTCTGATTGTAAGTATAAGCGCTCCTTTGTTTCCATTTTCCTTAAAACTTTTATATTCCTCTCATGTTCGTTTGATGGTATTGTAATCACTATTCTATAGGAGAACGTTTTTCTTGCCTCATGATTCTTCTTCATCCGTGAGAAGACTGTCCAGCATTCACTGACATAGAGGAAGAGTTATATTACGTAGCAGATCTGCACTATTTTATTTTTTAAGAATATCTTCGCTGGTGAACCAGAAAGTATTTAGTCTCGACTTGATGATCTTTTAATTTTTGATTAGATCGCTGCACTGAAAACGAGTATTTGTTACACTCCAACAATTATGACTTTATTCATACAAAAGACGCATGACGAACAACGTTTAGACAAATATTCAAATGAAATAAACTGCCAAAAAATAGACATTATGCTTAACCATCGCACTTTTTATTTCCATTATCGTTAAAATTTTGTCTTTACTCCCATATTTAGTTTATTGTATGATCAGTATCTTTCTGCAGAACCAAGTTTCTGTGTTTGTTTGGGGCTATTTTTAATCAGTTCAACCCAAGCAAGGCATTACAGCAACTATTGCGCAGGCGGCTACAATTTAGAAGAGAAAATAAAAATAAAAAAGAACAAGTTACCAGAGAAGTCAAAGAAAGGATAAGAGAAAACTGGGAATCAAAAAGACAGAAGATGGCAATTGACGTTGCACTTAAACGTTTTGAGATTGTTGCTATCAGGGAAGCAAGTATATGGTAGAAATTTCCAAAAAAACAGGAAGTGCGAGAGAAGAAAGTGGCAGTGAAGAATTAGCGGTTACATTTGACTATTTTGATGGTAAAAAGGTGGAACTTAGTGGCCCGTCTAGTATCACGGGTAAATTCATAAGGTCGGAACATCAGGTAAAGTTAATCTTTAAAAGATAGAGGGAAGCCACATCTCGCAAAAATGACTGAAGTCGAGCTTTATATCGGGCTCTATTACATGGCAGATCCTTCTTTGGATTTTGTCGGGAACCCCGTGATAAATAGAAGGGTCACCTGACCAAATGGGTCAACAGAATTCAATGCACGGACGAATGATAGATTTATAAATGTGCAAGATGGGTTCTGACGAAAACGTATACTGGCCTGACACATTGACCCGACCTTCTTAGCTTGATTTGATGTAGTCATTTCACTTGAAGTCGGTTAAAAGAAGCGAAGGTGTGAATTTATTTAATTATAATTCTGTAAGACACTGTATCAAAAAACAAACTTGTCACTGAAATATCAGTTTTTTCCAAAAGTTTATAGCAATCGCCATTATTTCAATGTGCTCATAAGATCTCTGAGAAAGACTTTCAATAGAATTATCAAGGTCCTTGAAAATTAAGATATGCAATAAAATTAATAATAAAAATAATTAATAAAATTAAAACTTTGTATTAACGAATGTCAAGACTATAAATTTACACCTTTTCCTCGTATATACACACACATCCACACACACACACACAAACACACACACAACAAACATACACTTATACTAATTAACGTTACGGTCTAAATTTGGGCTTCTACATAGACACACACATACGATATTACACATTTAACCATCCAAAATATGAAAAAATTATCCATTACTTTAATACCCGTGATACGCGTAATAATACGCACACACCGATATATTAATCAAAGTTACCGTCCAACAGACCCTTAAACAGACAAGCGTTTCAAAACAAACATGCACATACACTATTTCATATTTCATCATCTAAAATATTCCACGCAAATTCGTTTAAAATTTTCGATTACTTAAATATATGTGACATATCTGTCTGATAAGAATTAACTTCAAATCATAATATATCAGAACATTCGCTTTTCATTTTGTTTTTTATATTTCTCTCGTATGAAAGTGTTAGAATAAGTAAAAAGTACAAATAGGAAACGTTTTTCAATCTATCATTCGCGCGCACACATACACTCGCACACACATACACATATATATATTACAAAACGTACCAACAAAACAGGAGCACTAATCACGACCGAAATCAGAAAACCTACTGCTAACAAATCAGTAACGTAAATCGTCAAACCCAAAAGGTACTACCAAATGTGTAAAGGGAAATAAAAAAAGAAACAAACAAAGCATAAGCCGTGTTTGAAAGAAAAACCCCAAGACGGAAACCTTAACAAAAAAGAGCTCAATACGAAAGTACGAAAGTAGAGAAAAAAAAAAACTAAATCTAAAAGTGAGCTAAACGTCGACCGCGGTTTCACTCAACGGATCGTCAGGACAAGACACTATTTATTTTGTAAAAAATTACAAAATTGTGGCATAAAGCTGAAAAGGAGAGGGGGGAGGTTGGTATTCACTGAATTATCCTATACACTATCACAACCCATGCACTCATTACAATTTGCACAATCACAACAAGAACCCATCCATCAATTCCAATCCTTCAAACACCACAATGCCACAAACTAACAAGGGAAAAAAGTGGGGAAAATAACCCATGACAATAAAAATGTATTTATATACAATATAAAATAATTGTACAATATAATATACGTATAATAGTCTAAAACATTTAATGAAAAATGAAATGATGGGAGGGGAATGAACCCAAAAAGAAACTGAAAATACAACAAATTTTGAACTAAAATAATAATCAATGTTAGTAAGAACCGTCCATCCCAGAAAAAAAGAGTGGTCGCTGTATTCTGCCAAACGGGGAAATCAAGAAGCACACTCGCTAAGGGAGTGGGAATGGGGGAAAACTTAACGGAATGGGATAATAAAAGGCTGAACCAGCCGAGATAAAAGGAGGCCAAAACAAACTGGGGGGATTGGGAATCTCGACTTGGATCATAACAAAGAGAAAGCCGGGTACAGGCTAGGAACACATTCATTCACTTTAGCTAGGTACACAAAAGAGAGCTACCTTAACCAGGGGAGGGTTCCACAGAAATCCACCCCAATGTAACCAGCAGATCTAAAAGAGAAAATCAAGACTAGCCACTTTCAAGCGAACCAGACCTGCTACATTTACCCACCATTTGCTGAAGTCTGTCGAAATCAAACGTTTCCAATCAGTTCTAATCCTTATTTTGAGCTGATGCACAAAATATCAGATCAGATCCTGATGTGAAAGACGCTGACCTCGCAAGACTTCCTCCGTTCGCGTCGTCCAAATCACCATTCGAGCCGTGGCTAGCAGCGACAGAAACACCATACGCTTCATCCCAGAAAACAAAGTTTACAAAGTAGAAGTCTTGACAACTGGTAAAGGATAATGGGAAAGACGTATGTAGCACACGCCTCAGCCAAACCCTTTAAGGACAACCTCCTTCGACGCCAAATCTTAGCTGACGCGTCTACCTTTGCCAGTACTTCAGAGCAATTTTTCTCCAACTGTAGGTCGGGCCCGAACCACACTCCAAGAATGCAGACCGGGCCGTCCGTCCAGTCGAAGGGCCCCGGGAAGGTAACACCTGTACCACCTCGATGTCACTCCGGGAGGACACGAAAGTAGTGACGTCATCGGCGTACGCGGAAACCCTGGCTCGAGCACCACCAGGGACAGCGATTCCACGTAGGGCCGGACTGCACGCCCTGTCTCTTAGCCGGCGAAGGAGGGGCTCCAACGCCAAAGCATAAAGTAGAGGCGACAGTGGACAACCCTGTCGGACCGACCTAGACAGCGCCAGAATGCCCGACAATTTTCCGTTCAACTGTACCACAGCCGTGGGGGATTGATACAGGAGATTAATCCAGCGGCGGAAGTTGGTTTCGAATACAGCTGCAGGACAGCTTCCAGGTAACGATGGTCAACCCTATCAAATGCCTTGGACTGATCTAAAGGGATCAGCGCGGCATGTTCGTCGTCTTTTATCACCTCTATGATCGTGCGTATCAGATGCAGGTTGCTCTGAATTGTTCGGCTCTTCACAGCACAAATCTGCTCAGGTCCCAACAGAGACTCGGCAACTAATTGCAAACGATTTTTCAAGATCTTGGCCAAAATCTTTAACTCTGTGTTTAGCAGAGTTATGGGCCGGTAACCCTCTAGCTCCCTCCCCACATCCTTGCCTTTTCTCAACAGCGTGATCCCACCCCTGGTGAACCGGTTGGGGATGGACCCCTGCTGGAACCAGTTGTTGAACACGACAGTCAAAATCGGGACAAAGATGTGCGACAGCCTCAAGTACAATTCATAGGGCAAACGTCTATTGAACAGGTGAAGAGGCTCATCCCTTGTTTCCTGTTTAGGATGTGGTTTCCGGTTTTTCTCTTTTCTAATCTTCTCACTTTTATGTAGCCCCCTGCACATCAGTGGCGTTACCGCCTTGCTTGGGGTGATATGATTAAAAAAAAAATCCATCGAGACCCGGCGATTTGCCTCTGCCGACCTTCTTCAAAGCCGCGTAGACTTCGCCCTCCGTAATCTCTCCCTTGCAGCTAGCTGCATCAGCCGCAAAAGCCGGAGGAAGTCAGCCAAATAGCTATGAAACTCCTCATTACGGAGACCAGGCTCCTTGGTAAACAGGATCTCGAAATGCTGCCGATACACCTTGCACATGTCGTCAGTTGACCGAAGAGTGTGTCCATCCGGGTTGCGAACCTCACGAATGTACCGGTCGCCTCCTCGGCGAATTTCTTCCTTGCGCAGTTCTGCGCCCAAAATCACAGCTTCGGAAGACATCTTGCTTAACTTATGTCTAACTACCTGGCCCAGGTAACGGTCGCTATTTGACCGTTCTACGGCCTCCTTAGCTATGGCTATCTCTAGGGGATCCCCACCAGCCACCGCCCGGGAGTAATTAGCTCTAAGTGTCTTCACCTTGTCAGCCTTATTTAGTTTGAGCCGTTTGCTGAACTTGGTGGTGAAAGACCTAATACTATTTTTAAGGTTCTCCCACCACTTATTCCAGATGACTCCCCCAGTTAACGCCCGCTGCACTAAGTTAATTAGCTGGCTCCGGAAGTCCCGCCTGTCCAGTAAGGACACGTTGAACCTCCAGTAACTAGCCCTATTTTCTAAATTTACCCGGGCACAAACGAGTTTGTGGTCCGAGTAAAATAACCAGTGGAACATGGGACAATCTAAAAAATCTATGTCGGCTTTACAAACTAACATTCTATCAAGGTAGCTAGCTACCTTGGTAGAAGGCCAACTATTAGCCCACGTCTACATTCTCCCACCCTTGTGATCGACCCGGTATCTATAGACTGGACCGAAGTCCTCGATGAGATCGACTAAGCTACGATCACGTGCCTTCCCTCTAGCTCCCCACCCTCTATCCAGCTTGGGGTCCAGGATGGCATTCCAGTCCCCCACTAAGACGAATCGCGTTTAATCCACCAGGAAGTGCTCCAACCGCCGAAAAAACGAGACGCGCTCCTCCTGGTCGTTGGGCGCATAAACCGCAACCAGTCGAAACGCATTGCTTTTCACTGCAATATCGGTCATGACCAGCCGGCCCTCGGCACTGACATGGACAAGATCCACTTTCGCGTCCAGGGTTCGCTTAACCAGCAAAGAATCTCCTCTGGCCAGCCGGTTCCCATATGCTGAATAGACGACAAAGTCGTTAGACAGCACACAGGCATCGGCCTTGCAAACAAAGTGAGTCTCTTGGATCGCGGCGACATACACGCCGAAGGACAAGAGGTCCCGAAGCAGGCGGGCAGCCTTACTCCGATCCCTAAGGCCCTTTACGTTCATACTGGCTAACTTAATTGACATCTTTTAAATCTGAAACGAGAAAGCAAAAAATTACTCCTGGTCACATACAGGTCGGAAATCAATGGCAGTAGGGACCCCGACGGATTGTCCTAGGCTTCCTGTTCCAATATCGGACGTAATTCATCCGTCCTGGACAATACCGCCGACGTCCGTAGGGAACGTTAATTTTACAGCCCTATACAGTGAGGGTTGGACGATGACAAGGACCCTCCCTGAACAAAAATGTGAAAGTTTTTGCAAATATTTGGTCCCGGTTTGGACCATCTTTATTTTAGGGAACTCCTCAACGGCTCCCTGTATGAAGTCCCACACTCTGAGGTTGCCCCCGATATTCCTAATTAAAGTTAAAACTCCGGGGGCTTGTGGGAAATGTTCTGGATCTTCAACCGACTTGCCGTCGATCGAGGTTAGTTTAAAGAGTGGCCTTAGGGGGGTTCTTTTTTAGAGGAGAGGTCCCTCTCTAAGGCCGATCTGTCTATGCGACAAATATATATATATTTTTAAAGGGGTTGTCCCTTTTCTTTTTCTTCTCTTTGTGGGACAGTTGAGTATTATTTGGGGATGGTTGGCTATTGCTAGGGGAGGGTGTTTCCTCTTGGGAGGCGGGGGATTTAGTTTGAGTAAGGGGCTTTTCAGGAAGGGGAGAGTGTTGGGAAAGAGAAATTACTGGCTGCAAGGGGGTTGTAGGGGAAGGAGAAATTATATGTCTCACTGGGGAGGTAGACTGACTCCTCCCCCCAATA
The DNA here is from genome assembly GCA_037127315.1 of Ascarosepion bandense. NCBI lineage: Eukaryota > Metazoa > Mollusca > Cephalopoda > Sepiida > Sepiidae > Ascarosepion > Ascarosepion bandense. Next base: position 2,827,595 of record JBBBDQ010028849.1, on the reverse strand, counting down.
AAAATAGTTCTGGTCGGTGATGTAGGGGCAGACTGAGATTTGGGAACCACACGTTCAGCCCAACCACTTTCCTCTATTTTCCTTTTCTTCTGCACTATTTCTTCCTCCTCCTCTCGTCCTCTCTTCAAAGATGAGGAACGTGGAGGAGGCATTTCCACTTCCATTTCTTGTTGTTTTTCTTCCTGTTGTTGTTGTTGCTGACGTTTCTGCGGTTGGTCTCGCTGCTGCTGCTGCTTTTTCTCTTGTTGCTCTTCTTGTTGTGGCTGAGCCTCTTTACGGGGCTTCTTCTTCTCTGGGGATGGTGGTTTTTCATGTTGAGTAGGAGGGGAAGCAACTTTCTTCCCCCTCCTGACCACCTCCGTCCACTCTTTTGTTCCGCCTTTCGATATCAGGATGACCGGTATACGTAGAAAGTTTGGCCTGTCCACGATTATATGTACCGCGACATCCTCCGTTTGTACGCCCGTCTTGCTATTAACTCGAGCCACCTCCTCCACAGCTCTAAACGGGGCAAAGAAAGCCCCAATTTGGTCTTCCGAGATCTCAAGTGGAACGCAGTGAATGGTTATCCGGGTCTTTCGGGTCCCCATATACTCTGTCTGGAGCCTGATCCCTTTCGCCATCAGTGTCATCCTGCCAATTTTTGGCTACTTCCTCGGAACTTAGAAGAATATCCCACATAGCTAGACCGACGAGCTAATACCTTTGGGGTGATCTTAATGCTTTTCAGCGCTTCCTCCATGTTTTCCCTGCTGACCCCAATGAACTTTCGAGATTTTGGGTCCGAGGTCAACAGGGAGATCGTTTTTGCTGAAATTACGTCCACAACTTCAGGGATGACGATTAACTCGTTACCTGAAATAAAGGCTTGGAATTTATCCTGTAAGTTCTGATAATATGCGGCGTCTTTTTTTGTAGGAACGTTGTTCCATGCTGACGGTGGAGAGGTCACCGTCGGCATTCCCGCCGATGAAGTAGAGGGTTGGGGAGACGAAGCCATGATTAGACTTGCCCCCATCACAAAGCACGAACAACTTTTAAACAGTTCACACAGACGAGCAACGAAGACAATAAAATACTGTATACAAAAAGACGTACTCACAAGTAACAAATATTCCACGTCCGAAAAAGACTTGCCGTATAATAACAAAGACTCTGATCGTCAGGACAAGGCAATATTTATTTTTGCATTTAATACAAAAAATGTGGCACAAGGCCGAATACGGGGATGGTGAACGCTGGTCTTCATCTCGACTTAACGTTAAACTTATCTAGTCACAATCACTTACTCAGGCATGCCACAGTATTCCTATCACCAAAACAACACTTTCTTACTTACCTTTCTTTCCACGTCCACCATAATACCACAATGTCTCTATGAAGTCCTAATTAAAATCCCAATATGTCAATAATTGTCTGTGGGGGGAAGGGAAATAACAATATAAAAAAACCCCAATGAATATTTACAAGAAAAAACATTATATAAAAGAAACTAAACAAAACTGTATTATTAACAACCCCCCTTACACATATTCTATCATGTGATAGATACATCTGTTAACTGGACGAAATCGATGCAGGACTATAAATAATCTAAATCATTTATTCCTTCAAGCACACACTCATGTATTCACACATCCAAACACAAAAACAAACACGAAACTCACACCCAAAATACGAAAAGCGTCCTGCACCCACCAGAGAACTGACATATCTGGTCACCTAAACAAGGGAAGGGAGGGGGAGTTAAACTAAAAAGAAAAATTGGGGACAGAAATAAAAGGGGCCGATGAGCAAACAAATTCTAGCTAAACTATAAAAGATAACTTAAGACAAACAACAAGACTAAACTAGTCTACATCAGGGCAGGGGTGCTAAAGTTCAATATGGAAAGAACAAAAACCTCATGCCAAACCGGCATCGATAAGCCACTCTAGGTCAGCTCCTCTCACTCTGCACAATCGCGCAAGATGTACCCACCTTTTGCCAAACTCTGATGGAGGGAGCCGCCGTCTTTCCGTTCTAATCTTGACTTTAAGCTGATGCTTAAAGATTAGTTGGGAAGAGATGATCTTCTCGTCCCCATAGAGCTCCTTCTGACGCGTCCTCCATATCACGACTCTCATAACTCCTAGCAAGCAAAAGAACACATAGTGCTCAGCCTTCGTCAGTGGCGGTAACACATTGCTACAGACAGAACTGGCCTCGAGGACAAAGAACTTTCCGCGTAGAATGCGAACCATGATGCCTTCAACAAACTTGCACAGCGGTACTACGACTCTGCACTGAAAGAAGGCGTGGTCCAAAGACTCCACCTCCCCAGTACATCGCACGTAGTTTGGAGACTTCTCTAAGCCCGTTGCACAAAGACTCTTGCCGACCCAGAGGGCCCTATGTATCACCAGCCAGGTGTGTGATGCCTCATCATTAGTGAGACATTTCAACTCGGGCGCCCACGGCCATAATGTCCGAGCCTCCCGCTTCGTAAGACCGAGCTCACCAATCAAATCATCCTGAACTGTTTCCCGAACTAAAATTTTATATAATGCCTTACTCGACAACGCCTGGACGTCGGAGAGACCATCCGTCGCCCGTTGGAGTCGTTTCATAGCTATCCGAAATTCACGATAGAAGGCGCATTCGCCACGTGGTAAAGGGCTGGCCTCTTCTTCAGACGAGTGCACACTTCTCAGAGATGGAAAGTTCATATGGGCGTCTTCCTTCCAGAAGTTGCCCTCCCCATCCGTTTGCCGACATATTCGATCTAGGAACGTGATGCGTAGCGTGTATTGACGAATCTCAACGCTAGGCATACCTAGACCGCCCTCAGAAGGGTTCAGGTAACAGATCTCGCGACGCACCTTAGAGGACCTGTTCTCCCACAAAAAAGAGAACAACATCCTTACTAATCCATTAGCATGGCGTACGGGAGAGGCAGTACAGAAAGATGGTAAAGGAGAACGGGGTAGATGTGCGAAGCACATACTTCCGCCAACCCCTTTAAGGAAATATTCCTCCGGGACCACAATAAAATTGCGGCCTCGGCCTTCTCTTGCACCACCGACCAATTCATCTCCAACTGGAGATCAGGACCGAAGAAGATGCGGAGTATTTTAATCGACCCGTCCGTCCAGAGGAAAGGTCCGGGAAGAGAAACTCCCTTACACGCACACAACCGCAAGCCAACAGACTTATCACGGTTGATCTTGGCCCCTGTCACCGTTTCGTACCCCCTGATTTCTTTGCTGACTTCGTCAATCTCAGCCTTACTCGAGACCAGAGCCAAAACATCGTCAGCATAGGCAGAGTACCTGGCCGAGGTGGTAGCACCAGGTACTGAAATTCCCCGCAAGACCGGATTCGTCTTCAACTTACGAAGGGACGGTTCCAACGCAAGCACGTAAAGCAAAGGCGATAACGAACAACCCTGACGAATGGAGCGAGACAATAGGAAAGGCTTCGATCTTACCCCATTCACTTTCACCAGCGCACCGGGAGTCGCATACAAGAGGCGCGAAAGTACGGCCCGAAACCAGCGGCTGAAAGGACAGCCTCCAGAAATCGATGGTCAACCCTATCGAATGCCTTAGACTGATCTAAATTGATCAGCGCGGCTTCACTGTCGACTTGCTCAATGATCAAACGTACCATATGAAGGTTGTCCTGGATAGTCCTGCCATTCACAGCACAAGTCTGTTCCGAGCCAATCAGACTAGGCAGGACAAGCTGCAAACGGTGGGCTGAGGGTTGGGCAGATGGGAAGAGTGTTTGATAGAATGGGAGCAGGTTAGTGTGTTAGGAGGTGTCTATTGAACTTACATTTAAACTCCTGGAGATTGTAGATGTCGGGGAAGCAGTCATGTGGAAGAGAATTCCACAGTCGGGAAGTGCGAGGAAAAAACTGTTGGAGAAGAAGTTATGGCTGCATTTTATCGGTTTCACTGTAAAAGGGTGGGATCTAGTTGCTAATCTAGTATCTCGTGCAAATTCGTATTTAGGGGGCACCAGTGATCTAAGTTCATCGGAGCAGGAGCCGTGAAAGTATTTATAGAAGAGACACAGGGAAGCCACGTCACGCCGGTGGGAGAGAGACTGCAGGCGGTCTGCCAAGTCGGTAGCTATCATATTACAGACCCTCCTCTGAACCTTATCGAGAAGCCCGAGGAGAACAGCAGGGGCACCCGACCAGATATGGCAGCAGTATTCAATGCACGGGCGGATGGTAGATTTATAAATGTGCAGGATAGATTTAGACGGAAAAAACTTCCGGGCCCTACACAGAGAACCGACTTTCATAGCAGCGGATTTAGCAATGGATTCGATATAGTCATTCCATCTGAGGTCCGCTGAAAGTGTGAGACCAAGGAGGCGTAGTGTTTTACTCTCTGGGAGGCAAGCCTGGTCCATGCTAATGGGAGGTAGGTGAGATTGTCGATGATGGTTAATTGAGAGTAGCTTCGTTTTAGAAGCATTAAAATTTACTAGCCATTTCTTACCCCAGTCCAATATGGATTGAAGGTCTTTTTCAATCTCGGCTGCGAGGTTAGCTTTGACGCCTACACCAGATTTTTGTAGGAGGCGAGAGTAAACTGTGGTGTCATCGGCGTACAAACATATTTGGGCTCTTATGGAATCAGGGAGAAGAAGAGTGTAGGACCTAAGATGGAGCCTTGGGGGACACCTGCATTTGTATGGTAGTTCTGAGAGGCATGTCCGTTTAATACCACCTTCATTGTGCGGTTACAGAGGAATGACTGGATTAGTTCAAACAAATGTCCAGTTATACCATAGCTCCGCAGTTTACATAGAAGGCCAGCATGCCAAACTCTGTCGAACGCCTTAGATATATCCAATGCAACGGTTCGGGCTTCGCCATTCCTGTCGAGTGCCTGGTATATGTACTCGGTGATGGTCGTTAGCATATCAGCAGTAGACCCGGTGAAGCGGAAACCATATTGCTTGTCCGAGAGGAGCCTGTGTGCTGTGAGATGCTGAACCACCTCGGCGTTGATAATGGCTTCGAACACTTTGCCAAAGATCGGAAGAAGGCTGATAGGGCGGTAATTTGCAGGGTCAGAGGGTTCTCCAGTGTTTTTAAATATAGGAACTACAGAGGAAGATTTCCAACAGGCAGTAAAGCAGAAAGCAGATAGGCAGAGGTTGTAGAGCTTAGAAAGGACAGAGGAGAGTTCAGGGGCACATTTCTTTAAGACTATGGTTGGGATTCCGTCACCACTGCTCGCTTTGTGGGGGTCAAGTTTTAAGATTATCTTAGAGACAAGCGAAGGTGTAATGTGGACATCATTCAGTTGTGCCTCGGTTCTAGGTGAGAAGTCGGGCGTAAAAACTCCAGATGAGTCCAGGCTCGAATTGTTCGAGAATCTGCGGGCAAAGCATTCAGCCTTATCTGCTGGGGAGGTGAGGACCTCAAATTTGTTGATTAGCGGGTGTATTGTGGACTTGCTCTTGTTAAGTACTCTTTTACAGAGTCGCCAGTAGTCTTTAGAGCCGAATTTAGAGCATGCTATGCGTTGCTTCATTCTGGCAGCAAACAACATCTTAGCTTCGTTAAGTATCCTTTTACACTTATTACGATCTGAAGTGAAAAGGCGCCTGTTTTGGTCCGACGCGTAGTTACGATAGGGTCGGAAGAAATGATTCCGGTGGGCAATGGCAGCCGAGCAAGCGGGTGAGAACCATGGAGACGAATGAGATTTAAGCTGGAATTTCCTAGCAAGGATGAAGGCATCGATGCCAGCCTTAACCCAGAAGGAGTCCTCGGACGCACATTCTTCGATGGGAAGACTAAAGACGTTGTTCCAAGGGATGTCACAGAGGAAGTCTCGGAACGAATCCCAGTCTGCTCCTTGATAGCAGTAGGATATTCTACTTGTTTGGGTTTCATGGGTCGGACAGGAGTGGAGTGAAATATTGACGGACACTACAGTGTGGTCAGAGTTTCCGAGTGGGCATAGTTGTCTGGTAGTGCAAGAGTCTGGGATGGAAGTGAAGCAGAGTTCTAGAAGTGAGTCCCTTCAGTTAGGTTTGTCGGAGAAACGCGTGGGGAAGTCCACTACTTGCGTAAGAGATTGGGTGATTGAAATGTTCATGGTGTGGACACCAGCAGGGTCAGTGACAGCGTTCTTCAGCCACTTGATGTGGTGAGCGTTAAAGTCACCAAACACGAATACATGGGCAGAGAGATGGGAAGAAATGGCTTTGTCGATATTGTCAGAAATGATGTCAAGTAACAAACAGTCAGGGGAGGAAGGAGAGCGGTAGAGAAAGAAGAGATAGCTAATCGAGCTGAGAAGTGAGAGGCGGAAGCACATGAAAGAATGATCTGGGGATTCAAAAGATGACACCCTAGCTAAGGGAAAGTGTTCGCTGACATAGACACCAAGCTCATGCATATGAACACTGGAATCCTTCCTGAAGAGGGGAAGGTAACCAGGAACATAGAACTCAGATGAGGGGATAGAAGGGTTAAGATTAGTTTCACATAGGGCTAATATATCAGGTGAGTTATTATGAACGAATGAATCTACGCTGAGGAAGTTGGTGCGGATGCCGCGTATGTTAGTGAAAGAGATGCAGACAGGTTTGGGCGTTTTCAAATGAGCTGGTTTAGTTTTGCTATTATGTTTGCTTTTTTCCATAGTGATTCAGTTAAGGAGAGGTCTTAGAATAGAATCAGTCGGTCAATCATTTGCAACTTGTGAAGGATGGAGACTGGCGCGGCCTACAACATAATTTGGCCTCGGGGTTGCCCACCGAACGTTCATGCAGGGACGCCCGTCCATGCGCGATATGGCACAACAAGAACCCTGGTATTATTCAACTGTTGATCAGAGCAGCCTCTCAAGACGCAACGCATGAGTTCGGGCTCCTAACTACCAGTCGGAAGCAGCAACTAGGAAACTGCCAACCCGGTACCCTCAGAATGTAAAGACGTTGCCACCATCCTCCGTAACTACAAAGAGCTTCCAGCTGAACTAACACTAAGACCGGAGAAGGGGGATGAACCGGGAACCCCTTCCTAAACAAGAAACAAGGCGATCACCTCTAAACTCATTCAAAAGAAGGGGGTGGAGTGTGAGACCGGGCGATAGTAGGAACTATTTACTCCAGTTTTGTTTAGTTTCTTGTATATATGCATTGCGTTTTTTTCTTGTAAATATGCATTGGGGTTTTTTATATTGTTATTCCCCCCCCCCACAGACAATCAATGTACATATTGGGTTTTTAGTTAGGACTTCATGGAGACACTGTGGTATTATGGTGGACGTGGAAAGAAAGGTAAGTAAGAAAGCGTTGTTTTGGTGAAAGGATTACTGCTGCATGCTTGGGTCAGTGATTGTGACTAGTTAAGTTTAACGTTAAGACTAGATGAAGACCAGCCTTCCCCATCCCCGTATTCGGCCTTGTGCCACATTTTTTGTATTTTAATACAAAATAAATATTGCCTTGTCCTGACGATTGAGTATTCTTTTTCGACTTATTGTCCAAAAAGTTACATTTGGAATTTTGTCACGAGGATTATTTGTTACGTGTGAGTACGTCATTTTTGTTTAACATTGTTGTTTTGGTCGATCGTCTGTTTTGTTTGGACTTTTTTGTAAAAGATTGTTGTGTTGTGATGGGGGGCAAGCCTAAATATGGCTCCGTCTACCCAGTCTTCAACTTCTTCGGCAGTTGTGCCGACAATGACTCCTTCGCCGTCCGTCTGGAATAATGCGCCGACAAAAAAGGACGGTAACTATTACCTGCAAATGCAGGAAAAGTATAAGCAATTTTTCCAGGATAACGAGCTTATCATTATCCCCGAAATTGAAAAAGAGGTTGCTACAAGGACAATTTCCCTACTGACGTCCGACCCAAAAATCCGGAAATTTGTAGGCGTCAGTAGGGAAAGTATGGGTGATACACTGAAGAGCTTGGGCATAAATCCAAAAGTGTTAGCAAGAAGATCCCGAGCCATATGGGATGTTCTCCTTGGCTCTGCAACTGTGGCAAAAAAATTAGCCGGAACATGCCTACAAACCAAAGGTGTGCGCTTTCAAAAGGAATATATGGGTACAAAGCGCACACATATAATGATACACGGCATACCTCTGGAAATTCACTGCGACCACGTTGGGACCTATTTGTTACAGTTTGGAGCGGTGGAGGAGGTTGACAGAGTAATGAGCAAAGGTGGGATACCTACAGAGGACGTCAGCGCGTATGTTATCGTAGATAGAGCTAACTTTCTACGAGTGCCTGACGTCCTCCTATGCAATGGCCGAAAATTGTTTATGGCCGTAGAAGGACGTAGACCGCATTGTTGGCATTGTGGAGCAGCAGGCCACATGGCCAAACTATGCATCACTAAAAAGCCAACAGAAAATAGAGAGACAGCACCTGCAGTTCAAGAGACAGCAAAAATGACGGTAGCACCGGCGGTGCAGCCGGAAAAAACAGCTTCTTCAGAGTGGACCGAGGTGGTGAAAGGGAGAAAAAGACAGCCTCATCTCCTTCAAAGCAGGACTCACCGTCTAAGAAGGCCGATTTGCCCTCCAAAAACGAGAAAAAGACAATACAACAACAGCGACAACAACAACAACAAGAAGGAAAGCAACAACAGAAACTTCAAAAACAACAAAGTGAACAACAACAAAGTGAACAGCAGACGCATAAGCAGCAACAACATCAGCAATCAAGCCAGGAGACAGTGATGGAGGTGGAGGATATGCCACCACCACACTCCTCTTCCATGAAAAGGTGTCGCGAAGAGGAGGAAGATGGGACAAAGAAGAGAAAAACGGACTTTGGTGAGCGTGGTAGGGGGTAAAGTGTCAGGGCTATTACCAAGACTCAATCCGCCCCAGCTTCACCGGAAAGAACTTACCCAATGATAGGGAGGAGTCAGTCTTCCTCTCCCGTAAGACGCATTTCGTCTTACCTCCCCACACCTTCCCCCAAACCGGAGACACCCTCTTCTCAGCCAGAGGTTTCTCCTTCCCAAATGGAACTACCCTCCTCCCAACCAGAATCACCCCCACCCCGCCGCCAAAATCCGATCATCCCCCATCCAATATAGATAAGGCCTCTCAAAAAGGGAAAAAGAAGAAAAGAAAGAACCCCTATAGGGATACAGCGATCTGTAAAATAGACCAACAGGCTCTGGAAAAGGACCTTAACACTCAAAAAAAGGCCCTGCTAAGGCCCCTTTTTAAGCTAACCTCAGTTGACGGCAAGTCAACTGAAAATCCTTCAATTTCCCTGAGGCTCCCGGGGTTTTAACGCTCATTAGAAGTAACGGAGGAAGTTTGAAAATTTGGAACTTCCTTCAGGGAACCATAGAGGCGTATCCGAAAATTAAGATGGCCCAGATGGGTACGAACTATTTTAAAAAATTGTGAAACTATTGTGCCGGGAGGGTCCCTGTTATCCTCCACCCCTCGTTATATAGGGCGGCAAAACTAACTTTCCCCACGGACGTCGGCGGCATTGTCCTGGACGGACGAATTACGTCCGATATTTGCACCGGTTGTCTGGGACAATCCATCGGGGACCCTGCTCTCACAGATTTTCGTTCCGTATGTGACCAGGAGTAATTTTTCTGCTTTCTTTTTCAGGTCTGAATAGATGTCAATTAACTTAGCCAGTATGAACGTGAAGGGCCTTAGGGATCGGAGTAAGGCTGCCCGCCTGCTTCGGGACCTCTTGTCCTTCGGCGTGGATGTCGCCGCGATCCAAGAGACTCACTTTTTTTCAAGGCCGATGCCTGTGTGCTATCTAACGACTTTGTCGTCTATTCAGCATATGGGAACCGGCTGGCCAGAGAAGTTTCTTTTCTGGTTAAGCGTACCCTGAACGCGAAGGTGGATCTTGTCCATGTCGGTGCCGAGGGCCGGCTGATCGTGGTCGATATTGCAGTGAAAAGCAATGCGTTTCGACTGGTTGCGGTTTATGCACCCAACGACCAGGAGGAGCGCGTCTCGTTTTTTCGGCGGTTGGAGCCCTTCCTGGTGGATTCAACGCGACTCGTCTTAGTGGGGGACAGGAATGCCATCCTGGACCCCAAGTTGGATAGAGGGTGGGGAGCTAGAGGGAAGGAACGAGATCGTATCTTGGTCGATCTCATCGAGGACTTCGGTCTTAGTCGATAGATACCGGGTCGATCACAAGGGTGGGAGAATGTGGATGTGGGCTAATAGTTGGCCTTCTACCAAGGTGGCTAGCTACCTTGATAGAATGTTAGTTCGTGAAGCCGACATAGATTTTTTATATTGTCCCACGTTCCACTGGTTAGGTTACTCGGACCACAAACCCGTTTGTGGCCGGGTAAATTTACAAAATAGGGCTAGAATGGCTGGTTACTGGAAGTTCAACGTGTCCTTACTGGACAGGCGGGACTTCCGGTTGTGACACGATAACTAGGCATATATGTATTTTATTATAATAGATTAAAATAGAAAATAGATTAGAATAGAAAATAGTTTAAAAACATATTTAACAAAAGTGAAAAAGAAGAGGAAAAATAAATAAATAAACGCTTTTACTTTTATGAGGAAAATTGTGGAAGAGACAACGGTATCTGATTACTGTTTTAAATCCTACCACTCTTCCGGTAAATATTTGACTCAGTGATTTAATGTGATAAATAGATAAAGTTCAGCAGGTAGGTTTTCGAATGACCCGGTCAAAGGATGTCCTGTACTGTATCTTGACCACACATTAAGAATTTTCCGGCGGAAGCTTTATTAAGATAAAAAAAAAGATAACTGAAATTGTCGCCAATGTTTGTCACCGGTGGTCTAAAGCATTTCCGGATTTCCGGATTTCCGGATTTCCGGATTCATTTAAATAAATAGAAGTCAGTTAAGTGAAGAGAAGTTAAGGGGAGTTCCGCCGGGCGTGTGAGTGAAGTAGAATCTCCGTTCGTCTTGTTTCGTCCAGTTCGGATTTGTTGATCTCCATTAGAGTTAGAGCTGTGTGTCACATTCGCCTGCCCCAACCGAAAAGGCTAGCTCTAAACGAATAAAGCATCCTTTTCAACTCATCCAAGTTGTGGAAGTTCGTTCCTTATAGTTCAATCTTGGACCCCCAGCTGTTCGGCCGACATTTTCAACAAACTCCCGGCAAACATCACAGCGTGGAGAACGGCCGCCGGAGAAAATTGTTAGGACGGTCAGTTGGGGTGTTACACGGTGCCAGCGGGCGTAAACTGGGGGAGTCATCGGGAATAAGTGGTGGGAGAACCTTAAGAATAGTATTAGGTCTTTTACCACCAAGTTCAGCAAACGGCTCAAACTAAATAAGGCTGACAAGGTGAAGACACTTAGAGCTAATTACTCCTGGGCGGTGGCTGGTGGGGATCCCCTAGAGATAGCCATAGCTAAGGAGACCGTAGAACGGTCAAATAGCGACCGTTACATGGGCCAGGTAGTTAGACATAAGTTAAGCAAGATGTCTTCCGAAGCTGTGAATATGGGCGCAGAACTGCGCAAGGACGAAATTCACCGAGGAGGCGACCGGTACATTCGTGAGGTTCGCAACCCAGATGGACACACTCTTCGGTCGACTGACGACATATGCAAGGCGTATCGGCGGCATTTCGAGATCCTGTTTACCAAGGAGCCTGGTCTCCGTAATGAGTTTCGTAGCTATTTGGATGACTTCCCCCCGGCTTTTGCCGGCTGATGCAGCTAGCTGCGAGGGAGATATTACGGAGGGCGAAGTCTACGCGGCTTTGAAGAAGGTCGGCAGAGGCAAATCGCCGGGTCTCGATGGTTTGCCCTATGAATTGTACTTGAGGCTGTCACACATCTTTGTCCCGATTTTGACTGTCGTATTCAACAACTGGTTCTGGCAGGGGCCCATCCTCAACCGGTTTACCAGAGGTGTGATCACGCTGTTGAGAAAAGGCAAGGATGTGGGGAGGGAGCTAGAGGGTTACCGGCCCATAACTCTGCTAAACACAGAGTTAAAGATTTTGGCCAAGATCTTGCAAAATCGTTTGCTATTAGTTGCCGAGTCTCTGTTGGGACCTGAGCAGCCTTGTGCTGTGAAGGGCCGAACAATTCAGTGCAACCAGCATCTGATACGCACGATCATAGAGGGGATAAAAGACGACGAACAAGCCGCGCTGATCCATTTAGATCAGTCCAAGGCATTTGATAGGTTTGACCATTATTACCTGGCGGCTGTCCTGCAGGCAGCTGGAGTAGAAACCAACTTCCGCCACTGGATTAATCTCCTGTATCAATCCCCCACGGCTGTGGTACAGTTGAACGGAAAATTGTCGGGCATTCTGGCGCTGTCTAGGTCGGTCCGACAGGGTTGTCCACTGTCGCCTCTACTTTATGCTTTGGCGTTGGAGCCCCTCCTTCGCCGGCTAAGAGACAGGGCGTGCAGTCCGGCCCTACGTGGAATCGCTGTCCCTGGTGGTGCTCGGGCCAGGGTTTCCGCGTACGCCGATGACGTCACTACTTTCGTGTCCTCCCGGAGTGACATCGAGGTGGTACAGGTGTTACCCTCCCGGGGCCCTTCGACTGGACGACGGCCCGGTCTGCATTCTTGGAGTGTGGTTCGGGCCCGACCTACAGTTGGAGAAAAATTGCTCTGAAGTACTGGCAAAGGTAGACGCGTCAGCTAAGACTTGGCGTCGAAGGAGGTTGTCCTTAAAGGGTTTGGCTGAGGCGTGTGCTACATACGTCTTTCCCATTATCCTTTACCAGTTGTCAAGACTTCCACTTTGTAAACTTTCTGTGGAGAGGACGCAAACACTACGTCGACAAACGTGTCTGTTACCAACGTCCGTGTCATGGGGGTCTGGGAATGCCACACATGATGGGCCATAAGTTTGCGTCAAAGTTGGTTTTTCTCAGGCGAGCGATTTTGGAAGAATCATTGCTTAAGGAGATAGTGAGGGACATGTTCCCTATCCTTATTATCACTACCCCTCTCTCGAGGCGGTGCCGTCAGCCTCGAGGGCGATTGAGTTTTCTCCTCGTATATCTGGCGGTCCTGCGGGCCATTCCACGGTCCAGTGACCTTTCACGGCCTGGGAGAGTCTTCTATCGTGGGTTAGTGGAGGGCGTCGCCAAGGATCCATTACGTGATGTGCTGCGCTTGTCGGAGGATGAGTTTCGCTCGTTCTGATTTTGCGCGCCAGGTAGTGATTATCTCAGCAACTCTGAGTTTTCGCTCACCTGGCGATTAGTTCGGAATCGCTTACCTCTCAATGACAAGGCCTTCATATGGGGCCTGGCGGATTTGCCAGATTGTGAACGCTGCAACCTTGGTTTGGAAGAAACGGCTTCGCACGCCTTCTACCATTGTTCGCGGGTTCGCCCTCTATGGGAACGGGTCGGCGAGTTAACTGCTCGTATCGCGCTGCGAGAGCTTGTGCTCATTGATCATCCATTCGCCTGCGACAATGTGTCGCCCCCGTTTTCTGGGATGAAGCGTACGGTGTTTCTGTCGCTGCTAGCCACGGCTCGAATGGTGATTTGGACGACGCGAACGGAGGAAGTCTTGCGAGGTCAGCGTCTTTCACATCAGGATCTGATTCGATATTTTGAGCTGATGCTCAAAATAAGGATTAGAACTGATTGGAAACGTTTGAATTCGACAGACTTCAGCAAAAGGTGGGTAAATGTAGCAAGTCTGGTTCGCTTGAAAGGGGCTAGTCTTGATTTTCTCTTTTTTTCTCTGGTTAAGGTAGCTCTCTTTTGTGTACCTAGTTAAAGTGAATGAATATGTTCCTAGCCTGTACCCGGCTTTCTCTTTTGTTATGATCCAAGCCGAGATTCCCAATCCCCCTGTTTGTTTTGGCCTCCTTTTATCTCGGCTGGTTCAGCCTTTTATTGTCCCATTCCGTTAATTTTTTACCCCCCCCCCCCCCATTCCCACTCCCTTAGCGAGTGTGCTTCTTGATTTCGCCGTTTGGCAGAATACAGCGGCCACTCTTTTTTCTGGGATGGACGGTTCTTACTAACATTGATTATTATTTTAGTTCAAAATTTGTTGTATTTTCAGCTTATTTTTGGGTTAATTCCCCTCCCATCATTTCATTTTTCATTAAATGTTTTATTATATTGTATATAAATACATTTTTATTGTCATGGGTTATATTCTCCATTTTTTAGGTGCCCCTTGTAAGTTTGTGGCATTATGGTGTATGAAGGATTGGGTGGTGATGGATGGGTTCTTTTGGTGATTGAGCAAATTGTATGGAGTGAATGGGTCGTGATAGTGCTTAGCTAGGTATAGGATAGCTCAGTGAGTACCAACCTTTCCCCCTCCCCTTTTCGGCTTTATGCCACAATTTTGAAATTTTACAAAATAAATAGTGTCTTGTCCTGACGATCCGTTGAGTGAAACCGCGGTCGACGTTTGACTCACTTTTAGATTTACCTTGTATATATATATATATATATATATTATGAAACTCTCCAAAAGTTTTAATTGCTATATAAACTGCCATCTTTTATACCTAAATATCTCTTATACTCTCCGACATCATTATATATATATATATATATATATATATATATATATATATATATATATATATATATATATATATACACGCATTGCTCATTCAGTAAAATGAATTTGAGCGCTCTAGCCATTGGGCGCGTATAATGATATGCGCTAAAATGTCTGCCTACGTTCGCCGAACGCCCATAGCCCAGGGGTAGACTCGCCGACTGACGCTATTTCGGTCGGGTTTCAATCCTGGGTAAAAAAGCAATCGGAGTCTAACCGTACTGATGAGCTGTAATACGGCGAAACAGATCTGTCTGCGGATGAATATATATATATATATATATATATATATATATATATTACTGCCAAGAAATCCAATAAAAATCATAAGTGCTATGCCGTGATGTTGTCAAAGAAGCATACACTTTGTTCCAAAAACTAACAGTGTAAAAATTTGGGACTCATTTTCTGGTTGTAAAGTATCTGCCCCCATCAACAATGATTTATCTTTACAGTAATCAGATCTAACCAACACTGTCTGCTCATTTTAAAGTTCAGATATATATAAATCTTACAAACATGAGTTATCTTTACAACAGTCAGAGCTGACATAAATTGTCAGCTCATTTTATACTTCTAAAGTCTCTAAATCCTTTAACCATGCTTTATTTTATAAGTTAGATCTGACTAAATTTGTCCGCTTATTTTAAAGTTCTAAAATGTCTAACTACTTCAGCCGTGATTTATTTTTACAACACTAAGTTCTGATTTAAATTTTTGGCTCATTTTATAGTTCGAAAGTATCTCACTCCTTTAACCATGATTTATCTTTACAACAGTTAGATCTGAATATAATCGTCGGCTCATGTAGTAGTTCTAAAGTATCAAACTTTTTCAACTATGCTTCTCTTTAAAACAGTCAGATTTAATTAAACTGCTCATTTTATAGTTCTAATTTATCTGACTGTTTAAAGCACATTATTATCTTGACATATGTCTCATTTGAATAAAATCAGACTGAAATTGTTGCTTCATTTTATAGTTCTAAAGTATCTGCCCCCTTCACTCATGATTTATCTTTACAACGGTCAGATTTGACTAAAAATTTCGGATCATTTTACAGTTATGAAGTATCTGACTAATTCAAAAATAATTTATCTTTAAAACGCTCAGATCTGACTAAACTTCTATGTTTCCAGTTCTAAAGTATTTGCCCCCTTCACGATGATTTATTTTTCAAACAATCAGATTTGACTAAAATTGTTGGCTCATTTTTTATTCTTAAGTATCTGTCAACGTCACCCATAATTCAACTTCACAAAATAGTTCAAAATTTTCGACTACTTCAACAATAATTTAAATTTACAACAGTCAGATCTGGCTTAAAGTTTTCGGCTGATATTCTAGTTATAAAGTATATGACTTTTTAAACATGCATTATCTTTAGGACAATATGGTTTGACTAAAATTTTCGGAACATTTTATAATTCCGGTACTTTCAAGCATGATTTATCTTTACAACAATCAGATTTTATTAAATTTTTGGCTCATTTTATAGTTTTAATGTATTTCGTACCTTCAACCATGGTGTATCTTTACAACAATGAAATTTGACTAAAATTGTCGGCTCATTTTCTGGTTCTAAAGTATATGACACCTTCAACTATGCTTTACTTTTAGAACAGTCACATCTGATTAAAAATGTCGGCTTGTTTTATAATACTAAAGTATCTGACTTTTTCAACCATGTTTTGTTATTACAGCAGACAAATCTGACTAAACTTACCGGCTCATTTTACAGTTCTGAGTTTTCTAACTACTTCAAGCATGATTAACTTTGCGCAACATTAAGATCTGACAAAAATTGCCAGCTGATTTCATAGTTTTAAAGTATCTTTTCTTCAGCCATGATTTAACTTTACAGGAGTCAGATCTGAATAAATTATTGGCTTATTTTATAGTTCTAAATATCTCATTCTTTTAACCGAAATTTATTTTTAAAATTTCAGATCTGAAATTTCAGCTTATTTTATAGTTCTAATGTACCTGACAATTTCAACCATGCTGCATTTTTACAACAGTCAGATCTGGTTAAAACTTTCAGCTCATTTTATAGTTCTATAGTTTCTGATTCATTCAAACATGATTTAGCTTTACAACAGATATATATAACTTAATTTGTCTTCTTATTTCATAACTGTAAAGTATATGACTCCTTTAACCATGATTTATCTTTACGACAGTCGTATCTGGCTAAATGTGTCTATTCATTTTATAGTTATAAAGTATCTTACTCCTTTAACCATGATTCATCTTTAAAACTGTCAGATCTGACTAATTTTGTCGACTTATTTTATAGTTCTAAATTATCTGACTCTTTAAACGATGATTTATCTTTACAACAATCAGATCAGATGAAAAGAGTCGGCTCATTTTATAGTTCAGAAGTATCTGAAACCTTCAACCATGATTTATCTTTACAACAATCAAATTTGACCAAAATTTGCGGCTCATTTTATAGTTTCAAACTATCTTACGCTTTTAATCACAAGTTCCATTTCCAGCATACAAATCAATTTTCGGCTTAGTTTCACCTCGAAAGTAATTGACCTCTTTCAGCCATGCTTTATCTTTACAACAGTCAGATCAGACCAAAATTGTCGGCTCATATAAAAATATAAAATATTTGATTCCTTCAGCCATTATTTATTCTTACAACAGTCACATCTGACTAAAATTTTCGGCTTATTTTATACTTGAAAATATCTATCTACACCAACTATGATATTTTTTTACAACTGTCGGATCCTACTAAATTTGGCTGCTCATTTTATAGTTCTAAAGTATTTCATTCCTTCAACCATGATTTATCTTTGCAACATTAAGATCTGATTAAAATGGTTAGCTCATTTTATAGTTATAAAGTATGTGTCTTCTTTAAACATGATTTAACTTTACAATTTTCGGGAAAGTGTTCAAGACCATAATTAATGCTGAAATAGTTCAATATCTTACTGCCCACAAACTCTACTCTGACAGGCAGTATGGCTTCCGCTTTGCCAGGTCCACGGCCGACATGCTAACAACCATTACAGAGTACATGCTCCAGGCCCTTGATGAGTCAGGCGAGGCTCGTGCTGTTGCTCTGGACATCTCCAAGGCTTTTGACAGGGTTTGGCACTCTGGCCTTCTATGCAAGCTACGTGGTTACGGTGTTACCGGACGCTTGCTTGATCTAATCCAATCTGTTTTAAATAACCGCAAAATGAAAGTCGTCCTGAATAGGCATGCCTCTACATTCTACAGCACAAACGCTGGTGTCCTTCAGGGCTCTCTCCTGGGCCCGACGCTCTTCCTTATTTTCATAAATGACCTCCCAGATGAGATCAAGAGCCAAGTAGGCATCTACACAGATGGCACTACAATTTACTCCCGCATCAGTAAGAAACCTGTCGTGGCGGACAAACATAAACTTGCTGCTGAACTTGAACGGTATCTACACTCTGTGGTGAATTGGTGCAAGAAGTCGCTTGTCAATTTCAATGCGACTAAGACCAAGCTGTTGTCTGTCAATCATCACAGGCAACCTCTCCTGCCTCTCATAAGCATGGACCAAACGAGTCTCCCTGAGAGCAATACACTGCGCCTCCTCGGCCTTACCCTCTCTTCTGACCTCAAATGGAACCACTACATTGGGTCCATACCTAAATCCACTGCTAAGAAGGTTGGGTCACTGTGTCGGGCCAGGATGTTTTTCCCGCCTGAATCCATCCTGCATATATACACATCAACCATTCGTCCGTGCATGGAATACTGCTGCCATATATGGTCGGGCGCCCCTACTGTTCATCTCAGTGTTGTGGACAGGCTCCAAAAGAGAATCAGTAATGTGATAGGTACTGACTTGGCGGCTCGACTACAGACACTTCCCCACCGACGAGATGTGGCCTCCCTTTGTCTGTTCTATAAATACTTTCATGGCTTCTACTCCAACGAACTTAAGTCACTGGTGCCTCTCCAACAGGTGTTTACTCGTGCAACCAGATTGGCAACTGGGTCCCACCCATTCACAGTTAGATTAACCAAATGCAGACGACAATTCTACTCCTTCAGCTTCTTCTCTCGCACTTCCCGCCTGTGGAACTCGCTTCCATATTCTTGCTTTCCTGACGGCTACAACCTCCAGTAATGTAAATGCAATGTCAATACTCATCTATTACCCACTTGACTCTAGTTCTTTCACCACCCGTTATATTCTTTCCTTTCTCTCTACCTTTGCAACTGTCATCACACCTGTATTCTCATAATTCTCTTGCTCCTTTCTAACTGGTTCGTCTTCCTCTTCACTCTCTTCTACTTAATCTTCTTACTCTTATGTAGTCCCCTGCACATCAGTGGCATTATTGCCTTGCTCGGGGTGATACGATTAAAAAAAACCGTCATATCTGAATAAACATGTCTGCTAAATATTATTGTTCTAAATATCTTATTCATTTAACCGAAATTTATCTTAACATCATTCAGATCTTACTACAATTATCAGCTTATTTATAGTTCTAAAGTACCTGACACTTTTAATGATGCTACATTTTTACAACAGTCAGTTCTACAGTAGCTGATTCATTCAAACATGATTTAGCTTAACCAAAATCATATCTGACTTAATTTTAAAACTCCAAAGTATAGAATTCTTTAAACCATGATTTTTCTTTACAAAAATAAAATCTGACTAAATTTGTCTGTTTTTTTATAGTTTTAAATATCAAAATTTTTCAAACATGCTTTATCTTTAAAACTGTCAGGTCAGACTGAAGTTGTCGTCATATTTTATAGTTCTACATTATCTGATTCTTTCAACCATGCTCTATCTTTACAATAGTCAGATCTGACTAAATTTGTCGGCTCATTTTATAGTTCTAAAGTATCCGTCTCCTTCAATCATGATTTATCTTTTCAACAGTTTGATCTTACTAAAATTGTCGGCTCTTTTTATAGTTCTAAAGTATTTCACTTCTTTAACCTACATTTATCTTTAAAGAAATCCTATCAGACTAAAATTGTCGGCTCATTTTACATTTCTGAAATATCTGACAACTTCAAACATGATTATCTTTAGAACAGTCTGATCTGACTAAAATTATTGGCATATTTTATAGCTTAAAAGTATTTGACTCTTTCAACCATGGTTTATCTTTACAACAGTTTGATCTGACTAAAATTGTCGGCTATGTTTATAGTTCAAAAGTAACTGACACTTTCAACTATGATTCATCTTTACAACAGCCAAAGTCTGACTAAATTTAATGGCTAGATGTTTATTTCTAAAGTATTAGTCTCCTTCAATTATGCCTTATCTTTAAAACAGTCGGATCTGAGAAAATTGTCGGCTTATTTTATAATTTTGAATTTCAGACCTTTTCAACAATGCTTTATCTGTAGAATAGTCAAAACTGACTTACATTGTCAGCTTATTTTATACTTCTTAAGAATGTGAGTCCTTTCACCAGGATTTATCTTTACAGCAGTCAGATCAGACTAAAACTGTAGGTTTATTTTCTAGTTCTAAATTATCTGATTCCTTCAACCATGCTATCTCATTACAAAAATTCTCGGTTCAATTTATAGTTCTAAATTTCCTTGAAACATTATTTATCTTTACATCAGTCAGATCTGTCTTAAAATTTCAGCTCATTTTATACATCCAAAGTATGTGCCACCTTAAACCATGCTTTATTTTTACATCTGTCAGATCATACTAAAATTGCCGGCTCATTTTCTACTTCTAAATTCCCTGACACTTTATCTTTACAACAATGAAATCTGACTACTTTTTCCGACTCATTTTAATGTTCTTAAATATCCGACACCTTTACCAATGATTTATCTTTACAGCAGTAATTTCTGAAACAAATTCAGTTTATGTTATAGTTCTAAAGTATCTGACTCCTTCAACCATGCTTCATCTTTACAACAGTCATATCTGACTAAAATTGAGCGCACATTCTATAGCTTAAATTTTTCGACTACTTCAACCATGATTTAACTTTGCAACCGTAAGTTCTGACTGAAATTGTCGGCTCATTTTAAATTTCTAAAGTATCTGAATCCTTCAAGCAAGAGTCATATTTCCTAGACTTTATTCCACAAAGTAACAGAGTAAAATTGTCTGTTCATTTGATAGTTCAACAGTATCAGTCTCTTTCAACCATGATTTAGCTTTGCAACACTCAGCACTCAGATCTGACTAAAACTGTCGGTTTATTTCCTAGTTCTAAATTATCTGATTCCTTCAACCAAGTGTTAACTTTACAACAATCAGATCTGACTAAAAATGTCAGCTGCTTTCATAGTTCCATAGTATCTAAATCCTTTAACCATGCTTTATTTTACAAAAGTCAGATCTAACATAAATTATCGGCCCATTTTATACTTCAAATATCTGACTCTTTCGAATGTGATTTACCTTTACAACAGTCAGATCTGGCTAAAATTGTCAGCTCATTTTGGTTCTAAATATCTGACTCAATCGACCATGCTTTATCTTTTACAACAATACGATCGGAGTAAAATTGTCAACTCATTCTAAAGTTCTAAAATATCTGATTCCTTCAGCCAAGGTTTATTTCTGCAACACTCAGATCTGACTAAAATTGTCGGCTTATTTTTTACTTCTAAAATATCTGAATACATCAACCCTAATTTAACTTTACGTCTATCAGATCTGACTAAAACTATCGGCTCAGTATCTGAAACCTTTAACAATGCTTTTTTTACAAATTTCAGATTTGTCTAAAATTATGGCTCAATTTATAGTTCTAATATATCTGACTTCTTCCACCATGATTTCGCTTTACAACATTCAGATCTGACTAAACGTTTCTGCTCATTTTATTGTTGTAAATTATCTGACTGCTTTAACGATAAATTATCTTCACAAAATTCAGTTCTGTCAAAAGACGTCGGCTCATTCCAAAGTTAGAAAGTATCTTCCTCATTCATTCATAATTTATCTTTACAAAAGTAAGATCTGACTAAAATTGTTGACTCATTTTACAGTTCTGAAGTATCTTCAAACATAATAAAGTATATGACTCCTTGAAACATAGTTCATGTTTACAACAATCAGATCTGATTAAAATTGTTGGTTTGTTTTATAAAACTAAAGTATCTGACACTTTCAAGCATGGTTTATCTTTACAACAGTCATATTTGACAAAATTTGTCTACTCATTTTATAGTTCGAAAGTGTATCCTTTAACTATGATTTATCTTTACAACAGACAAATCTGACTAAAAGTCTCAACTCATTTTTAGTTCTAAATTGTATGACATCAATCATGATTTATAATTACAACAGCCAGATCTAACTAAATTTGCCTGCTCAGTTTATAGTTCTAAAGTGTATTCTTTAACCATTCTTTATCTTTACAACAGTCAAATCTAACTGAAATTCTCGACTCATTTTTTAGTTTTCAATTATCTGACTTCTTCAATCATAATTCATTCTTGCAACACTCTGATCTTACTAAAATTCTTGGCTTATTTTATAATTCTAAACTATCTGACTCATGTTACCATGCTTTATCTTTACAACAGTCAGATCTGCATATTTTTGTCGGCTCATATTTATAATTCCGTAGTATGTGACTCTTTCAAACATGATCTGACTAAAATATTGACTCATGTTATAGTTTTATATTATTTGACTCCTTCAAACATTCTTTATTTTTATAACAGTCAAATCTGGCTAAAATTGTCGAGTCATTTTATAGTTTCAAATTATCTGGCTTCTTCAACCATGCTTTAACTTTACAACAGTCAGATCTTACAAAATTTTTCGGTTCATTTTAAAAGTTTTGATTATCTGACTTCTTCAGCCATGCATTATTTTAAAAACAGTCATATCTGATTAAAATTGTTGGCTCATTTTATAATTCCAACATATTTGACTCTTTTAACGATGATTAAAATCGTTGGATAATTTTCAGGTTTCAATTATCAAACACCTTTAATCATATCTTATTTTTTTCAACTTTTTAACATCTTTGACTCTTTTATAGTTCTAAATTATCGGACTCCTTCAACCTTGCTTTATATTTACAACGGCCAGATCTTACTAACACCAAGCTTTATTTTTACTACAATCAAATATGAATCAACTTCTTGACTCATATATTAGTTCTAAAGTATCTGAATCATTTAACTATGCTTTATCTTTACAACAGTCATATCTGACTAAAATTCTCATCTCATTTTTTAGTTCTAAAGTATCTGACTACTTTAATCATGATTTATCTTTACAACAGTCAGATCTGATTAATGTTGTCGGCTTATTTTTCAGTTCTAAAGTACTTGACACTTTCAACCATGATTTATCTTTACAACAGACAAATGTTACTAAAAGTATAGGCTTATTTTATAGTTTTAAAGTATCTGACGCCTTTAGACATGGTTTATTTTTACAACAGTCAAATGTGACTGAAATTCTCGACTCATTTCTTAGTGCTAAAGTATCTGACGCCTTTTACCATGCTTTATCTTTAAACAGGTCAAATCTGACTGAAATTCTCGACTAATTTTTAGTTTGTGGACAAACTGACTCATTTAAACATGATTTACCTTTAAAACAGTCAAGTCTGACTGAAATTATCAAATCATTTTTTATTTCTAAAATGTATCCTTTAACCATGCTTTATCTTTACAGTAGTAAAATCTGACTAAAATACTCACCTCATCTGTTCGTTCTAATGTATCTGACTCCTTCACCCATGATTCATCGTTACAACTGTCAAATCTGACTAAAATAGTTCGCTCATGTTATTATTCTGAACGCTGACTCATGCAACCATGCTTTATGTTTACAACAGTCAGATCTGACTAAATGTTTTAGTTCCTTTTATAATTTTTGATTATCTAACTTCTTCTACCATGCATTATTTTTAAACCACTCAAACGTATTTAATATCTTTATCTCGTTTTATAGTTCTAAAGTATCTGACTATTTGAACCTTGCTTTATCTTTACAGCGGTCACCTTATTTTATAGTTCTAAATTATACGAATTCTTCAAACATACTTTTTTTTACTTCAGTCACACCAATCTAAAGTCTTTGGCTCATTTTTAGATCTAAAATATGAAACTCCTTCAACAATGCTTTATGTTTATAGCAGTCTATAAACTAAAATTTAATTACCATTAACTAAAATTTAATTAACATTAACTAAAATTGTCAGTTCATTTTATTGTTCTAAAGTATCTGACTCCTTTAAACATGCTTTATCTTTACAACAGTCAAATCTGACTGAAATTATCAACTCATTTTTTTATTTTAAAGTTTTTGACTCCTTTAACCAGGATATATTTTTACTACACTCAAATCTGAGTAAAATTCTCGATTCATATCTAAGTTCTAAAGTGTCTGATTCCTTTAGCCATGCTTTATCATGACAACAGTAATATCTGATTGAAATTCTGAAATCATTTTTTTAGTTCTAACGTATCTTACTCCTTTAACCATGCTTTAACTCTACAACAGTTAGATCTGAATAAATTTTTTAGTTCATTATATGATATTTGATTATCTGTCTTCTTCAACCACGCATTATTTTTAAAACAGTCAAATCTGATTAAAATTATCGGCTCATTTTATAGTTTTAAACTATCTGTCTCTTTTAACCATTAATAATACTGTTGAATAATTTTATAGTTTAAAATATCTAAAACCTCCAAAAATATTTTAATATTACAACAAACCTCATCGGTTAATTTTATAGTTCTAAAGTATCTGACACCGTCAATCATTTTTATTTTTACATCAGTCAAAACAGTCTAAAATCTTTTCAGTTTAAAATATGCAACTGCTTCAGCCATCCTTTATCTTTATAGCAGTCACATCTAACTAAAATTCACGACTCACTTTTTAGTTCTAAAGTATCTGACTCCTTTAGACATGCTTTATCTTTACAACAGTCAAATGTGACAGAAATTCTCGACCCATTTTTTAGTTCTAAAGAATCTGATGCCTTTACCATCCTTTATCTTTAAACAGTGAAATCTGACTGAAATTCAGAACTCATTTTTTAATTCTAAAATAACTGACTCATTTAAACATGGTTTATCTTTAAAACAGTCAAATCTGACTGACATTCTCAACTTATTTTTTGTTCTGAAGTATCTGACTCATTTATCCATGATTTATCTTTACAACATTTAAATCTTACTAAAATTCTCAACTAATTTTATTATTCTAAAGTATCTGACTCATTTAATCATGTTTTATCTTTGCAACAGTCAAACTAAAATTCTCGACTTATTTTTAGTTTATTAGTATTCAACACTTTTAAAATTATTAGATAATTTTATAGTTTTAATTCTCTAACACCTTCAACTATATTTTATCTTTACAACTCTCAAGGCGGTTTAACATCTTCAGCTCATTTTATAGTTCTAAAGTATCTGATTCCTTTAACCTTACTTTATTTTTACAGCAGTTAGATGTGACTAAAACTGTTAGTTCATTTTATAGTTCTAAATTGTCTGAATTCGTCAACCATGCTTTATTTTTCTCAGTCAAACCAGTCTAAAGTCTTTGGATCATTTTTAGATCTAAAATATGAAACTCCTTCGACAATGCTTTATCTTTATAGCAGTCACATCTAATAAAAATTGTTGGTTCATTTTATTGTCCTAAAGTAGCTGACTCCTTTAACCATGCTTTATCTTTCTTCTTCTTCTTCTATGTGCCCTGTCCCTTCAGGACGTAGGCGATCATGGATCTCCACGTCTCCCTATCCCTTGTGGCTCTTAGTATGTTTGCTCCTGTTGCTCCTGGCAACCCCCGTTCCGTCATCCACCTGATCAGACTCTGCAGATATGTTATCCGCTGCCTTCCTCTGTCTCTCCTTCCTTCTATCTGTCCAGTCAGTATCAGGTTCTCCAGGCTCTCCTTCCTCATTGCATGTCCCAGGAACTTCAGTTGTCTCTTCCTGATGCTCAGCATCAATTTCCTTTTTGTTGCCATTCTTTCTAACACTTCGTCGTTGCTTGTATGCTCAGTCCACGATATCCGTAGCATCCTTCTGTAGAACCACATTTCGGCCGCTTCCAGTTTTGTCCTCATTTTCGATGATATTGTCCAGCATTCACAGCCGTACTGAAGAACTGACATCACGTAGCAGTCTAGCACTCTTTTCTTCGTTTCTATTGAGATCTTCCTGTGTGTTAGTATTTTGCTCATCTTCTGGAACGCGTCCTTTGCCATGCCAATTCGCCTTCGGATCTCCGTGTCGCACTTTCCATCTCCTGTTAGAACACTTCCTAGGTACTTAAATTCTTGGACTTGTTTGATTCTGTTATCCCCCACCTGTATTTGGCATTTTGGGTTGTATCTTTTGCTGATGACCATGCACTCAGTTTTCTTAAAGTTTATTTGTAGTCCCTTCTTGTCACTCTCCACTGCTACTTTCTGTATGAGATCTTGCAGTTTCCTTTCCGTGTCCGCAATCAGTACTGTATCGTCCGCGTATCTTATGTTGTTCAGGTTGTGGCCTCCAATAATATATCCTGGTGTGTCATCTAGGGTCCTCAAAATATTCTCGCTGTATAGGTTGAACAAATCCGGTGAAAAGACACATCCTTGTCTTACGCCTTTTTCTATCTTTGTGTATCTACTGAGGTCGTTACCTGTCCGTATGCAGGCCGTTTGCTGCCAGTAGAGATTCTTGATTATTCTTATATCTTTGCCGAAAATGTCGAGGTTTCCTATCATTTCCATCAATTCTTTGTGTCGTATTTTGTCGAATGCTTTCGCG
The DNA here is from genome assembly GCA_037127315.1 of Ascarosepion bandense. Taxonomy (NCBI): domain Eukaryota; kingdom Metazoa; phylum Mollusca; class Cephalopoda; order Sepiida; family Sepiidae; genus Ascarosepion; species Ascarosepion bandense. The sequence goes on along the minus strand of JBBBDQ010028849.1, from coordinate 2,801,304 downwards.
TAATCAATGAAGCATAGGTACAAGTCTTTCTTCATTTGTAATGCCCTTTCAGAGAGCATCCTAATCATGAATATGGCGTTCCTTGTTCCAGTGTCTTTGACGAACCCGCACTGTTCCTGCCCTATCTCTGGCCTGATTCTGCTTCTCGCTCTATTCATCAGGATTCTGACAATCAGTTTTATCTTTACAACATTAAAATCTGACTGAAGTTCTTGATTCATTTTTAGTTATAAAGCATCTAATTCGTTTAACTATGCTTTATCTTTACAACAGTCAAATCTGACTGAATGTCTTGACTCATTTTTAGTTCTAAAGTATCTGACTTCTCAAACCAGGCTTTATCTTTACAACAGTCAAATGTCACTGAAATTCTCAATTCAAGTTTTAGTTCTAATGTATCTGACTCATTTAACCATGATTTAGCTATACAGCAGTTAAATTTGACTAAAATTATTGGCTCATTTTTTATTTCTGAAGTATCAGACCACTTTAGCCATGATTTATCTTTGCAACAGTAATATCTTACTATCATTGTCAGTTTATTTTATAATTCTAAACTATTTGACTGTTACAGCCATCAGTTTTCTTTGCAATAGTCAAATCTGACTAAAATTCTTGGCTCATTTTATAGTTTTAAAGTATCTGACTTCTTCAACTATGCTTCATCATTACAACAGTCAGATCTGACTAAAATTGCTACCTTTTTATAGTTTTAAAAATCTGCCTTTTTAACCATGATTTATCTTTACAACAATCAGATCTGATTGGAACTGTCGGCTTATTTTATAGTTTTAAAATATCTCATATCTAATATTCCACATGTAATTAATGTAAATACACCAATATTTTATGAGCTTTTTATTTTTAAATGTTTAAATGTGTACCGTGTGTAACACACAGAAGAAGCATACTTTACATACTTTTACCTACTTCATACTTTACATACTTTACATACTTTTAAAATATACGATACGGATTCATACCAGAAACCATTTTTTCAGTTGCTCAATAATCTCCTGTTGCTGGTTATTCATAGGATTTTTCTATCTATCGATTTTCTACTATAACTGCTGTAAAACTTTTTTCTATTCTAATTTTGATGCAATCATTAAAATGGAAAACATCATTAATGTTAATGATTTTATGTTAGAAAAGCAGAAGGCTCTGTTGTCAATATTTGCTGAGATTCCACTCGAAATAATGAAAAAGGTAACTGATTTTAATGAAGAAAATCTTTTATTTAATATCTAAATATAGCAACTGTTTCACAATTTAGATTATATGTATTGGCTTTCTAAAAATGATTTCATTTTAATTGTTTTTATTTTCTAATATATATATCTAATATATAATATAAGCGTTCTTCCTGATTTTGCATAATATGTCATGCACATACACTGATTTGCAAAATTTCCAGATCATTCTGGAACAAGTATTTTATTGAATGATATATGACACTTGAGTCTAAGTAATTTTTTTACGCTGAATACGAATTTAAAATGTTTTAGCTCTATAAGGTACTGATTCTTGTCAACAGAGTCTGTCTATTTTTCAGATTTTTCAATTTAGAGCTAAAACATTAACACATCTCGGTTTTCAAGTTTTATGAAGATAAGCAATACAAACTGTAGTAAAATTAGATTGTAATGATAGAAATGGCATTCACACCAGAAGCTCTAATATGAAGGAAAGTGCAGAGGATTCGGAAAGTGTTAAAAGAATCTAATGGTAATTATGAATGTATGGTTCATCAAAAATTCACTGTAATCATTCACTATAATTGTTCTAATAAGAAAAGTTATCTTGAATTGATTGAAGTCCTATATCAAGTGTTTTGAAGAAGTAGTGCTATTCCGGGTTAAGTGTGTGACTACTGGAAGATCCTATAATTAGCAACAGGATCTTGCATTTCCCACACAAGCAGGAATTCCCGTCATGGCTGCCAAACAATTTTTGAAGCTACATTGTCACTTATATTTGGCCAATTAAATCCCCAGACTGCTACACTTTGATTATTATGTGTGAGGTGCAGTTGAGAAACCAACAAAACTACTTGTAAACAAGAAGAGCATCCAGAAGAGATGCAGGAGATTCCGAAGTCATCTGAATGCCATTGTTGAAGGCAATTGCTACTTTATTTAATAAATTTACTCTATCGTGTTTTTGAGTAAGTTTAATAAATATATCCGTTTAAATGAAGTATTATTTTCATTTTGTGCGTCATTTAGACGACAATTTATTAATCGCACACTTACAATTACACAATCATCAATTTATTACCGTTAATGCTTCTAATTCAAGACTCAAAATAATTAGTTTCTCATGCGAAAATCGTTATTGATGCTTTTTTGTCCAAACGTCCAGTTCCATTTACATTTAACAACTATTTTTGAAGCAACTTGAAGCGATTTTTACATCAGAATTTCACTGAAAGTCGACCATCTAATAATTTTCATTTTAGCATAGGTTAAATAAATAAAATAAATAAATAAAAAATAAATAAATAATTGGCTCCTGTTTTGTAATGGGTAACATAAATTTAATATATAAATAAACAAATAATGCAAATAAATAAATAAAGGACTTCCTGGTATGTAATGAGCAACATCAAATAGATAAATAAAAATAAATAAATAAAAAACTTCCTGTTTTTGATGTTTTGTAAGAAACCTAGTCTTTCCGAGAACATTCTAGGCGATTCTCAAAGCATCTAGAGCCAGAAGATGAAATGTTACTCTACTTAAAAGTTGTGACATAAAAAGAAACGTTTGGAAAGCAAAAGCTGGAAGAAGCGGGAAAGGGCCGGGAGAGTAATAACTGGACGCATTTCTTATTCTCTTACTTTCTCTACGTCACTTCATCCAACGAACGAAAGAAAGAGCAAATACATAGAGCTATACAGAGTTGAATTATTCTGGCCATGTTGTCTTCCGAAATTTTCACTCAAATTTTTCAGTTGTTTTCTGTATGCTAGTTAGGTCTGATCGGTCTTGTTTCAATTTGTTTGTTTGTTTGTTTGTTTGTTTGTTTGTTTGTTTGTCTTTTTTTTTGTTACTAACTGAAGTATTTCGCTGGTTACTTTTGCGGAGCACCTAGACAAGATTGTGTTTTTGGCTTTCAAGTATCGTTTCGACTTATACTATGTTAAAACTTAGTAATTTTTTTAAAATTAGAGTAGATAGTACCTACTATCGCCCGGTCTCACACTCCTCCCCCTTTTTTTGAACAGGAGTAGAGATGATCCCCTTGTTTCTTGTTTAGGAAGGAGTTCTCGGTTTATCTCACTCTCCTTCGGCCTTAGTGTTAGCTCAGCTGGAAGCTCTTTGCAGTTATTGAGTATGGTGGCAACGTCTCTTCATTCTGAGGGTACCGGGTTGGCAGTTTCCTGGTTGCTGCTTCCGACTGGTAGTTAGGAGCCCGAACTCTTGCATAGCGTCTCGAGAGGCTGCTCTGATCAACAGTTGAATAATATCGGGGTTCCTGTAGTGCCATATCGCGCATGGACAGGCGTCCCTGCATGAACCTCCGGTGACCAACCCCGAGGCCACATTATGTTGCAGACTGCGCCAGTCTCCATCCTTCATATGCTGCAAATCAGTGACCGATTGATTCTATTCTAGATCTCTCTCCTTAACTAAATCTCTATGAAAACAAGCAAACAAAATATCAAAACTAAACCAGCTAGTCAGAAAACGCCCAAACCGGTCTGCGTCTCTTTCGCAAACATACGAGGTATCCGCACTAACTTTTACGGCGTCGAATCATTCCTTCAAACTAACTCACCTAATATCTTAGCCCTATATGAAACTAACCTTGACCCTTCTATCCCCTCCTTTGAGTTTCATGTTCCTGGTTACCTTCTCCTCTTTAGGAAAGACTCCAATGTCCATATACATGGGCTTGGTGCTTATGTCAGCGAACACCTCCCCTTAGCTAGGGTGACATCTCTTGAATCCCTGGATGATTCTTTCATGTGCTTCCGTCTCTCTCATATAAGCTCGGTTAGCTATCTCTTCTTTCTCTACCGCTCCCCCTCCTCCTCTGACAGTTCGGTACTTGATTGCATCTCTGACAATATCGAGAAGGCCATTTCTTCTCATCCATTTGCCCATGTATTTGCGTTTAGTGACTTTAAAGCCCACCACACCAAGTGGCTGGAGAAATCTGTCACCGACCTTGCTGGTGTCCACACCCTGAACTTTTCAATAATCCAATCACTTACACAAGTGGTGGACTTCCCCACGCGTTTCTCCAATAACCCGAACTGAAGGCAGTCGCTACTAGAACTCTGCTTCACTTCCATCCCAGACTCTTGCACTACTAGACAACTCTGCTTTCATTCCTGCCAGGAAATTTCAGGTTAAGTCTCATTCGTTTCCCTGGTTCTCGCCCGCTTTCTCGGTCGCCATTGCCCACCGGAATCATTTCTTCCGGCTCTATCGTAGCTACGCGTCGAACCAAAACAGGCGCCTTTTTGCTTCAGCTCGGAATAAGAGTAAAAAGATACTTAACGAAGCTAAGACGTTGTTTGCTGCCAGAATGAAGCAACGCATAGCATCCTCTAAGTTCGGCGCCAAAGACTACTGGCGACTCTGTAAAAGCGTGCTTAACAAGAGTAAGTCCTCAATACCACCGGTAATCAATGACTATGAGGTCCAGATTCTCGACCAATTCAGGACTGGATTCGTTTGAAGTTTCTACACCTGACTTCCCACCTAGAAGTGAGGCTCAATAGAATGACGTCCACATTACACACTCGCTGGTTTCTAACATAATCTCAAAACTTGACCCCCACAAAGCGAGCAGAGGGGATAGAATCCCAATCATAGTCTTGAAGAAATGTGCCCCTGAACTCTCCTCTGTCCTCTCTAAGCTCTACAACCTCTGCCTATCTGCTTCCTGCTCTCCTGCCTGTTGGGAGTCTTCCTCTGTAGTTCCTATATTTAAGAATACTGGAGAACTCTCGAACCCCGCAAATTACCGCCCTATCAGCCTTCTTCCGATCTTTGGCAAAGTGTTCAAAGCCATTATCAACGCCGAGGTGGTCCAGCATCTCAGGCTCCTCTCGGAAAAACAGTATGGTTTCCGCTTCACCAGGTCTACTGCTGATATTCTAACAACCATCACCGAGTATATATACCAGGCTATAGACAAGAATGGCGAATCCCGAACCGTTGCCTTGGATATCTCTAAAGTGTTCGACAGAGTCTGGTCTGCGGGCCTGCTACGCAAATTGCAAAGCTATGGTATAACTGGTCATTTGTTTGGCCTAATCCAGTCATTCCTCTCTAACCGCACATTGAAGGTGTTATTAAAGGGACACGCCTCCCAGAACTACCATACGAACGCGGATGTCCCTCAAGGCTTTATCCTAGATCCTACGCTCTTTCTTATCTACATTAATGATCTCGCCGATGCCATAAGATCCCAAGTAGGCATGTACGCCGATGACACCACAGTTTACTCTCGCCTCGACCAAAAATCTAGTGTGGGTGACAAATCGAACCTCGCTGCCGAGCTTGAAAAGGACCTCCAGTCCGTAGTAGACTGGGCTAAGAAATGGCTCGTAAACTTTAATGCTTCCAAAACGAAGCTGCTATCAATTAACCATCATAGACAATCGCACCTACCTCCCATTAGCATGGAACAGGCTTGCCTCCCAGAGAGTAAAACACTACGCCTCCTTGGCCTCACACTCTCAGCGCACCTCAAGTGGAAAGACTATATCGAATCCATTGCTAAATCCACTGCTATGAAAGTCACTTCTCTGTGCACGACCTGGAAGTTTTTCCCGTCTGAATCTATCCTGCACATATATAAATCTACCATCCGCCCGTGTATTGAATACTGTTGCCACATCTGGTCGGGCGCCCCTGCTATTCTCCTCGGGGTTCTTGATAAAATACAACGGAGAATCTGTAACGTGATCGATACCGACTTGGCAGACCGCCCGCAGTCACTTTCTCACCGGTGGGACGTTGCTTCCCTGTGTCTCTTCTATAAATACTTTCACGGCTTCTGCTCCGATGAACTTAGATCACTGTTGGCCCCTAGGCATGAATTTGCATGAGATACTAGATTAGCAACTAGGTCCCACCCTTTTGCAGTTAAACCAATAAAATGTAACCGCAATTTCAACTCCAACAGCTTCTTTTCTCGCACTTCCCGCCTGTGGCATTCCCTTCCACATAATTGCTTCCCCGACAGCTACAATCTCCAGGAGTTTAAATGTAAGGTCAATAGACACCTCCTAACATACTAACTCGCATCTATTCTCTCAAACACTCTTCCCATCTACATCCCTACTCGTCTATCACCCTCCTTCTGATATTTCCTATATCTAACCACTCTTTCTCACCAGCTTCCCATGTAACCCCCTGCGCAATAGTGGCAGTGGAATGCCTTGCTTGGGGTGAAATGATTTATATATATATATATATATATATAATTAAAAAAAACAAGAAGGAAACTATATTTCATTTTAGCCGACGCGTTGCCTCCACTGACAGACTATCATGGAAAAAAAAACGAAATGAATTTACTTTAAATAAAGTATTTTTAAACAAAAACTTATTGGTTACTAGAAAGAAAAGAAAAACTAAAAAAATATTAAATATTTAAAAAATGTCACTTTTCATAATCGAAGAGAATATTTTTCTTGTGAAGTATATTGTTATGCTATAAGATGTTGAAATGATGGAAATTAATAATTTTATTTTTATTTTTTATGTTTGTTGCATATTTTGGCTAGGGAAAGTATTGATTCTCTTAGGAATGATGAGTTTTGGAAAAGAAAACCGCGCACAGATTACTATTTTGGTAATATTTGATGGCGGCACTCACAAGGATTTTACTTCTAAGTAAATTATTTTCTCTTTTTACGAGTATGGCATTTTTAGTTTGAAATTATGATCAAATTTATTTCTGTGCATGACCAGTGCATTTGTCAAATTTTTATTTATGAGGTCTCGTCTTCGTTCATAGGTACCTTTTTTTAAGAATTTCTGCATGTGTTGTAAGGAACAGTTCTGGTAACTTATTTTATATACACCTGCTTATGATTTTTATGTTGTTTTTTTTTTATTAAATCTGATTATATCCATAATGGTTCTGGAAGTGTTACGAGGATACATTTATATATAAAAATAATATTAATAATGTCTAAAACGTTGTAGTAAAGGACTCTATTGTCCTACTTGTTATTACAAAAAGGTTTTAATTCATGAAGTAGTCATAAAAATAGAAAAATGAGAAATAGAACGTTTTGGAAGATGCCAGAATGTTCCAGTAAAATTGAGAGAATTTTAAAAGATTCTAGAATATGCAAATTAGGTGTTAGTGTGGGTATTTGTGTCTTCTCTGAGTGTAGTTCGTAGACAAATTAATGACCACTTGGATCTGTTCTCCCAGCTGCTTCTCGTAGAACCCGGAACACTGCATTACTAGGAACTCCGTTTCCTGCGCACAGTAAGCAAAACGCTGTCTCCTGAACACCGGTGTAGCCTTCTCGAGTCTCCAACGGCGAAGTATTATTTACTCTTCTCCCCCACTTGAGAGAGGTGTGACTCAAGGTCTTTTTTAATGTGGGGAACCTGAGCGCGTACGCCCAGGTACTGGTCAAATATTACCTATCCACCGTAGTGGATAGGTTCAGAACTGGTCTAAACTGGTCTTATTTCGGTCATTGTCGCTCCCCAGCCAAAAGGCCGAGGCGCAACGGCGAAGTATTATTTACTCTTCTCCCCCACTTGAGAGAGATGTGACACTAGGTCTTTTTTAATGTGGGGAACCTGAGCGCGTACGCCCAGGTACTGGTCAAATATTACCTATCCACCGCAGGTTCATAACTAGTCTGAACTGGTCTAATTGGTCTTATTTTGGTCATTGTCACTCCCCCCAGCCAAAAGGCCGAGGTGCAACGGCGAAGTTGTATTTATTTTTGTAAAAATACAAAAAATGTGGCACAAGGCCGGAATTGGGGATGGGGAAGGCTGGTCATCGTCTGTCTTAGTTTAACTTAGCTATTCACTTTCGTCGACCCTGACATACTTATAATAATCCTTGCACCATAATACCATATTTTTACTTACCATTCTTACCACGTTCACCATAATACCTCGGCTGCTCTATGTTGTCCTACTTAACTCCCATATTTACAATATTCAGTGGAGGGCATGGGCAGAAAATAACAACATTAAAATATCCCCAATGGTTTTATACAGTGACAAAAAGATATATACAAGAAACTAAATAAAATCGTATTAGTAATAAAAGCCCCCCACTACTCTAATATTGTGACAGCAAAATCACTTCCCCGGACGAAATATAATGCGTGGCTTTAGAAATATAATACCACTTATCCGATCAGCAATCACTCCCACAATCACTCACACATTTAAACACCATAACAAAAACGAAAAGCACACTTGAGAAATAACGAAAGACGCCACGCATCCACCGGAGAACTAACATTGTTGAAAACCTAAGGTGGGAAGGGGTGGGGAATTAAATAAAAAGAACAACTGGGGCCAAAAAAAAGAAAAAAGTGGGGCCAATGAGCAATCATAACCTAGCTAAGTTAACTTTAAAGAGGAAAACAGAAAATCAAATACTTCCTATTCTAAACTAACAGGGAAGGAGTACACATGTTGTGCCCAGCACACCCAAAATCCTGATGCCTAACCAGCATCAAACAACCACTCCAGGTCAGCACCTTTCACTCGACAGAGACGCGCAAGACTCACCCACCTTTTGCCAAATTCAGATGGAGTGAGTCGTTTCCTTTCCGTCCTGATCTTGACTTTAAGCTGATGCTTAAAGAACAAGATCAGTTGGGAAGAGGTAAACTTCTCATCCCCATAGAATTCCTTCTGTCGCGTCGTCCAAATCACGATTCGCATAACACCTAGTAAGCAAAAGAGCACATAGTGCTCAGCCCTAGATAACGGAGGCACGACATTGCTACAAACAGAACTAGCCTCAAGGACAAAGAACTTTCCAGGCAGCATACGGACCATGAGATCTTCAAGGAACTTACATAGCGGCGCAACAACACTGCAGTGGAAGAAGGCATGTTCGACGGATTCCGCCGACAGCCCACAACGCACGCAGGTTGATTTCGGTGTTAGGCCCGCTACATGAAGTTTCTTGCCTACCCAGAGCGCCTTTCGGATCATCAGCCAGGTGAGTGATGCCTCATCATTAGTGAGACATTTCAACCCAGGCGCCCAAGGCCATATGGAGCGAGCCTCCTGCTTCGTAAGCCCGAGCTCGCCAATCAGTTCATCTTGAACGGCCCCGCTAACTAACACCCGATATAATGCCCTAAGAGACAACGATTGGGCGTTGGAGAGGCCATCCGTAGCCCGCAAGAGAAACTGGAGAGCCAAACGACATTCTTTATAGAAGGAGCATTCGCCACGAGGAATACGGCAGGCCTCTTCCTCCGACAAATGCACACTTCTCAAGGATGGAAAGTTTTTATGGACGTCCTCTTTAACGAGGGCGCCGTTCTCATCCGCCAGCATACACATTCGATCCAGGAATCTAATGCGAAGCGTGTGTTGACGAATCTCAACGCTAGGCATGCCCAGACCGCCCTCAGATGGATGAAGGTAACAGATCTCGCGACGCACCTTGGGAGCCTTGCCTTCTCGCCAAAGGAAAGAGAACAAGAGCTGAATCAATCCCAAACAAATGACACACGGGAGAATAAGAACGGAGAATCGGTAAAGGAGAATCGGGTAGATGTGCGAAGCACATACTTCCGCCCTCCCCTTTAAGGAAAGATTCCTCCGAGTCCACAGATGAACTGCGCCCTCGGCCTTCTCTCGAACCTCCGACCAATTCATTTCCAACTGGAGATCAGGACCGAAAAAGACGCCGAGAATCTTGATCGGCCCGTCCGTCCAGAGGAAAGGTCCGGGAAGAGAAACTCCCTTCCACGCACCCAATCGCAAGCCAACAGACTTATCGCGATTGATCTTGGCCCCTGTCACCGTCTCATAGCATCTGATTTCTTTGCTAACTTCGTCAATCTCGGCTTTGCTCGACACAAAAACCGAAACGTCGTCAGCATAGGCGGAGTACCTGGCCGAGGTGGTAGCACCAGTTAGGGAAATTCCACGAAGGACCGGATTCGCCTTTAACTTGCGAAGGAAAGGCTCCAACGCAAGAACGTAAAGCAAAGGCGAAAGTGGACAACCTTGACGAATGGAGCGAGATAATGTGAAAGGCTTCGATCTTACCCCATTCACTTCCACCAGCGCACCGGGGGACTCATACAGCAGTCGGATCCAGGAGCGAAAGTACAGCCCGAAACCGGCGGCGGAAAGGACAGATTCCAAGAAGCGATGGTCAACCCTATCGAATGCCTTGGACTGATCCAAATTGATCAGCGCGGCTTCAGTGTCGGTTTTCTCGATGATCAGGCGTACCAAATGAAGGTTGTCCTGAATAGTCCTGCCCTTCACAGCACAAGTCTGCTCGGGGCCAATCAGACTAGAAAGGACAGCCCGCAAACGGCCGGCCAAGATCTTGGCAAAAATCTTTAAGTCAGTATTTAACATCGTTAAAGGCCGATAATTATCTATGCCACCCCCACCGTCCTTGCTCTTGCGAAGCACCTTGATTACACCCCTGGTGAAGCGTCGAGGTATAGACCCCTGCTCCATCCAGTTGTTATAAACAAGAGCCAGCAGAGGAACAAAAACGGACGACTGCCTCAAGTACAGTTCTTAGGGAAGACCATCCAATCCTGGAGTTTTGTCCCGGCCAACCAATTTCAGCGCATCCCAGATTTTCGACTCTGTTATGGGCCCCTCGCACCTAGCCGCTTCAGCCGCTGAGAGGCGGGGAAAGTCAGCCAAATAGGTGTCGAACTGAGCCGAACTCAGACCGGGCTCCCTGGTGAAAAGATCCTGGAAGTAATCACGAAAAGCCCCACATATACCCACGTCTGTAGTCACGGTACGTCCATCCGGCAATGTGATGTCCTTGATATGCCGATTGACTGCTCGCCTAGCTTCTTCTACACGCAATTCTGCGGCCATATTCGTTGCCTCAGAAGACATTCTTTTTAACCTAGCCCTAACTACCAGAGCTTGATCCTTCTTGATAAGCAAGGAGGCCAGCTCGGCCCTAGCTAAGGCTACGTCCCCACTATTACGGGATTTCACTGCCCGATCGACTTTCTTTTCTAATGCCGTTTGCGCCGCTAAATTAGCTAAGTTGAGCCGACGGCTATAGTCGGCAGCAAACGACCTAAGTTTAGATTTTAGTGTGTCCCACCACTTATTCCCAACCACAGCCCCCGTCAGTTCCCGCTTTAGTGTTAGTAAAAGCTGGTGCTGGAAATCTTGGCTATCAAATAATGACGCGTTCAATTTCCAGTAACCAGCCAACTTAACCCTAGGCTTATCTAAGTTTACACGAACCCGGACGAGCCTATGATCCGTGTAAACTATCGAATGGAAACTTGGACAACCTAAGAGCCCTACGTCGACTCTCTTAACTAGGACTCGGTCGAGGTAGCTGGCGCTTACCTTCGAAACCGAGCTGCCCCTATTAGTCCAAGTCCACACTACCTCCCGGGGGTGTTCATTTCGGTATTTATCGACAAGATCATTCCTGTCGATAAATTCCCGAAATGGTTTCACATCCGGGTTGTTAGTACCCGATCTTTCTCCTATACGATCTTTCTCAGGTTCAAGGACGGCATTCCAATCCCCCGCTAAAATTACCCGCCTCGATGTTCCAAAGAACGACTCGAGCTGCCGAAACAAAGCAGGACGCTCCCTATGGACATTGGGCGCATAAACCCCAATGAGCCGAAAAGACTTCTCCTTTATGGTAATATCCAGCACACAAATCCTGCCCGCTGGATCCGCGAAGACAAGCGTACACACCGCGTCCAATGACTTGCTCACTAGCCAGGAGACACCTCTAGAACGACCATCAAAACATGCTGAATAGAGATCGTAATCCCTAGACAGTATGCTCTCATAGTCGCCAGCAAAAAACCGGGTCTCCTGTACACAACAAACATCCACCCCGAGGCGCTGGAGATCATGAAGGAGTCTCACCCTCCGAGACTCGGACCTCAGCCCCCGGGCATTTATACTTGCTAACCAAAGAGCCATTGTGATCCTTAATTAGGGTTGGGTTTCTGGACAGAACATGGACGGGGAAAGGATGCCAACAGCCTCTCCCATAGATCCCTTGCCCATTTCTTTATCAATGGTGCCATCATGAGAGAGGCCACCAACATCCCAAGGAAATGTTAGTTTCATTGCCCTGTAAAGGGAGGGGTGAACTAAAATTGGGACCCGTCCTACACAACATTCTTTCAATTTTTGTAAGGACTCCTCCTCCATTGTTACTATAGGTGGGGACATTTTAATGGTTTTCCCTGCTTCCAGGAGCATGTCCCACACCTTTCCAGTACCCGTTCCTGTTCTTACAACCGTCAGCATCCTTTTTGCATGCGGAAAATTTCTGGGTTTCTCGATATCTTTTTCCTTGCATTTTTTCATGGCCAATAGGACTTTTAATTTGCTAATCCTATTGCCAAAGTTCCTGACCCTATCTTCCTGGGCTGGAGAAATTCTGCAAATCTTTTCCCCCATTAAGTAAGGGACTCTTGTAGCCTTCTTCCGAGCCTCCCTATCCTCTGCTGTGGGGCTCCTTTGCCTCTTTGAAGGTGGTGGTAACAGCTTTTTGGGAGAGGGGCTGGGGGTTGGTTGTGATGGTATTCGAAATGGACTGGGGTCTCTACTAAGAGGAGCAGATTTCCTTGGAGTGGGCTGTGAGGAGTGGGACTTTTTGGGGCTTTTCTTTTTTTCAGGAGAGGACGGAGCAGAGACAGAGGGACGTGTTTGTTTCTTTGCCAGTTCCTCCTTTAGTTTTTGTAGTTTTCTCATCCCCTCGTAGCCTGGATCGTACGCTTTGCGCATCTCCTCAATTGATGGAGCCGACCAGGCCGAGGCGTCGCCCTTCTTGCTGGTAGAGGGAGTGGGGCTGTACGTGCCTTTAGTCCTGGGAGCATCAGGGGACTGAGGTCCCGCAGCTTGACGCTTCCCTCTGGTCCTACCAACAACCTGCCATTCCCCCTTTTCCTTCTCCGATACTACACTTGTAGCAGGCGAGGGCTTTTCGGGGAATGAGGGCCGATGTTTTGACCCAACCGTGGGTACTACCACACCGGTCCTGGTTGCTGGCATGCCCACTACAGCGGGACGGATTTTGTCAACGAAGCGGCCAGAGGGGTATTTTGGTCTTCAGGGGCCTGGCTTCCAGAGGACTTCTTCTCTGGGCAGGAGGAGGAGAGGTGACCAATCTTTCCGCACCTCCAGCATGTCGGTTTGCGACCGGTAACTATCACCGGTAGGCTCAGGCCCCCAACGCCAAGACAGTTGGGGATAGTATCGAAGTCTTCACGGCTCATCATCATCTCGAACGACCATCCCCCGGTCAGGTCCTCGCAGGAGGCATCTACAATCTCACCAAATTGAGAAAAGTACGCCGCAAGATGCTCCCCGATGACCTGAGGAGGGACCTCGTATACTGCTACCTTGGTCCTACGCATGCCTAGATATTCCGATCTTATGATGTAGTCTTTTGTTATAAGATCTTTTGCGACCATCTTTTGGCAATCTTCCGGCGTGGGCAGCAGCACGTCCCACATGTAAAAGATCGCGCCTTTTACAATTCGTAAGGGCTTGACCCCCGTGGACTGCAGTGTCTTCAACACTGTGTCTTTTGTGGGGCGACAAATCTTGCGCGAACGCTTGTCGACCACAAAGACTGACACAATTCTTTTTTAAATTTTTCTTAATTCCTGAGGATCCTCCAAGAGTCCACCTCCTTTCACAAGGTGAGCGTAACTCTTGGCCTTCTCCAGAAACTCCGTCAAATTGATCTTTACCTTTGGTGGGGACTTACAGCCCAAGGGCGATTCCCCGGCCTCGGTATCTTTGGATTTGTCTTTAATTTCACTTATTTCATTATCCTTGTCTGTATCTTTGTTATTCTGGCCCTTTTCGGCCACCACATTTTGGGTCGATGTCTTAATCGTCTTACTTGAATTAGGAAGAGGGGGAAAAGATTCCTCATTCTTTTGGCCATTCTCGGCCACCACATTTTGGGTCGATGTCATCTTACTCGAAGTAGAATCTTTGTTATTCTGGCCCTTCTCGGCCACCACACTTGACGTAGGTAAAGGGGGAAAAGATTTCTCATTTTTATCAGGAGGACCCTTCCAGGGAGGGTCAAACAATAGTTTCTTCTTTACTGACCGACTAGAGTCGGCCATTTTCACAAATTACACACCACTTTATTTTTTTTTTCTCCGAATAATCCAATGTGAATAGGGAGGGGAGGGAAAAGCGGGAGAAATAGGGGGAATATAAGAACGGAAAATAAACAAATAACGGATTAACCACAGATATAACAGTAATAAAATTAGCCTAATATGGCAAACAAAAATAACAAAACAGCTTACAATTAAGAGAAAATTGCCTTTAGCGGCAAATTAACAATTTAAACAAAAGCAAAAACTAACCTCTTGAGAGGTTTCTCAAAGAAAACACAAAAAATCACCTAACGGCGATAAACGTTAAGTAGCTTTACAAAATAAACTTTACATGTTAACAATACTCAAAAATAAACGAAAGAGTCGCCTAAAAAGGCTACTAAAAGAAAATAAAGGGAAGGTGGACAATAAACGTTAATAGGTTTCAAAAAATAAAGTTTCAAACAAAAAAGAGCGGAGAGTTGCCTAAAAGGCTACTTCCGTAAAAGTAATATGGGGAGTGGCTGGAAAAGAAAACGTTAAAGTGTGGAGAAAATCAGATAATATTCAGTAACAAGTCACGAGCAAATAAAAATAAAGTTCAAACAAAAAATAAATGTAGCACGTAAGGCAAAACTAACAACTGTAAAATGAAAACAAAAATTAAGTCACACGGGCCGACCTAAACAAAAACAAAAATGGCGGCCAGAAAAAAATACGAAAATAAAGGAACAAAAAGCTAGAAAATAAAATGAATAGAACAAAACAAGGAAACGAAAAATTAAATAAAAACTTAGCTATACAAAAAGTGTCTTAGCAGGAAAGCGGGTAAGTCTGAAGGAGAAGGTAACTTTTTTCCGTAATCCGTCAAAGACTGGACTGAAAAAAGGACTCAAAAAGCGCAACGGCGAAGTGCCTCCGAAACAGAAGTTGGCTCTTTTTATGTGCTTTTGGTCTCGTAATTTCTCACTCCTGAAAAGCGTCGCTTTCACCAATGACGCATGCGCCGTGTCATTCCAAAAACTGCCTTGCATGAGCTCGCCTCGCGGTTCCATTACGTCTACGAACGCACGTGCAGACAAACCGCCTTCTCTTGCTTCAGCGAGGTATGTCTCCACCACAGTTAGCCTCTATAAAAAGAGGTTTTGGGAAGAGTGTAGTTAGTTGCTAGCAGGATTTGCTGACATTATCAACTCCGACTTTGATTCAGCATTTATATCCAGCCGAAATAATCTCTAAGAAAAGTCGCCGACAAACTAAAACCTGAAAGAGAACTTCATGGAACTATATGGGTAAATATATTTTTTGACTCTTTCATTGACCAAAGCAATACTTATTCTTTATATACACATTTGAGAATTTCCAAAAAGTATAGCACTTAAACCTCTTTGCTATCTTAACTGGGTAAAAATATTTTAACCTTCCTTCCTCTTCGTAACACTTCGCCTGCCAACAGTAAACTCTGTTTTTCTTTTTGAATGCAAAAACTGTATATTTGTAAATATTTTTATTTAATGATTTTGTAAATTAAATATTTGTCTGTGAATTAACTCTGAGTTTTGGTCAATCTTTTTTTTCTTTTGTTACACTGAACACGTAACAAAATTGGGGGCTCATCCGACTCTATAATATCGTAACAAAAAATTAGAAGCTCGTACATTTCGATAATAATAAAAGACAAATAAATAACAAAACTTAGGAGGTCGTACATCTCGATAATATAAAAATTAAATAAATAAATAACAAAAAATTAGGAGCTAGTCCAACTCGATAAAATAAACTAAAAAAATGAATAAATAACAAAAATTAGGAACGCGTACCTTTTGATAAATAACAAAAATTAGAAATTCGTACATTTCGATAATATAAAAAGTAAATAAATAACAAAAATTAGGAGGTCGTACATCTCGATAATATAAAAGATAAATAAATAACAAAAATTAGGAGCTCGTCCAACTCGATAAAATAAACTAAATACGTAAAATAAATAACAAAAATGAAGAGCTCGTCTAACTCGATACAATCGTAAAAACAAAACAAACAAAATAAACTCAATATACGTGATTCGCGAAAAGAAAGTAACCATATTTAAATTTCTTTCGTAAAATATAAAAAAAACATGCTTTTTCCGTGGAAAAGTTTTGAAGTTCACCCGATGTTCGCAAATCATTTGAAGTTTTACAAAAATCGGACTTATTGCAAATTGCGGACTATTTCAAATTAAATTCAAAACAGTCTATAAAAAAGACAGAAATTAAAAGTATCGTAGAAAAGAACTAATAAACAGAAATTTCTTAGACTCATATAATATAGACAAAAAAGACGACTAAAGTAATTTACGTCTTCAATTAGAAATAAAAAATTAGAGATGCATGAAAGAATAGAAATGGAAACATTAAATATCCAAGCTGAAATAGAGTTAGAAAAATTAAAATTACAACATGAAAATAGAAGTCAAAAATCAAAGAATTCTTCCTTAAGTGCAGCATTCGATGCCGGAAGATATATTAAATTAGTACCTAAGTTTTTTGAGAAAAAAGTAAAAAAATATTTTTCTTTATTTTGAAAAAATAGCAATAAAATTAGGATGGCCTTACGAGATCTGGTTAACACTCCTACAGACGGTTTTGGCCGGCAGAGTTGCTGATATATACTCGGACCTCAGTATTAAAGTGGCCACAGGTTATGAAAAAATAAAAAATGCCATTTTAAATGCATATGAATTAGTAACAGAGACATATAGGCAGAAATTTTGGAATTATAAGAAGTTCGTGCAACAGACATTCGTTGAGTTCGCTAGGGAAAAAGATCTCTTTGATAGATGGGTTAGGGCGAAAAAAATAAATAATGATTATAATAAGTTATGCCAACTCATCCTTATTGAAGAATTTAAGCAATGCGTTTCACAAGAAATTCGAATATATCTCGAAGATAAGAATGTAGAAACGATTAAGGAGGCCGCAGTAATAGCAGATACATATAGTTTAACTCACAAAAATAGGTTTGAAAACATTAAAATAAACGAAAACCAGTCAGGTTTTTACACAAATACACAAACGCTGTCCAAACCTCTCCCTCATAATGTATCTCATAGTAGTGATATGCACAAAAAATAAGAGATACACATAAAAGTTCTGTTCCGACAGAATCAAAACTTTCCTGTGCCTACTGTAAGAAGGATAATCACAAAATATTCGATTGCCGTATCCTAAAAAGAAAACAGGAAGAAAAGAACTCTCTTCAACCTCATACTTTTGCTATAAAACAGAGAACAAGTAACTCCTTTCCTAATTCTTCCTTCTCTAAACCAGATGTTAGAAAAATAAAAACTCATGTATGGAAAATTATAAACCATTTTTATCCCAGCGCTCTGTTTGCATCGACGACCCTGAGAAAGCTAGGCCTATCCAAATCTTACACCGGTGCGTCTCAAACCATATTATTAGAAGGCATACTAGAGCTATTATAATCGACCTTCACTGACGATTTTGTTTTATTGCAAGTTGTTGAATTAGGTGTAATTAAGGTTTCCCTTCATAAAACTTATATAAAATCGAAATTGGTGAATTGTCCAGTTATAGTCGGTGTACGATCAACCCTGCCAATTCAAGGGGTTTCCTTACTGTTAGGCAACGACTTAGCAGGTGACAGGGTAGTAGTAGAACCAATCGTCTGTGATAAGATAGAAATAAACGATGAATTCGAGGTCGAAGTAAACAGTGAATTATACCCTGATTGTGTTATTATTAGGGCAAAAGCAAAGAAATAAATTTCAGAAAAGGAAGATTCAGCAACACCAGCTAATTGGTCACAATTGAATGAAACCTTTATATCTCATCATTTAGAACAAACCAATAATTCGGATAAAAAATTAACTAAACCACCTCCTCAAAAAAGAAATGGTACAGAAAAAATGAAAGACGATCTAATTAAAAATCAACTTACTATTGAACAAGAAGATCCTAAACTTTGTCTTTTAAAAAACGCAAGTTAAAATAAGAGAATCTTTTTATATGAAATATGGCATTCTAATGAGGAAATGACGCCCAGTGGATGCCAGTCTAAATAAGGAGTGGAAGATAATAAACCAAATACTGGTCCCAAAAGTATACAGACAAGAAATACTAAACATAGCTCGTGATACTTCAACATTTAGGAATAAATAAGACCTGTGAAAAAATATTAAATCATTTTTACTGGCTGAAACTTAGACAGGATGTCGTCAATTTCTCTAACTTCTGCCACACATGCCAGATGGTTGGAAAACCTAATCAAAAGATACAGTCCGCCCCTCTGAATACTATTCCAGCATTTGAAGAACCTTCCAAAAAGAAAAATGGAAAACCCATACTAATTCACAATTATGTGTACATCAACTCGCTTTTCAGAGACTATCCCTCTAAGAAATATTAAGGCTATGACTTTTGTTAAGGCTTTAACGGAGTTTTTTCTGTTTAGTCGGGATTCCTTCGGCTATTCAGTCAGACCAAGGTTCGAATTTTATATCTTGTTTATTTCAACAAGTAATGAGTGAAATGGCTATTAAGCAATACAAATCCAGTGTT
Organism: Ascarosepion bandense; assembly: GCA_037127315.1. Classification (NCBI taxonomy): domain Eukaryota; kingdom Metazoa; phylum Mollusca; class Cephalopoda; order Sepiida; family Sepiidae; genus Ascarosepion; species Ascarosepion bandense. Next base: position 2,782,449 of record JBBBDQ010028849.1, on the reverse strand, counting down.
TGTCACCCTGAATCACAGGGAGCTCTTGGGCGTTTTCATCAAACAGTATAGTCTATGATCAGAAAATAATGTTATCAATATAAAAATGATTGGGACGAAGGAATTAATTTTGTTTTGTTTGCCGCTAGAGAAGCTGTTCAAGACACTCTTGGCTTTAGGACGTAGGGTTAGGGGTCCTCTAAGACTTCTAAAAGAAAAATGGTTGCATGAACAAAATGAGATGCATCTTTTACACTATTTATCAAATTTTAAAGAGAAATTATACAATGCTTTCAAAATAGCACAAGAAAATTTAAAAACTCCCAAATTAAAATGGAGTCAAGATGCGATAAAAATAGTAAAAATCGTAAATTTGAAAGTGGTGACAAATTTTTGTATTTTGCCAATTCATAATCATTCTCTACAAACAAATGTTTTGGTTCTTATGAGATAGAAAAGGGAATTTAATGATGTAAATTATATCATCCGCACCCCAGATCGAAAGAAAAAAAGAATTTACCACATTAATATGTTAAAAAGTTATATCGACAGAAATTATGTAATTAATATTAAACCAGTTTCAACCTTAAAAAACAGATAATACAAATCAATTTGAAGATGATTTAGACAATAATGAAGATACAGTTATTAGGAAGGACATGTGTCAGATTAGTCATTTAAAAAACTCGGAACTCCTATCTAATTTAAATGTAAAATTTGAACATTTATCAAATGAGAAAAGAAAAGAAATTCATAGTTTGGTCAATGATTTCAAAAGTCTTTTTCTTGATGTCTCTAGAAAACAACGGTTGCAGTACATGATGTTTTAGTTAGAGATGAAAAGCCCATCAAACAATTTTTTACCGGGTAAATCTAATCAATCTTCAGCAGTTGAGAGCAGAGATTAAATATACGCTGGATAATGACATCATTGAACCAAGCAACAGTCAGTGGAGTTTTCCTTGTATTCTTATATTCTAATGGAACCTACCGATTTGTAACAGACTTTCGAAAAGTAAATGCAAGAACCAAAAGTGACTCTTTTCCAATTACTAGAATTGATGACTGTATTGACAACATCGGCAAGGCGAAATATGTCAGTAAATTAGATTTAATGAAAGGTTATTGACAAATGCTCCTAACTGACAATGCAAAAGAAATTTCAGTATTTGTGACTCCAGATGGCTTATACCAATATAAGGTTATGCCGTTCAGGATGAAAAATGCGCCGGCAACATTTCAAAGGATGATGCATTCCCTTCTACACGAACTTCAAAAATGTAAGGTCTACATAGACGATGTAATTGTGTACAGCATGAGTTGGGACGAACATGTACGAACTATCAAGCAATTTTTTCATAATCTAGAAGAAGCAAACCTATGTGTGATCCGAAACAAGAGCGGATTATTAGTTTACAAATTATAATTATTTAAGTGCAACTGCTGTTGCAAATTTTCAAAACAATGGAAAAATATGAATTTTGTCTGTTGATTAAGCATTGATTTATTTTGGAAAAATGAGCTGTTCAAGCAAAACAATAAGTGTAATTGTACCTCTTCTCCGTCGGAAACAATGGTTATAAGGTAGTATGCTGACTTTATATACGGTCGTAAAGACACTAATGATCCTGAACGCTCAAATCGCCCAAAATTGGTAATTGTCCTGGAAAAAACACAAAACAAAAAAAATAAAATAAAAATAATAAAATAATAATAATCTACAAATTCATTTTGGCCAATTGTAAACTGAAGTTGCGTGAGATTGCAAATTTGAACATATTTGTCAATGAAAAAGCTGTGTTTAAAGTGGATACCCTGTTTGCTCACAGTCGATCCAAAATACAAACGCGTCAGCGATTCTTCTTCTTCTTCTACAGGGCGTAGGCAATCATGGCTTTTCACGTTTCCCTATCCCTGGTGGCTCTGAGCACGCCTTCTCCTGTTACACCGTGCAATCCTGATTAGGTCCTTCAAATATGTTATCCGTTGTTTCCCCTGTTTTCTTTTCCCTCTAACTGGCCTGGTAGTATCAGGTTCTCCAGGCCCTTCTTCCTCATTGAGTGTCCCAGGAACTTCAGCTGTCTCTTCCTGATGCTCAGTATTAATTTCCTTTTTGTTTCCATTCTTTCCACCACCTCATCGTTGCTTGCACGATATCCGCAGCATCCTTCATATTATTTTAATTTTTATTTTTCATAAAACATCTTCAAACGTAAGCCTACAAAGCTAAATTAACTAAACTTTTCCCAAATATTGGATAATTGCTGAAAACTGTTTTAAATTTTTAATTTTAACATAGTTGAAAATTTAAAAAAAACGATTTACATGAATAAGATTTATATCAAATTCGTCTTTCATACTTTTGGTCAGATACTGTAAATCATCAGTTGTTGGCTGCTGATAAGGTGCTGATAAGGTGTTGTTCCATCATTTCCAAGACCTCATCATTGCTCACATGCTCGATCTATGAGATTCGCAGCATCCTTCTATAGAACCACATTTCAGTTGCTTCAAGTTTTTCTTTCATCTTTGATGGTATTGTCCAGCATTCACTGCCATATTGAAGGAAGGACATCACATAGCAATCCAGTACTCTCTTCCTAGTTTCTAGCAAAATTGTCGTGTTTCTTAATACCTTACTCAACTTCTGGAATGCTTCCTTTGCCATGCCAATTCGTAGTCGGATCTCTGTGTCGCACTTTCCGTCTTCTGTTATAACGCTTCCCGGGTATTTAAATTTTTGTACCTGCTTGATTCTAGTATCCCCGACTTGTATTGGACATTTTGGGCTGCCCTTTTTACTGATGACCATGCATTCAGTTTTCGTGCAGTTTATTTCTAGTCCTTGCTTGTTACTTTCTTCTGCTACCTTCTGTAAGAGGTCTTGTAGTTTCTTTTCTGTGTCTGCTATCAGCATTGTATCATCTGCGTACCTTAGGTTGTTTAAATTGTGGCCTCCGATGACAAATCCAGGCATAACTTCTAAGATCCTCAAAATATTCTCGCTGTACAAGTTGAACAGATCCAGTGAAAAGACACATCCTTGTGTTACGCCCCTTTCTATCTTTGTATATCTGCTCAATTCCTTACCTGTCCGTATGCAAGTTGTTTGCTGCCAGTAAAGAGTCTTTATTACTCTCAAGTCTTTCCCAAATATGTCCAGGCTGCCGAGCATCTCCATCAGTTCTTTGTGGCGTATTTTGTCAAACGCCTTTGCATAATCAATAAAGCACAGGTATAAGTCCTTCTTCGTTTGTATTGCCTTTTCGGAGAGCATCCTAATCATAAATATGGCATTCCTTGTTCCCGTGTCTTTAGCGAAACCACAATGTTCTTGTCCTGTCTCTGGCCTGATTCTGCTTCTCGCTCTATTCATCAAGATTCGGACGATCAGTTTTGTTATATGTATTGTAAATCATCAGTTGTTGGCTGCTGATAAGGTGCTGATAAGGTGTTGACAGCAGTGATAACAAGGCTACCGTAAGCAGTAAGCAAGTAATTCATGTTTCAAGTCAACTTAAATTAAGTTTAAATTCGGTAATTTGAAGAAAATAATGTGTCAGTGAGGTGTTTTTTTATTTTTGTAAGATTTTTTAAAACCGAGAATTGGCTTCTGTTTACAATCGATGATAAAAGGCGGAAAATTTGAAATTTTTAAAACTTTTTTAAATTTAGGAATTTTTTTATTCCGATCAATATAATTTCGGTTTAAAATACACCATGCTATTTTGCTTACTGGAATTACTACATTTAATCCCTTGGTTTTCAATTAAAGCTAATTTTAAAACTAGAAGATAACTTATTGGTTTGTAAATTTCAAATTTAAATTTAGGTATAGAAAAATGCGTGGCGATACCTAAATTAGTTTTTTAGAAAATACTAATATTATTGTTATTATCAGTGTATTTATTGTTGTTATTGGTCAAGTTTTAATTAAAAAAAAGTCTAATATGGTAGTCAGCCAAATAATTTGGAAATCCGTTGTTGATAAGTGTTTGTTTCGAGTTATGAAATTCTTTAAAAAAAAGCGAACGACATGAATACTCGTAGGCTTTCATGATGAAATACTTAATCACACCAGTTTTATTTCTTAAAGCACATTGACTAGTGAAATTATGATGACAAGAATTTTTACTGTTGGGTTTTTATATAGAGAAGAGATGAAAGTATGATCTATCTATCTATCTATATATATATATATATATATATATATATATATATATATATATATAATCAGGAAAAAGTTTGGCTATTTTACAAATCCATGGATAATAAATAAGTCGCAGGTGATTATACAAAGTATAATATTGATAATAGTAGTATTATTATATTGTTATAAACATAATAATAATAACATGGTAATAAAAAAAATTTCATTTAAAAAATAAAATGATATATTATAAAATGTATATTATAATAATAATAATAATAATAATAATAATAATAATAATAATAAGTCTGGAATTACAGAAGATGAATAAACCAGAACAGACATGGTCTGGAATTACAGAAGATGAATAAACCAGAACAGACATGGTCTGGAATTATAGAAGAGGATGTTAAATTTGCACCAAAAAAAGCACACAATTGGAAATTCCCAGGTATAGATAAAATTCCTAACTTTTGGCTATATTATTTAAATGCAGTACATAAAAAACTAGCCAAAGAACTTCAAGAAATGGTTGACGATCCCAATAAAATTCCTGCATGGATGACCAAAGAAATTACATTTCTTCTACCCAAGAATGGTGACACAAACAACCCGAAAAACTACAGACCAATTACGTGTCTTCCGACAACATATAAACTATTAACATCTATTTTAACAAAACAGACATATTTATTCTTAGAAAGAAATGACATGATACCGCTTGAACAAAAAGGGTGCAAACGTGGCTGTTATGGTTGTACAGACCAATTGCTAATTAATAAAATGATCCTGGAAAACTGCTACAGTACAAAGAAAAATCTTAGTACTGCCTGGATAGATTATCGAAAGGCATTCGATAGTGTGCCACATTCCTGGATTTTAAAGACTTTAAATATATACAAGATATCGCCCGTCATCATCAATTTCATCAAACAGTGCATGTCTATATGGAAAACAACCCTTTACCTCAATTATATAAATGGAACCTATAAGTCTGATGAAATAAACATCAAGAGAGGTATATTTCAAGGTGATTCTTTGTCTCCATTACTATTCTGCATATCATTAATAGCACTAACCAGTCAACTTAATAAGACAGAATGTGGTTATAAAATAGGCCAAAAGAAAATAAGCCATCTATTTTACATGGATGACTTGAAGTTATATGCTAAGAATGATAATGAGCTGGAAGGTCTTCTGCAAACTGTAAAATGCTTCAGCGAAGACATTGGAATGAAATTCAATTTGAATAAATGTGCTAAAGCTACAGTTTTACGTGGATCAATACAAGAAACATCCTCAATTAGCTTAGACCCTGCTGTAACAATAAAAGAATTGAAACCAGAAGAAGCTTATAAATACCTAGTTGTAAATCAGAGCGAAAACATTCACCATGAAAAAATGAAAGAAATAGTGCGTAAAGAGTACTATAGGCTACGAATGATATTAAAAACTGAATTAAATTCACAGAACAGCGTTATGGCCATTAATAGCCTTGCAATCCCAGTTGTCCAATATAGCTTTAACATCTTAAACTGGACTCTAAATGACATCAGGCGAATGGATGCTAAAACAAGAAAGCTTCTTTCTAAGCATAAGATGCATCATCCAAAGACTGATGTAGACCGTCTATACATACCCCGTAAAGAAGCTGGAAGGGGTCTTATTCAGCTGGAATTGTCATACAAGACAACAACTATTGGCTTACTAACATACATAGAAACAACAAAGGATTGGATGATACAATTAGTAAGGCAACATGAAGAAAGAAAGAAAAAATATTCAATAATAAAAGAAGGCAGTAAATACAAACAAGATTTACAGTTAGTAGATTCTGTAGAAAAGCAAAACAGAAGCCAAGAACCAACTATTGCGGCAAAAAATATGAAAATGAAAGCCAAAGATAAAGCTCTTGAACAGATGAAACAGCGCTGGCAAGACAAACCTCTGCATGGCCAATATCCAGTACGTGCCAATAAATCCAATGTTGACAAAGTTAATACTCATCGATGGTTACGTGCATCTGGATTAAAGTCTGAAACTGAAGGCTTTATTCTTGCAGCACAAGACCAAAGTCTTTCCACTAGAAACTTTCAGGCAAATATTATGCATAATAATATGGATCCAAAATGCAGGTTTTGTGATAAACACCAAGAAACAATAGACCACCTAATCTCAGGCTGTTCTGTGCTTGCCCCAAACGAATATAAAAATCGCCACGATAGAGTTGGGCAATATTTACATTGGGCAATGTGCAAACATTATGGAAAAGCTGTAAACAAACACTGGTATGAACATCACCCAGCACCGGTTACAGAAATAGAAGATGTAACCATTCTATGGGATTACACCATCTACACAGACAGAAAAATTGAAGCAAACAGGCCAGACATTATTGTTAAAAACCAGAAGGAGAAAACTTGTCTATTAATTGATATGGCTTGTCCAGCGGATTGTAACATAGCAATCAAGGAATTTGAAAAACTGTCAAAATATAAAGACCTGGAAATTGAAATAGAAAAAATGTGGAAATTGAAAACAAGAGTTGTGCCAGTGATAGTAGGTGTACTTGGAATGATAAAAAATGGAACAAAACAACACATTGAAAGAATCCCTGGAAACCCCAGCTTAAGAGATATACAAAAAATTGTCTTATTAAGTACAGCCCACACACTAAGGAAAACTTTATCTATGTAATGCTGGGGATGATAGGGAAGATAGAAAAACATGAAATGGATCCATAACAACACGCCACTACCTGCCTTAGGTCTCCCCGCAGACTTGGTTGGTAGTGAGACCAAAGCAGAAATCGAAATATGATGAAAAATGACATAATAATAATAATAATAATAATAATAATAATAATAATAATAATAATAATAATAAGATATCTTCTTTCTAAGCATAAGATGCCTCATCCAAAGGTTGATGTAGACTATCTATACATACCCCGTAAAGAAGGTGGAAGAGGTCTTATTCAGCTAGAATTGTCATACAAGACAACAGCTACTGGCTTACTAACATACACAGAAACAACAAAGGACTGGATGAAACAATTAGTCAAACAACATGAAAGAAAGAAAAATATTCAATAATGAAAGAAGGTAGTAGATACAAGCAAGATTTACATTTAGTAGATTCTGTAGAAAAGCAAAACAAAGGCCAAGAATCAACTATTGCGGTAAAAAATATAAAAAAGAAAGCCAAGGATAAAGCTCTTGAACAGATGAAACAACGCTGGCAAGACAAACCTCTGCATGGCCAATATCCAGAACGTGCTAATAAATCCAATATTGATAAAGTTAATACTCATCGATGGTTGCATGCATCTGGATTAAAGTATGAAAGTGAAGGTTTCATTCTTGCAGCGCAAGACCAAAGTCTTTTCACTAGGAACTTTCAGGCAAATTTTATAATGCGGAATTAAAATGCAGGTTCTGTGATAAATAGCAAGAAACAATAGACCATCTGGTCTCAGGATGTTCTGCACTTGTCCCAAATGAATGTGAAAACCGTCACGATAGAGTGTGGCATTGGTGGGTCAATTATTTTTTACATTGGTGGGCCAATTTTTTCTTTCTGATTAAAAACCAGTAAAAAAAATTGCCTATTAATTGATATGGCTTGTCTAGCGGATTGTAACATAACAACCAAGGAAATCGAAAAACTGTCAAAATATAAAGACCTGGAAATTGAAATAGAACAAATGTGATAATTGAAAACAAGAATCGTGCCAGTGATAGTAGGTGCACTTGGAATGATAAAAAATTGAAAAAAAAAACAACACATTGAAAGAATCCCTGGAAACCCCAGCTAAAGAGATATACAAAAAATTGTCTTATTAAGTACAGCCCACACACTAAAGGAAACTTTGTCTATGTAACGCTACGGATGATAGGGGAGATAGAAAAAACATGAAATGGAGTCATAAAACACGCCACAACCTACCTTATGTCTTCCTGCAGACTTGGTTGGCAGTGCGAACATAGCAGAAATCAAAATATGATGAAAAATGACAACAACAACAATAACATAATAATAATAATAATAATAATAATAATAATAATAATAATAATAATAATAATAATAAATATATTAGTAATCTTAAATGAAGACAACGTGTATTAACAAGAAGAATTTACAATTTATTTTTTTAGCGTAGATACAACCCCTTATCTTTAAAGTCTAAATGTTAAATTTCAGTGTCATGTTTTTTAAAGAAAACAGACGACTTGCAACTCTGGTCAATACTCTAGCTTTTCTTAACGAAAATTTGTAATATATCTTAGACCATAGACGCTACGTGTCGATTTAATACGTTAAGTTTAACCTCCTTTCCTCTTACCCTTTTGTTCTCCTTTTCTTTCTCTTGTTCTTTTAAAAGATTTTCCTGTTTTTTCACATGACTATTTTCTGGATGATTTTAAACATTCCCTGTTGTATGATTTGGGTCTGAAGAGCAGCTTTGGCTGCGACATATTTTATTACCCATGGATTATCCAAACTTTTTTCCTGATTATATCATTCTGTTAAATTTAACCATAAATTTTAACATTGAGTTCTCTTTGGAGTTTGTCTCCGTTGGAATTTACACTCTACCAAAATCTTTTCAAAACCAGTACCTTAATACACGTACTTATAGACTATCTTGTTATTAATATTATTAGAAAAAACTCTTCATTGTTGAAAAAAAATATTAAAACAAAATTCTCTGAGCAGCAGTAAAAACTGTGGTCAATAATGATAATGTTAAAACAGTAGAAACATTTACAAATTTTACAAACCTTACGAAGAATATCTTCTGAAGGCTACAGAATGCGAAAGAATTCATATTAACCAATTAAATAATTTGTTTTAGTGTATGGGATATACCCGCTTACACACACACACACACACACACACACACATTTATAAATAAAGAATATTGTTAGGTTTTGAAGGCTGTCACAATGCGTTTAGTAAAATAAAGGAAGGTAAAGAAGTTGTTGGATATCACCTATTTATTATACATTAATATTTCAGGATTAAAATCTCGTCTTCAGAATGTTAGAGAGTTTGTGTTTGAGTCCGCACCTTTCAGCAAATGGTCTTTTCTGACTGCTGCTGTTGTTAATTCTTAAAATTTTATGAATTTACATAGAGTGGGGTAACAGACGTAAAATATTTTAACCAAATTTTTTTAAAAATTAAAATTTCTAAAATAAGTTCATTCATTTGTGAAAAAGTCCTGAAACTTTCATTAAAATCCGACATTTATTTCATGTTTGCAAGAATTTCCAAATTAATGTGTTTTCACCGGAAAAAACTAAGTTATGCAATACTGCATTGTCCATTGTAAATTCTCATGACAATTTAGTTACCCGCAACCGAAATTCAAAATAGATATTTTACCAAAATTTTGAACGTGTTAGAAAGGAGTAAAAAGATTTTAAAAATAATTTTAAAATACTTTGATCTTTCCTCTCAATAATAACATGAACATTTTGATGGAAAAACTTTATTTTTAATTCAATTTGGAGCCTTTTTCTTCATACTACGCTATTTTTTCAGCAATTTAGTGTAGGTAACTATATAAAAGAAAAACTCAGATATGATCGCTCATAATGTAAAATATCACAGTAGCCAGAATGTTGTAATGAAAAGACATTGCCTATAAAACTCTAGCCATTGTATTTGGCGTCACTATTGATTATTACTTCATTCCAATTGTATTTCTCTACAGTGTTCATTGTGACCATTGAGAGAATGTTATTTGTGTCTGACAGAAAATGGTGCGTTTATGAAAACAGATTGCCTTTCTCGTCTTAATGAAGAAAATTATATATATATATAGTAGGATATGCCGTCAAAAGTCATGCTCATCAAAATAATAAACATTGTGGACTCCCTCTGATTAACATTGTAGTCAACATCCGGCAGCAAGTTTTCTGATCTGGAGATCAGAGGTTTTCAGGAGTGTGGAACCACAATTTAATTGCTATTGTTCCCAGGACACCTTGAACAAGTAGTGGGTATCGATTTTTAGGATATGAACAAATAGTTAACTCATAAACTAAATCAAACATTAGGAAAGTATAAAAAATATAATTTAAAGTATAAATACCAGTAATCTTCTTCTTCTTCTATGTGCCCTGTCCCTTCAGGACTTAGGCGACCATGGTTCTCCACGTCTCTCTATCCCTTGTGGCTCTTAGTATGTTTGCTCCTGTTACTCCTGGCAACCCCGTTCCGTCATCCACCTGATCAGGCCCTGCAAATATGTTATCCGCTGCCTCCCTCTGTCTTTCTTTCCTTCTATCTGGCCAGTCAGTATCAGGTTCTCCAGGCTCTCTTTCCTAATTGCGTGTCCCAGGAACTTCAGTTGTCTCTTCCTGATACTCAGTATTAATTTCCTTTTTGTTGCCATTCTTTCCAACACCTCATCTTTGCTTGCTCGTCCACGATATCCGCAGCATCCTTCACATTCCCTAAAAAATATGATTGACATACATTTTTATAGTAAAATGATAAGCAATAAATTTTATAGTAAAACTGAAGTCATAGAAACAAAAAATAAATTCATATGATTTGTCACATTTCTTGCAATATTTTGTAAGATTGTTTGTAAAAAAATAAATGCAGCTCAGCAATTACAATATAATCATGAAATATTGTCATTCTGTTGATTTAATTATAAAGTTTGAGTTTTTGTATTTAGATTTCGACTTTAAATAACCAATACGGGTTGATACGCCGCGAAATAAAACGAACCTACCAACATAATGACATGTTTCATTACAGAGACAGTGGTATATATTCAAGCCGATATTAGAAGTATGGTTTCATATATCATTCCCAAGACAGAGAAACACTGATTACCTCTTAGATTAACGGCGCACAGTCTTCACATCAAATGATTTATTCTTATTAGTAACCAACATACAAGATAAATATGCTCATAGTGCATTATCGACATTTTATTTGTTTAAATACTTTAAGGCTTGCGGCCATATCACGTTGAAAATTCGGTTTCCATACGATCATTCAAGTTAAGCAAATGTCAGCCTAGTCAGTACCTAGAAAGGTGACCTCTTGGACTTACTAGGTGCCATGACCTTAGATGTATACTTGGTATAATGGATAATGGTTCGGAATTATTAATCGAAGAGCTGAGTTTCAATTCTCCTGGTGTTTGTTCTATTTACTTGCACAAAAATGCCATTCGGGAAGGTATGAATTCATATCTTCTCTTTCCAGCTATGGGTTAATTAGCATTCCTTGTATCCCTAATCCAACATTATGACCCCCAAAACTACCAAAAAATAATTACAATCTAAAAATATTTTCTGACCTTAAATAATATGCAAAGTGCTCATAAGCAGTAGAAAACAAATCAATGAATTAACATTAAAATTAAAAAGCGTATTGAATTAAAAAAAAAACACTTATTAGCAATCATGGACTCTTCAGTCTCACTGAGAGAAAAAATAATAATGTATAATATAATAAAAAAATGATAATAAATAATAGTAATTAATCAATGAGTTAACAATAAAATCGACAAACGTATTGGTTTTCAGAATGTTCTTGTTGATAATCGCTCTTTATATGACATGGTCTCATCACTTTCATTGAAAGAAATAAATTACCATTAAATATTAATATAATAAGACATTAATTCTTGGTAAATTAATCAATGAATTCAAAATATAATCGACAAGCATATTGGTTTTCAAAAGAACTTTATTAGCATTATCTCTCTATCATTGTCTCTTCACTTTTTGATAGAATTGGGATTACAACGAGAATGACGTGCTTTTCTGAGGCTCCTGAAAACGTAACGTTTTTTTGTTTTTTTTTCCCCCACCACGTAAACATTAATTTTCCATTTCACTATATTAAACATAAACATTAATTTTTCCCTTCGTATATAATTTTATTTGTATGTTTCTTCTTTTAATGATCCTTAAATAGATTTATTAACTAGTTTTCTAAAGCAAGACAACAACAAAAAAAAAAAAATTACGACGAAAAGCATAAAATCTGTTCGATCTACGATATTCTTTCTTGGAAAGAATATGTAATAATTTCTTTATATTTGTTCGTTCATTTTATATATTTATTTATTTTTCGATAATCTTACTCTCGCTGGATTTAATGAAAGAATAACACAGAATACAGTGGGCCAACAAATTATTTTTAAATTTTACAGTAGTAAACTCAAAGGTATGTCCACTTTTTCTTTCCTATTAAAAAAAAAAAACATTTTTGAAATTTTTTTAAACGTAAACATTAATTTTTAATTTCACTATTTTAAACATAAACATTAATTTTTTCTTCGTATATAATTCAAATTGTATGTTTCTTCTGTTAATGATCCTTAAATAGATTTATTAACTAGTTTTCTAAAGCAAGACAGCGAAAAGAGAAAAAAAAAATTCTTCGTATATAATTCAAATTGTATGTTTCTTCTGTTAATGATCCTTAAATAGATTTATTAAAAAAAGAAAAAATATATGACGAAAAACACTAAAAAATGTACAATCTACGATATTCTTTCTTAGAAAGAATATGTAATAATTTATTATATTTGTTCGTTCATTTTATATATTTATTTATTTTTCGATAATTTTATTCTCGTTGGATTTAATGAAAGAATAACACAGAATACAGTGGGCGAACAAATTATTATTTTTAAATGTTACGGTAGTAAACTCAAAGGTATGTCCATTTTGTTTTTATTTTTTTATTTTTTTTTCTTCCTATTAAAAAAAAAAAAAAAGATTTTGAATTTTTTTTTTTTTTTTTTGCAAGGACAAAGGTTAATAGTAGCAACAATTTTTTTTTTATTTTAACAATACTCTCTAAGTGCAGTGATGTTTTTTTTTTCCGTTGAACGGCCGTTACTTTCCAAGTTTGTTTGATTTTTCAACCAGCGTCTCTCTCTTTGAATTTTTCTTTTTCTCAATATGAAATTCTGTTTTAATATAAACAGGGTTTTTTTTCTTTAGATATTATCGAAATTTTTTTTTTTTGCAAGGACAAAGGTTAATAGTAGCAACAATTTTTTTTTTTTTACTTTAACAATGCTCTCTAAGTGCAGTGATGTTTTTTTTTTTTCGTTGAACGGCCGTTACTTTCCAAGTTTGTTTTTTTCAACCAGCGTCTCTCTCTATGAATTTTTCTTTTTCTCAATATGAAATTCTGTTTTAATATAAACAGGGTTTTTTTTCTTTAGATATTATCGAAATTTTTTTTTTTTTTTTTTAACTATTATAATTTCCTTAAAAACAAAACAAAACAAGAAAATAAATTAAATCCGATGAAAAACAATTTATATGGTATTATTTTATAGAAAGTCTACGTATTTATTGATATATTTATTTTTATTTATCTATTGATTTAATTTACTTATTTAATTTATCTTATTCTGATAACCCTATTTTTGACCAGCGACTTTATTGAAAAAATAAATGATAGAGTGGACGAACAAATTATTACATTTTTTTTTTTATGAAATTCTATTTTTTTTTTTATGAAATTCTATTTTAATTAATTTATCTATTCTATTTTAATTAATTTATTCTATTTTTTTTTATGAAATTCTATTTTAATTAATTTATCTATTTGCTCTTTAAATGAATCTAAATAAAATCATCCGTATTATATTTCCTTTAGCTGTCGATATTTCACAAATTTTTTTTTTTTTTTTTTTAAACAAAATACTCTAGTATTGTTGTGTTGTTTCGTTGATCCGTTGCTAGGTTAAAGTTTTTTTTTAACCAGCGTCTTTCTCCTTGAATTCCAATCGCGTATATGTCAGTTGTTGCTTGGCAGCCCATTTAGGAGAAGGAAAACTCCGAACAACAACCCGCAACTCAAGGTGTTAATCGTGCCGAGGAGTGAATGGCTACTGCGTTATGAGGTCACAAACGATTCCCTACAGGCTTCGGGACCCTGTTTGTAAAAGACCGTTACCCAACGTGCCGGGCAATTTGGGTGGACTTTTGGACCCGTGCGTCACTCGTGGGAAAAACATGAAAAATACAAATAGAAATAAAAAGTCCAGTATGGCTCTTCCAGTGGATAAACAGGGAGCCCGTCCTTCAGGAGGGAACCTACCTGAGGTCGAAAAATCTGCCATAGGAACAAACTCCTACACAAAGAATGTATCTTCAGGTCCCCACAACCAGGATAATCCTAATGATGGTCCTGAAAATTCACCAGCTAGATCTACAACCGTATATTTAAAGAAAGAAAAAATAAAATGGTCTCGTGAGGAGTACAAAGTCGTTATGACTGCATTTCATGAAGCGTTACTCAAACCTCAAAAAAACATGACTCGCCAAACATATGACATTTGGCGTGAAAAAGTTGGTCAAGCAAATAGAAAGTATATTGACGAAAATAAATTGGCCAATGTACGTAGGTACATTATTCGTAATAACCGACTAACAGAGGCCGAAATTCATGAAATTAAAAGAATTGTAACAAGAAGAGTCGAATCAACAAAATATGAAAAGGAACCGGAACCAGAAATAAAAAGTAATAACATCAAGCAAATCACAGGTCATAATGTAGAAACCGTGAAACACGCAAATCACTGCGAAGATAATGATGTGAATTTAAAAGTGCTGGAAAGGTGTGATCTGAGTCTGAGTTAGTTAAAAGACAAAAATAAAACGAGTTCAGAACACATCGAAGATAATTATTTGACGGAAAATAAGAACAATATACAGGAAGCCAAGATAGAAATAAAAAACCATCTAAGTCAAATACAAAGTATTACAATGGAGGAACGTGAACAGCTCCCAAAATTCCAACCAACAAAACAAAACCTCCGAACTATTAAACTGTACAATGCTGCACTGAAATCAATACTGGATAAAGACCCTCATACAAATCTTAACGAAATAATATATGCATCAACAACAGCAGCAACAAAAAAATTAAATATTAAAATAAAAACAAGACAGTCTCGTAGACGTGAAGTTCCACCTTGGAAAAGAAAAATTGAAAAAGAAATCGAACAACTAAGAAGTGAACTGTCAGTACTGGATGAACTGAGTAGAGGAATAAATGTAAGAACTACGAAAAGCAGAAGAGCCGAAAAAAATATAACATCAGGAATGAAAATGACGTCTTATCAAATAAAGAAAAAATAAAGCAAAAAATCCAACTGAAGGCTCAAAGAATAAGACGCTATGAAAAAAGAGCAAGATTTTACAGAGAAAACAAGATTTTTCAGACTGATACAAAGAGATTTTACAGGGAAATAGGTAAAAAAAGAATTGAAGTGACAGTACCCCCCAGAATGGAAGAAGTCACACAGTTCTGGGAAAAGATATGGGCTTGCCCTAAAGAACTTAGCAAGGAAGTACGTTGGATTACGCAGGAGATAGAACGAATGAAAAATAAACCCGAACAGACATGGTCTGGAATTACAGAAGATGATGTTAAATTTGCACTAAAAAAAGCACACAATTGGAAATTCCCAGGTATAGATAAAATTCCTAACTTTTGGCTATATTATTTAAATGCAGCACATAAAAAACTAGCCAAAGAACTCCAAGAAATGGTTGACGACCCCACTAAAATTCCTGCATGGTTGACAAAAGGAATTACATTTCTTCTACCCAAGAATGGTGACAAAAAAAATCCGAAAAACTACAGACCAATTACATGTCTTCCGACAACATATAAACTATTAACATCTATTTTAACAAAACAGACATATTTATTCTTAGAAAGAAATGACATGTTACCGCTTGAACAAAAAGGGTGCAAACGTGGCTGTTATGGTTGTAAAGACCAATTGCTGATTAACAAAATGATCCTGGAAAACTGCTACAGTACAAAGAAAAATCTTAGTACAGCCTGGATAGACTATCGAAAGGCATTCGATAGTGTGCCACATGACTGGATTTTAAAGACTTTAAATATATACAAGATATCGCCCGTCATCATCAATTTCATCAAACATTGCATGTCTATATGGAAAACAACCCTTTACGTCAATCATATAAATGGAACCTATAAGTCTGATGAAATAAACATCAAGAGAGGCATATTTCAAGGTGATTCTTTATCTCCCTTACTATTCTGCATATCATTAATAGCACTAACCAGTCAACTTAACAAGACAGAATGTGGTTATAAAATAGGCCAAAAGAAAATAAGCCATCTATTTTACATGGATGACTTGAAGTTATATTCTAAGAATGATAATGAACTGGAAGGTCTTCTGCAAACTGTAAAATGCTTCAGCGAAGACATTGGAATGAAATTCAATTTGAATAAATGTGCTAAAGCTACAGTTTTACGTGGATCAATACAAGAAACATCCTCAATTAGCCTAGACCCTGCTGTAACAATAAAAGAATTGAAACCAGAAGAAGCTTATAAATACCTAGGTGTAAATGAGAGCGAAAACATTCACCATAAAAAAATGAAAGAAATAGTGCGTAAAGAGTACTATAGAAGGCTACGAATGATATTAAAAACTGAATTAAATTTACAGAACAGAGTTATGGCCATTAATAGCCTTGCAATCCCAGTTGTCCAATATAGCTTCAACATCTTAAACTGGACTCTAAACGACATCAGGCGAATGGATGCTAAAACAAGAAAGCTTCTTTCTAAGCATAAGATGCATCATCCAAAGGCTGATGTAGATCGTCTATACATACCCCGTAAAGAAGGTGGAAGGGGTCTTATTCAGCTGGAATTGTCATACAAGACAACAACTATTGGCTTACTAACATACATAGAAACAACAAAGGATTGGATGTTACAATTAGTAAGGCAACATGAAGAAAGAAAGAAAACATATTCAATAATAAAAGAAGGCAGTAAATTCAAACAAGATTTACAGTTAGTAGATTCTGTAGAAAAGCAAAACAGTAGCCAAGAACCAACTATTGCGGCAAAAAATATGAAAATGAAAGCCAAATATAAAGCTCTTGAACAGATGAAACAGCGCTGGCAAGACAAACCTCTGCATGGCCAATATCCAGTACGTGCCAATAAATCCAATGTTGACAAAGTTAATCCTCATCGATGGTTACGTGCATCTGGATTAAAGTCTGAAACTGAAGGATTTATACTTGCAGCACAAGACCAAAGTCTTTTCACGAGAAACTTTCAGGCAAATATTATACATAATAATATGGATCCAAAATGCAGGTTTTGTGATAAACACCAAGAAACAATAGACCACCTAATCTCAGGCTGTTCTGTGCTTGCCCCAAACGAATATAAAAATCGCCACGATAGAGTTGGGCAATATTTACATTGGACAATGTGCAAACATTATGGAAAAGCTGTAAACAAACACTGGTATGAACATCATCCAGCACCGGTTACAGAAATAGAAGATGTAACCATTCTATGGGATTACACCATCTACACAGACAGAAAAATTGAAGCAAACAGGCCAGACATTATTGTTAAAAACCAGAAGGAGAAAACTTGTCTATTAATTGATATGGCTTGTCCAGAGGATTGTAGCATAGCAATCAAGGAATTTGAAAAACTGTCAAAATATAAAGACCTGGAAATTGAAATAGAAAAAATGTGGAAATTGAAAACAAGAGTTGTGCCAGTGATAGTAGGTGCACTTGGAATGATAAAAAATGGAACAAAACAACACATTGAAAGAATCCCTGGAAACCCCAGCTTAAGAGATATACAAAAAATTGTCTTATTAAGTACAGCCCACACACTAAGGAAAACTTTATCTATGTAATGCTGGGGATGATAGGGAAGATAGAAAAACATGAAATGGATCCATAACAACACGCCACTACCTGCCTTAGGTCTCCCCGCAGACTTGGTTGGTAGTGAGACCAAAGCAGAAATCGAAATATGATGAAAAATGACATAATAATAATAATAATAATGAGAGAACGCGATTGGAATTACAACGAGAATGACATGTTTTTCTGAGGCTCCTGAAAACGTAACGTTTTTTTTTCTAATGAAATTTTTTTTGTTTTTACTATTTTAAACGTAAACATTAATTTTTAATTTTACTATTTTAAACAAAAACATTAATTTTTAATTTTACTATTTTAAACATAAACATTAATTTTTTCTTCGTATATAATTTAAATTGTATGTTTCTTCTTTAAATGATCCTTAGATTTATTAACTTGTTTTCTAAAGCAAGACAACGAAAAAAATACGATGAAAAACACTAAAAACTGTTCGATGCAATTTCTACGATATCCTTTCTTAGAAAGAATACGTAATAATTTATTTATATTTATTCGTTCATTTTATATATTTATTTATTTTTCGATAACCTTATTCTCGTTGGATTTAATGAAAGAATAACACTAACAGAATACATTATTTTTAAGTTTTACGGTAGTAAAACTCAAAGGTATGTCCACTTTTCTTTTCTATTAAATTTTGAATTTTTTTTTTATCTTAATTATTTTTATTGCAAGGACTATTGATGGTAGCAACAATTTTTTTTTCTTTTAACAATACTCTCTAAGTGCAGTGATTTTTTTCCCCCTTGAACGGCCGTTACGTTCAAGTTTGTTTTTTCAACCAGCGTCTCTCTCTTTGAATTTTTCTTTTTCTCAATATGAAATTCTGTTTTAATATAAACTTTAAAGAGGAATTTTTCTTTAGATATTATCAAATTTTTTGTTTTTCTTAACATAAACATGAATTTTTCTTCATATATTATTTAATTTTATTGAACTTTTTTTTTTAATGAAATTCTGTTTTATTTTAATCTATCTGTTTGTTCTTTAAATGAGCCTAATAAATAAAATCATCCGTATTATATTTCAACCAGCGTCTCTCTCTCTCTTTGAATTTTTCTTTTTCTCAATATGAAATTCTGTTTTAATATAAACTTTAAATAGGAATTTTTCTTTAGATATTATCGAACTTTTTGTTTTTCTTAACATAAACATGAATTTTTCTTCATATATTATTTAATTTTATTGAATTTTTTTTTTATGAAATTCTGTAACATGGGGTCAGGATTTAAGAATGAACAAAAAGGCGTAAGTAACCAGAAAAACAATGTATTGACAAAGGTTACATGGGGTTGAGAAAGCATGCATGAGAAAGTGAAAAGGAAAGAGTCATTCCACTTCGTCTGTTCGCAGAAGCAAAATAAGATGTATGAAGTTTTTTCTCTAGCTGAAAGAAAGGTTTGTAACAATTGTTAAGATTATCGTAAAGAGTTCAAAGTTCAAATCCTTGTTGAAGAAATGTCAGACAGAAGACAAAGTTCTGTGTCTGTGTGTGCGTTGAGTAGAGAGAAAGACTTACATGCGAATGTAGCAGTCGGTGGATTTCTGCTGACGAAGGTTGGAAAAATGTGAATCTATGTGTAGAAAGTTGTAAAGTCCTGTTTGAATGAAAGTTAATGTCAGAGAAGAAAATTAAGAAAATAAAAAAAATATTTGCGCCACTAATAGCTACCCGCAATTAGTGCGCGTGTGTTTGTGTGAGTTAGGGAGGCATGTCTCTCTTGTCCCGGGACGAAATCCTCACTAGTGTACCACGTGCTGTTTTCCGTTTTTATTAGCATCGTTTTTGGCGGTAACCAGTCATCAACGTGGACGGCGAGTGACCGTGCGTGTGTGTGTGTGTGTGTGGGTGTCAATGTATGAAACCCTACACGTCTATGTCAGCTGTCGCTCTGTCGCTTGGCAGCCCATTTTGGAGAAGGAAAACTCCGAACAACAACCCGCAACTCAAGATGTTAATCGTGCCGAGGAGTGAATGGCTACTGCGTTATGAGGTCACAAACGTTCCCCTACAGGCTTCGGGACCCTGTTTGTAAAAGACCGTTACCCAACGTGCCGGGCAACTTTGGGTGGACTTTTGGACCCGTGCGTCACTCGTGGGAAAAACATGAAAAATACAAATAGAAATAAAAAGTCCAGTATGGCTCCTTCAGTGGATAAACAGGGAGCCCGTCCTTCAGGAGGGAACCTACCTGAGGTCGAAAAATCTGCCATAGGAACAAACTCCTACACAAAGAATGAATCTTCAGGTCCCCACAACCAGGATAATCCTAATGATGGTCCTGAAAATTCTCCAGCTAGATCTACAACCGTATATTTAAAGAAAGAAAAAATAAAATGGTCTCGTGAGGAGTACAAAGTCGTTATGACTGCATTTCATGAAGCGTAATCAAACCTCAAAAAAACATGACTCGCCAAACATATGACATTTGGCGTGAAAAAGTTGGTCAAGCAAATAGAAAGTATATTGATGAAAATAAATTAGCCAATGTACGAAGGTACATTATTCGTAATAACCGATTGACAGAGGCTGAAATTAATGAAATTTAAAGAATTGTAACCAGAAGAGTCGAATCAACAAAATATGAAAATGAACCGGAATCAGAATCAGAAATAAAAAGTAATAACATCAAACAAGCCACAGGTCATAATGTAGAAACCGTGATACACGCAAATCACTGTGAAAATAATGCTGTAAGTTTAAAAGTGCTGGAAAGGTGTGATCTGAGTCAGTTAAAAGACGAAAATAAAACGAGTTCAGAACACATCGAAGATAATTATTTGACGGAAAATAAGAACAGTATACAAGAAGCCAAGGAAGAAATAAAGAACCATCTAAGTCAAATACAAAATATTACAATGGAGGAACGAGAACAGCTCCCAAAATTACAACCAACAATGCATAACCTCCGAACTATTAAACTCTACAATGCAGCACTCAAATTAATCTTGGATGAAGACACTCATACAAATCTCAATGAAGCAATATATGCATCAGCAATAGCAGCAACAAAAAAATTAAGCATCAAATTAAAAACAAGGCAGTCTCGCAGACATGAAGATCCACCTTGGAAAAGAAAAATAGAAAAAGAAATCGAACAACTTAGAAGTGAACTGTCAGTACTGGATGAACTGAGTAGAGGAATAAATGTAAGAACTAGGAAAAGCAGAAGAGTCGAAAGAAAATACAACATTAGAAATGAAAATGAAGTCCTATCAACTAAGGAAAAAATAAAGCAAAAAATCCAACTGAAGGCTCAAAGAATAAGACGCTATGAGAAAAGATCAAGATTTTACAGACAAAACAAGATTTTTCAATCCGATACAAAGAGATTTTACAGGGAAATATGTAAACAAAGAATTGAAGTGACAGCCCCCCCCCCCAGAATGGAAGAAGTTACACAGTTCTGGGAAAAGATATGGGCTTGCCCTAAAGAACATAGCAAGGAAGTACATTGCATTGCACAAGAGATAGAACGAATGAAAAATAAACCAGAACAGACATGGGATGGAATTACAGAAGAGGATGTTAAATTTGCACTAAAAAAAGCACACAATTGGAAATTCCCAGGTATAGATAAAATTCCTAACTTTTGGCTATATTATTTAAATGCAGCACATAAAAAACTAGCCAAAGAACTTCAAGAAATGGTTGACGATCCCAATAAAATTCTTGCATGGATGACCAAAGGAATTACATTTCTTCTACCCAAGAATGGTGACACAAACAACCCGAAAAACTACAGACCAATTACATGTCTTCCGACAACATATAAACTACTAACATCTATTTTAACAAAACAGACATATTTATTCTTAGAAAGAAATGACATGATACCGCTTGAACAAAAAGGGTGCAAACGTGGCTGTTATGGATGTAAAGACCAATTGCTAATTAACAAAATGATCCTGGAAAACTGCTACAGTACAAAGAAAAATCTTAAAATCTTAGCACAAGGCATTCGATAGTGTGCCACATTACTGGATTTTAAAGACTTTAAATATATACAAGATATCGCCCGTCATCATCAATTTCATCAAACAGTGCATGTCTATATGGAAAACAACCCTTTACCTCAATCATATAAATGGAACCTATAAGTCTGAAGAAATAAACATCAAAAAAGGTATATTTCAAGGTGATTCTTTGTCTCCCTTACTATTCTGCATATCATTAATAGCACTAACCAGTCAACTTAATAAGACAGAATGTGGTTATAAAATAGGCCAAAAGAAAATAAGCCATCTATTTTACATGGATGACTTGAAGTTATAAGAATGATAATGAGCTGGAAGGTCTTCTGCAAACTGTAAAATGCTTCAGCGAAGGTATTGGAGTGAAATTCAATTTGAATAAATGTGCTAAAGCTAAAGTTTTACGTGGATCAATACAAGAAACATCCTCAATTAGCTTAGACCCTGCTGTAACAATAAAAGAATTGAAACCAGAAGAAGCTTATAAATACCTAGGTGTAAATGAGAGTGAAAACATTCACCATAAAAAATGAAAGAAATAGTGCGTAAAGAGTACTATAGGCTACGAATGATATTAAAAACTGAATTAAATTCTCAGAACAGAGTTATGGCCATTAATAGCCTTGCAATCCCAGTTGTCCAATATAGCTTCAACATCTTAAACTGGACTCTAAACGACATCAGGCGAATGGATTCTAAAACAAGAAAGCTTCTTTCTAAGCATAAGATGCATCATCCAAAGGCTGATGTAGACCGTCTATACATACCCCGTAAAGAATGTGG
This sequence comes from Ascarosepion bandense, assembly GCA_037127315.1. Lineage (NCBI taxonomy): Eukaryota > Metazoa > Mollusca > Cephalopoda > Sepiida > Sepiidae > Ascarosepion > Ascarosepion bandense. Next base: position 2,759,805 of record JBBBDQ010028849.1, on the reverse strand, counting down.
AAGAGGTCTTATTCAGCTGGAATTGTCATACAAGACAACAACTATTGGCTTAGTAACATACATAGAAACAACAAAGGATTGGATGATACAATTAGTAAGGCAACATGAAGAAAGAAAGAAAAAATATTCAATAATAAAAGAAGGCAGTAAATACAAACAAGATTTACAGTTAGTAGATTCTGTAGAAAAGCAAAACAGAAGCCAAGAACCAACTATTGCGGCAAAAAATATGAAAATGAAAGCCAAATATAAAGCTCTTGAACAGATGAAACAGCGCTGGCAATATAAACCTCTGCGTGGCCAATATCCAGTACGTGCCAATAAATCCAATGTTGACAAAGTTAATACTCATAGATGGTTACGTGCATCTGGATTAAAGTCTGAAACTGAAGGCTTTATTCTTGCAGCGCAAGACCAAAGTCTTTTCACTAGAAACTTTCAGGCAAATATTATGCATAATAATATGGATCCAAAATGCAGGTTTTGTGATAAACACCAAGAAACAATAGACCACCTAATCTCAGGCTGTTCTGTGCTTGCTCCAAATGAATATAAAATCGCCACGATAGAGTTGGGCAATATTTACATTGGAAAATGTGCAAACATTATGGAAAAGCTGTAAACAAACACTGGTATGAACATCACCCAGCACCGGTTACAGAAATAGAAGATGTAACCATTCTATGGGATTACACCATCTACACAGACAGAAAAATTGAAGCAAATAGGCCAGGCATTATTGTTAAAAACCAGAAGGAGAAAACTTGTCTATTAATTGATATGGCTTGTCCTGCGGATTGTAACATAGCAATCAAGGAATTTGAAAAACTGTCAAAATATTAAGACCTGGAAATTGAAATAGAAAAAATGTGGAAATTGGAAACAAGAGTTGTGCCAGTGATAGTAGGTGCACTTGGAATGATAAAAAATGGAACAAAACAACACATTGAAAGAATCCCTGGAAACCCCAGCTAAAGAGATATACAAAAATTTGTCTTATTAAGTACAGCCCACACACTAAGGAAAACTTTATCTATGTAATGCTGGGGATGATAGGGAAGATAGAAAATCATGAAATGGAGCCATAACAACACGCCACGACCTACCTTAGGTTTCCCCGCAGACTTGGTTGGTAGTGAGACCAAAGCAGAAATCGAAATATGATGAAAAATGACATAATAATAATATAGTACGTAATAATATTAAAACATTAAATACTAATAATTAATCAGTGAATTAACAATGTAATCGACAAGCGTATTGGTTTTCAAAAGGTCTTTGCTGATAATCGCTCTCCATATGCCATGGTCTCTTCACTCTCTGTTAATTAACATAACTTTTTCGCTGGAAAAAGCAGCATAGTCTGAAGGAAAATGCCTGAAACTAAATAAAAAGAAAATTTTATTGGCAAAATGTTTATGCTATCATGAAGAGGATAGATCAAAGTATGTTTTAATTATTTTTACAAATTTTTTAGATTGTTCTAACAGGTTCTAACAGGCTCATTTAGTGGTAGAAAATCCTTTTTTCTCTTGTCAGTGAAAGTGATAAATTGACGCTAGATTTTATTACGTCAAAACGTAATATTACGTGAAGGCATTTTTTTTACTGTGATATACACATTAATTTGGAATTTGTTGCAAAAATCAAATAATCGTCCGATTTTGATGAAAATTGCAGGATTTATTCATATTAGAAACTATTGGTAAAAACATTTTTTTTAATATGTTACCCCCCCCCTCCCACCAATTAATTTCCAGAAATGTCGAAAAATGCGACTAGGTCTCAACATGTAGATAGTTTTAATTAAATTCAGGAGTCATTGGGGAATGCAAATCAACTGTATTTTTTCTTCAAAACCTACCACTTTTTAGAAAATCTGCTGAAATTTAGGAAAACAAAAATGCAATAAAAATATGCCATTTTTTATTTGGATAAACTTTTAATTGCATTTATAAACATAAATTAAAATTATATCATAGTCTGAATAGAAAACAATTTTCCGTTAGTAATGAATAATGAATTTTTACAAAAATTGTTTTTATTTTTATTATTTTATTTTATTTTTTATTAAGTAATCTTTCTAAAAAGTTTCGTAAGTCTTTTAAAATTTCCTCCTCATAGGTCTCTCAGATTTTTTTAATTAATGTGTGGCAAATATATTTATTAATTGAAAAATTTAAACACTTACTCTAAAAAGGGGTGCTCCTTTTTTGTAAAATAATTAAAACATTTTAATTTTCTGCATGTTGATTTCCCCTTTTTTGCTTGTATGGGTGGCTATACGCGATCTTTATCATTAAAAGGCCACGTGATTCAAGGGTTGTCCCCCTTACATGAAGAAAAAAAAATCCGTATATAAACCTTTTTATACTAAATTCGTCTTCCATACTTTTGGTCAGCTGTTGTAAATCATTTATTATCGCCTCCTGAGAGTGTTGACAGCTGTGATAACAAGGCTACCGTAATTAAGGAATGTTTTTGAAACATTTTTCAGACAGTAAGCAAGTAATTCTTGTTTCAAGTCAACCTAAAGTAAGTTTAAATTGGTAATTTAAAGAAAATAATGTGTCAGTGAGGTGTATTTTATTTTTGTAAGATTTTTTAAAACCGAGAATTGGCTTCTGTTTACAATCGATGAAAAATGGCGGAAATTTTGAAATGTTTAAGTTTTTTAAAAATTTATAAAATTTTTAATTCCGATCAATATAATTTCGGTTTAACATACAGCAGGGTATTTTCCTTACTGAAATTAGTAAATGTAATCCGTTGGCTTTCAATTAAATGTAATTTTAAAGCTTGAAGATAACTTATTTATTTTTAAAATTTCAATTTAAATTTAGGTATAGAAAAATGAGTGGCGGTACCTACAACAACAACAACAAAAACAACAACAATAATAATAATAATTACATTTGGAATTACAACGAGAATGAAGTGTTTTCCCAAGCACTTGAAAACGTAACGTTTTTTATATGAGATTTTATTTTTATTTTTTTAACGTAAACATGATAGTTTATCTGTTTCTCCTTTAAATGATCCTGATAGATTAATCAGCTAGTTTTCTTATTATTCATATTTCCCTTTAGTTGTCGATATTTCGAAAGAATTTTTTTAAACTTCGATAATTTTTCTTAAAAAAAAAAACGAAAAAAACAATATGACAGGAAAAATACAATATGATAGAAAAAGCAATTCGATACAATTTCTACGATATTATTTTTTAGAAAAAAAACTACATTATTTATTTACTAGCTGTACCCGGTCAGGAGTTGCTGTGGCTCAGTTTGGTTTAATGGGAAAAAAAAGAAAAGAGAAAGCGCACATTTAATTTCCCAACACTTTTGGGTACACAATATTTTGAGTTGTTCATTAATTGTGCAGATACAAAGATTGTCTGGTTTGCAGAGAGTCGTGTTTGACGTTGATCTGCTGTTTCTAGTTGACGTCTTTCAGCCACTTTCAGCCTGCCGCGTTCATTCGGTTGAGAACGAAGCAGATCTGAAGCTATAGAACGCGAATGCCGTGCTCGCAATTGTGCATCTTCAAGTCTGACTGCACGTCGCTCTGCTGCTTCCTCGGTACGTATCTGAACCATTCTTTGCCTTCTTCGCTCGTTCGCTGATGCCTGTTCTTCCCCACTTTGATATGCAATTACTCGTCCTACTGCTTCCGCTTTGCGAGCACGACAGCCTAAGTTTGACCTTCTGCCATGCCAGGCATTATTGTTATGAATTGGAGCTGATCTTTTGCACTGAAATTAAGAATCTGAAAAAAAAAATGGCCAAAATCGCCATTTCAAAATTTTAAGCCCGGCCCCCACTCTTCATTTTTGACTATATAGGAAGAACAAAAGGAAGTTTGCATTTTCCACTTATTTTGAAAAAGAAGTATTTCTAAAAAAAGCGGAAACAACAAAAAAGGGGACTTAAACCTTGATGTTTACCAAAAACAAAAGCAAAAAAATGTTGATTGATGTTACTATGAACGTGTATGACGAAGTGAGCACCCCTAGAATAATGTTAAATTAATAAATTTTTTGAAATTTATTTTTACATGAAAGTTTAGTGTCTTATCTATAATAATTCACAGTATTTACATTATTCAGACTATTGTCCTCATCTTTGTTGCAATTTGTACGACGTTTCGGCCATTGTACGCTCATGCCTTCTTCAGGTTGATATTATTGAGTGTTTATTTTTATTATCAATAATGCATCAATTAGTTTCTACAAAAACAAAATGCACAGCAATTATAAACAGGACAAATCTTCACTTCGAAACATTATCCGAAAATATGTAACTCCCGTCGACTTAAACAAAAACTTAAATTAATCATCTACTATGCAAAATTTAAAACGGCTATTTATTTCATCACTGGCATGAAAAATGTTTGGATCTTAAGTCATTTTAAGTCTATCTCCCTTACTCTTACAATCAAATTTCTCCTATACAGCATGACCTAATTTTCTATTGGCTAGCTGAGATAAAACTCAAAAAGCTCCCCAAACTTAATTGTCTGGAATTGGTAAAATTATGCTGTTTTTTTAAGTTTCTATGTACAATGATTCCTAACAGTAAAAAATATTTCACTGACTGAAGAGGTACAATAAGATAGAACCGAAACACAAAGTCTCTTGTGTTGCAGTAAATTAGTTTTTATTATAAACTTAAGATAAAAATATGACCATATATAATGCTCTAAATACTCTTAATAAAGTAAATCACTTAATAGTACTCTTAATAAAGTAAATCACAACAAACAGTGAACTGTCAACCCATTAGTTTGTACTACTTCTAAGAACACGATCCCTATCATTTACTCACATTTGTGCTGAATTTCATTAACGCTGGCTTAGTTCTATTCGTTTTGTCACATTGATTACCAATACAACCGTTATATTTCTCAATACCATGCGTCGTTTGGGGAAAATTTGTTTTTTTTTATTTTTGTACTCAACATCTGTCTATATTTCTGATACAAGGTACTGTAACTATTTACACAATTTACATTGTTCAAACTTTTGTCTTTATCTTTATTGAAATACTCACGACATTGCGACTCTTGTAGTCTTCAATTTCTTTAGGTTATATTACTTGGAAATTCGAACCAAACCCGTTATTTAGTCTACAGGGATAGATTGTTCTAATTTCAAGCGTTATACCTTTGGATATTTCAGTTTCAGTAAATTACCCTTGATAACTCAACTCTCCAAGTTTTTATTCCCTCGTCTGTGATGAGGTATTGAAATCATAACTCTTTGGATCAAATCACTTTTGGATCACTCAACCAACGATTTATCCATTGAGCTATGTGTCCTTCTCTGATGAAAGCCGATGAGTAAATTGGCCGGAAAATCGTGAAGATGCCAATAATTGAAGAGTTACCACAATAATATTAATAACCAATAAACTATTCTAAAAATTAAGTGAATAGTTCATTGAAAATATAACTTAAAACGCAATCATTTCAGTAACGTCACCTTCCTCTTCTTAACAAAGTGCTGTTTCCTTTGCGCATGTGTGACTACGATTTGATTGGTAACTTTTTTAAAGCATATTAAGTGGTATCATTTTATCATTTGTTGTCTGTTATTATTTTCCCTTTATATCTTTTTTTTATATCTTTCTGCAGATAATGCAAAGTGAAATGTCTCGCATATGGTTCATTGTCTCTAACAGCCCAAATTAAAGGTAACACAATAGACATCGGCTGACAATTTTATCTTTCAAAAGAGACGTATGACAGCAACCAGACAAAAAATTCATTAAAACATTAAAAAAGGAAATGATATGAATATAAAGACAACGAGCAAGCATATTTTATGATAGAAAATTATTTTCAATGGAAAAATTTTATTTCAAAGATTATTTCTAATTTTACTTACTGACAGTTTTTAGAATATAAAACATAAATCCGGAGAATAAATTGAGGTTTAAAATAACTTTCTTTGCGAGTAGTCAGTTTTTAGACCGGTGTTATCTAAAATTATAAATCCTCCATTCCTAAGATTACCATTAACCAAAAAGGTAGGTTCGGCAAAGATGGATAGAATCTTAAGGAAAATGTATTCAATAATAGGTTAATGCTATTATTATTGTTATTATTATTATTGTTCTTATTTAAATTTTTATTATTATTATTATTATTAGTAGTAGTAGTAGTAGTATTTTCTATGATTTCTGTTGTATACTCATTTCCTTCCAGGTCTCAATCAGAGACCAAAGTCAAAATGGCATCATGATATTTTCACTGTATATTTTTGTAAAATAAATAAAAATAAAATAAAAAGTATACATGTCCTTTTGTTAACATCTACAAATGCCTGTAACTATGAAACTTACTTTATTAATTTCAATTGTAAATTTTTGTAACAGTAATGATTTGTTTAAATATTAAAAAAAAGGTACGATATCAAACTTATCAAAATGTTAGATAAGATATTACTTACAAAGGCGAAAATAAAATTTACACACAATTAAAAGTTTTGCAAGCTTGTATTGAGAACCGTGTTTGTCCCTCTTCTTTTCTGTTTAGAATTAGAAGAGCTAAATTATGTCCAAGCCTAAAAATTGAAGAAGTATTCAAGAAGGATTCTATTCGGGTTTATAAGAATAGAATCCAACAGTTTACTTGTTCGTTGTTTATTATATGGAGAGAATGTTTTAATTCATTATCATTTTTCGACAGAATTAGATTCTCCCGGTTAGATGGCTTGTTGCAGGACAAAGACGTAGGTCGGCTGACAAAAAACACACAGTTCAATTTACAATATTTGATTCATAAGCGACTTGGGGATAGTGAAGAACCAGTCTCTCAAGGTGTGGTGTTTAACTATTCTGCATATGAGCCGTCGCGGCTAGAACTAAGCATTCTTGCCCATGGTCTTGATTACTGCATTCCGTTTAAAATACATGAGAAGGAAAGAATATGTGCAGAATTCGAATGTTTTGACTCACTCCTTGTTCCTCAGATTCAATTTCAAACCTTAAAGCTACTCTGATTAGTTTGGCGCATAATTATGCGAGCGCTCCTATTTCTAGCTCTGAGTCTAACTGGTATAAACAGCAACGGCGGATGGTTAAAACCTTAAAAAATAATAACAGTCTTGTTATTACTCGCCCTGATAAAGGTGCAGGTGTGGTCTTATTAAATAAATGTGATTATGTCTCCAAAATGAATTATATTCTTGGTGACAGTACTAAGTTTCAACCTTTGGGTCCGGTTGAGACTCATGACCGCACCATCGCAGTCGAAGCGAATTTTCAGAAGCAACTTGTTGGGTGGGTTAAACGAAATTTATTGACACCAGAAGTTTCTTTTGAAATTAGGCCTACAGGGTTAATTCGTCCTCGTCTTTATGGTTTACCAAAAATTCATCAGGAAAATATACCTGTGCGACCAGTTTTATCTATGGTAGGGTCGGCTCAACATAAGGTTGCTAGTTTTCTAGCTAGAATCATGCAACCGGTATTGGATTATTATAGTTCGTACACTATTAAAGATTCATTTACTTTTGCAAAAGTTATTCGTAATACTCTTTCTGCAGACAAATTTACGTGTTCTTTTGACATCTGTTCGTTATTTACATGTGTTCCAGTTTTAGAGACTATAGATATCTGTTGTGATATTTTTTTTTAATCATTTCACCCCGGGCAAGGCGTAAATGCCACTGATGTGCGGGGGGCTACATAACTGAAAGAAAATTAATTAGAGAAGAGAGAAGAGGATTACAAACCAATTAGAAAGAAGCAATAGAAAGATGAAAATGCAGGTGTGATGACAGTTGCAAGGGGGGAGAGAAGGGGAAGGATATACGGGGTGGGGGAAGGGCTAGAGTCAAGTGGTTAGTAGATGAGTATTGACATTGCATTTAAATTTCTGGAGGTTGTAGCCGTCAGGAAAGCAAGAATATGGGAGCGAGTTCCACTGGCGGGAAGTGCGAGAGAAGAAGCTGTAGGAGTAGAATTGTCGTCTGCATTTGGCTAACCTAACTGTGAATGGGTGGGACCCAGTTGTCATTCTGGTTACACGAATAAACACCTGTTGAGGAGGCACCAGTGACTTAAGTTCGTCTGAGCAGAAGCCATGAAAGTACTTATAGAACAAAGGGAGGCCACATTTCGTCGGTGAGGAAGTGGTTGTAGTCGAGCCGCCAAGTCATCACCTATCACGTGACTAACTCTCCTTTGGAGCCTGTCGAGAACATTGAGGTGAGCGGCAGGGGCGCCTGACCATAAATGGCAGCAGTACTCCATGCAGGGTCGAATGGTAGACTTGTATATATGCAGGATGGATTCAAGTGGAAAGAACGTCCTGGATCGACACAGTGACCCAACCTTCTTAGCAGTGGATTTAGCTATGGATTCCATGTAGCAGTTCCATTTGAGATCAGAAGAGAGGGTAAAACCGAGGAGGCGCAGTGTATTGCACTCAGGGAGAATCGCTTGGTCCATGCTTATGGGAGGTAGAAGAGGTTGCCTGTGATGGTTGACAGACAACAGCTTGGTCTTGGACGCATTGAAGTTGACAAGCCACTTCTTGCCCCAATTCACCACAGAGTGTAGATCCTGTTCAAGGTCAGCAGCGAGATTATTTCTGTCCGTCACAATAGGTTTCTTACTGGTGCGGGAGTATATTGTGGTGTCATCTGCGTAGATGCTTACTTGGGACTTGATCTCATCTGGGAGGTCGTTGATGAAAATAAGGAAGAGCGTCGGGCCCAGGATAGAGCCCTGGGGGACACCGGCATTCGTGCTGTAAGATGTAGAGGCATGCCCATTCAAAACGAGCTTCATTTTGCGGTTGTTTAAAAAGGACTGGATTAGGTCAAGCAGGCGTTCGGTAATGGCGTAACCCCGTAGCTTGCAAAGGAGGCCAGAGTGCCAGACCCTGTCAAAAGCCTTGGAGATGTTCAGAGCAACTGCACGAGCCTCGCCTGACTCATCGAGGGTCCGGAGCATGTACTCCGTAAAGGTTGTTAGCATATCGGCAGTGGACCTGACAAAGGGGAAGCCATATTGCTTGTCAGAGAAGAGTTTGTGGGCAGTAAGATGTTGAACTATTTCAGCATTGATTATGACCTCGAACACTTTCCCGAATATCGGTAGAAGACTGATAGAGCGATAGTTGGATGGGTCCGAGGGTTCACCGCAATTCTTAAAAACAGGAACGACTGAAGAGAACTTCCAGTATGCAGGAAAACAGGAAGCAGAAAGGCAGTAGTTAAACAGTTTAGAGAGGACATGGGAGAGTTCAGGGGCACATCTCTTAAGGACTATCACCAGGATTCCGTCGCCACCGCTCGCCTTATGGGGGTCAAGTTTTCAAATTACTCAGGATACTACTTTCGGGATAATATGTACGTCGTGCAGTTTGGCCTCAGTTCTAACGGGGAAGTCGGGTGAGCATACTCCAGATGAGTCAAACGTGGAGTTGGATGAGAATCTGCGTGCAAAGCACTCAGCTTTGTCCGCAGATGACGTGAGAACCTCAAATTCATGGATTAAAGGAGGTATAGAGGATTTGCAGTTGTTAAGCACCCGTTTGCATATCCGCAGTAGTCCTTGGAGTCGAACTTGCGGTCAGCTATGCGCTGTCGCATTCTCTCAGCGAACAACTGTTTGGCGTCATTCAGGATTCCTTGCACTTATTGCGAGCAGACGTGAATAGGCGCCTATTGTGATCAGATGAATGGCTCCTGAATAGTCGGAAGTAATGGTTCCTGTGGACAATGGCGGCCGAACAGGCAGGGGAGAACCACGGAGAGGAATGAGGTTTTAGGCAATACTTCCTGGTGGGTATGAAGGCATCAATGCCAGCTTTCACCCATGACAAGACCTCAGAGGCACAGTCATCAACTGGGAGATCGAACACTTTTCCCCAAGGGACGTCGCAGAGGAAATCGCGAAATGCATCCCAGTCAGCTTTTTGGTAGCGGTAAGAGGTCCTGTAGGTAGGAGGATCCTGGGGGGAGTGAGAATGGAAATAAATACTGAGAGAGACAACGGCATGGTCGGAGTTGCCGAGCGGACAAAGCTGCGAGATTTGACAGGCGTCATGGGCAGAGGTAAAACATATATCTAGTATCTAGTAGTGAGGAGTATCCGGAGGGAGTGTTTGGGAAGCGAGTGGGGAAGTCCACCACTTGCGTAAGGGATTGGGAAATAGCGAAGTTCATGGCGTGGACGCCCGCTAGATCAGTAACAGAGTCTTTAAGCCACTCAGAGTGATGGGCGTTGAGATCTCCGAATACAAATATGTGAGCGAATGGGTGGCAGGAAATACCCTTATCAATGTAGTCAGCAATGCTATCTAGAAGGGGGCAGTCAGGAGAGGAGGGAGAACGGTACAGAAAGAATAAGTAACTCACCGAACTGAGGAGAGACAGACGGAGACATACGTACTGGTGGACAGCAGATTCAAGTGAAGTCACCCTAGCTATGGGGAGGTGTTCACTGACGTAGATCCCCAGCCCATGCATGTGGACAGTGGAATCCTTCCTTAAGAGGGGGAGATAGCCAAGGATGGAGAGGTCAGAGGAGGGAATAGAAGAGTTGAGGTTAGTTTCGCAAAGCGCTAGGATGTCCGGGGACTTTTCATGAAGGAAAGCTTCTACGCTAGGAAAGTTAGTACGAATGCCCCGGATATTAGTGAAAGAAAGGTTAAGGGCTTTAGGTGGTTTGATTTTAGCTGGTTTAGGGTTGTTTCTGCTTTTGTTCATCATATGTTTTGTTTATAGTGAGGGACCTAGGGTAGAGGATACAGGTGGTCATTATCTACGATCTGTGCTGGGAGGGAAACTGGCTAGAGCTGCAACAAGGTGTGGCCTCAGGGTTGCCCACCGAAAGCGCTTGCAGGGACACCTATCCATGCGCGACATGGCACTACAAGAACCCCGATATTATACAACTGTTGATCAGATCAGCCGCTCTTCACGCTACGCAAGAGTTAGGGCTCCTAACTACCAGTCGGAAGCAGCAACCAGGAAACTGCCAACCCGGTACACTCACAATGATGAGCCGTTGCCACCAACCGGCCAGATCGCAGGAAAATCACGGAAGCACCAATACTATGGTCAGAAGTGAGAGAAGAGAAAACCGGAGACTACATCCTAAACAGGAAACAAGGAGCAAGCCTCTACTCCTGTTCAAAAGACGTGAGAAGAGTGTGAACCGGGAGATAATTTGGGCTATCTACTCCAATTTAAAAAATAAAAAATAAATAAAAAAGTTAGGGGTGACGAGTTAACTAAGTTTTAACTTAGTTAAAGTCCAAGCGGAGCATAAAGTCGAAAATGTTAGTAAGAGAAAAAAAAAAAAAGAAAAAACTAAAAAACAAGCCAAGAAAATTATTACAGACAGAACGGAGTCCTGATGAGTGACAACATCAATTTCAAACTTAGTAGATACTAATGACTCCAATAAATAATCACCAGTCATTTGGTCACGGTTTCTGATAAGGATTTTTGTTACCTCTGCCTCATCTTATACGACCTCGACTACATTGAAGGACCAGACTGGTAGATGCTGATAAGGTTCCGTTGGTCATAATTTTGCTGACTGGCTGAATTGCGCCAGATGTAGCGTAAGTTTTGAATCTAATCTATTTAGTAGCAAATGAAATAAGCGTCACTGAAACCTTTATGTTAGTGTCATTCAATGTCGTTCAGCTGCTATTGCGATTTTAAGCCTGATTTGCAATATCTCAAGAATATTATGTATTACCTATAAATATTCACAATTGCAATAATTCGTGCTATATTTATGAAGAAATAAATAGTATATTAATCAAAGACGTAAATATTTATCTGTTCCAGTGCAATATTTTGAGAGATTATTTTTTTACAACTTCATGATGTCCTTACGCCATTTTATGAATTCTAAGGACTAAAGAAATTTTCCACATTAATATCTGAAAATGTGGCCACGTATTTTTTCAACGGCAATGCAACATTTTTATGCATCTCAGTTTCTTTGTTATTGTTGGCTGGTAGATCCTGACTTAGCTGCTCGCCTTCACTCACTTTCTCACCAACGTGATGTAGTTTTCCTCTGTCATTTATATAAGTATTTTAATGGCAACTGCTAAGGCAATTTTTTTACCTGATTCATCGATCACATGCATTTACTCGTGCTACTAGATTGGCATCAAAGGCACACCCTTTCACCGTCGAAATAGTTACATATAACCGTCTCTTTTACTCTTATTGTTTCTTTTCTCGCACTTTCCGTTTGTGGAACTTCTTACTGTGTGCTTGCTTCCCGATATCTAAAATCCTCAAAAGTTAAAATGCAACATCAATTACCATCTTAGATGTACTTGATTCCCATCCACATTTTATCCTTTCTTCGACATCTCCTGTACTTTTTTTTTGTTCACTTTAACCTCCTGCACACCAGTGGTGGTCCTGTCTTTGGGTGAAATGATTATAATAAAAATTTCTAATTTTCTTAATTTTGTTTATATAAAAATACAAATTCTTCTTAAACTCTACTCTTGACTTATCTAGAGCATCCATAACTAATTTCCTTCCTAGAACTGCGCGTCTGTTTAGTGATATGCATATAACTGCTTCTATGGCTTCTGCTAACATCTCTAACCTATATCCCTATGATAATTATTAAGAAGTGTGCCATCGAACTGGATTCTTTTCTGTATAAACTGTATGATAAATATCTCGCTACCCTCTGATTTCTTGCCTGCTGAAAGTCATCATTTGTTGTTCCAGATTTTAAGAATTCTTGTAAGCCGTCCGACCCTTTCAACTATTAGCCTTCTACCACTCGTTGAAAAATTTGCTGGTCGTGTTTGAAAAATAAAATATTTCTATAACTTTTGATACATGCATAAAACAATATGTATATTCATTTAAAATTCAAATAAAATGCACCCTTGATAGTGGGTAAAGTTATAGCTGAACGTTCTTGGATAAATAAAACTTTTAGACAATATTTATAGAATTTATGTATTTAAAAAATATCATAAGATCACATGTAAAATTATAAAAAAAAAAAACTTAACCCCAGCACTTTGTGTATTATTTTTAACGAAACTTGTATAAAAGAGGGATTGCTATATAAACACACAATATCTATCTATCTATCTATCTATCTATCTATCTATCTATCTATCTATCTCTAATGTATATATAGGGACAAAATAAAGAAATTTACACATTAGAAAAGTAAAAAATGTAATCCTAAGCAACTTTATGACTATGTTTAACGAGGAAGATCATGTCACGCCAACCATTTTCATTATGAAAAACTATTCATTCTTTTGCATGAACCTAAATTAAAAGCAAGAATTGTACTTAAATTCACTATTGCTTAAGAAAAAGTTTTATTGATAGATAGACATTAACTACACAAAATAAATTTTCAGGCTGAGCTGGATAAATATATAGAAAAACAAATGATACGCTTTTGTACCAAATACAATTGCTGTCAGTCACAATCATGCCGATAGAAATTTATCAACTTGTATAATAAACTTGTCGGTTCAAATAAACATTACGAGAGAAATTCTTATATAAATTTAATAACTGAGGCATAAAAAAGATATTTGAAATATAATACCAATTAGAAAACTTGCAATTAAATGAAGGAAAATTAATCATAGTAATTATCAATTTAATCGTACAGGCTCTTGGATTTAGGACAAAAGAGTATTTAATTGTGCAATCTTAATATCAGGTCTCTGCAAAAGTTTTTGCCGATTTAAAATTTCATCTTGAAAATAAAAATTGTGTTTTTGAAAATCTTTATTCATAACAAAAACGACCTTTGCTCTCTATAACTTGATTCCTTCTGTCAACGAGCTTATAAATGCCACGCTTGAAAATTTTTTGGGTTTTGATGTAAAATATGAATCTAACTCATGTTCAATCTTCTCTCATGATGTTAACCTAAGACCATCTAAATGGTTTTGTAATCCTTGATATAAGTGATAACCCGATGATCTAGGTCAGGAAAATATGCAGAATAGAGCAAGATGGCACTTTTCATTACCTGTGACAAGCCTACCTAAAAGATGGTGTCCGAAGGTGTTGTGAAAACAAAAATTCGCAACAAGAAATACATTGTCACAGGTTCTCTGGAGATAGTTGTGCGGGACCCATTTTCCGAATACTGAAACCTTCCCCATTCTTTTCAGTTCGCGTGACGCAGTTGTATGGGATACATTAAATTGTTGTGCAAATTCTCTTGGGGTTACCGTAAAGCTTTGAGTAACAGCGACACCTGAATCAATATTTTTTCGGCGACCTCATCTAGCCTCATCTTTCAAGCTTAATTTTCCTTTACAAAAACGGGAAAACCACCACAACTTCTTTCTTTGACTGCATCAGTTCCATAAGCATGCTGAATATATCATGCTGCTGCATTTGCGGTGGAACCTCTGTGGAACTCATAGAGTAGAACATGCTTAATATCTTCTTTAGATGGAAATAACATAGGTGAGAATATTGCAGAAAAATATGAATGGCGCTTTAATAATCTGAAAGAAAAAGTAATAAATTAATTGTGGTGATATGTTTAAGTGATAACAATATGCATAATATAAATTACAATGATTTAAAATACCCCTTTTACAAACCGGCACAAACTTTTACACCGATCTGATATTTTTCTGATAACAAAACACTGCCCCTTTATTCAAATCTAAGAAAAAGGTGTAGAACAAAGCTCTTTTGGGCACATAATAAGTGGAAGATTCTTTCCTTACAGTTAGGTGGCTGAAGATAGTTGTTAAGAGCAAGTACAGTAATGACCTAGCTGTCAACGCAGACGTCTGACAGAGATTACTTTTGGGATATTAGTTTGGAAATTTATGTGTGAATATATATATAGTCATCCGCAGAGAGATCTGTATCACAGCTCATCAGTACGGTAAGACATCCGATTCCTTTTTACCCAGGATTGAAACCCGAGCGAATTGGCGAAAGTCGGCGATTCTACCACTGAGCTACGGGCACTCGGTAGAAGGAGGCAGATTTTTAGCGTGTATATTATCATTACACACGCCCAATAGCTGAGAGTGTTCTAATTCATTGCTACTGTTTTTCAAAGCCTACCATTCTTCCAGATATGTATATATAGAAATGAATAAGGAAAGAAGAAAATATTTACAACGTTCAAAACATTAATCTAAAACTGTGCTCAATATAGAAATAGAGCTATGAATATTTATTGTAAATTATATTTTAGAACATGTCCAAACCACAATCTACTACAAAAGTGTAGATTATGTTTCGACATTGAAATAACAATATCTCATCAAATAGTAAACGTTATCTTTGAAAAGATATGGAAATTCACTTCCTTTTATTGGAAAAGTTTTGTCTTTTGTGTACGAGATAAAATTGTTAGGGAAAATGAGAAACCAGAATGGGGAATCAGAAACAAGACACAGAGGAAATAAAAACAAAAAGAGAAAACGAGAGAGAAAAAGAAAAAGAGCTAAAAATACATAGTGAAAGAATCAAAGAAAGGCGCTGGGTTTAGGTAGAAAGTTAAGTATAGTCATGTACAACCTTTGGTGACACGGCGTCTGAAAGAGAAAGAAGTAAGAAAATGCATAGAGGGGAAAGAAAGTGAGCGAAAATGGGCGAAGGAGAGAGAGGTGGGGAAGACATCATAATCGGCAAAGGAATAGGAATTTTAACACTCTGGCCTGGAATGGGTTGTAGATATAAATATTTGTAGCGAAGTATAAAAATAAAAACTTTTGGCGTTCTTTGAAAAGATGGTGAAATCATGTACACAGACATAGGAATTATTCAAAAGTGTAGGAAACAATAAAAGGAAAGAATCATTAAAAATTTAATTAAAAATTAAAATTAAAGGAAAAAATTAATGTTAAGGTAGAATTTAAACCTAAATTTTAAACATTAATTATATGAAATATGTAGTATGAAATAAAGATAAAATTAGAAATAAAAATAACATAAGAAGAAATATCATACAGTTAAAAGTGAATATCAAGATACTAAGATTAATACTATATAATGTTTATAGTTGCTTGGAATTAGAAGTTATAATTTATAAACTTTATAATTTTAGTATGATTGTAAGGTTAGTTATTTAATATGTTTACAATTAACTGTAGTTTCATGTCTCTGATTCAGTAGTATGTCACGCCTCATGTATTTAATGAATTCCACTTCTTTTTTTGTAAACAAAGGAAACATGGTTCACTTACCGATCTAGATGTTCTAGCCTGTCTGAGAATTTTCCATTTAACTTTAGGTGTTTTATTTTCATTTTTAACTTTCAAAAATATTTAGAAAGTGATGTCATATTTTGTTTGTCCTTATTAGTGAAGGATGAGAGATGATTGTAAAAACGGTTTTTAAAAGTTCATTGTACTTCCAATATAAACTTTAGCAACCTTAGGATTCTTCACGGTTGAAATTGAACACATATAGACCAAAGATTTTGTTAAACATTTATTAGCTAGGGGCATTTGTTCGGGTTTCTACAATTACAAAAGTTATTGTTATGGGGCAAGTTAAAATGATTATTAGAATTGTTTTTGTTGCATAATTTCAATATTTTATTGTTATGTAATTTAATTATTTTTTCTAAATTTTTGAAGCAACTATAACTGAGTTTTAGTGTATTCCTATTAAAAATTTTGCTTAAAGGGTTATTTTTGGGAAAATGTTTATCAATTAACTTAAGAAATTATGTCCCAGATTAAAATTAACTAATTGATTATATAGAGTATTATACCATATGATTTTCCTGTTTCTATTTTTCTTTTTGGAGCTAATATATTTTCCCACAAAGCTGATCTCAGAAGATTGATAACTGCTGTCTCTAAGAATTTTATCCTAAATTGTTTAATGTTTTTCGAATATTTTTTATTATAGAAGTGTAAATTAAGACGACGTTCAACTGATAATAGAATGATGGTGAATGATTGTAGCTTGGGTTTATAAAAATTGGGTTTGCATTATTTTTCATGTAGGATTGGAAGTTATTACAAACTAAGTCTAGCGTCATGTCTAAGAAGTCAACTTTTTTTATATTAAAATTAATAACTACGCTAAGACCAAAAGGTTTAAAAACTCTATGAATTAGTTTTCTAAGCCTGTCAATTGTGTCATGGTGTTATTTTTCTCGCAGAAGGTGCGCAACTGACCCTGCTGTATTCTGCTGTATTCTGCAGTTGACAAAATCAATAACAAACAACGTGCACGCGCGAAATTAAAAATATAATATGGCAACAATTTAACCATCGCACACTGTATATTTATATTAATTTTACTTTCAGCTCCATGGGAGGAATTTTTAATAATTGGAAATATCGAACGTTATTAAGAACGACATACAATTGAGTTTTGGCAAGACAGATATAAATTATTTCTCTACAAACACGGTGAACTGAAAAGACTTTATTGAAAACGACACTGCTTACATATAGCAATTTTTAATATTTGCATTAAATTAAACAAATAACAGATTACATATATTTACAATTTGCATTTAACAGTTATTATGCAAATGATATGCAACTGATTATATTGTATGTGCCTTTTGTTTCAGTACATGAAACCTGTAATAAAAATGCAAGAATATGTTGGATTAAGAAGTATTATATATATATATATATATATATATATATATATATATATATATATATATATGCATACATACAAAGGTTTTATTGTAATACATAGGATTAGATAGATAGATAGATAGATAGATAGATAGATAGATAGATAGATAGATAGATAGATAGATATTCTTCACTACTCGAGGACGTTATTATTGCAAATAAATATAATTACTAGCACTGTTAAAGAGCAAACAAGCGACAAGAGCTTTCATAACTGGTAGTAAACTTTAATAACTGACAGTAAAGAGAATGAACAGAGCCGACGCTGCTTCGGTCTTGTCTCTCTAATGATCGGAGCCGACGCTACCTCGTATTTTCTCTTTTCCCATGAGCGTGTCAGGATATATATATATATATATATATATATATATATATATATATATATATATCCGCAGATAGATCTGTATCACAGCTCATCAGTACGGTTAGACAACCGACTGCTTTTTACTGAAACCCGACCGAATCGACATCAGTCGGCGATTCTACCTCTGAGCTATGAGCGCTCGGTAGAAGGAGGCAGACTTTTAGCGCATCATATATCATACGCCAATAGCTAGAGTTCTCTAGTTCATTACTGAATGAGCGATATACACAAATAAATACACAATGGTTTTTATTATAATAGAGATGATATGCACTTTCCGTGTCCATACCACACTTCTATTTTAGCAGCAATTTCCATATCATTGTCGATCTTATTTAGATCTTGCATATACAATAATTCTGACGAGTACATACATCGTTTACCGACTGTTTTGTTTCTTGTTATGCTGTATAAAAATAATTTTCACAATTATTTCTTTTTTGCGTTTTTATTTACGTCAAATATACTTCGACACAAATTTTACAATGACGAATACTATTGAGAACTTTTCACTTCTATTAGATTTTTCGTGTAAAACAGAATTTCGTTTTTTTTTATACACAAGAAAAAATGTTCAAATGATCTCTAAAATGCATGCCAAAAGCAAATAATATTTGTAAGAAAAATATAGATACAAAAAGTATTTCATAGACTTTTTCCGCATGTTAATCAGTTTATATTTACACGAGTCTCGAAAATTCTACATCAGTAAATGTTATAAAAATTTAATATTGTTATACAGAAACAATTTTCATAGTTTTCTTCAGATTATCTAAAAAAATTAAGTTTGGAAATGTTCTCATTGAAAAGAAATTAGTAGCCGTACTCAACCTTACGAGTATCTTTAAATAACGGAAATGAATTCGGGACAATTGCTAATGATCATCAATTCATTAAAGTATGTGCTCTACGGCGAGATTCAAATTTGCGTTCTTTAGGGAAACCCGTCATGAGATATGTCATGCCATGACCTTTCGGCCACGTAAAGCACATTTTTTTCTAATAAGATTTATTACAAGGCCATTAGATCTAAATAAATAAATATACTGTTTAATAATAAAAACAGAGCATCTAATCAAATATGGAGAACATACACACATATATAAATACGTGTGTGTGTGTGTGTGTGTGTGTGTGTGTGTGTGCGCGCGCGCGCGCGTGACTTTTAATTCCTCAAAAACCTAGTTAGTAATGTTTCATCATCACCGACTTATTTTAACCGGAATAACCGTCATAAACATCGCCTCCAATATTTGAAACATTATTCTCTCTTTTGGCACAGAATTTAATTATTCTAAATAAATTAAATTTAATCCATTTTCATAAATTTTGAAAAACTTCTTTAAAACGTTTCAAAAGCAAAATACACCTAAATTTGTTATGTACATGTTATGGTGACTTACCCAAATTACCAATTGAATTCTTCCAAATTATATATAAGTAGCAGTTCTGCTTAGAGAGGCAGAGTGAGAGTTGAATGTATCCCAGTATAACATAATATTTTACATAAAAAACGTTTCAAAGGTTCCATACACAACTTTTTACACTTAAAAGTTCCACTAGTAAACACCTAAATTTCTTTACTCATAAAACCGTTCCAAAACTTCCACTAAGATACACATAATGTTATTACGCTTTGTTGTAGAGGAACATCCTATCCTACCCCGGAATGGATATGGTCTAGTCTATAAAAGACTGTGACTAGGGCATACGTCACTAGACGGAGACATTTTCTACTTGATCGTTATACCTATTCATTGATTGTTCTTGTACGTCTATTGGTTTATTGTACTGTTGTATAATAAATCTCTTCTAAACTATCTTCAGTGTTAAGTATTATTCTTACACTATTCTTTTCTCTGATATTCCTTCCCGGGATATATCAGATTGGCGACAAAAAATTAGGCAGTTACGTGGGGCTCGCCAAAATATCAGATTGGCGACGAAGATTTGGCAGTTACGTGGGGCTCACCAAAATATCAGATTAGTAAAAAAGATTCGGCATTTACGCTAAGCTCGCCAAATATCAGTTTAGTGACCAAGATTTGGAAGTTTACACGATTGAAAAAAAAGGCAGTAACTTCTAGCCATATATCGGAGTGACAACGTAAATTTGGAAAGGTTGACGCGAAAAGAAAAATAAGTTAAGAGGTAGTTTTTTTTTATCCCCTCATAAAAAAACTACGTTTATTGCTCTTGCCAAAGAGTATAACGTATTCGTCAACTGTACATATAAAAAAAAATTAACTGAATTTGCAAAGACGCTGGGAGGAGCGATCCAACAGTTAATGCAACAACAGCAAATTCAACAAAAAATACAAACAGAGCTCCAACAACAAATTTTAAAGCAACAGGAAAGTCAACAAAAACTACCAACGGATCTCCAACAACAAATGATACTTCAACAAGAGGTTTGGAAAACATGGTATTAAAGCAGGGCGAATCGAAGGAAGGTTCTAGAGTCTTCTCTGCAGAGGGTATTTTAAACTCCCTTACAGAATTTGTATACAATCCTGAAGAAGGAATTACTTTTGTACTATAAAAGATACGAAACGATTTTTTCGAGACGGTGCAAAACATGGACCGACGAGGAAAAAACAATGCTGCTATTACAAAAGAGAGGAACCCAAGAGAATATGAAATACACAAACTTTATTTTACCGAAAAAAACTGAAGACATTTAGTTCGACGAAACGGTCGAAATTTTGTCGAAAATGTTTGGAGAAAGGGAAAATTTGTTCTATGCACGATATAAGTGTTTAAATATCGTAAAAGGAAAACATGAAAACTTTGTTACGTACGCTAGAAAAGTTAAATCACAATGCGAAAGGTTTAAAATTAAGGATATCAAAGAAGACATGTTTAAATGTTTAATCTTTGTACAAGGGTTAACGACACCAAAAGATAAGGAAGTACGTTCTAAGATTCTCACAATGTTGGATCAGGATGCAGAAATAACGCTATAGAAAGTGTCGGAAGAATGCCAAAATTTGATAAACATTAAAAGAGATAATGTTTGTATTGAAGAAAAAAGCGTTGCTTGAATTCATAAAGTTAAGCAACAGGCCTACGAAAAGGGAAAACCATATTGTGAAGCATGTGGCAAAACTAATCACGCCACAAGTAAATGTTATTTTAGAGATAAAATATGCTTGAATGTACGAAGAAGGGGCACAAAACAGTGATGTGTTGGAAAAAAAGGGACCGAAACTCCAAAAGGATAAATACTGTGGTAATGAAGAAAGTTACAAAGGATTGCGGAGAAATGAAGAGAATGACAGGAGAATTCCATAAGAATTTGAATAATTCCTCTTAGTAACTAATCGACTGACAAACAATTTTAAGATAAGCACACTCACAAACATATTTAGCACGTTTCATGCGTTTGATACATTTATTACCAGTAAAGCCATTTTCTTAAGACCAGCGACGCTTTACCAGGACTTACATATTTTTATGGATTTTTTAATGTTTTTATACTTGCATCAATTTTTAAACAACTTGAAGATCGACATACTGTTGAAATACTGTTGAACACTGTCAAACACTACCTTTTCTTTTCATTTTATCTTCTTAAATCGAGCACTTCTTTTAAGTCTTGAACAATATTGAAATAGTTACGTTAGTAATTTTGGTTGTTCAATAATAAAAAAGTGGATTGATAACAAATTTCCATATTTTATATGATCTAGAACGAATCTTACAAATGTCATAGCAGTTTGCTCGGCTCTTTGTTTATTTATTTTCCCTAAACACGCCTTAAAAGGATGTAAGGGTGACAAATAGAGAGATTATATACGTGTAAAGTATGATTAGCGAACCAGCCATAAATTGTGGTGGAGGCCGTTGTGTCCACTTTTGCTAAAATGCTCTTGCAAAAATTATTAATCCATATCATCACTGCCACATAAGTGGCTGAACAGTATAGACCGTACTCTCTAATCTTGTTTGGCAATCAGTCAAGAAGAAAGACAGCTTCCAATTTACCACTGGTTGAATTTGAAGATTGTAATTCTATTTCGTAATTGATTGATTTGTTTTTACGGCTTGTGAACCTATCACATGTTATTTAAAGCCAAGAAATTTTTTTATACAATAAGAAACTTTGGGGGAGAATAATGAATTACTGATAGAAGTTCTACTAAATAATTAATTGCTGGGATAGAGAAGATGTGGATACATACCATTCTCAAGAGTATTTGCGTGTAAGTAAATAAAAGGAAACCGACTGGAATCGAAATTCACATCTATGACTTTTAATTACGGTCCATTATCCATTACACTACCAGCAAATCCAAGTTCACAACAACTGGTATTCCTAAGTGGTAAGACATCTATTAATTGACAGATTCAATATTGCTTACCTTCAGGTATCGTAGGGAAACAGGTGTTTCAATGTGATATAGCCCTAAGCCGTTGGTACTAAAACCACTGTAGCAATGCCTAACATGCCTAACGTTGGAAGGTTGGAAACCCTTTACTCTACAGGCTCAACCGATTAATCTAAATCCTTTCATACTATCTTCGCTTTTTCCTTAGTTTTATATTAAAATTCAAACAGAATAAACCTATCATTGTTAGAAATTCATTGAAACTCTCTAGATGACATCAATATGAATACGATAGAATCATTTGATTTGCATACAAATCATTAAATATATCTAATGCAAAAACTGATGTGGTCAAAAGATAGCAAGACATTGTTGATTTTTTAAAGATTATTGTTTAAAAGTGGCATTTTCTCACATCAGATTCTGTTTTTGAACAGTACACCTAAAACTTACAACAGCACGTTAAGAGATTTTTTTCTGTAATTACTCCTGTTTCATTTAATGAGTCTAAATGGAACAGAAAGCAATATAAAATTAATAATTCCCTTCGCTATAATAAATCTTTAATTATTACGAAACCGGATAAAAGATTGGCTGTCGTAATTCTTGATTACCAAGATTATGTTAACAAGATGATGATTATACTTGAAGATACTTCCAAATTTTTTCGGTTAAGATTAATAGACAGGTACGATTCTTCAAAATCTATTTCGGCCAAATTCCAAAAACGCCTACTTAAATGTGTTAAAAGTAGGTTTTTATCCACTGAAATTTCTAATGAAATTATCCCCACAGGTTCAATTCGTTCTCGTCACTATGGTTTATCTATGATAGGGTCTTTCCAACATGGCGTGGCTAAATGGCTAACGACCATATTACAACCTGTTTTATAACGGTATAACTAATTCTGCATTAAAGATTCGTTTCAGTTTTTCTGATTTTACACAGCGTTATCCGTCAACCGACATATTTATGTGTTCTTATGACATTTCTAGCATTTTTACTTGCGTCCCTTTAGTTGAAACTATTGGTATATGTGCCGAAGCCTTACATCGCAGTCAGTTATCCTTTCCCGTTATTCCTGAGGAGGTATTTGCCAAACTGATGCAATTTGCCACGATGTCTGTTGAATTTAGTTGCGACGGCGTTATGTCTAAACAAATTGACGGGGTTACAATGGGTTCTCTTTTGGGACCCATTTTAGCTAAAATCTTTGTTTGATTCCACGAGGAGAGTGTATTTTTTAAATTTAATAGACCTGATGTTTATTTTCGTAATATAGATGACACCTTTTGTCTCCATAACGATGAAATTGAAGCGGACCAATTATTTTTGTCCCTTAATGACATGCATCCATCTTTAAGATTTACACAAGAGAAGGAGATTAATTTTTCCTTACCATTTCTTGATGTTTTGGTGAGCAGATCTTTCTCGGGTTTTCTAACTACAGTTTACTGAAAACCAACATTTACTGGCTTGTATACCAGGTGGGATTCTGGGATTTCGTCTCCCCAAAAAGTAAAACTAATTTAATTAATACCCTTAGTCATAGGGCCTTGGTGATCCGCTCTAAAACTATGTTGGACGACGAACTCAGGTTTATTACAACCACTCTCTGTAATAACGCCCATCTCTTAGATGTTGTCCAATCGGTGATTAGAAATAAGGTATTGGAATCCAATAGGGTAAACAGGCAACAGTACCAAGATTCCCCGCGTACTGGCGCCTTTCTTGGCTGGGTTCTGTCAGTGATAGACTTGCTAGGCGGGTTTCGGTTGGAGTTCGATAATATTACTTTGCTGCCAATACTCTTGTGGTTTTTTTCTCCTAAATCTGTCTTTCCTTCTATACGGAAGAATGTTCCACCCTAAAACCATAATAGCTCATTGGTTTATATATTTAAATGTAGTTGAGGATCAAAGTACATAGGGAGAACTACACAAAGTCTAGATTTCAGAATTAAAATGGAGTCCCCACAAAAATCCGGAATTTGAATTATTCTTCATCCGATAGGCTGACCACTACATACAGTTCTTCTATTACGGAATACCTTAATAATAACCATAAGTGAGCTGCTAACTTTAAGTTGGATGCATTTTCGAGTCAACCGCCACAACTCTTTTGTCAACTACCGGCTTTCAAGCGGAGAGGAACTCAAGTGGCTCCGGCAAACGGTAGAGTCACGTTTGGGTAAACAGACAAGAGCCTGACCCAGCCTTAAGCTGGGTTAACGGAATATGTTTGGCTGAGCTTACGGGCTCAGAATCCCCACTTTAAATGACCTAGCGACTGCGACTGTCACCAAATGTGATACCGCGAAACAGGCTTGCATGTGGATAATGAGTATATATATATATATATATATATATATATATATATATATATAACAAAAGGGAAAATTTATTAACCGCTCCATTGTTTCTTTTTTTATTTATATATGTTATTTTATATTTTTTGTAACTGGTCCAACGCTGTTCGCATAGTTGAGTGTGTGGTTAGCCATTTCCTTGCTTGTGTCACCGGCATACTCTCCTCCAGCAATGACACCTTTGTCTCCACGATCACTAGTACGATATTCGTTTTTTTAGCTGCCTTTCTCTTTTTCATAATATCACCAAGTACCATTTCTAACGCTGAGCGCACGGCTACAATTTCCAATGATGTGTTTGCGAATTGTAACTATTCTTCTTCTTCTTCTATGTGCCTTGTTGTTTCAGGACGTAGGCGATCATGGTCTTCCAGGTCTCCCTATCCCTGGTGGCTTTTAGAACGCTTTTTCATGTTACACCACACAATCCCCGTTCTGTCATCCACCTGTTCAGGTCCTTCAAAATGTTATCCACTGTTTTCTCTTGTTTTTCCTTCTCTTTATCTGACCTGTTAGTATCAGGTTCTCCAAGCCCTCCTTCCTCATTGCATGTCCCAGGAACTTTACCTGTCTCTTCCTGGTGCCCAGTATTAATTTTCTTTTCGTTTACATCCTTTCCGAAAACTCATCATTGACCATGCTCGATCCACGATATCCGCAGCAACCTTCTGTAGAACCACATTTCAGTTGCTTCAAGTTTTCCTTCCTCTTCGATGATATTGTCCAGCAATTACTGCCACATTGAATAACTGACATTATATAGTAATTCAGTTCTCTCTTCCTTGTTTCTAGCGAAATTTTCCTGTTTCTTAATACTCTACTATGCTTCTGGAACGCGTCATTCGCCATGTCAATTTGCCTTCGGATCTTGTGTCACACTTTCCGTCTTCTGGTAGAACACTTCCCAGGTATTTAAATTTTTGTACCTGCTTGATTTTAGTATCCACCACCTGTATTTCGCATTTTGGGCTGCTGTTTTTGCTGATGACCATGCATTTGGTTTTCTTGCAGTTTATTTGTAGTCTTTTTATTTTGTCACTCTCTTCAGCTACATTTTGTAGGAGATCTTATAATTTCCTTTCCGTTTCTGCTATCAGCACTATATTATCTGCGTACCTGATGTTGTTCAAATTGTGGGATCCGATGACAAATCCTGGCATAACATTTAGGGTCCACAGACTACTCTCGTTGTACAAATTGAATAGATCCATTGAAAAACGACATCCTAGTCTTACGGCCCTTTCTATCTTTTTATGTCTGCTGAATTCGTTACCTTTCCGTATGCAAGCAGTTTGCTGCCAGTAGAGATTCTTGATTACTCTTATGACTTTCCCAAATATGTCGAGGTAGCTGAGCATCTCCATCGATTCTTTGTAGCGTACTTTTTCGAACGCCTTCGCATATCGATAAAACATAGGTACACGACTTTCTTCATTTGTATTGTCTTTTCGGGGAGCATCCTTATGGTGTTCCTTGTTCCAGTGTCTTTGACGAACCTGCACTATATATATATTTCATTAAAAATGACAGACAAGGTATAGCCAAAAGCGTCATTGCCGCACGACAGAGAAAGGCAGATTTTAGTGGTTTGTATACGCGATGTGAACAAGCGCCAGTAGCCAAGAGTGTTCGATTCATTACTGATGAACGATGCGTAAATGGCGGTGTGTAGCTACTGTTTTTAAAACCTGTCAGAGGACTTGATCGAAGAACGAAAGCATAAATAGCCATCCGCATACAGTCCTCTTTCGCTGTATCACAGTTGATTAATACGGCTAGATATCCAATTGCTTCCAACTAGGGAGAAACCAGACCTAGTGGTGGAATCTCTGACTGATTTGACATCAGTCAGAGATTTTACCATCGATTCACGGTAGAGAAAGACAGATTTTAGCGTGTTGTATATACGATGTGAACACACGCCAGTAGCCAAGATTGTTCAATATATATATATATATATATATATATATAGATATTGTATGAGATGAGCTGAAAAATTCTGCTAGAGTTCCCTACCCCAAATCATGATTGCCATTATTGATTTTGTGTAGTGTTTTTTAAGCACCACTTCTCATATATATATATATATATATATATATATATATATATATATATATATATATATATATTGGATAAAGAAATAGGGTTGTTCCAACTAGAGAAATTGGTATAGAATAAAAAGTGTGAGAAGCGGTGAACGTTTTCTTTAAAGTGTATATTTATTGTTTTTGTTATTATACATGTTATGATACATTAAGTGTCCATAATGGTATTTGTGACCCTACACGTGTTTCGGGTCTAAAATTGACTCTCTTCAGGCGAATAAATTTGTGGCTTTACGTATCAAGTTCCTTTTGTTTCTGATGTCCAACTTGTTGTTTTATAAATAAGTAAGTAGAAAAAATAAGAAAATAAATAAAATCAGTAAAATAAAATAAGATAAAATAAATTAAATGTTGGCACGTTGAAAGGTCCGTGTTTTTTCATATCAGCACGTGTATAAATGGATAAACAGATAAATAAATAAACAGATAAATGAATCAAGTGCTTACCCCAATTTGAAATGATTTTTGTCTGGGGTTACATTTTTAGTATGTTAAAATTATCTTCTTGTCGCCTTTGCTTATATATCATCCTTTTCATCGGACAGTTGGTTGTTCTTTATTGCTTTGACGGTGTTTTGAATTTTGTGTGTGTGTGTGTGTGTGTGTGTGTGTGTGTGTGTGTGTGTGTGTGTGTGTGTGTGTGTGTGTGTGTGTGTGTGTGTGTGTGTGTGAGCGTTTTTTTTTCGTCTTTATGTTTTAGAGTTGTTTTTATGGGTCATCTGGTTCTTTTTATTGTTTGGGGTTGTCTTTTAAATTTGGTGTGCATGCATGTATGTGGGTGTGTGTGTGTATGTGTGTGTGTGAATGTATGTGTGTCTACATGTTTTACGGTGTTTGTGTATTTTTCATGTTGTTTTGTTGAGCGAAGGCTTGTATTTTTTTATGAATCTTTCTTCCTGCATTATTAATATTTCATAATCTGTGTTTTGATATATAGGTATAACTTTGAATTTGCCATCACTACATCCATGCAAATGTTGGGAAACATATAATTTCTTGTTATGTCATAATCTTATATTACTTCTATGAAGGGAAATTCTTTTGCTCAGGCATTGTGTCGCTCTCACGTATATCTTTGCGCATTTGTCGCATTTTAGAGCGTAAACTACATTTTTCGAGTTGCAGCTCAGATCCGATTTTATTTCTAATGTAGTTGCGTTTTCGAACTGGAATTGTTTTCATTCTGTTATTATGTTGCATACTCCACATCTGTGTTGTGTGTTGTTGTTAGAATTTCGATGAGGTTAGGATGTCTTTGAAATTTGTGGGCTGGCGTTTGCTGTTAATTATTTTGGTTGTCTTTAAGATTTCTTTTATTTTTTCATTATTGTTGAATAATTCCATATGGGTTTTGATCTTTGTGAATAATTCTGGATTGTTTTTGTTGTGAGTGGAAACGTATGCTAGAATGTTTTCTTCTTTTTCATGTGTTTCTCTTGATGTTCTTTTTTTTATTTTTTTTATTTTTTTTATTTTTTGATTCCAGGGGGATTCTAATGGTATTTTTTCCGCTAGTTGGAAACCTTTGTCTATTAGTGAGGTGGAGTATCATCTGATTTGTAATGTTTTTCGTAGTTCTTCTAGGCGTATTTTATGGAGAGTTTTGTCACTTACTATTGTGCAAATTCGTCGTGCTAGGAATTAAGGGGTGGATTTTAAACAGCTTTTTGGATGGTGACTCTTGGAGTGGGGGTATTGTTGGGTGTCTGTGGGTTTGTGGTAAATGTCTGTAATGATGTGATTGCTTTCGTTTTTTATGAGTATGTCTAGGAACGGTAATTCTTTATATCTCTATTAGCGTGAACTTGATTTTGGGGTGCAGGTTTTTTTGTTTTTTTGTTTTTTGTAGGTGTTGTAGTATATTGTGTAGCTTGTTTATGTCCCCCATGTTGATTTCCAAAAGATAAAACAATCATCCAGGAATCTCTTCCATGATTTCGTGAATTTTGTTTTTATGTTTTTCCCCATATTTATGCCCTATTTGGTTGTATAGGGTTTCTTCTAGATATGCTAGGGTGAGTGTTGCATATATCGATGCCATTTGTGTTTCCATCGCGGTACCTGTCGTTTGTATATAATTTTCGTTGTTAAACTAGAAGGAACTGTTGTGCAAAATTAGATCTATACTTTGTAAAATAAATTCTTTTGTGTAACGTGTGGGGAGTATTTCTGGGTGTTTTCTATCCAAAATGCAATGGCTTGTTTTCCTAATACATGGGGTATGTTGCTGTACAGGCTGTTCACGTCAAAAGTTGCTATGAGTGTATCTGGGTCTACTTTTTTTACATGAAGCTTAGGAAATGTATGCTGTCTCTGATGTAACTTTTTATTTTTGTGGTGTAAGGTTGTAATACTTTATCAATTAAATTGCTCAGTCTGCTTGGGAAGGGATGGGATTGGATTTACCGCTTATTTGTACAACTATAGAATATTTTTGCATTTAAGCACAGTTTTTGTAATTAATCCAATTTTGTATATTTAACCTTAATTTTGGATTTAGGAATTCGATTTTTTCTATTAAATTTTAACTTTTAAATTAGATCACAGTTTGTGGTGTGTAATAGGTAAGATTTAATGTAAGAGTTAAAATTTAATGTTAGTATTTAAGGTAATAGGTAAGTAGGTAATGGGTGCGTAATAGGTAGAATTTAATGTAGGAGGTAAGATTTAATGTTGTATTTAAGGTAATAAATATTCTATAGTTGTACAAATAAACGGTAAGTTTCATCCCATCGCTCCCCACCCCTTACACCTCCCTGCTCCTCTAAGAAATCCAAAGGATAAAGTCAAGTCGCAAGATCATAAAACTTACATCCTATCTGCTAATGTTAAATCTGTTTACAAAATTCCAAGACACTAAGAAATCAACTATATTCACTACCCACACCACTTTCTTTAAAATTCAAACGTACAATTCACAAGACATATTCCCTTATCACTAACCCTCACCAACATCCCACACACAACTCACCTCAAAGAGGCTTTCCATTCCTGATCCGACCACCTGATGAGACATTGTAATTTCAATGTCGAAACAAGTGTACGATTTGTAGTGGATATATAAAAAATTTGTACATGTTCTAAAATATAATTTATAATAAATATTCACAGCTCTATATTTTATATATCGAGCACTGTTTTAAATTAATGTTTTGAACGTTGTAAAAAATTTTTTTTCTTCGTTCCTTATTCACTCGGATATATATATATATATATATATATATATATATATATATATATATATATATATACAGTTTTTCATTGACAAATGTTCATGTATGGTGAATAATGGTGAATACACTATCTATTTGATATGTTCAACGCCTCTGGTACCTCGCGGAATTTTAGTTTGCGATCGGCCAAAACGAATTTGTGGATTTTTTGGTGTTTTTCCGTACAACTGCCGATTTTAGCGACCTGAGCGTTCAGCATCATTTTTTATTTGTACGACCGCATTTAAAGTTAAGTTGACTGAGCTTAAGAACTCAGAATCCCCACTTTAATTGATCTTTTGTTGCATTCACCTTAGTGGGAAGGTGGTAAATACAAGTGTCGACTTATGTTTGAGTCAACTACACTAATTTGGTTAACTCTCTGCTTCCGAGTGAAAAAGAACCCAAACGTGGTTCCACCGAAGTGTAGACTCACGTTGGGGGTAAAAGACGAGAGCCCGAGCCTCAGAATCCCTATTTTAATTGACCTTGTGTTACATTCGCCGTAGGAGAAAGGTTATAAATACCAGTGTGTACTTATTTTCCATCTTAAGTACGTCCCAATGGAGTTACGATCTCAAAGTGTTGGAGGCCATCTATATACAATCTTTAAATCACCCACTGTGTAAACACAAAGAATATATATCTGACCACAAATTCATTTCCATCTAAGAATATCTTTTTCTCTACCTCTTAATCATTTTCTTTCAACGAATTTTATTTCTTTATTAACCTCGTTTGAGCTGTGTTGAACGAGGTTCAGACCGGTTAGCTGGCCAGTTTTCCATTTATAGTTTTTGAATATTATCATCATAAGCGATAATAAAAAATATTTTGTATATATATATATTTCCATTTGTAAACGAGTCATTATGCGACGAAAGTTTCTACCATGAGTGGTGTCTTCGGACGTTTTTTAATAACTGATTTTACCGTTTACCGTTTTTCTTTTTAAAAACGCTCATGTAACTGTGTTTTTTCTTTTAACGCTCACGTGGCAGGGAAATTTGAACGCGTAATTTTTAAAATTATGGTGTTTTCATCAATGGTTGTATGAACCTAAGAGGTATTTCTTAGTATGATTACACTTACTCATAGTTTCCGTTCTTTCATTCAACAGTTCGTTTTTGTTTGGGAATAACATAATCTCTAACTTTTCTTTTTAGCACAGTCTACATATTTTGCCACCGTTGTAAGGCTTGACTGTTTTTACAATGCTCCACGTTATGTCTGGGTCTTTTCCATAATTTGATTTTAATTTCCACACGTGGCTAGCCAATTTTGTACAGTTTTTTAATTTTTCTATTTTTAATGTGGACCTGTGATTAAACCACCTGGTCTTAGAGGCGTCTTTGGTTGAGCCCAAATATATATTATTTTGGCCATTTGGGTCATGTACCTTTGCCTTGTAAATGATTTATTTTGTGTTGCAGAGTCTTTGAAGTGGACATTTATTTTCGTCCCCCCTTTTTTTTATGAAACTATCTAAATTACTAGTACAACTATAGATAAGTTTGATTGTGTTTCTGTTGAAAATTTTGTTTAGTTCTAATTCTTTTGGAAAGTGTACATCTATAAGTTTAAAAAGTATTTGTCCTATTTTGGTCTTTCCCTTTAAATTAAGTGGTGGCTTGAACCAGATAATGTTTCGTTTTCTATTATCGTTTTTCATTTGTCTGTTTGGTTGAGAATTATATCGTAAAATGTTTTTGTGGCCAGATTTTCTTAGTGCATCATCATAGATATTTTCTTTTCATTAAATATGGATTTGTTTGACGAATTATTAGATCGTCTGTGTTCTATTCCTTTGTAAATGTGTTTAATTATACTTTCTGGATGATTGGATTTTGTATTTATGTATGACGAGTATCATAGCCCGGCGTTGCCCGTGCAACTCAGAACATTTTAGTAATAGGAGAAGATGCCATTGAGAGGAGTAGATGGAAATCATTTATTGAAAGTTAGAAAAGAGAGCTAAGGCTGTTAGTAACCATTTTCAGCATTAAGAAGAAGGCATTGAATGCATGTTGATGTAGTATTCGAACAGAGTATAAAAAGTAGTTTTAGTGCTGGTCATACTTTTATATTCTTCTAAGGGGGTGGGGGTTCTTTGATCTGGAAATGAATAAAAACATTTGCAGGAAGTGGAGTTAGTAATAAATATGATAGAAGTTTACTTGTTTTAAATGTAGATAGTCAAAATGAACCCAGTTTAGCAATCTCAGTGCCGCAGCAGTAACGCATGTATAAGGAGTTTGTCCACTAGAGTTTTGGTTTCAATATTCTGCATTCTGTTCCTTTCGACACCACGCCCCTACGCCCAACTGGTCTTGGCTCTAACACACAAAGTATCATCAAAAGGAGATTTCATGTTGTACGGCACAGTCGGTTATATTCTGACCACAAGTAAACTTCAGCTATGAAAAACTATGTTAACCTATGGAAAGGGACTTGGGTGCCTATAGTAGGCAGAATATAATTCCAGTATACAAAACTTCCCCGTATACTATGTTATGCGTTATTCCTTCACATGCCAACGCAAAAAAGGAAGCCTTGCTTCCAACACTGGAACAGGCCACGTTCGCTTAAAAGAATGTCCTTTGTGATAAATGTCTGTCCATGAGATTTGTTGATGGACATTGCGAAACATAACTTTACTGGAAATTGAGAACGCTTTAGCGGTCATACGCCCTAACCGAGCTCTTTTTTTAGGGGGCATGTGAAAAAAAATTACAAAAACTGAGCACACCTAGTGTGAGTGCCTGTTACTTTAATCAAAGGTGGCTGCTAAATTACTTGGAACGCAATGTTTACAATACTCACACAAACATCAAATCTCGTGATGCAATAATGTTTATAATATTAAATGGATAAATTCCTTTAAAACTCGGCTATATAAAAAATAATTATATAAAAATTGTTGTTTCAAAATTGTTAAAAATTCTATTAAAAAAATCTATCTTCTTTTGATTTGCGTAAACGTGATTTGATGTTTTGTGTGACATTGTAAACAACATTGCATTTGCTTTTGTTTCATAATTATGGGGGAAAATATTTACATTTTTTGTTGACTAAATGAATTTTTAACATAAAAATTAAAAGTATTTATTTTGTTTTACTGAAATTAGAAATATAAAAACTATTACGCTCTCAGTTCAGAAATTTTCGAAGAATGTTTAAAAATGCAGACATTTAATTTTCGAAGAAAAAGTTACATTAATGCCAAACGAATTACAGACAGGTGATTTTCTGCATGAAATATTTAGCGAAAAAAAGCTTCTTTTTTTTTTTTTTTTGAAGTATGAAATATTAAATCTGAAAAAAAAAAGACTTAAATAATTAAATTAATCATTGGCACTTTTTTTTTACATATTTTGTTTTTGTTTAAAAAAACACATTTTTTTGAAATATTTCTTTTGTTTCAAAATTACGAGAAAAAGCATTCACATTTTTTGTTGACCAAATGAATTTTTAAAACGTTGGAATAAAGGTTAAATATAAAGGCTCATTTTTTTAATAGAAAATATTTTAGTCGCGTTTGACACGTGTGATTTCATTATTGCATCACGAAATTTTAGGTGTTTTACGAAGCAAATTAATTAAATAATAATTAAATTAATCATTGGCACTTTTTTTTTTACATATTTTGTTTTTGTTTAAAAAAACACATTTTTTTGAAATATTTCTTTTGTTTCAAAATTACGAGAAAAAGCATTCACATTTTTTGTTGACCAAATGAATTTTTAAAACGTTGGAATAAAGGTTAAATATAAAGGCTCATTTTTTTAATAGAAAATATTTTAGTCGCGTTTGACACGTGTGATTTCATTATTGCATCACGAAATTTTAGGTGTTTTACGAAGCAAATCGGCTCCATTGACCAAAAAGTGCGAAAGGGAACATTGCTGAACTTAAACTTAAAAACTATGTGTCGACCTGGATTCCCTGAATATATGTGTCCCTAGAAATTTTGAATGGCGTAGCTTAAAAAATGTAGGCGTGTATAGGGAACAGTTACACGCAGACTCACAGATTTCCTTTTATATATATAGATACCTTAGTGTTTTTTCATGTATGACGAGACATTGCCAGTTTGTAAATTAAGTTCTACATCTAAATATTGTACCAATTTATATTTGTTCCTACTATTATATCAAAATCTAGTTCTTTGAATAATTTGAAAAGCTAACGTATTCTATCATTTGACATATAATATCTGTTTCCCTAAGCAATAAAAATGAAGAATAATACAATAAAACAAGCAATTTATATTATTTACTTAAAACTTCAAAAACCTCACTGATTTCGGAACAAAAATCTGTTGCCGTATTAAAGACAAATGATATATTCCCTCTTACTGAAACTAAACACATCAAAACTCAATTTTGTTTTGTTCATCTCAGCAAAAAAGAAAGAAATGATGCTATGCGAATTATATTATTAACAATATATTCTGTCATTTCCCAGCTTTTGATCAACTAAATAATGTCAGGTGAGGAACGTATTGTTAAAACATGTAAGTGTTTGAAAAATGTTTTTTTTTTTGTTTTGTTTATTAAGTTTTACTGCGTTTAATTTAATGCTACTTTAAAATAAAAGTTCATTTTTAAATAAGAAAAGTAAGTAAAATAACCATTAGAATAATAAAAAGATAAATATCTATTTTTAAAATAAAAAATTATTCATTAATCAATTAGTACAATTTTATTATTATGTCATTTTTCATCATATTTCGATTTCTGCTTTGGTCTCACTACCAACCAAGTCTGCGGGGAGACCTAAGGCAGGTAGTGGCGTGTTGTTATGACTCCATTTCATGTTTTTCTATCCTCCCTATCATCCCCAGCATTACATAGATAACGTTTTCCTTAGTGTGTGGGCTGTACTTAATAATACAATTTTTTGTATATCTCTTAAGCTGGGGTTTCCAGGGATTCTTTCAATGTGTTGTTTTGTTCCATTTTTTATCATTCCAAGTGCACCTACTATCACTGGCACAACTCTTGTTTTCAATTTCCACATTTTTTCTATTTCAATTTCCAGGTCTTTATATTTTGACAGTTTTTCAAATTCCTTGATTGCTATGTTACAATCCGCTGGACAAGCCATATCAATTAATAGACAAGTTTTCTCCTTCTGGTTTTTAACAATAATGTCTGGCCTGTTTGCTTCAATTTTTCTGTCTGTGTAGATGGTGTAATCCCATAGAATGGTTACATCTTCTATTTCTGTAACCGGTGCTGGATGATGTTCATACCAGTGTTTGTTTACAGCTTTTCCATAATGTTTGCACATTGCCCAATGTAAATATTGCCCAACTCTATCGTGGCGATTTTTATATTCGTTTGGGGCAAGCACAGAACAGCCTGAGATTAGGTGGTCTATTGTTTCTTGGTGTTTATCACAAAACCTGCATTTTGGATCCATATTATTATGCATAATATTTGCCTGAAAGTTTCTCGTGAAAAGACTTTGGTCTTGTGCTGCAAGTATAAATCCTTCAGTTTCAGACTTTAATCCAGATGCACGTAACCATCGATGAGTATTAACTTTGTCAACATTGGATTTATTGGCACGTACTGGATATTGGCCATGCAGAGGTTTGTCTTGCCAGCGCTGTTTCATCTTTTCAAGAGCTTTATCTTTGGCTTTCATTTTCATATTTTTTGCCGCAATAGTTGGTTCTTGGCTACTGTTTTGCTTTTCTACAGAATCTACTAACTGTAATTCTTGTTTGTATTTACTGCCTTCTTTTATTATTGAATATTTTTTCTTTCTTTCTTCATGTTGCCTTACTAATTGTATCATCCAATCCTTTGTTGTTTCTATGTATGTTAGTAAGCCAATAGTTGTTGTCTTGTATGACAATTCCAGCTGAATAAGACCCCTTCCACCTTCTTTACGGGGTATGTATAGACGGTCTACATCAGCCTTTGGGTGATGCATCCTATGCTTAGAAAGAAGCTTTCTTGTTTTAGCATCCATTCGCCTGATGTCGTTTAGAGTCCAGTTTAAGATGTTGAAGCTATATTGGACAACTGGGATTGCAAGGCTATTAATGGCCATAACTCTATTCTGTGAATTTAATTCAGTTTTTAATATCATTCGTAGCCTTCTATAGTACTCTTTACGCACTATTTCTTTCATTTTTTTATGGTGAATGTTTTCGCTCTCATTTACACCTAGGTATTTATAAGCTTCTTCTGGTTTCAATTCTTTTATTGTTACAGCAGGGTCTAGGCTAATTGAGGATGTTTCTTGTATTGATCCACGTAAAACTGTAGCTTTAGCACATTTATTCAAATTAAATTTCATTCCAATGTCTTCGCTGAAGCATTTTACAGTTTGCAGAAGACCTTCCAGCTCATTATCATTCTTAGCATATAACTTTAAGTCATCCATGTAAAATAGATGGCTTATTTTCTTTTGGCCTATTTTATAACCACATTCTGTCTTATTAAGTTGACTGGTTAGTGCTATTAATGATATGCAGAATAGTAAGGGAGATAAAGAATCACCTTGAAATATACCTCTTTTGATGTTTATTTCATCAGACTTATCGGTTCCATTTATATGATTGAGGTAAAGGGTTGTTTTCCATATAGACATGCACTGTTTGATGAAATTGATGATGACGGGCGATATCTTGTATATATTTAAAGTCTTTAAAATCCATTCATGTGGCACACTATCGAATGCCTTTCGGTAGTCTATCCAGGCAGTACTAAGATTTTTCTTTGTCTTGTAGCAGTTTTCCAGGATCATTTTGTTAATTAGCAATTGGTCTTTACAGCCATAACAGCCACGTTTGCACCCTTTTTGTTCAAGCGGTATCATGTCATTTCTTTCTAAGAATAAATATGTTTGTTTTGTTAAAATAGATGTTAGTAGTTTATATGTTGTCGGAAGACATGTAATTGGTCTGTAGTTTTTCGGGTTGTTTGTGTCACCATTCTTGGGTAGAAGAAATGTAATTCCTTTTGTCATCCATGCAGGAATTTTAGTGGGATCGTCAACCATTTCTTGGAGTTCTTTGGCTAATTTTTTATGTGCTGCATTTAAATAATATAGCCAAAAGTTAGGAATTTTATCTATACCTGGAGTTTTCCAATTGTGTGCTTTTTTTAGTGCAAATTTAATATCATCTTCTGTAATTCCAGACCATGTCTGTTCGGGTTTATTCTTCATTCGTTCTATCTCCTGCGTAATCCAATGTACTTCCTTGCTAGGTTCTTTAGGGCAAGCCCATATCTTTTCCCAGAACTGTGTGACTTCTTCCATTCTGGGGGGTACTGTCACTTCAATTCTTTTTTTACCTATTTCCCTGTAAAATCTCTTTGTATCAGTCTGAAAGATCTTGTTTTGTCTGTAAAATTTTGCTCTTTTTTCATAGCGTCTTATTCTTTGAGCCTTCAGTTGGATTTTTTGCTTTATTTTTTCTTTATTTGATAAGACGTCATTTTCATTCCTGATGTTATATTTTTTTTTCGGCTCTTCTTCTTTTCCTAGTTCTTACATTTATTCCTCTACTCAGTTCATCCAGTACTGACAGTTCACTTCTTAGTTGTTCGATTTCTTTTTCGATTTTTCTTTTCCAAGGTGGATCTTCACGTCTGCGTGACTGCCTTGTTTTTATTTTGATGTTTAATTTTTTTGTTGCTGCTGTTGCTGATGCATATATTACTTCGTTAAGATTTGTATTCGGGTCTTCATCCAGTATTGATTTCAGTGCTGCATTGTACAATTTAATAGTTCGGAGGTTTTGTTTTGTTGGTTGGAATTTTGGGAGCTGTTCACGTTCCTCCATTGTAATACTTTGTATTTGACTTAGCTGGTTTTTTATTTCTATCTTGGCTTCCTGTATATTGTTATTTTCATTATTATTATTATTATTATTATTATTATGTTTGTTGTTGTTGTTGTTGTTGTTGCTGTCATTATTATTTTACTACTAAATGTTCACTTAATACAAGGTTCGACAGCTACTAAAGGAAGAGTTTTGCAGTCGACAAAATAGACAGGCTTAATGAGGAGTGTGATAAATATGAAAGAGAAGGCATTAATAAAATTAAGATCATGCCGATAAGAATTTTTAAAATTACTATTGACCCATGATTTGAAGAGGTCAACTTTGAAAGTACCATTGAAATCGCCTCGATCAAAAATCTGGTGTTGGTGACAAGGCGAACCTCGCTGCCGAGCTTGAGAAGGACCTCCAATCCGTGGTGGATTGGGGTAAGAAATGGCTCGTAAAATTCAATTCTTCCAAAACGAAGCTGCTATCAATTAACCACCACAGACAACAGCACCTCCCTCCCATTAGCATAGAATAGGCTTGCCTCCCAGAGAGTAAAACACTACGCCTGCATGGCCTGATACTCTCAGCGGACCTCAAGTGGAATGACTACGTCGAATCCATTGCTAAATCCGAAGCTATGAAAGTCGGCTCTCTGTGCAGGGCACGGAAATTCTTTCCGCCTGAATCTATCCTGCAATTATATAAATCCACCATCCGCCCGTGTATTGAGTACTGCTGCCACATCTGGTCGGGTGCCCCTTCTATTCTTCTCGAGGTTCTTGACAAAATACAGCGAAGAATCTGTAATGTGATTGATACCGACTTGGCTGACCGCCTGCAGTATCTCTCTCACCGGCGTAACGTGGCTTCCCTGTGCCTCTTCTATAAATACTTTCATGGCTTCTGCTCTGACGAACTTAAATCACTGGTGCCTCCTAGATGTGAATTTGCACGGGATACTAGATTGGCAACTAGGTCCCACCCTTTTACAGTGAAACCGATGAAATGTAACCGCAATTTCTACTCCAACAGCTTCTTTCATCGCACTTCCCGCCTGTGGAATTCCCTACCGCATGCTTGCTTCCCCGACGGCGACAACCTCCAGGAGTTTAAATGTAAGGTCAATAGACACCTCCTAACACACTAACTCACACCCACTCTCTCCAACTCTCTCCCTATGTACATCCTAAGTCGTCTATCACCCTCCTTCTGACATTTCCTATACCCAATCCCTCTATGTAACCCCCTGCGCTATAGCGACAGTGGAATGCCTTGCTTGGAGTGACACGATTTAAAAAAAAAGGCAACAAATAGTTGAACAAATTAGCATCTTTGTAGGCTTAACCATATGGCTGAAAATTTACATAGACAATAAACTTCGAAACATACGTAAAGTATTGTTAAGCACTGGTTTTTAAATTTCAAGATCTGTGTTTGTAAATATAGTACTATAACTGCAGCTAAATTGTAATATTTTACTGTTTAAGTTGCTGAGTGTAACCGAACATTCTATTTTAACAGTTTCTCTTCTGGCATTTCATTCTTATAGAACTCTCTTGCGCCTTTTGTTTTCTTTTAAATACAATCTACAAACATTTAAATGCAAAGTCAATTAACACTTTTTGTCTCCTTGAATCGTGTTTTTTAATGTTCTTCATCTTCAGTGCCTTTTTTCTCAGCTTTCTTCTCTTTTAGTAACCTCTTGTGTCTTATTGACTTTATTGATTTGTCTAAGGCTGAAAAAATTAACGAGACGAAGAGATAGAACTGATTATATTGGTATGCATGAAGTTAGCTAATGAAAGGAAGAAGCTATGATTTCAGTTGATACATTCAAAGCATTTCGAATTTCTACCTTTTCTGTTTACTTAGTCTCTTTTACAAATATATTTCAATAAAATTAAACGCTCATATCAAAGGACAAGTTTCATTTTTATGATATTCACTAAATATAAGTGGTCCGTTAGTATTTACAGCCAAATTCCGTCACACAGGTATTGGTTCTGAGTGAGTTTTGCACTTGCTATTAGAGGTAAATATTTTTTAATAATGATAATAGCAATATTAATCGTTTATTTTTATAAAAACATTCGTCATTTGTTGACCAAACAGTTTATATTATTTATACAGACTGCACAGTCAATAATATTATTTTATAAAATCTTTTTAGTAAAAAGA
Source organism: Ascarosepion bandense (assembly GCA_037127315.1). Taxonomy (NCBI): domain Eukaryota; kingdom Metazoa; phylum Mollusca; class Cephalopoda; order Sepiida; family Sepiidae; genus Ascarosepion; species Ascarosepion bandense. The sequence continues at coordinate 2,719,824 of JBBBDQ010028849.1, read as the reverse complement.
ATTTATCAGTAAAAAGGGAGAGAAAAATGGAATAGGCACCAAAAGAATTGAAAGAAAATGAAATAGTATGAATTTGCTGAAGCACTGAAATACGTACTGAGTACATTGAAGTTCTTCTAAAGTTTACTTCCACACTATATGTCTAACGTTTCCGACTGAACCCTTAAGTGTTTTTTATTAATTCAATCTTGATCTCTTCAAGTCTATAGTTAGCCATTATCTTATCCTAAGAGCTTCACTTCTTGCCTTTTCATACGCTCATACACTAGACCTTAATATTATGAGAGGCTTGAGAATATTCTACATAATAAAGTTGAGAAAGTCTGAAAATACTGCAATGCGTCATCTTAAATATTTGTCAAATAGTTTTCATGGTTATGTCACGTCACTAAAACTACAATAATTATATAAATTAAAAATAACAGAAATCCAAGGCTGCACAACAATTCGAAATAAATATTCAACCAAGTGAATGAATATAAGTCGGCTCTATTGAATAAAATGATATTAATAATAATTAAACAAAACAAAAACAAAACAAAAACCAAACACATTAAAACAGATGCATAAGAAAAGAAAAATCTGTTTGTCTATACTTCTAAGGTGAAGTAGTATTCACATTATTTTACAACCCAAATGTCGTAAAAAAGGCAATAAACATGAGGGCAACCGATCGAAAAATGTAAATAAAGTAAAGAAAATCTGAAAAAATACTCATGCTAATGCTAACGAGGATAAAAACAAAACAAAACAATCCTGTCATCAAGTACCGATCCTATAGTAAATAACTCTCGCATCTCATGCAACACAAACTATTTATCCGGATCGAATATTACAAATGAATTCTTTTGAATATCGAGGTTACCTAAAACATTCAGTTCAGTAATCTGAAGGTTACTCGGATTGACAATAATCGATGACATCTGAAGGCTGAAATGTCGTGTTAATAACAGCAAATTAAATTGTTCAGAATATCAAATGCAAGAAAGGTTAAATCTCTGTATTGGGCCAGAAAATATTTCTCCTCAGACTCCATCTTACACATTTGTAAATCTCCCATTTGTCCTTGAATTGAATACTCTTGCCATATATATATAATTGAGGGCTTCTGCTATACATACTGAGATTCTCAGCAAAATCCAAAGAAAGATCTACAATGTAATCAGTCCTGCTTTGGAGTCTTGACTTCAGTCACTTTCTCACAGAGGTGTCGTTGCTTTGCTCTGTCTTTTCTACAAATACTTTTATGGCAAATGCTCTGAGTGTGACGAATCAATTCAGCTTTAGACAATCAATCACCATAACTTTCTTTTGATGGAAACTCGAGAGTTTTAGAAGTCTTTAGGAATTTCCTTTCGATTTGATGATAGCTCTGAATTCTGTCGTTTCTCATCAATTTCACAATGCAATCGAGAAATTTTGCAATCGTGTCAATTTTTGTTTCGCAAGACAAGAGCCGGACAGACTTTATACCATTTCTCCCTCGGATGAACGATCTGGAGAAATACGTTTCTAATTTAAATTTTAAAATCATTTGTTTCTGATGAAAGTCCGAGGACGGTCTGAAATATCAAATATAATAATAGAAATAAATAAATAATGTCAAAAAAATACATTTTTAAACTTACAACTTTTTCTTAGTTTTTTCTATACATATTAAGACAGTATACGTGGAACATCACAATGTTATATATATATATATATATATATATATATATATATATATATATATATGTGTGTGTGTGTGTGTGTGTGTGTGTGTGTGTTTCAAGGAGGCATTAAAGTTTGCATATTCTAGTTTGATATTCAGTTAGTTTGTTCCATGGTTTGTTTTCATTTTGAATTAATTTACGACTGAACGATATCGACACATATGAAAGAAGGTTCAAACAAAAAATAATAACTGAAACACAAAAATGAAACAAGCTGATTAGGTGACTAATTAAAAATGATAACAAATCTTAGCATTGATTACTAGAATTTGTGTGTGTGTGTGTGTGTGTGTGTGTGTGTGTGTGTGTGTCTGTGTCTGTGTCTGTGTGTATGTCTGTATCTGTGTGTATTATTTTTAACGATTTAAATAAATAAAAATTATTTCTTACAAAAGATTTGATGAAGTGTTACATTACTCATCTAGGAAATATTACAACAATTGCAAAATTACTTTGAAATTTCTGATAGTTTCTTAGAATGCGTGTAAACTTGTTATATTAACAAAATACCTGCATCTGTCTAATTAAAATTAATGGAATAATATTAAATGTTTTAATGCAATTGGGATATAACCAACTTTATTTTAACAAATTATGTCACAATTAAATTGGGAAAGGTCATTTACAAGACAAGGAATGCTTGACACCACCCGTTCATGTTTTACCGATCCAAGGATGGAGTTAGAATAGAAAATTTTTTTTCGTGCAGTTTATTTACAAGACTTAGTGGCATTGAATGTTTATCCGTTTCTGTCGATGCAACATTTCTTATTCAGTAAAAAGGTGTGTGTGTGTGTGTGTTCCGTTGTATTTTTAGTACTCATATCAAAATGCGCACTTCTATATCTTATAAGGATTTGGAATGATTTTGTGAATAATGTTTTTTTTTATTTTTGGTGTTTCTCAAATTATCTTTTGCTTAAAAAATGCAATTATGTTGTAAAATGAGCATGTGTTAAATAAACGCATTGTGATTAAGTAGACTACAGACTTATTGATGCACATATTAACGAGTAAGTACATATTAAGGTACATCATTGCTCGTGTATTTTCTTCTTTATGAGGACGAAAGTGACCCTGGCTCTCCACAACTTTCTGGCTTTTCTGCTATAAATAAATTTTAACCCTTTCTTCTTTTTCTTCTTCTGTTTGCTTTGTTCTTCAAAACATGAGCAATTTTGACTCTCCATATCTTCCTGGCTTTTGTCGCTGTCAGTAAATTTTGATCACTATATATCCATCAATTTACACACACAGATCTTAACCTCACACTCTACTATAGCATCAATGTTTTTAATTTTAAATTTTCATAACATTATCGCTAAAAAGCTTTACTTCTGTATTGAGAACTTTCTAAATGGGGGAATGACCAAACTCCAAACTTCAAATTAGATATCTATTAGTTTATACCTGTACTATATATATATATATATATATATATATAATTTCAAAATTATTTTATTGACTTGAAATTGCGGATAAACTGCCCATATTCTATGTTTGCTCTGTTGTTTTTGTTCAGAAACATTTGACCGTAAACAGTCATATCTAAGAATTATGTTGTGTCTGTCCGGCAGGCAAGATTCTGTTGGCTACATTCTAGTGTGCTGAAAACTGAAAAAGTGCTCAGTGATGTAATTGTAATACCCCAACGGTCCGTCCTAACAATTTCCTCCGGCGGCCGTTCTCCACGCTGTGATGTTGCCGGGAGTTTGTTGAAAATGTCGGCCGGACAGCTGGGGGTACAAGATTGACTATAAGGAACGAACTTCCACAACTTGGATGAGTTGAAAGGATGCTTTATTCGTTTAGAGTTAGCCTTTTCGGTTGGGGCAGGCGAATGTGACACACAGCTCTAACTCCAATTAATGGAGATCAACAAATCCGAACTGAACGAAACAAGACGAACGGAGATCCTTACTTCAAGCTCGCACCCGGCGGACTCCCTTTCACTTAACTCTGAACTTCTGAACTTACTCGGAAAAAACACCTGAATTTATCTAAAATTGACCGGAAACCCGGAAATCGAAATGCTCTAGACCACCGGTGACAAACACCGGCGACTGTAAGTCTGAAATTTCAGTTATCTTTTTTTTTTATCTTAATAAGGCTTCCGCCGGAAAAGGCTTAATGTGTGGTCAAGATACAGTAAAGGACAGCCTTTGACCGGGTCATCGAAAACCTACCCGCTGACCTTTATCACTGAGTCAAATATTTACCGGAGGACAATTTTTCTCATAAAAGAAAAAGCGTTTATTTATTTTTTCTCTTCTTTTTCACTTTTGTTAAATATGTTTTTAAACTATTTTCTATTCTAATCTATTTTCTATTTTAATGTATTATAATAAAATACATATATGCCTTGTTATCGTGTCACATTACCTCCCCCAACGGATCTTGTCATTTATGTCAATAAATTACAATAAACAAAACAAAAAAAAAACCTGACACGATGCTTCATCATGTCGGTACACCATCACCACCAAAAATTATTTTGATCCCCCAGGGATATTCTCCTCCTCTCCACAAACATCAATCATGAAATTTCTTATTAATCCATACCATTTCTTTGTATTTCCTCAACACATTTTTCTTCTTATTTCAACAACCAATTCCTCAATTTTTGTCTTCGTAGCCGGTGGCATCAATGAATCCACGCAGTTGGTTTATCGCTACGTATGAGGGTCAATTCTTCATTAACGAACACCTTTTTCAACTTAGTGTTTTGCTTTCCGCTTTACTTCTTCTCTTCTATTCCTGAAAGAGACTCCACTCTTCGTTAATTCATCTCCTGTTACCATTTTCCAGCCATAAGTCTCTGAGCCTTTCCTGCATCCCCCCAATGAAACCTTATCATGATGGAAGTTTGCTGAGGACGTCCCCTCCCAATGGGGTCAATGGCGCCCGAAAAATGATTGAAGCATAGTTTACAAAATAAATTCGAGAGAGGGGTGTTTCCACCCTCTCTCCCAAAGAAGAAAAGAAAAAAAAAATTAATTAACACAAGGTGACAAAATAGTCATAACTCTGAGCAAGTCTATAAATATAGGAGCGATGTAACTGCTCCTCATTATCAGTCTCTTTTTTTTAACTATTTAAAGTTCTCCAGACATAGTCCATTTTCCATTCTTTCTTTTTTTTTCTTTTAAACAAAACAACAAAAAAAGTAAATAAATGTTCCTAAAATATTTCTTCTGTTTTTCTCAAAAATTTTTTTTCATCATCATCATCCTTTTTTTCTTCTTTCAAACAAAACAACAAAAAAAACGTAATTAAATGTCTCTAAAATGTTTCTGTTTTTCTCAAAAAAAAAAATTTTTTTTTCACCATCATCCTTTTTTTTTTCTTCCAAAACATATTTTTGTCGTTGTTGTACACACTCACTTAGTTTTTCTCTCTCTCATTTTTTTAATGTACACACACTATTCTTTTACCCCCTTTTTTTTCAAACAGTCCTTTTTCATTCTTCTCTTTTTTTCACACCATTTGCGTTGATCTCTCTTTTTCTTTAACTTTCTTTTCAAAATTCATACCTTTTTATCGCAAAACAGTCACACATTTTTTTCCAATCCATTTTTTTACACGCACAGTTGTTTCTTGCTCTCTCCCTTCCTCTTATTTTTTCCATTTTTTTTTCGTACACATCTATTTTCTCATTATCAATCTCTTTTTCAATCAACCATATTCCATTTTCCTTTCTTTTTTTTTTAAACAGAACAAAAAAAGGTCAATAAATGTTTCTAACCGCTTATTTCTGTGTTTCCCAAAAATACTTTTTTTTTCATCATCATCTCCTTTTTTTTTCAAACAAAACAACCAAAACAAAAGTAAATAAATGTTTCTAAGATGTTTCTTTTTGTTTTTCTCAAAAATAATATTTTTTTTCATCATCATCATTTCTTTTCTTTTTCAAAACATGTTTTTGTCGTTGTTGTACACACTCATTTAGTTTTTCTCTCTCTCCTTTTTTTCACGAATAGTGCTTTTTTCTTTTACTTTTTAATAACGCACACTATTTTTTTCCAAACAGTCCTTTTTCATTCTTCTCTCTTTTTTTTCACACCGTTTGCGTTGTTCCTATCTCTCTTTTTCTTTAACTTTCTTTGCAAAATTCGTACTTTTTTTTCTCAAAAATACTCACACATTTTTTTAATCAATTCATTTTTTTTTATTTTTTTTTTATAGGCGTTTCACCCCGAGCAAGGCATGTCACTGCCACTACTGTGCAGGGGGCTACGTAGAGTGGAGAAAGGCTGATTAAATATAGGAAATAACAGAGGGTGGGTGATAGGCGGGTGAGGATACCGAGAATGAGGGTTGGGTAGATGAGAGTGTTGTGAGAATAGTTGGGAGTTAGTGTGATAGGAGGTGTCTATTGACCCTACATTTAAACACCTGGAGATTGTAACTGTCGGGAAAGCAGACTTGTGGAAGGGAGTTCCACAGGCGGGAAGCGCGAGAAAAGAAGCTGTTGGAGTAGAATTTACGGTTACATCTTATTTGTTTAACTGTAAAAGGGTGGGACCTAGTTGCTAATCTAGTATATCGTGTAAATTCGTGCTTAGGCGGCACCAGTGATCTAAGCTCATCGGAGCAGAAGCCATGAAAGTACTTGTAGAAGAGGCACAGGGAAGCTACATCACGCCGGTGTGAGAGCGGCTGCAGCCGGTCTGCCAAGTCAGTATCAACCACGTTACAGATCCTCCTTTGTATTTTGTCAAGAAGCCCAAGGAGAGCAGCAGGGGCACCCGACCAGATATGGCAGCAATATTCAATACACGGGCGGATGGTAGATTTGTATATGTGCAGAATAGTTTCAGGTGGGAATAATTTCCGGGCCCTGCACAGGGAGCCCACTTTCATAGCAGCAGATTTGGCAATGGTTTCAATATAGTCATTCCATTTGAGGTCCGCCGAAAGTGTAAGGCCAAGGAGGCGTAGTATTTTACTCTCTGGGAGGCTAGCCTGTCCCATGCTAATGGGAGGTAGATGCGATTGTCTATGGTGGTTAGTTGATAACAGCTTTGTTTTGGAGGCATTGAAATTTACCAACCATTTCCTACCCCAGGTCACTACGGATTGGAGGTCCCTTTTTGGTTTTTTTGCACACACAGTTGTTTCTTGCCCTCTCTCTTTCACTTATTTTTTTTCGTACACATCTTTTTCTCATTATCAGTCTCTTTTTCAACCAAACATATTCCATTTTCCTTTCTTTTTTCTTCTTTTGAACAAAACAACAAAAAAAAGTCAATAAATGTTTCTAAAACGCTTCTTTCTGTTTTTCCCAAAAATATTTTTTTTTCATCATCATTTTTTTTCTTTTTCAAAACATGTTTTTGCCGTTGTTGTACACACTCATTTAGTTTTTCTCTCTCATTTTTTTTTCACGAATAGTGTTTGTTTTTCTTCTTTTTTTTTTTATAACGCACACTATTCTTTTACCCTATTTTTTTCAAACAGTCCTTTTTCATTCTTCTCTTTTTTTTTTCACACCGTTTGCGTTGTTCCTATCTTTTACTTTAATTTTCTTTTCAAAATTCTTACTTTTTATCTCAAAATAGTCACACATTTTTTTTAATCAATTCATTGTTCCTTTTCTTTTTTTCTTTTTTTTTCGATCGTACTGCCGTTAGTGGCAACCGTTCTTCTGCCTGCGAGAATTTTAGCCTGACGAAAAGGAAGTAAATAATACTGCTTACCTTACGGTGCTTGTTGAAAACGGGTTCCCTCTCCTTTCTTTGTTTCTTGTTTTTTTTTCCTTCTTTTTCTTCCCCTGAAGCTTACACCAAGCAATCAGAATTTGGCTGTGAGAATAGTTCTTTCTTCGATTTCCTTTTCTTTTTTTTTCTAACGGTGCTTGTTGATAACGGGTTCCCTTTCCTTCCCTTGTTTTTTTTTCACACCGTTCGCGTTGTTTCTATCTCTCTTTTTCTTTTCCTTTTTTTTTTCCAAAATTTATATTTTTTTCTCTCAAAGTACTCACACATTTTTTTTCTTAATCAATTCATTGTCCTCTTTTTTCTTTTCTTTTTTTTTTCGATCGTACGGCCGTTAGTGGCAACCGTTCTTCTGCCGGCGAGAATTTTGACCAGACGAAAAGGGAGTAAATAATTCTGCTTACCTTACGGTGCTTGTTGATAACGGGTTCCCTTTCCTTCCCTTGTTTCTTTTTCTTTCTTTTTTTTTCTTTTGAAGCTTATACCAAGCAATTAGAATTTGGTTGTTAGTGTTGTACTTTCTTCGATTTCCTATTCTCCGTTCGTCCTGTCTCGTCCAGTCGCGTCGGTTCGTCGAAATCCAAACTTAGCATCCAGTGGCACTTCTGTGGGTTCCAAATCCTGCAGTCACGGCACCAAATGTAACACCCCAACGGTCCGTCCTAACAATTTCCTCCGGCGGCCGTTCTCCACGCTGTGATGTTGCCGGGAGTTTGTTGAAAATGTCGGCCGGACAGCTGGGGGTACAAGATTGACTATAAGGAACGAACTTCCACAACTTGGATGAGTTGAAAGGATGCTTTATTCGTTTAGAGTTAGCCTTTTCGGTTGGGGCAGGCGAATGTGACACACAGCTCTAACTCCAATTAATGGAGATCAACAAATCCGAACTGAACGAAACAAGACGAACGGAGATCCTTACTTCAAGCTCGCACCCGGCGGACTCCCTTTCACTTAACTCTGAACTTCTGAACTTACTCGGAAAAAACACCTGAATTTATCTAAAATTGACCGGAAACCCGGAAATCGAAATGCTCTAGACCACCGGTGACAAACACCGGCGACTGTAAGTCTGAAATTTCAGTTATCTTTTTTTTTATCTTAATAAGGCTTCCGCCGGAAAAGGCTTAATGTGTGGTCAAGATACAGTAAAGGACAGCCTTTGACCGGGTCATCGAAAACCTACCCGCTGACCTTTACCACTGAGTCAAATATTTACCGGAGGACAATTTTTCTCATAAAAGAAAAAGCGTTTATTTATTTTTTCTCTTCTTTTTCACTTTTGTTAAATATGTTTTTAAACTATTTTCTATTCTAATCTATTTTCTATTTTAATCTATTATAATAAAATATATATATGTCTAGTTATCGTGTCACATAATCCGTAAGATCTTTTCATGGTTTATCCACAATTTCGATTCCAATAAAAATGTGTGTGTTTCTTGCTTGCCGTTGACGTCTTATTAAAACCCATTGTTTAATCAGTAAAATAATGAAAAACATACTTCAAAAAATGTTTAGCAATCAACATATAATACGTTTTTCAGGTGGTGGTGTTAATTTTGATCTGTTGAAATCGACAGTAGATGAGACCCCTCCTGATTCATCTCGTACTTCTGGTTAACTCAGATTTCAAAACGTACCCTGAAATGACGGCCTTATATTACACGAAGCGAATCTTGAATATAGATCTGGTGGCATTTTCAAACTTTAATTCTATTCCTTTACGAGATTAAACCACATAGTCTGCCAGAGTGACGTTGTATTCAGGACTATATGAGCAAGAGACATGGACACTCTCAATCGTTTTCTCTACCTTGAACACAGTATTTATCTGCATTCGGCAAACCGATTATTTATTTCAAACAAGCTAAGTGGACAATCGCACATATACACACTAAGGTTAAGTAAATAAGTGTTTTCAGTTTTTATTTTAGATATATGTATACTCCTAATTATACTTATTTTTGTTCTCTTTTGGAATTTTTTTTTCTTTTTGTTATATATTGTATGTATAAAACTCCTCTAAATGGATTCCACCTTTCCAAAGGTGGAATCCATTTCTTTTGAAATATGGAAATCATTTTTTTTTCGAATCTACTCAACCTCTCCGTCTTAATTCGTAAATAACCATATCTCACACAAAGTAACATCTGCCGCTAAAATAGATGACCAACAATAAAAACCGCGTCCATTTCAAATTTCTAAAACTCATTCGCTACACGTTCTTAATGGAGTGGGGAGATATCGGATAATTATACTTTCTTAATGTGTACTTAATCTCTTTTGTCATCAAATATGAGACAATATCCAATGAAAATTAATGCTTTCTTAGCCGTATGAATCAAACATTTGCTCGTGGGGTTAGTCCGAGCTTCTCTTTATGCGTACTTCTTAAGGCTAGGAGATAGACTAAAATAAGCTTAGTAAATATAACTAGACTTGCGTATTTTAATATAATGTCTCTTCAGATTCTTTTTAAATTGCTTATTGAAATTCAGTGTTTTTGTTTCCACAAGGCTAGACAGATCAGTATATTCTTCTATATATCTCATAGTTGAATAATGGAAAGTAATGAATTTATGCCTTTCCAGTGGGTATGCATTCGAAAATGATTGCACCTGTCGAGGCTGGTTTTGAACTCGGATCGTCGGTTCCACTTTCAACAACGATAAACATTACATCTCCTTCCATTCCTGAGTCAGTGTAAATAAGTGAATTAACTGTCAAACGAACAATAAATATAATCTAAATTGTAATCACTATAGTTATTCCATACCTGGTTCACGTCCAGATCGTGAGGAATGCGGTTAGTAACAATGGTTTGTGAGATAGTATACTGACGACTCCGTTCGCATCAAGAATGCGAAACAAGAAGCTTTTGAATTAATATGTTGCAGTTGTAACAGAATTAAATAATATGAATGGTGAAATCTGCTTTGTAAAGGGCTTATTCAAGATTAATATTTAATTATATTTATAGTGGGGATTTTATGAACTCATTGTTGTATCAAGATATTTCACATGAAATCAGTTCAATTTCAGAACAATAGATAGACATGTAAACGTGCATATCGATCATGACATCACAAACAACCAAAATACTATCATCAACAAAGGACACAGAAAATGATGCCAAAATATTATACAGAATCCCCTGCAAATAAAGTCTCTCAATTCTAGAAAGCCATTATAATGCAAAAGCGCACCTCGGCGTGATGTTATGGTTAGCAAGCTTGTCTTGCTAGATTATATTACAATTGAGTAATGAGTTTGATCTTCACAGGGTATCCCATACTCTCGGCCTTGTGCCACATCTAAACTTCGTTTACAAAATCAACATTATAATAAAAAAGAAACAACCCACATTAAATAAAATCGAGAGCCAAGTTCGCCCATGTCGAAAAGAATTATTGTAAATAAAGATTCATTTTCACTGTCCGACTCGGTATTTTGAAGAATTGACGTTGACGTATTTGGAAAATATATTTCCTCAACAAAATCATTTCAAATTGCATATCGTTATTAGATATAGAAGTGTTCATTTTGGTATGTGTATTAATAGAAGCACACACACACACACACACTTTATTTTACTGAATAAGAAACGTTGCATCGACCGGAACGGATAAACATTCAATGCCACTAAGTCTTGTAAATACACTGCACGAGAAAGAATTTCCTATTCTAACCCCGTCCTTGGATCGGTAAAACATGAACGGGTGTTGTCAAGCATTCCTTGCCTTATAAATGACCTTTCCCAATTTAATTGTGACATAATTAGTTAAAAGCAAGTTGGTTATATCCCAATTGCATTAAAATATTTAATATTATTCCATTAATTTTAATTAAACAGATGCAGTGATTTTGTTAATGTTATATTAAGTTTACACGCATTCTAAGAAACTATCGGAAATTTCAAAGTAATTTTACAATCGTTGTAATATTTTCCAGATGAGTAATGTAACACTTTATCAAGACTTTAGTAAGAAATACTTGTTAGTTATTTAAATTGTTAAAAATAATAAATACACAGACACACACAGACATACACACACAGATATATTGAGTAATTCTATCAGCCTATGCCATGATTTGTCTTCATTATTAGTTAGTTGCCTAATCACTTTGTTACATTTTTGTGTTCCAGCCATTATTTCTTGTTCATTTCTTTTTTCATATGTGTCAATATCGTTCAGTCCTAAATTAATTAAAAATGAAAACGCATCATGGGACAAACTAACTGAATATCAAACTAGAATACACAAAAATAATGCCTCCTTGAAACATATATATATATCAGAAAAGAAAGTAAATATAATGCAATGTATTAGTAACCTGGTTTCACTATTTAATAATGAGAAATAATATCTCAAAATTTTTTTATTCACTGTGTTTAGCATGTTCTAAATTGCTTGACAAGGTCACAAATCTACAAAAATCTTTTGGGAGTAAATTTGACTATAGTCGTACCAGTAATTTTTAGGTGGAATGAGTTGATCGGAGAAATTTTTGCATTTTCAACATCCAATGTGAAAACTGTTGGTTGTAAATTGATAATGAGATTTCCTCCTCTTCCGAACTAATACAACCAGCCTGCTGGTTTGTATAGGCTTTTAATTTTCATATACCTACCGACATGCCCAGCTAGTTTCGACCTACCAGTATCTGGTGTCCATCCAGTGTAGTCCTTTGGGTTACTAGTCTCAGTGCTACACGAAGTCTCCAAATAGTCTAACCCAGTTTCGAATTTACAGTTTTTTTTTTGTTTTTTTTTTTGCTTAAACTGGATGCCAACCAATCTTCTCTTTTCAGTTCATTGCTAAAAGAAAATGTATTCATGTTTTATTCAACGGCATTAGCGCAAAGTGATCGCGACATAATCGAACGGGGCTTAAATTAGTCTCAGTGGTTACACCTTCCGTATCAATTACCGTTTGAATACCTCACACTAGTAGTGGTAGATGGTGGGAAGTTAACTGCTTGGCCAACTTTTTAAAAAGTTTTCAAATTTTTATTGGGACTAATTTGGGGAATAGGATAATTATTGTAATTTATACTTATATTTATGGCGAGACATACTTATGATCTCCCTTCGTTTGTTAAGGAGTATGTTTTGGTCTTGAAATTTTAAAATTTTAATTTTTCTATCAAACATAGATTACACCTATCGCTTAAGCTATTAGGTGTACTAACTTTGCCTATGAGTTCCTATTTTATCTAGCGATCTAAGTTACTTTCTTTTAATTCCCAGTATTTTTCAGAAAGGGCTGTTTGGTATCTTAAACTAGGGTTGGTGAAGAAGTGCCTGTGGATATAAAGCAATTGCTTTCAAATTCCCGCCGAAATTCTGATATAAACATTACGTCTCTCCTTATTTTTCTTAGGGTAGATGGTAGCTTGATAAATCCCATTTTCAGATCTACACTTACCCTCAACCGGAAAGTTATTTCTAGATCTACAGTTACATGAGATATCATTCTATTTTCTGTATTAGATTCCCTACATTTCTTCAAGATTTGGTTATTAGGGGAGCTAATAATGTTATACATGCTGTTGGTACACGAGTAACTAATCTTGATAGTTTTTCTATTAAATATCTTACTCAGGGGGTTATCTCCATGAAAATGCTTAATTATTTATTCAGGAAAGATCTTCTCAATGTTAATAATTGATAGTTTACAGAACGGAGGTTAAACCATATAATTTTCCTTTTTCTATTTTTACCTTTGGCCTTTAACGGTTCCGGATTCTTAATGGGTGTTAAATACGTTAATTTCTCTTTATATCCGCTATTCTGGAGGGCCTTATCATATAGTTTTTTTACTATTCCTAAAGATTTCTCGGTTGGATGATAATCGGTTAATTCTAATATTCACGGTTTTCGGTATTTACTTTATAATCACTCTAGGGTGGTTCGAACTAATATTAATATAGCTAGGGATATATATATATATATATATATATATATATATATATAGATAGATAGATAGATATATGTGTGTGTGTGTGTGTGTGTGTGTGTGTGTGTGTGTGGTAAAATAATTTATAATAATTTTCCACAAAATCCTACATATAAATTATCAATATTTTACGGTTAATATGACATGATAGGTAATTGAAGTTTTATTTTCATTGTTTAGACACAGAAAGTTGTTCCAATCTCTTAAGTTGTTCAGAAAATAATGCAGGTTTTGCAAATCATAACCTTTTATTAAATGTTATTAAATTATAATTATTATTTATTAAATGTTATTAAATTATTAACAAGCAAACAGCCAAAATTAAAGAATATTTAATTTTAAAGAGCATTTTACATACATCTTTCCAAATGATTCTTTTTTCACTTTTTGTAACAGATATAACTAAATTTATGAATCAGGGAGACATCTTTATGACTCTTAGCTGTAGTGCAGTTCAGACTACTCGAAACATGAATAAAGTTTGGAGTGAAGGATCTGTTAACAAAAGCAGAGGGCAACATTGTTTTCAGAAATTTCCTCGTGGTGAAGCCAGCCTTGTATTGGGATGAGATATTGAAAACATTAGTGAAAGCAAATCGTCGCAGCAATATTTGATGGATTGCAAGAGAGCTAGGTGCAAGTAATGGATCAATTTCTGAACATTTGAACAACATTAGAAGATCAAGAAAGTTGGACGAATGAGTACCACACGAGTTAAATTAAAACCAAAAAGATCGTTGGTATAAATTCTGTCCGGCTCTTGTCTTGCGCAACAAAAATTGACACGATCGCCAAATTTCTCGATTGTATTGTGAAATGTAATGAAAAAAGACAGAATTCAGGGCTATCGTCAAATCGAAAGAAAATTCCTAAAGATTTCTTAAACTCCAGAGGTTTCATCAAAAAAAGTTATGGTGATTGTTTGATGGTCTAAAGCTGAATTGATTCGTCACAATCAGAGCAGTTTTCATAAAAGTATTTGTAGAAAAGACAGAGCAAAACAACGTCACCTCGGTGAGAACGTGACTGAAGTCGAGACCCCAAAGCAGGACTGATTACATCGTGGATCTTTCTTTGGATTTTGTCGAGAATCTCAGTATGTATAGCAGGAGCCCCCGATTAGATATGGCAAGAGTATTCAATTCAAGGACAAATGGGAGATCCACAAATGTGTAAGATGGATTCTGACGAGAAATACTTTCGGGCTCAATACAGAGATTCAACCTTTCTTGTGTTAGATATTCTGAAAAATTTAATTTGCTGTTATTATCACGACATTTCAGCCTTCAGATGTTATCGATTATTTTCAATCCGAGTAACCTTCAGGGAATACTTAACTGAATGTTTTAGTTAATCTATGATGGCTGGATTGTCCTCCTACCTCCGACGATGTCTAGGGATATATATTCTACCTCTTACTTAGTAGTGCTCAGTTATTACTTAACCAATTTTTACCGAGTTCCGATAGACAAGGGCCATCCAATAGATTTTGCTCGCAATTATCCACTAGGCTATAGTTATTCACTGAGACCACTTTTTGCAGCATCTCCTTTGCTGTCGGTCCTATTTAATGAAAGAAGACTCAAAGAAAGGTTGCCACTCAAATATACACTATATATATATATATTTATTACTTGAGTGTTATTTTTAGGGGACATTAAATTTATTTTAAACAGTACTTTATTTCATTTACTGGCTTGAACATTCTAGAAAACTTATTAACGAAAGTGCTTTCTCCTACATGGGTTAAACTTGCAAGAGAAACCACCGTTTCATTCGACGTACTTTGGATACAAAACGGAGCATTTATGACTTTTGAAGAAATCTGAACGAGTGAAGTGTGCTTTATAGGCTAATAGAACATTGTATTGTGAATCTCTTTGCAGCTGATTGATTAAATAAACGAAGCGTCTTTTCAAATACGGGTAACCTCTAAAAAGATTAAGTAATATATATGTCATATTAAAAAATAAAATCTCTTAATTCTTTAGAAAAATATGTTTATGTGAGCTTATTTATACGCTTATGAATAAACAGAAAAATGTATTTCTTTAGAATTCAAAGTCTAACCAAATTGGTCACATGAGTGTTCTGGGGACAGTAAAATCGAAATTTTGTTTTGTTTTTATCCTCGTTTGCATTAGCATGAATATTTGTTTAGATTTTCTTTACTTTACTTACATTGTTCAAACTGTTGTTCTCATTTTTATTGCCTTATTTACGACGTTTCGGTTGTAAAATAATGTGAATATTACCTCATCTCAGAAGTATAAACAAACACATTTTTCTTTTCTAATGCATCTCAGTTTTAATGTGTTTGTTTTTTTGTTTTGTTTTATCATTATTATTACTATCATTTTTTTCAATAGAGCCACTTTATATTCATTCACCTGATTGACCGTTTATTTTGAATGCAGCCTTGGATTTCAATTTTGTTATTCTTTATTTGTATAATTCTTGTAGTTTTAGTGACGTGACATAATCATGAAAATTGTTTGACAAATGTTTAAAATAACCCATTGAAGTATTTAGAGATTTTCTCAAATTTATTGTGGAGAATATTCTTAACCCTCTCATGATATTAAAGGGTGGTGTATGAGCGTATGAAAAGGCAGGAAGTGAAGCTCTTAGGACAATGCAGGATAAGATAATGGCTAACTATAGACTTGAAGAGATCAAGATTGAATTAATAAAAAACACTTAAGGGTTCAGTCGGAAACGTTAGACATATAGTGTGGAAGTAAACTTTAGAAGAACTTCAATGTATTCAGTACGTATTTCAATGCTTTAGCAAATTCATATCTCATTTTCTTTCAGTTCTTTTGGTGCCTATTCCATTTTTCTCTCCCTTTTACTGATAAATTCTTTTACTAAAAAGATTTTATAAAATAATATTATTGACTGTGCAGTCTGTATAAATAATATAAACTGCTTGGTCAACAAATGACGAATGTTTTTATAAAAATAAACGATTAATATTGCTATTATCATTATTACAAAATATTTACCTCTAATAGCAAGTGCAAAAATCACCCAGAACCAATACCTGTTTGACGGAATTTGGCTGTAAATACTAACGGACCACTTATATTTAGTGAATATCATAAAAATGTAACTTGTCCTTTGATATGAGCGTTTAATTTTGTTGAAATATATTTGTAAAAGAGACTAAGTAAACAGAAAAGGTAGAAATTTGAAATGCATTGAATGTATTAACTGAAATCATAGCTTCTTCCTTTCAATATTTAACGTCATGCATACCAATATAATCAGTTCTATCTTTTTGTCTCCTTAATTTCTTCAGCCTTAGACATATCAATAAAATCACTAAGACACAAGAGGTTACTAAAAGAGAAGAAAGATGAAAAAAGGTACTGAAGAGGAAGTACAATAAAAAACAGATTAAAACATATTAATGTATAATAAATATGTAATATCCCAAAACTTCTTTATCTTCCTTTATTTTACTAAAAGCACTGTGACAGCATTCAAGAAAGACCTAACCATACACATAAAAAACATGATTCAAGGAGACAAAAAGTGTTAATCGGCTTTGCACTTAAGTGTTTGTAGATTGTATTTAAAAGAAAACAAAAGGCGCAAGGGAGTTCCATAAGTAAGAATTGCCAGAAGGAAACTGTTAGAATAGAATTTTCGGTTACACTCAGCAACTTAAATGGTAAAACATTACAATTTAGCTGCAGATATAGTACTACATTTACAAACACAGATCTTGAAATTTAAAAACTAGTGTTTAACAGTACTTAAAATATGTTTCGAATTTTATTGTCTATGTAAATTTCCAGCCATATGGTTAAGCCTACAAATATGCTAATTTGTTTAACTATTTGTTGCCTCATTGATTTCTGTTTCTTTTATTAAAAGATCATATTCAACAGTATTTTCAAACTTGGCCTCTTCAAATTATGGGCTAACAGTAATTTTTAAAATTCTTATCGATAGGATCTTAATTTTATCAACTCCTTCTTTTCCATACATATCACACTCCTCATTATCCTGTCTATTTTGTCGACTGTAAAACACTATCTTCGGTAGCTGTCAAGCCTTATATTAAGTGAATGCTTCGTAGTAAAATAATAATGACAGCAACAACAATAGCAATAATAATAATAATAATAATAATAATTTGTACTAATTGAACAATTCTTTAATGAAAATGAATAAATTTTTATTTTCAAAATAGATATCTTTTATCTTTTTGCTATTCTAATGGTTATTTCACTTACATTTCTTATTTAAAAATTAACATTTATTTTTAAGTTGTGTTTAAATTAAACGCAATCAAACTTAATAAACAAAACAAAAAAGTTTTTTTTCAAACACTTACGCGTTTTACAAATAAATATGTTCCTCAGCTGTCATTATTTTGTTGATCAAAAGTTGGGTAATAACAGAAAAATATTATTAATAATATAATTCGCATAGCACCCTTTCTTTCTTTTCTTTTTTTTCTTTCTCTCTCTTTTTTCTTTCAGACTGAACAAAACAAAAAGCGTTCTTGGGAATCTGTGTTGTATTGTATTTATCAATTCTTTGTACTAAGGATCATTGCGTCCTACTGTACGGATGAGAGCAAGTAAGGTGACGGATACGTCGTCATTGCTTCCAAATGCCGCTGTTGAAACAGTCGATGTATTGACATTGTTTATTTTATTAGACTCTAGGACGTCAGTTTGAGTGGGTTGGGTAGAAAATATTCTCAGGAGGACGTGTACAATTGCGACTGGGTTACGGGAGACGGCATCTGGGTCTCTGTGCAATTTCCCAGAACAGTGCTGGATAGTAAAACTATATCTTAATGTTTTTTCCTTTTATCAGAAAAGTCGGGGTTTTTGGATTTTGCTTATATCCTTATCACCGAACAACCCTTTTAGTGGTTCGTGCTCCATAACTACTAAGATATTTGGACAACCCATGAGGAGCATCCGACATTTTTCCAATGCCCCATGAAATTGCTGCTTCTTCGCCTTCTATTGGCGCATATATGCGCTCAGAGTCGGTACAAAATCTGCTGCCGGCAAATATTAGGTGCCATCCTTCTGGACAAGAGATCGGGGCCTTCTCGATCGTGCATGGACAATGCTTTTGTAAGAGCAGGAAACCCATTCCTTTTTTACTCCAGTCAGAAGGAAGGCATGTCTTTCGATTTTTGTCAAATGTCGTGACACCATTTCGAACTAGGTCGACTATGACCTGTTTGGAGTGCTGGAATGCGTCTTTGATGCTCTGGTTCCATGTAAAATATGAGTTTTGTTATTACAAGATCCCGAAAAGCTAGCATGATTAGACCTAATCAGTACGTCTATGCTACTTGATTGACTAGGCCAAACTACGATCTTGCATCAGTGATCGTTTTGGGAATTGGGAATTTTAATATTGCTTGTAGCATGAAATCAGACGGGGTTACATCCTGGCCGAATTGGAATTCGTCAATGTTTAGAATGTGTCCGTTCTTCGCACAATGGAGCAAAAAATCGAGAGTGTGATAAAATGCTTCAGTGATGGTGGAGTCGTATAACAGTGTGTCATCGACGATTTTAATTTTACGGAGAATATTCCTTATTATCTCGTCATATCTCCATGTGTATGCGTCTCCAGATGCAAGATAGTAATCATCGACGGGGTCCAACACAGATTTTTTTTGTTTTAGGTGGCACCTAAAGTGATAATTGGAACGCTGACCCAATATGATGTGTCTCCCGTTTACACTGGGAATGTAGGCGTTCGTAGTCTATAGTTCTACGTGATTTACCATTTTTAGTTTTGATGACCATTGTACTGCATCAGTCTGTGGGCATGCCATTAATTACTGGTGCTATTATGCCTCTTTCTACGTCCTTCTAAATGGCAAAGGGCTTGTTTTACTGGTCTTTTTTAAATGGAAAGGCACAGTAATTGTGCTGTGCCTGGCTTTAAGTATTGGGCCTTCATTTAGATGTATGTGGGCGGCTTGACCGGACAAAGATGGGAATACTCCAGCGTGTTTGAAAGCTGTATTAGCAAACTGTTTTATGAGCCAATTTTTAAGTTTTCTACTATTTTATTCTGCCGCTGTAAAGTGGTGTTTCTTTGGGTAAGTTGGCAGTTGATCCCTACTTTCTTTAAGTTTGGAGTTTAATTTTTCATGAGCATTTTTGATGGGAATATATTACATGGCAACGTCAGCTTTGTTTGATATCGTTGCAAATTTTTTAAAGAATTTTCATGTAATATTCCCACAGACATTTTGTCGAAAATTTTCGATAAAAGATATCGTCTATTTTATACACGATACAATTGTTTAAATATCGTAAAACAAGAGGATGGTGATTTTGTCATGTATGCACGTATGTTTAATGCACAGTGTGAGGCTTTTAAATTAAAGGAATATTCAAGCGACATGCTGAAGTGTCTAAATTTTGTGCACGGGCTAACGACACCTAAGGACAAAGAAATTAAATCAGGGATCCGAAAATTACGCTACAAAATTTGAAAGAGTAATGTCAGCCACTTATAGACATAAGAAGGGATAATACTCGGATTGAGAAGAGCATTCCGCGAGTACAAACTGTCAGACAACAGAAGTGGATACTGAATAAAGAAAGAAAAATTATATGCAGTTCGTGTGGAGGACAGCATATAAAGAAAGATTATTTATTTAGGGATAAGATATGTTTTAATTGTAAGCGTGTAGGCCATAGAAGTTCTCATTGTCGGACGAAACAGAGAAAATTAAAATCAAAATCGCAAAGATGAACATAGTTTGGTCGAAAAACGAAATTGAAGAGGGTAAAAGAAGAAAATACTTCAATGTAAAAATAAATGGACTGAACGTAAAATACTCTATTCAGGAAGTGATATCTCGGTAATAAACGAGCAAACATGGAAAAAATCGGTTACCCACCGTTGGCTAACACAGACAAAATTGCTAGGAGAGTGTCAAGAAAAATACTTCAATTTAAAGGTGAATTAAAATGTAACATTTCGTTCATAGGAAAAATTCACAAATCGAAAGTGTATGTGCTCCCTGGTTCAGTAAACCTCTTTGGTTTAATAAACCTCTTTAGTTTAGACTAGATCGTATTGTTTAACTCATGGGAATTACCGGTAAATGCTTTTTGTAACAAAGTTAACATCATAGAGAATGATAAGATGAAGAAAACAAAAAGATTTATTACGGATTCGAAAAGTGAATTCCCTCGCGTCTTTTCAGAAGGACTAGGTCTGTGCACAAAGACAGAAGTCAGCTTCAAAATTAAAGAAAATGTAAAATCAATTTTTAGATTAAAAAGAAAAGTACCATTTTCGGCAGGAGACACAAGAAATGAGCAATTAGAAAGGTTGGAGAAAAGTGGCGTAATTTCAAAAGTCGATTCCTCGGATTGAGCGTCTTCAACCGTATATATAAAAAAGAAAAAACGCTTGGATGACTATTTGAAAGACCATGCGTGTCCTCTATCATCACCGGAGAATATATTCACTAAATTAAACGGAGGTAGAGTGTTTTTCAAAGTTGGACTTATCGGGGGCTTACCTTCATGTTCAAGTCAGTGAAGAATGTTGGAAGTACCTGACAATAAACACACATAAAGGGATTTTTAAACTGAATCATCTTCCGTTTAGATTGAAGGTAGCCTATTCCAGCAAATAATGGACACAATATTGGCTGGTATGGAGTATGTAATCGCATATTTAGATGGTATTTTGATTAAAAGTGAAAACGAGGCCTAATACAAAACGCATATTAGAGAATCGAGGAATACGGGTTCAAACTAAGTGCTGAAAAATGCGAGTTCTTCCTAAAGAAGAGAAAATATTTGGGGCAGATCATTGACAGTAAAGAAAGGAAACCGGATCCAAAAGGGGCTGAAGCTATAAAAATATGCCAGCACCTGATAATATGGCTAGATTCCAGTAGTTCTTGTGATTGAAAAGCTACTATAGCATTTATATCTCGAAAATGTATGATATAAGAGCTCCTTTAAAAGAGTTGGTGAAAAGGGCGCAATGTGGATGTGGTCGGAAGAATGCGAATGCTTTTAATAAAATAAAAAAAACTGTCTATTAGCAGATCTATCGTCAGTGCATTTTGACATGAAGAAAATTGTTGTAGCAGCAGATGGCAGTAATGAGGGGCTAGATGCTGTATTGCTTCATAAATTCGAGAACAGACCTATGAATCCAATAGCACATGCCTCGAGAATGTTACTGCCCCCCTGAATGAAATTACAGTCAAATAGAAAAAGAGAGTTTAGCAATAATCTACGCTGTAAAAAAAATTCCCAGGTTTCTATACGGAAGAGAATTTATTCAGCAAACAGACCACAAATCGCTGTTATCAATACTTTTTTTTGTTTTGTAATCATATCACCCCAAGCAAGGTGGTAACGCCACTGATGCGCAGGGGGCTACATAAGAGTGAAAAGATTGGAAAAGAGAAAGCCGGAAACTACATCCTAAACAGGGAACAAGGGATGAGCCTTTTCACCTGTTCAATAGACGTGGATGGAATGTGAACCGGGCAATAGTTTAGTCTATCTACTCCAATTGAAAAAAAAAAGAAAAAAGAAAAGAGTGAAAATATTGGAAAAGAGAAAGCCGGAAACCACATCCTAAACAGGGAACAAGGGATGAGCCTCTTCACCTGTTCAATAGACGTGGGTGGAGTGTGAATCGGGGGATAGTTTAGTCTATCTACTCCAATTAATTTTGGAAAACAGATATGCCAACTCACATGGCAACTCGACTACAGCGTTGGGATGTACATCTATTGAATTATAACTTCAAAATAGAATGTGTCTTCAAAGAATCTACATCACGCTGATGGGTTATCAAGACTGATACCTGAATATACGGAACCACTAGAAGAAATAGTAATAGCGACGCTAAGAGACGAAAGTGAATTGTTGGGTTTGTCATGCAACACTATTAGAGAACTACCGGTTACGCTAGAAGATGTTTTTTCACATCTTCTAGCGTAACCGGTAGTTCTCTAATAGTGTTGCATGACAAGCTCGGAGAACGATGATTTCATTTCATTCATTTTTCATTCAGCAGCGGAGAACGATGATTTCATTTAAAAAATGACAAAGCCAGTCTGGTTGAGCGAGAAAACTGAAAAAGGAATTAGTGTGTCACCGTTTTCAATCTGCGAACAGGTATTACTATACGCAAATAGAATTGTAATGCCTGGTACACTGCAAAAGAAAATTCTAAAAGAATTACACACTGGCCATCCAGAGATTTCGAGAATGAAATCTCTAATGAGAAGCTATACTTATTGGCCTGGGATGGACCAAGACATAGAAAACTTCGTGAAACAGTGTAGAGAATGTCAACTGGCAGCAAGTGATACACCATAAAGATTCAACCATGGCCAAAGACAGATGTCCCTTGGACTCGATTGCATATCGACTATGCAGGGCACATAAATGGATCTTATTAGCTAATTATTGTTGACAGTTTCACTAAGTGGCCAGAAATTGTTAAGTGCAGACATCCGACTGCAACAAATAGAATAAACACTTTTAATGAAGTTTTTAGACGCTTTGGTCTCCCTAAAATTTTAGTCAGCGACAACAGAACGCAGTTTACGGGAAGAGAATTCAAGGAATTGTGTTCATCATTGTCCATTGATCATGTGACAACGCCAGTATATCATCCAAGATTTAAGGGGCAGGCGGAAAAAATTCTGGACACCTTTAAACGCGCGTTAAAGAAAAGTCAAGGCGTCGACACGAACGAAAGAAGTATTCAACAATTTTTAGTAGTATATAGAATCACACCATACCCGAATACGACGTCAGGATTATCGCCATCAGAGTTTATATTTGCGAGAAAAACACGCTGTGTTCGACAGGCTATTGTCTAGTCTGGCAAAGAAAACTGCTAAAAAGTAAAACCAGATGACTAAAGCATATAAGCCAGGTGACAAAGTTTTTTTTCAAGGACTCTAGGGCTGGAAAAACGTATTGGGAAGAAGGAATGACGTCAGGAAAATACCGAAAAAATTCCACTGAAAGTCCTGTATGACGCATTTGAAATTCCCGTTCCAGTGAACATTCGCCAATGGAGGTATTCCCGACCTTAAGGTCAGAGGTTTCAGTGTATCAAACGGAACCACGGCAGGGAAGACTGAGACGAAAAGGACTTAGGAAAAAAAATCAATCGATTATGTCCAAGCTCTAAAAAAATGTTGAAGCTAAATTTCACAGGAACATTTAGCTCAGGGAGGCTGATGTAATGAATATGCATACACCTTGATATGACTGGCTGCTGTCAGCCATAAATACAGACTAAGGCGGCGGCGCCTGAAATTACGCCTATTGGAACGCCTGTTGACTTCGCCTATTGCATACGCCTAAGTATATTTCATACGACTACGACGAGTACTAGTCCATTACGGATACTTGCTAGATTGTCCTACCTGGTTACAGTGCTAAAACCACTTAGCTACTTCGAATAATATATATATCCCTTTCCGGGACATATCACTGATATATATGTACATATAGTCAATTATCAGTGGTGAATCTACAGTGGGGTCATAAGGGACATAGTCTCCTACCCAGAATATCTGCTGGCCTCTCAGTTAACCCTCCACACTTTTATAAGCTTCAAAAATTTATGAAACTGATCAGTCTCTGATTTTGATAACAATTGATCTTCAGCACAATTCTCTCTGCGTTTTCTTTTTCATTTAGCTTTTAAAGGATCACAGAGATCAGTTTGAAAGAAAAACAAACAAAATAAAAAAAAACATAGAAACAGGCATGTTATTAAGTGAGAGAAAGAGACTTAATAGTCATATATTCATATCTGAAGGAAGATGTTGATTAGAAATCAAACGGCTGGATTTGTAAGTAAGTCTCTAAAAACAAACTATTTCGATTACATTTCGTCTTGAATTATTAAATATATTTCTTCAGTTTAGTTGCATTTAATTCTATAAAAATTATAACAGAATACAGTAATTAAAAAGACATGTACCTTGTCCCTTCAGGACATAGGCAATTTCCACATCTCCCTATCCCTGGTGGCTCTCAGCACGCTTTCCCCTGTTACACCGCGCAACCCTCGTTCTGCCATCCACCCACACAGGCCAGTCAAATACGTTACACGCTGTTTTTCCCTGTCTCGAAGCCGTAGAATTAGCAGCAGTTCTAATAGTCAATAACGCTGTGGTAGTCGTGGTAGCAAAAATCGAAATCGCAACAGAAATGTTAACAACAAGCAATCAGTCGCTATCGTATTGATAGTAACCTGAATGTCATGTACATATGGCCATATTCATAATTCAGTTGGACACGCAAATACACAGCATAAAGTGCTCAATGCTACACTCGGGATTGAAACGACTAAGTGTGTCCGACACAGTAAAGACGGCATTGCTTTTCTCGCTTTTCTAGTTCTCTTTCTATCTATCACCTGACTGCTTTTGTGTGAACATATATACATATATATTTATTTATTTATTTTTTATGTGGAGGGGAATCACTGTATACCTACAACCTAGAAGGATGGGATGAAGAAAAATCGATCTCAATTTTTTTTCTCGGCGTGGTGTAATGGTTAGCATGCTTGTCTCGCTAGAACCTGTTACAATTGAGTATTGAGTTCGATTCTCACCGGGTACTCTATACTTTTAGCTTTGGGTCATATCCACGCGGTGCTTAGAAAATATACTATGCACATGTAAATCAATCTTAAACATTCTTCAATTTTTAGAGCCCACAGTCAACTGAAATATATACTTTCTATCAGCATTATAAAAATGAACCAGCTTTATTTTAAAACTAAAATTAATACTAACACATGTAAAATTTACTGACAAGCATTTGCAAACACTCACCTACTTATTAATATTAGTATCAAGAATCATATAGAACTATATAGAAACATATCTATAGTCACAAACAAATCATACATTGTTTAGTAGGGTGGTGGATTTGTAATAAGTACACTCGCTATGGAACATAGACGAAGCTGAAACGTAAGCCGTGCCAGTAGTCGTGGAGGCAAAGGTGACATTGCCGAAGGAGGGTACGCCAGTGACACAAGCAAACAAATGGCTACCCACACCGGCAATTACGCGAATGGTGTTGAACCATTTACAAAAAACGCCAACGGTCTGTCAAATCCTGGGAGTACCGGCGGCGGAGAAAGTGGAGGTAATGAAGATGAAAATACAGCAACGCAGAACGCTTTCTTGGGATCATCTGATGTACCTGAAGGGGCCGCGATGGTTAGCTTCATTAGACTGATTACACAAAATTGGCTGGATGTGTATGTTGTTTGGTAGCTTTGACATAGGTGTGGCATGTCTGGGGCCAACTTTGTTTGACCTCGGATGCCATACAGGAAAAAACATGAGAGAGATGTCATGGGTTTTCTTTTCACAACTTCTGATGATTTCTATCGGATTTATAGTGGCTGGAGTACTAGCAAACAGGCAAGTAACATTGATAATTTTTCGTGTTGATTTTTTGTGTGTCTTCTTATATAAATTTGAGTCAGTAAGTACATGACATAACACAGTTACTAGCTAAATTTTCATCTAAAAGTTTTATTACATAATGTTTGCGCTATCTTATTAATAGAGATGTGGGTTAAGTAAGAAGACAAGGAAGGATATTACGTTGAAAAAATGAGTTTATTCATAATTATGCAGTGAACTTATTGATACGTCCACACACACACACACTCACACAAGCACACACACGTGTGTGTGTGTGTCTCTGTGTGTGTTTAATCACCACCTGACGAATGCATTGTGCATGAAACATGAGTTGTGGTTCCGGTGAAGAAAAATGGTTTTATTCATGTAAATTTAATATCTGTTATTATACATCGAGTACTTTCTAATTAGCACCAGCATTTAATATGCAATATTTTTTGTTTTGTGTGTGTGCGTGTGTGTGTGCGTGCGCGTGCGTGCGTGCGCGTGCGTGCGTGCGTGCGTGCGCGTGCGTGCGTGCGTGTGCGCGCGCGCAATTCTGTCGGGTTTCAGGCCTGGGTTAAAAAGTAATCGGAGCCTAACCGTACTGATGAGATGTGATACAGCGAAACAGATCTGTCTGCAGATGACTATATATATATGTGTGTGTGTGTGTGTAATTTTCTTTAAAAATAAGAGACACGGTACTGGGATTAAGTGTTTTATATATTTTTTCCTCTGGTCTCATATTCTTTTTTGTTTTCGGTACATAAATTATATAACAACGAGTGTACCTCTGCGTATCAAAAATGAGAAAAATATTTGAGAGAATTATTAGTTGTTTTATTACTGATTATCCCCACCATTGAGTGTGACAGAAGGGAATACATTGTTTAATTTTCCAAACACAGCATATTGTGACCGTGTTCATTGTTGATATTATTGATTGTTGGCTTCTTATATATATATATATATATATATATATATATATATATATATATATATATATTCCAACCAATCTTGCTTTGATAGGCAGCAGTTATTTTAAACTTGAATATAGCAGTCTTAGTCTTAAGAAAGTAACACTGAACTGTCATCTGGGGTATCAATCTAACCAAGACAAATTAAATACTGATTTTTCAAAGAAGTTAAGGAATATAAAAATTATCCATAATTTTTTTGTCGCAAAATACTTTTGAAAATGATGATACAAGTGGCTGAAAGCGCTTGACACAGTAAAACTATGGACAATTTTTATATTCCTAAACTCATACAAAACAGAAAAATGTTGGCTTGGCAGAAAAAAAACTTAATAAACAATTAATTTAATCTTCCTTGTCGGCCGTATTTAAGGAAATTTGCTTGAAAGAAAAGTTTCTGCAAAAATATACATCAATTATATATATATGAGTGTGTGTGTGTGTGTGTGTGTGTGTGTGTGTGTAGGTGAGGATGATATGAATAAAAGAAAGGGTCAAGAAGAAAACTGCATTTACTTTTAGAAGTCGACACCCAGAGACGACAGTCTGTTTCCTGTTAAATACAATCGGCATACCTGATACTTCACCTTGTCTGTTCCATGGAACTTGAATAGGATTTCATTCAGTTCGCAAATGGATTGTTGAACTACTAGGATAGGGCAATGTATTTCAACGTCTGACAACTGGTCTGTTTTCTTTTGTTATCGAACTGTAGCAAAGCTATAACAATGTAAGTGAATCTTGGATAGATGTCAGCGGTACGTAAAAACTACAACCACCCAATGCTATATAATACTTCCGTGGTATCTAAACATTTCTTATTCAGGGAGCATGGAACATGTAAAATAACTTACGCAATTTAAAAAAAATCTGTGGATTTGTTACACTAAAGAATTTTGGCTATACTTTTGATTGGTAAAAAAACTGTAAGATAACAAATGAAACTGATCTCTGTTGTAAGAAATGTGACATACAGATATTATGTCACGGATCATTTGCACCTTTTTATGCATATTGATCTCATCATCCGACAACTATTAAAACTTCTATTTTTTCTTTATTGTCACAATGTTTGGGCCATTGTGCCGCCTGGACTTCTTAAAGTGTCTGTCAATACGGGTAATTTTTTAAGAGATTTCTAACTGATATATTGCTTTCGTTTTGCTGGACGTCTCTCAGAATATCTTGTTTTGTTCTTTTTTTAGTACTGATCATTTATTGCTAGTTCTGGTTTTAATGTTTCGTAAACTGTACTACCCGGCCTAAGGATTAAACTCACATTTACTATGATATAAATTCACAAACGAGCGCTTTAGTCCTTTATTTATGCTATTGTCAAGACGAGATAATATTAGAGATGGACAGCAGAATGAAAACCATTTATTCTCAATGGTTAAATAAAGTGTCCTGTTCGAAAATATCTGACAGATACACTGATCGAATACACCTGAAGACACCCGGAGAGCACAATAGCCGAAACTTTCATATAAAAACAAGGATGTGGAAAGTAGTCCAATAGTAAATAATATAAATAGTAATCTACTTCCAAAGCATTAGAATTCTATGCAAAATAACAAAGTCTGTAAAAAGGGACATTTTTATCTAGCAATATTGATGGCAACCAATTTATGATTGTTTATTTTAATCATTGTATATCGATAAATTCAAAGAAATTTCCTCGTAACGTTTTATCAAAACGTTCCAGTCATATACTCGCCGTCATTTCTCTAGTGTCCCTTGCATTCTAAAATGCCAAAGCTTGCTCTAAGTGGAAGTAAGCGTCTATTCTTTCACGTAAGTCAGAACCGGTGCCTTGTGCCTTTGTCTGCGTCTGCGCCGGCCCCCGTGCGTTTATGGGAATGTCTTCTGACCTTTGTAATGAACTTTAAACGAACACATTCAACTTCGCTCGTTTTCTATTTTGGGAGGTAATTCTACTAGAGCCACAAATTCATAACAAGATGATAAGTACGTTACCTTTTTACGACTTTGTCTTTCAAGAAGTTTACTTTCCGTAATTTGAAGTTTCTTTTCATTTGTCTATATTTCTGACATGAGGTATTGTAGTTTTTTACACTATTTATATTGTTTGGACTGTTGTCTTAATCTTTGTTGCCATATTCCCGACGTTTCGCCCGTTATATGCTCTGACCTTTTTCAGGTGATTGGAATTTTGAATTGAACCCTTTATTTCGTCTACTGGGGCGGATTGTTTTATGGGTCATTTAACGCAAGTCTCAAGTTTTTTGTTCACCTCTGCTGTAGCAAGGTAATTAACTCACAAGTATTTGGATCAAGTCATTGGAACAAACAATCTATATATTTTATCCGCTGGGCCATATCTCTTTGAGAACATTAGTGTTTGAATTTTCGGTATTCCAGTCTCCTGAAAAAGGCCGGAGCTTACTACAGCCGGAACGTCGTGAATATGTCCGAACAATGTAAACTGTAAATTAATTTATTTATTTTTTACATCTTATCAACTCTCAGCGGGTTATTTAAAGGTAAAACATATTGTGGATTGTAAGATTTTGTTGTTGTTGTTGTTTTCATAACTTTTCAAAAGATATCTCTGCGTAAGTGAAAATAACAAACTGGACTGAAATTCGAACTCTGCTTTCTGATTTCTTATTTTGATCCACTACCCAGGACGCATCTCCAACCGACGATAACTTTAACCGTTTGATCAATGAATACTGAATATTTCCTGCATGGCTGATTGTTTTATTTATTTATTTTACGTTTTTTCAGGACTTGGTGAATAAAGCCGAAACATTTTATATTGTTGGATGTTGCTTATAGTACCCGGTGTAATCAAGCGACCTCTAATTTAGATACTAACCGAGCTCGACGCTGTTTAACTTTGCCGTCAAAATGAAAACATATATTTTTAGCGTGATTTGACCGTTAAACCTTCTGGTAAGGAAACAGCCACTTTTATTCAGTTAAGTGATATACGCTTAGAGCATCATGTCTCTTTTGAGTTATAACTGATTAGGTAGAAGATTTTCCCTCAATAGGTTGCCATTACAATCTACGATAGACCGGTTGCTAACCAAGAATATAGAATCCAATCTGTCTTGTTATTTAACCGATAGCTGGAGGGAGAAGAGATGGATTAATACATTTCATAAGAGAACTTTAACGTAAGTGAATAAAACAAATTCGGCTGGAATTCGAACTCGGCCGATATCCACTGCACTACAACACAATTACTATTATATTGCACTGTTCCTCTATACATTTCCACAAAAGACATGTATTTTCGATGTTTTGCTAATAAACGCATTAATTCTAGCCGAAGTTCATGTCAATAAAAATGAGAGGCTCAACGGTTAGACTTCTGTTAAGTCAAAATATAAATTGTCGGTTGACACTTTACGGTCAAATTTTGTTTTCAAGTAGGCAGAGGAAAGCCTGAAGTAATATTTGAATTCATTTCAGTAAAAACTTTCTTAATATCAGTGTCATTTATGTGCGCTATTCTTTCACTACGTTGGTGATTATAGTTCTCCACAACTTCCTATCTTTAAGCGACATTTGACTTTTTACCGTCCTGATTTATCCCTCTTTGAAATCAGTTCACAAAATTCTTTTAAGTAATTTGTTCACTGTTTCAACACACTTCTTCTCTCTGATAGTATTAAGCTTTACAAGCCTCCTCTCGTTATAATTTATATTTATCCCATGAATTTTAAACATTTCTTTTTTAACGGTGCGAAACTTTCTAGTTGAAAGAACTTTTTTCTTTCTCTTTCATTTATTCTTTCTTTTGTTTGTTTCTTTCTTTCTTTCTTTCTTTTTATCGAATTTCTTCGGTACTCACATCTCTATAGCTTCGAGTCTCTTCTTTATTTGTAAAAACATTGTCCAGCACGCACTGCTGTACAGTAGGATTTATATTACACATCAGCTCAACACTTTCGCATTTCTTAACATTTAGCATTATTTCGGAAAGGCGTTCTTTGCTATTCTTTGTGTCACACTTTACATTGTCTGTTACTACACTACCCAGATAGTTAAAATTCTGGAGATGCTTGATTTCGTATGCCTCCAATTTAACCTTTCACCACCTCTTTTACTGATGTCTATAGTTTATTTATTCCCATAATTAATAGTTATGCCTTTCTTTCAACTTTCTTTTTCTACCTTTTGATGCTGTCATCACCACTGATGCGAAAAAGCAAAGATTAAATTTGTATTTTTATCAACCGTTAAATATTTGTCGATATAAGATTATTCAAGAATTCAATAACTATTATTCATGATTAGAAATTAAAGGTCAGTTAATTTTATTTGAACACTTGCAGAAACAGCCAATCTAATAATCATACGAAGCACTCAAGCAGATAATTCCGCTTTGTAAAGCTTAACAAGAGAAAATGAATCTGTTGAATTGTGCCAAAATATCAATTAACAATGAAACCATTTTCAACCTGACATGCAGCAATAAATCTGTTGAGACTAATTCATTTTTTATTAAGTTGGTTTTCAGCTTCGGCTTACATGATCCATCTTCAGAGACGTTACAAGGTTACAAAAGTGATTTAAATCCAAACATTCCACAGTTTATAAAATCACGTTTAAATTTGGTCATAACACATTACATTGCATTTAAATATATGGTTTTGTTATCATTTCGAGCTCTCACCCGGTGTGACGTCATAGAACCGCATTACAAATTTACGAACTGCGTTTGCTATTTTTGGTGACTGTTATCGTTGCCTAGCAAAGATTTATGGCAACACAAGGTAACATCGTCGCTGATGGTGGATGATTTTATGTTAAGATCGTTGTAACCTCTCTGAAGATGGCTCATTTGAGCCGAAAGCTGAGAACCAACTTAATAAAAATTATCCAAATGTTGGAGAATATTTGTTTTTATTTTCACCTAAAATTAAAGCCAAAATACGATGTTTAGAACGGCTCATGATTAAACATAATAGACATTCATTGTCTCTTATATTTAACAGTATATGGTTAGAATATCGTTCATTCAGCAATGAATTAGAACACTCTCAGCTATTAGACCTGTATAATGATAATATACACGCTAAAAAATCTGCCTCCTTCTACTGAGCGCTCGTAGCTCCGAAGTAGAATCGCCGACTGACGCCAATTCGGTCGGGTTTCAATCATGGGTAAAAAGCAATCGACTGTCTAGCCGTACTGATGAGCTGTGATACAGCGAAACAGATATGTCTGAGGCTGACTATATATATATATATATATATATAATTATATTTCTTATACAAATATAGATACAAGTAAAACGTACATACTCAAATGTGTTCGTCAAGACATGAATTGACACTTTGTTACTAGCGGCCATGTTTAATCAATTTCATAACTAAATGTAAATGTTACATTAACGTCAAAATAGTATCGTTTTTAATTGTACAATATTTTTTCATTTAAAAATATTCGATGCAAAAATAAACGCAGTTTATCATTTTGGAAGTTTTTCTTCTTCTGAATATTGTAACTCTTAGAAGATAGTTTCTTTCTGATTGAAAAATATTTTACTTTTCTTAATAAATTTTTATTATAGAATTTCTTGTTCTGATGAAAGTATTAAAACTTTCCAAAAATAGCAATACTCATTATTATCAAAGTGTGAATAGAGAACAAACTTTAGATACGCTAATAGATGGTGAAAGGTTATCGGCCGACCCTCTTTCCAAATCCGATAAAATGATATTTGGTGCATCTGAATTGATTTAATCCCCTACTTTATTGTTTAAATACCTTCGCTTTCAGCAATTCCTTATATATTGATATTCCAAGCGCCGCTTAGATGTGGCACAAGGCCAAAAGTGTGGGGCACCCAGCGAGGGTCCAATTTACTACTCAGTTGTAACAGGTTCTAGAGAGAAAATTGATTTGCTAAGCTCAGTTGAGATGTGGCACAAGGCCGAAGGTATGGGGTACCAAGTGAGGATCGAACTCATTATTCGTTGTAATAGGTTTCAGCGAGATAAACTTGCTAACCATTACACCCTGTCGGGGTGCCCAAGCAAATCCTTAGCTTCGTAGTCAACAAATATAAATAAACAGGAATTGGTAATTTCATTAATTGCTTGTTTCTTTAATTTCCAAGTTTTATTTTTTTATTTGGCCTTTTTTCACTATTTCTTAATTTCTTTTCTTCTCTATTTTATTTTTGTCTTTCACCTTTTGATTTCCGATATTATGGTAATTGAATATTTATTTTCTCCGATATATTTCTTTATTTTCTTTTATGTATTTCTTTTGTTTGTTTGTTTCTGTTTTGTTCTGTTTTTTTCTTCCTTTATTAGTTTTTTCTTTATTCTGTCTTGTCTTTCTTTTTTCTTTATCTCTTCTTTCTTTCTTTTTATTCTGAAATATTCCCCATTGATCTTTTACTTAACTTTTTTGTCCTAAACGCTTTCGTTTTATTTTTTTGTTTTTCTCAACATTCCTGCTCATTGTCGCAATAAAACATTCATATCTCCATAAATAAATATGTTAATTATCACTGGCGTCAATCCCTTGTCTTAAAGCAATTTCATTAATCTGTATCACTCTGGGTCAGGGCAGACCTGGGAACAACAGCAATTAAGAGGTGGTTTCATGCTCCTCACAACCTTCCAATCAGAGGCCTTGCTGCCGGATGCAGTTTACCATCATACCCAGGACCCTTTACTTTTGGTAGCCTATTGATATTTGATGACAGAAGACAGAAAGTGCAACACATATTCAAAGGCAAATTGGCATGGAGAAGGAAGCATTCCAGAAGTTGAGTAAAGTATCAAGAAACAGAACAATTTCACTAGAAACAAAGAGGAGAGTACTGGATTGCTATGTGATGTTGGTTCTTCAATATGGCAGTGAATGATGGACAATATCAACAAAGATGAAGGAAAATCTTGAAGCAACTGAAATGTGGTTCTACAGAAAGATGCTCTGAATATCATGGATCTAGCATGCGAGCAATGATGAGGTTTTGGAAAGGATAGAAATGAAAAGAAAAGGGGAATTCAGCAGATAACATATTTGAAAGACCTGATCAGGTGGATGACGGAATGAGGGTTGCGTGGTACAACAGGAGAAAGTGTGCTAAGAGCCACCAGGGACAGGGAAACGTGGAAAGCCATGATCGACTACGTCCTGAAAGGACAGGGAACATAGAAGAAGAATCTCAACAAAACAAAGTCTACTAAGAGATCAAATATATTTTTGAAATCATTTCACCCAAATAAAGTCACTAAGAAACAAGAGATTACTAAGATGAAAGAAAATGAGGAAACCTTAGCAAAGAAAAAGGACAATAAAAAACTGGATTAAAAAAAAAAAACAGATGGTGGTTGATCGTACATTTAAATATTTGAATGTCATAGTTGACAGGAAAGTGAGATGCCGAAGGAGTTCCATAATCAAGAAATGTGAGAATTAATGGTTACATTTTGCTATTTCAACAGTAAAATGCAACTTAGCTAATAATCTAGTAGAATGTGAACATTCTTGAATTCAAAATGCCAAGGAAGGAACAACCGTCAAATCAACTGACATGCTATTTATAGAAGGGTCACAATGGAAGCTATATTATGACAGTGGAAAAATGATTGAAGCCAAGAGATTAGGTCAAGAATAATATGAATCTTGGGATATACGCACAGAAATCAAGACCAGATGTGGCAGCATTATTCTATACAGAGATGATTGAAATTATACTATTTAATTGGTATCCAGAGCAAATAATACAAAAATTGTCTTTGTTTGCGGACACTTGCTTCACACCACCTGTGCAACCTTCCCGGCACAATTTATTCTTAACCCAAAAGAAATTTGGGTGACATTCAAAGTTATGTTAAAATGATTTTACAGTAGGAAATTACACGATTTCAATATAAATATGAAATTGCTCTTAAATTTTAATGCCTCCAAAACGTAGCAACTCTCTTTTAACTACCATAGAGAAACTTTTTCTACTTACCATCAGAAGGAATGATGCTAGTCTACAAGGGAGCATCACACTACACCTACTTGACCTCACTTTTATAACCGACCTCAAATGGAACGACTGCTTCGAATCTATAGCTGCATCAACTGCTAATTGGGTTACTGTGTCGAGCCAGAAAGTTTTTTTTGCATCAGAATCCATTTTGCAGTCTTATAAATCTACCATTCGTCCGTGCATTGAGTACTGTTGCTATATCAAGTCGGATGCTCTTGCTATTTTTCTTGAGGTTCTCGACAAAATCCAAAAAAAGGATCTGCAATGTAACCAATCCTGACTTGGCAGCTGTAATGTGGCTTCTCTCTAGTGCCTGGCACCTCGATCACATGTATTTACTCGTGCTACTAAATTGGCATTAAGTTCCCGCCATTTATCATTTAAACGTAACAGCCTCTTCTACTCTAACAATTTCTTGTTTCGCACTTCTCGCCTGTGGAAATCCCTTCAGCTTACTTGCTTTCATGACAGTAACAATCTTCAAATTTAAAATGCAATATCAATTGCCATCGTTTATCTCTTTCATTTCTATCCTTCTCTTATCCTTTCTTTGACATCCATGTACTTTTTTTCTTTTACACTGTAACCACCTGCCAGTCGTGGCCATCCCTTCCTTCTAGTGAAATTATTATCAAAAAAGTTCTTCAAAATTGTATTCTCAGTATTTTGACTAACGGAAATCCGTCCCCGTGCTTTAAAATGAAAGAAAGAAAGAAAGAAAGAGAGAGAAAGAGAGAGAGAGAGAGAGAGAGAGAGAGAGAGAGTAGAAGTAGAAAGAACAATGGGGAAAATGAGAGGACAGAGATGAGTAGAGAAAGCTAGAATGATTACAGTAGAGTCTTTACTGTCAACACTCTAGTTTTCTCTTTCATTTTCCTCTTCATGCCACCTGAAGAAAGGAAAGAACGTAAAAGAGGATGAAGGAAGTAAGAAAGGGTGAAAGGAGAAAGCGAGAGGAAATTGAGAAAAAAGAAATATAAAGGAAAGAGTGTAGGGAAAATTGAAAGTGAAGAAAGAAAAAAGGAGAAAGTGTTTGAAGAGAAAGGAGGAAATACGTGATAAAAGTAAAATAGAGAGAGTAGAAAAGTTATCTTCTTTTCTCCCACTTTCTCTGATTGTACGTTACCTACAAGCTGTCATGGTGCAATCTCTAAGTACAATTTCAAATCCCCCTTAAATTAACCTTCAGCTGTGATAAGGCACAAAAGGTCGTTAGCAAAAGGTGGCAATGCAAAATGTAAGCTAAAAAGTAGGGATGTCAAAATCATGCAGGTAAAAAATTGTGACACAGAAATCCAAGGGCGCATCAGAATAGAAAAATATACTTTCTGAAATATAAAACAAAGTATTATGAAACAGGAAAATTGCGTTAGAAATAAAATTCTGTTGAATCAATCCTCTTATATAGCAGTGAATGCTGCACAATTTCCTCATAGATGACGAGACAGATATGCTCTACAGAAGAATAATGAGAAATCCATTGACAAAATGTAATCAATGAAGAACTCTTACTTAAAAACAAAATAAAAAAGACACTTGTTATTAGAATAAAGGATCTCTGGGGCACATCATGAAGAAAGAGAGTTTTTAAATTTGTCATTTACAGGTGACACTGAGGGTAAAAAGGACAGAGGGAAACATTAAGTAAACTACCTGATAAGCAGAACAAGGGCTCTGAGGGATAGGAAAAGCCAAATATTTTCTGTAGTTTCAAACGATAGGAAATAGAGGTTAGCCATATTTGATCACACCCTGACAGTGTTAGGTTCGTAAGAGAAGATTTAACTTTCAAAGTATACTGAAATTAAGCAAAAATTATAACATGAAAATTTCTAAAGAATATCTGGGTCGCGAAATCTACCTAAAATAGCTGTCATCAAAAACTCAAAAAAAAGTGGTAGATGATTATGGCATTGGATATATAAGCGAGCGAATGTTGTAGTCCGTCATTAAAAAAAAAATCCAACTAAAAGAGGAGGTAGAACCCTCACCTATGAAGAAAACTCCACTGGAAGTCACCTCAACGGCCGCATGCAGAGAAGCTCGACATCTCTATTAGACACCTTGCCTGGTTTAAAGAATGAATATATCAAGAACAACTTCGGTTCTACTTTGTAACTGTCTTTTTTCTTTTTGACTTAATCTACTTCTAGCTCTTTTCTGTCAAGTTAGATTTTTTTCAACAAAAGAGGACCCCAAAATGCCAACAACAGGTCAGGAATACTAAAATCAAACAGACGCAGAAATTTAAATACCCGGGACATGTTTTCACAAAGGATGGAAAGTGCGACACTGAGATCCAAAGGCGCATTGGCATGACCAAGAACGCATTTCAAAAGCTAATCAAAGTATTGAAAGACAGGAAGATTTTGTTGAAAACAAAGAACAGCGTACTGGACTGTTATGTGACATCTGTCCTCATATATGGCAGCAAATACTGGATGATCTCCTCAAAGATGAAGGAGGAACTCGAAGCAAGATAAATGTGCTACAGAAAGATGCTGAGAATACCATGTACCGACCATGTGAGCAATGATAATGTTTTGGGGAGGGTGCAAACAAAAAGATAACTTATACTTAGCATCAGGAAGAGATTTCTGGGGTATGTAATGAGGAAGGAGGGTTTGGAGAATATAAAAATAAATGAATAGAAAGAACAAAAGACAAGGAAAAGCAGAGCGAGATATACTTGATGGGTTTGAGCAAGTGAATGGCGGAGTAAGGTTTGGGAGACATACCAAGAAGAAATGTACTGAGAGCGACAACGAATAGGGGCAAATGAAATTCCATGATCGCCCACATCCTGAAAAGACACAGTACATATAGAGATTTTTGTTAAAGATATTTCAAAAGAACTTGAAAATGTCTACCTTTTTTATATAATCA
The DNA here is from genome assembly GCA_037127315.1 of Ascarosepion bandense. NCBI lineage: Eukaryota > Metazoa > Mollusca > Cephalopoda > Sepiida > Sepiidae > Ascarosepion > Ascarosepion bandense. The sequence continues at coordinate 2,682,152 of JBBBDQ010028849.1, read as the reverse complement.
TATTGCCCCAAGCAAGGCATTTTACTGTCACTGTAGAGCACGGGGTTACATTGGAGTTAAGTTATGAGAAAGAGTGACAGGTTACAGGGGGTGTCTGGAAGAGGGTATGAGAAGAATAAGAATACTGATGAGTGGAGTGGACGAACTGCCTAAAAGAACTTATAGCATACAAAAGAATATCTGCGAAACTCTTTAAAAAAATCTTGATTTATTTCTTTACAGAGTTTGTACTTGTCTTTTCATTTTTGGGATACCTTTTCTTTGATATAAGTATTTTTTTCCTTTTATTTTACATTTGTGGTCGAGTTCCTACCAATTTTTTACAGTATCTTATGCAGGTTCTTGAAAAGAAAACTTTAATATAGGTATTTATCCGAAGGCATACGTCGCAACATAATGTGGCAAAAGGTCGAAGTTTAATGTAGGATTGTCGGTAATACCGTAGAAAAATTACTCAAGATCTCTCGGAACTTCCTCTTTTATGGAATCCCGGTTTATGAACTCAGTTCTCTCTCGAAGGAGATGCACTGCCTGAGAGGAATGGTCTCTGGGGTTTAGATAATATTATTTTCAACTTCTCTGCAGAATCGAACTCCTGTGTCAGGTAAATTAAAAAATTAATACATGTAGATATTAAAATAAGTAGAAAATTATTAAACAACTTAACATATGCTAGAAAACAATGTATCTGAAATAAAATATACAATGAGTTGTGAGCCATCAAGGCAGCATGACCTCAGGCAATCAGATAACAATGACTTCAAAGTTCCTGTGTGTGACTTGTGAAGTCGGTCCAGTATTTGAAAGAATTACTTTGCGTGTGTCCAAGATTATAGTGAAGTGGACATGTATAAAATAAAGCTCAATTTTTCTTTGTTGTTTTTAATATTGTCTTATCAGTCACGGAACAATCTCTTAGAGAAATCACGACCTTACAGGATACATAAAGATTTTCTTCTGTTCAGAATGAATTTACCCTAAGTGTTTTGAAGGGATAAAAGAAACGAGAAAGACAAAAAGAAAGAGAGAAATAAGGAGAGAGAGAAAGAAAAAGAGAGAGAGAAAGAAAGAGAGAGAGAGAAAGAAAGAAAGAGGGAGAGAGAAAGAGAGAGAAAAAGAATTTTGCATGTAAAACATTTTGCATATAAAAAATTTTGCATGTAAAAACTTTAAATGGTACATAATATTTCTAGAAAAGGATATAACTTACCATGGAATGTTGATATGATATATTATAAGGAAAAAAATATACGATTTGCTATAAGAGAAAGATGCTACTATATGCTATCAGTGAAGGCTGATACAATATGCTACCAGGAAAATTTGATACAATATGCTAGCTGAAAAGGTGATACAATATGTTACAAAGAGAAGATAATACAACATGTTGCCATGGGAAGGGATACGATATGTTACCAGGGAAAATTATACAAATGTTATAAAGAACGATTAATACGGTATGTTACTGGGGAAGGAAGACATGGCACGATAAGTTACAAAGGAAAAATCATACGATATATTACCAGGAAATGTGAGACAAAATGTTACCAAGGAAGGTGATACGATATGTTACAAGGAATGGCTGATACGATATTGTACCCGGGAAGATTAATAAATACGTTACCGGGAAGGGGATACAATTGGTTACAAAGAATGATGATACGATATGTTACCTGGAAAGGTTAATAAAATATATTACCGAGGGAGGAGGATACGATAGTTTAGAAAGGAAGGGTAATAGGATAGGCTATCAGAGAAGGTGATGCGATATGTTACAATGGAAGGGTGATGCGACATGTTATCAGAAAACTGATACGATATATTATCAGGGAAAATGATGTGGTAAGTTACAAGGGAAGGTTAACACGTAATATGTTACGAAACGCATAAGAATAGTTTTTCCTTCTGTCGCTTTAATCATTTTGTTGTGTTTTCTTTTACAGATGCATTCAATCTAAAACTAATTATATATATCAGACAGTTAATTGCAATACTTGATACACGCTTGGGTGATCATGTCTCATTTAATCCATGAAGGACTAGGTAGAATATTTTCCTAGTCTGTTATGGATCAGAGTAGGTAGAAGGTAAGTGACGTAACAGAACTCATCATCTGATTTTTGATGAGCAGAGCGCGCATCAGATTCAGATCGGAAGAACAGTTTCGTCAAGAACATTGGAACAACGAACGCGATTTTTATGCTTAGTGTGTTATCAGAAAGGGCAATAGAAATACAGAAGGACTATGCAAAGGCATTCGACAACGTACGTTAAAAACACTTGAGAGAGACTCTTGGCAACCTTAACATATTCAGGAAAGACTTTAGAGTAATAAGAAACGTGTATTAGAAGCAAACTATCTGCATACGGACAGGAAACGAATTCAACAGACACACAAAGATAGAAAGGAGTGTAAGACAAGGATGTGTATTCTTACCAAACCTATTCAACCTATACAGCAAAACCATTCTGAGAGCTGTAGAATTCCTGTCATGATTCGTCATTGGTGGCCGCAATCTGAACAATATAATATACGCAGACCATAGAGTGCTGACAGAAGATACAATAAAGAACCTACAAGTCCTTTTACAGGAAGTAGTTAAAGAAAGCGGAAAGAAAGAACTACATATCAGCTACAAGAAAATTGAACGCATGTTAATCAGTAAAAAGAGAAGCCCAAAATGCCAACTACAAGTTGGTGATATCAAAATCAAACAAGTGCAAAAATTTACACACTTAAGAAAGATTTTAAGAGAGGCTGGAAACCGTGACACGAAGATCCGAAGACGTGTAGGCCTTTAAAATCTATTAATCTATCTCTTATTCGCATGTTCGGTCTATGGCATCCTCAACATCTTTTAGTGGAGCTACATGCCTGTTTCTTCAAGTCTCTTCTTCATCTGGGAAGAGATTGTCTTTTACAGCTATATTGGAAGACTAATATTACGCAACAGTGCAGAACTCTTTTCTTCGTTTCTAACGATAATTTTATCTTTGTTAATCCTTTACTCAGTTTTTAAAAGGCATATTTTACTATTCCAATGTGTTCTCGGATTTCTGTGTTGCACTTTCCGTTCTCTGATAATACATCTCCTAGATAACTAAATTATTATGGCTAATCGATTTCAATATCTCCAGTCTGTAACTTGCATTTTGCATTGTTTCTTTTGCTAACAACCATGATTTGTTCAATGAAACTTAACTCTCCAACATTTCTGTCCGTTGGAATAAAAGTGTAATCGATTTATTCTTAAAATAAACATTTTAAAGAGTCTTAGCACTCATTGTTTTCTCGCCATCTTATATTTCTTTAATACTTCCCTTATTTTGCAATGCATTTTGCAATGCATTTCTTCAGGCTTTAGACGCATACACCTGATTGAATTTCCTCTTCAATTATCCACTTAGATTTGAAATTACTTCTCTCGAGTCTTAATTGGTCTTGACTTGGCATTTCAACTACACTCACGTTGTCACCGACATGAGACATTGTCTTTTCTATAAATATTTTCATGGTAGCTGCTCTGGCCAGCTTTTTTACTCTGGTACCCCGACCACATGAATTTAAGCGTGCTACAAGATTAGCATCTAGGTCCCAATCTTTAACTGTTAAAATAGTTAAATATAACCACCACTTCTACTCTAACAGTTTCTTTTCTCACACTTCTCGCCTATGGGAATCCATTCCGTTTAATTGCTTCCCTGATAGCTACAATCTCCAAAACTTTAAATGCAACGTTAATTCTATCTTCTTTTTGAATTCCGTTCATCTTTTCTCCATTTTTCAACATTTCTGTACCCGGTCTTTTCTCTCACTGTAATCCCTTGTGCATTAGTAGCGGCTGTAATTGAATCCGGCACACCTTATTCATTACTCGTGTCGATATTCATTACACTCTTCGCGACTCCATTCACTGTTCACGAATGACGCAATATCTGATGGCAGAAATAACAAAGGACAAGAATTACTGTAATGTAGACACGTGCCTTCACTAAATACAGTCTACAAAATCTTCAATTCATTTGGTTCTTTCAAAAAGATTAATAAAAATATACCTATAAAAAATGAACGGATTATTGCGTGCTAGGCATAAAGTTAAAGTGTCACTACGCGGGCCTTTTGTTAAGAATCAGTGTGAACTTAATTTTGGGGTGTAAGTTTTGAAGTATATTGTGCAGTTCACGTTAGAATATAATTATAATAAATTCCCATTTCTAGATATACTCATAAAAACAAAAACAATTACATCATCACAGACATTTACCATGAACCCACAGATTTTCCTCACCCCTTAAGAGCAACACACTACGCCTTCTTGGCCTCACTTTTGCTTCCGATCAGATGTAGAACGACTACATCAATTTTATTGATACATCTACTGTCTGGTAGGTTGATATCTGTGTTGTACCAGAAAGTTTTTTCTCGTCAGAATCTATCCTGCACATATATAATTCTACCGTTTATCCGTGCATTGACTACTGTTTCCCTATCAGGTCGAATGCTCTTGTTATTCGGTTCTAGATTCTCGACAAAACCCAAAGAAGAATGAGCAATGTAATCGATTCTGATTTAGTCTCTAGACTTGCGTCACTTTCTCACCAACGTGATGTGGCTTTCCCTTGATTTTCTTCAAATATTTTCATGGCAGCTGCTCTGACAAGCTTTTCTCTCTGGTTTCCTTAACTACATGAATTTAAAAATCTTGATACTAATACTTTTCTAAATTGCATTCGTTTCTCCATATGTTGTGCCACTCGAAAGTAAGCTTAATAACTAAATTTTGGACGATGACAGTGACACAAGTTTTAGAGGAATCTCATAAGAAAATAATTCATTAGGGGAAAAAGTTTTTAAAAATATTGACAAATTTAACGTGCCACAATTTCAAGCTTATTGTAAACTAAGACCAGCCGAGTTTTATTGAGGCCCTAAGTATTTTTCAAGTGTACACCTGGAAACTTTACAAGATACTTAGCTTCGACCATAATGAACAAATGATAATTCACTCAAAATTGAAGTTGTTTTCGAAAATAAAAGGTAATACAATAGAAAAATTGATTGAAAAGTAACTCCTTATTTTATGTATAATGAACTCTCTCATCTTGTAAAAATACAATTAGACAGAAGGGCCCATCATTTATAAAATAGGGAGTTACTTTTCAATCACTCTATTGTGGGAGGATCTCAGATGCAGGCAAATTGACAGAATCAAAAAGACTGAATCTAATAGTGGTAAACAAAGAAAACAAAAATTATGGTAAACGTAGGGGTACCAACAGATTACAGTGAGGAATAAAAAAACCGAAAATTTGGAAACAATGCCAGGACCTTCTCCGAAATTCAGTAAAAGAACAATGAGTATGGCTGTGCCTATACCAATTGATGCATTCAAAAACTATTGCAAAATCCTTAGAATCAAAACTACAAATTGTAACTTCGTATAAAATTCGAGATTGTTTAAATGTTGGCGTTGCTGTAGATCACATGGTAAAAGGAAAGTTAAGTGAAAAACTGATTAAATATATCAACCGTGCTGAGAACCTTGTAAAATGTTAAGGTGACAGTTGCGACATTTGGTATTAGAGTACTAGAGACAGTAACAAATATTAATAAAATGTGGAAGTTAAAAATAATTTTGAGTACACTGACATAGATTCGTTGCTAACACGGCAGTTGCAGCGTACTCAGAATAACTTTAGAGAAAGTAACGTGGCGTGATCGCTAGGAAACACGTATCCATTAAAACTAATCCTCACTTGGCATTACTGTATGTTAGTTACGTAGCATCATGAAATATGGTTAATATTAATAGGGCTCGTACCTTATCGCCATTGTAGGCATACCTATTCTAAACTGTAATAAATTCGGTTTTCACTGGGTACCACTGGGTAATATAGTCTTGTGCAACACTAAACTCGTCTTGGTTAGGCTTTCAAAATCATCAGCAAGTTTATCACGAGTTTGATCCGCAATAAGAACTTCTATGATTTATTTTTCTACTCAGCCAGACTTCTTAATGATAAATGGTTGCTTATTATAAAGCGATAGTTCGCAAATTCATCTTGCAAAACAATTTTCAAGTAAAATGAAGTATTTCCTCATTTCATTCAACCACTGTATATTCATTTAAATATTTATTGTTATATCCATAAAATTTCTAACATATTTATTGTTATATCTTTATATTTAGAGTTTTAGTTCTAAGGCCGACACTGCTGTGTGGTCCAGTGATTATCGGATCTGAACGAGAAGCCAAGTTCAAATTTCAGTTAAATTCATTGCATTCACTCACGTGCAAATAAACTTGGGAAAGGTATTAATCCGTCTATTCTCCATTTAGCTATGGGGAAAATAACAGAATAGATTAAATTTTATAGACTTGGTTGGCAACCAATCTATCACAGAAAGTAATGGCAATCTACTGAGAAAAAATCTTCTGCCCAGTCAGTCATGTCTTTTTCGAGACATTATCGTGTATTACGCATAGTACTTAATTGAGTGACTGATATCTGATATATATATATATATATATATATATATATATATATATATATATCAAACATGCCCAAGTGTGTAAAAAGTACGCAAGCTTCACCTTACAAAGATATTTCAAATATTGATTTAATAAAATAAGTTAAACAGTTTTTCAGGTTTACTGGCATAATACCCATAGAAATGACCTGATTAGAATTATTACACATGCATACAAAAGTATAAACAGTGTATCCAAAATACTTTAACAAACATTAGGGACGAATTCTTCACACCCTTCGATTTTGAGTAATTAAGTTTAAATAAAGTTTACGATAGATGGCGTTGCGTTGCCATGTAGACTACGTTACATTTGTCAATAGAATATATTTGTAGCTAGTCTTTCTTCAATGTTTAACATGTGTAGCAGTGAAGTAACTGACAAATTTTCCGTTTAACAAGAGCAGGATATTCATATCATAAGCAGGTAGATATGATTTTTAGATATCTAGGAAATTTGTACAGTATGGAGATTACTTCAAAATTTAACTCTTGTACCCGTATCATTTTCGACGTGTGAAAGGTTTTAAGCATTCTGATCACTCACCACGGGATAAATTTTGCCGATGGAATATTGCACAAACTGCCGAGCCGTAGTTTGTCTCTTCAGTCTTGTTTACGGTTGAGGAAACATTTGGAAGAGGCGAAATAACAAATTTACGCAACCAACATTTGCTTACGGATCAGAATCTTCATGTTTCAATACACACCAGCATCAGTTTACGATTAATGAGTTGGCTTTAAACATAGTTGATCGTCTGGTAGGTCCATATGTAAATCCGGTCTTAACTATATGCCCGACTTCTCGCGTGTCAGGACTAACCTAGCCAGGTAATAACAGACAAACCTACTTCGGCCGGTCTGAGATCAAACAAATACAGCGTGAGCAAATTGGTTGAAGTTCAGGAAGAATCAGGCTGCATGAGAGTAGAGTGGACAGGGAAAAGAACATGATACAAGGGCTGCCAGGGAAAGGATGCGAGTCAAGGAGATAGGAGATGGAAATTAACTTTACATTTAAATTCTTGGAGATTGTAGCTGTCAGGGAAACAAGTATACGGAAGGGAATTCCAGAGACGTGAAGTTCGAAAAAAGAAGCTATAGAGTAGAAGTTACGGTTACCTTTTATTAGTTTCACTGTAAAAGAGTGGAACCTAGATGCTAGTCTAGTAGCTCAAATAAATTCATGCAGAAGTGGCACTAGGGAACTAAGCTCATCAGAGCAGAAGCCGTTAAATTATTTGTAGAAAAGACAAAGGGAAGTCACATTATGTTGGCGAGAAAGTGACTGAAGTTGAGCTACCAAGTCGGGATCGATCACATAGCACATTCTCCGTTGGATTTTTTCAAGAAGCCAGAGATGAATAGCAGGGGCACCCGACCAGATGTGACATTAGTATTCAATGCACGGGCGGATGGTAGATTTATATATGTGCAGGATGGATTCATACGGGAAAAGCTTCCTGGCTTTACGCAGTGAAACGACCTTCCTAGCAGCAGATTTAGCTATGAATTCAGTGTATCAATAATAATTACAAACATGATGAAACAACTCTCAAAAACATAATAGTTACAAATGTTAATAATAATAATAATAATAATAATAATAATAATAATAATAATATATTAATCTCATCCTATATTATAAAAATTAAAACAATTAACCTCAAAATCTTTAATAACCCTTGAACCACACAGCTAAATCTTCTACAAAAAAACAAACAAACAAAAATAATGTAGTGTATCAATTTAGATGCCCGTTCAGAGATGTATCTGTGATACTAATAATAAACCCACTACATATATTTTGGTTTTACTACAACCACCCTCTCCGGTAGACTTTACCTTAACTGTTACCTTTCTGATCTTAGTTCTATTAAACAACATTTCTTAGAAAAACATAGCTATGAACGTCATATTAGACAGATATTAGTCGATAACAACAATACTCACACATACACAAAATGAATAAAAAAAACTTTCAGATATTGGAGGCCAACTACATTAAAACTAAACAACCCACACTCAATAAAACTACCTTTCAAAGTAGTCAAAACACATTAAATTGCACCTAGATATATGGTTCTGTTGTTAATATTCCAGTTTTTCATTTGGCATAATGTCAGAACCGCATCATGAATGTACGACCTGCGTCTGCTATACTTTGACAGCTATACAGTTGGATACCAATCGTCTATGTCAACATAACAGAATATCATCTTTGTGTTAATATCCAAACATAATTATACATGGCCATGGACCAGCGTACTAAATGAATATTCATCTTTTGAACAGTATTTTCCTTATTTCACCAGAAATTAAAGCTAAAATTCAATATTTAAAACGGCTTATGATTATACATTTTTCATTGTCTGTTATATATATATATGTTTAAATAATAGTTTGCTACCTCAATACGCACTATATATATATATATATATATATATATATATATATATATATATATATATAATCACAATATTGCTTGAATCCCTGTTTGCCATTGCAAACATAATCAGTTTCATGCATGTTTCTTATGTGCTGCCTGGCAATGAATTATTTGGACCAATGCAAATCTCTATTTACCAAAAAGGTTTCACATTTAGTATATAAAATTAAAAGAAATGTGTATTTGCATGTGTGTGCATGCCCGTTCAAGAGACTGAAACTTATATATTATCTTTCCGTGTGTTCATTCATGTGCGTGACCTGACAAATAGGTAAAAATTGAAAATTGTCTATCCGTGCGTGTGTCTGGGTGTATGTGTATGTGTGATTGTGCGCCTGCGCAAAAGCTTAAAATGAAAACATTGTCCGTGTGTACCTCGGTGTGCCTGTGTGTGTACCACTCAAAAGCCTAAAACTGAAGTATGTCCATGTTTGTATGTGTACGTGGTGGGGTGAATATTAAGCAAAATTATGATATTAAATGAGTTGATTTTGTTTTATTTATCAGTTTCTTCTCTCACATCTTCTTGCAGTAGTCGCTTGATGTTCACCAATCTCCGATATTACCCTCTCTACTATTAAGTCTTTGTATACAGTGAACAAACTAGTCACAGTTCGGTTCCGCTGAAAATTGCCGGTTTGACTGGAAGTATCAGTTGTAGATGAATATAACCATGTGTCGAGTATCTTACATTGCCTGCTACTGTTTTTGACGCAGTCTAATCAGGAATTATAGTGATCGTTTTGTTAGAAACGGAGTTTTCATGTCGCGATGTTTTGTTCTAGGGAGATCAGTTTTCTTTTTCTGACCACAAATCGGAATGTGTTCATCCCAAAACAGACATAGCCGAACCGATACGGCTCGTCACATGAGTAGGGTCAGGCATAGTTGGAACAGTTAAGTATGAGAAATTGTGGTTGGACAATGCCAGTCTCGCCAAGTTTTTAGTTTGTATGCTAATAGACTTATTAGATAAAATGGATAGAAACTGGTATCTCTAAAAAAGAAAAATGAAAGAGAGTGAGTGAATGAAACAACTTTTGGAACATGTAAAATATAAAAGTTTGGCAGAAAAATAAAAAATCCAAACTATTAATGCAAATCTATCTATCTATCTATCTATCTATCTATCTATCTATCTATCTATCTATCTATCACTCTCACTCGCTCTCTCCCTCTTTCTCTCTCTCTCTCTCTCTCTCTATATATATATATATGTGTGTGCGTGCGTGCGTGCGTGCGTGCGTTTTTTTGGGTTTCTGCAATGATGAAGATCCACATATACATACATACATACATACATATATATATATATATATATATATATATATATATATATATATTGAACAGGTTAAGAGACTCATCACTTGTTCCCTGTTTAGGATGTGGTTTCCGGCTTTCTCTCCACCCACGTCTATTGAACAGGTTAAGAGGCTCATCCCTTCTTCCCTGTTTAGGATGTGGTTTCCGGCTTTCTCTTTACCAATCTTTTCACTATTACGTAGCCCCTTGCACATCAGTGGCGTTACCGCCTTGCTCGGGGTGATACGATTAAAAACAAAAAAATATCAATCGATATTTTACATTACGAAATTCACTAACAACTCGCAACAATTATATGTATGCTTATAAATGGCAACACACGAAAACAACGTTAGATAAAACGTACACACCTATACCTAGATAAAGTACTTTTCTCTTCAGTGATACAAAGATGACATAGTCATTTATCAGACGCACATACACACAATTACAGATATAAAGACTATCGTAGATTCATACATTTGTTAAGCAGATGTTCATTATATTATAAAGTCATCCGTCTAAGTACATACAATGTTCTATAAGTAAATTTTCGCCATTATATATTTATTTTTTATTTTTAAGCATGCGTTTTGTTTGTTTTTGATTTTATCGACTGCACAGTATAGTAGGGTTAGTTGGGTACTATCTGTGAGAAAAAGAGGACTATGACACCACTCACTCTGCAAGAAATTTGGCATTCTGCACTGCTTGACATTCGCGATGGATGCTCTAATACGAACGTTCCAGAATGTTACTGTGTCAATCTGAGAACAGTGATGTGGATTCGGAAAGTGATGGATATATCTACTGGTGATTGCGAAGATGTATTGCGTGATCATTAATGATAGCGACGTTATGTCAATGTTCCTCTTCACACAGGGCTCAAACTCAACATGTAGACGTACATCAAGTGTTTTGTGGGGGTAGTGCTGCGCGGGCTCAAGAGAGTGGCTGCTAGAAAAGCATATGTGTGGCAGCAGCATCATGCCACACAAGCAGAAGAACCTAGTCCTAACTGTCAGACATTTCTGCGATCCGATCACCTTTTATATCTGTTTACCTAACTCCCCAGACTGCAACCCACTTGATTATTAATACTGTATATATATATATGTATATATATGTGTGTGTGTGTGTGTGTGTGTGTGTGTGTGTGTGTGTGTGCACGCACACACACGTATGCATATATGTGTGATCTTTGTAAACGTTTACCGTTTTCTTTTAATCGAACAGTAGAGCGTTAGGATCATTTTCACACATGACGTTTCCCTTTCGTTTGTTCTGTTGGACATTGTTAGTTTTATTTTTTATTATCACAGTGTTATATAATTCTTTCATGTAGAAGGAAATAATTCTGCTGCTAACACAATGCTGGAAAATACAATGCTGCAATTCTAGGTCCACAGTGCTGAACAAATGATGTTGGTGTAACGAACGACGACTGTTGCAATTCTGGAATCGACGATTATGTTAAGTTGTTGACGAACATAAAAACTTTATATTCTCATCGGCCTTCACTGGGACCGCTACGGCGATTGTTCTCAAACTTCTTGGGCGGCTATTAAACTTCAAAATCTGCAACAAATTCTAAGCGACGATTAAACTTTTTAAATTGTAAATTACTTTGTCGGGGACAACTCAATCAGACTTCTTCACAAAAATCAGTTTTACATAATCATTTCATAATCTTCTTCGTCTTCTTTGTCCGTTCTTCTTCACCGTCAGCAACGACAAATGCAATCTGCAACAAACGACTTCCTATAAAACAATAGGTTCAAATCCAAATGTAAATAAAATATAAAATATATTTTGTTTTCCTTTTTCGTACAAAGACATCTTCAGTGAAAAACCATGGGTTAGGAGGTTGTTTGATCAGAGTTGTAAGCACCCTCCTTCCGGAGAGGACCCCGATTTTACTCAACCTTACGCTTCAACGGTTGTGTTCAGACTCTCAAATCAAAATTACTACTAAAGATTTTTTAACTGTTAGCTTGACGTCACTTCTGTGCCATTGGCAGCTATCTTTCGGTACAAGCTTAAATTTGAGACATGAGACTCTGACCCCGGTATAAGAAATAAAAGTTCAAATCTGAAAATGTTTTCCTTATTGCACACCTAGCTGACCTTTTTCAACAAAATACATTTCACTCAAATCACCAAGCGCATACAGGGTGTAAACGATAAATTGGCAGTAATTTCAATCCGCAATTTAGGTTTTTTAAAGCGGCATTATCAGTCTGAAATGTTAGTTTCTGTACTCTTTAGAGTCTGAAGTCCAGATTAGCCACCTAAAAATACTAACAAAATGAGTGCCAGTGTAGAATTTAACCATAGAATGGTTATTGCTGAATTGTTCCGCGGCGGGCATAAGACATCTGACATTATCAGAGACACTGGCTATGCTCCTAGGACTGTTTATCGTATTGTAGCAAACTTAAGGGAAGGTAAAGACATGCAAAGGAAGGTTCACAGCCCGAGAAGTGATAAAATCCCCACCAAAAGGTTTGAAATGATCCATTGCAGCAAATCCATCACAGTCAATGGTTGACCAGGCGAAAAAGCGGAATGTAGCCAAAATGACCATTTCTAATGCAGTACGGAAAGATCTTGGGATGAAGTCATATTGCAGACGATGTCGTAACATTCTTACCGCGAAATCTAAGACCATTCGTAAAGAGAGAAGCCACTTGCTACTCAATCACCCGAAACACCATGGTGGTACCGTTCGCATTTTTGTGGAGAGAAAAAGTTCGTGGTAGACGAAGTCGCCAACTGCAGAAACTCAAGAGTTATCGCCATTGACCCTTCCTGTGTTCCTCCAGTCATGCAGAGTAAACACCCTGTCTCTGTCATGGTGTTTGGAGCTATTGCCAGAGATGGGAAAGTCATGCCCCGTCACTTCATTGAAGTTGGCCTGAAGATCAATATGGCGGAATATCTGAAGATTCTGGAGGAAGTTCTCTTACCCTGGATTAAGAAGAACGATGATCCCAACAAAATGATATTCATCCTGGACTCTGCACCTGCTCATGGGTCAAAAACAGTGCAGACCTTCTTGAAGAGAGAGTTGCCGTTTTTTGTGCCCTCAAATATCTGGCCCTCTAGTTCGCCAGATTTGAACCCCTGCGACTATTGGTTATGGGGCGATGTTGAGAAAGTCTCTAATGCTCGCCCCCATAACAGTGTGGCCTCACTGAAGACCTCCGTAAGGCGAGCATTCCGCGATATCAAGAAAGAGTTAGCTGTCAAGGCCTGTCGTGCTTTTAGGGCTCGCATTCAGCAAGTTGTGGACGCATAGAATAAAATGTTTGTATTTAATAAAACAGTTAAATAAACATACGCAAATCTTAAATGTCTTTAAATGTCCCTTCTTTATCAAGGTTTAAAGTCTGAGATCTCAAACTGCCAATTTATCGTTTACACCCTGTATACACTTTATTGTCAAAAATTTCATGATTCTTAAAAATATCGTCTAACGATTATTTAACAACAGTTGTCATGACTCTGTATTCTTTCATCCTTTCTATATAGATTGCCCAATATTTAATATATATATATATATATATATATATATATATATATATATGTGTGTGTGTGTGTGTGTGTGTGTGTGTGTGTGTTTAACGTATGCCCAATAACAGAACCCGACACTCACCTGCCTACACAAGTGACTATTTGAAAGTATGTAACTGAATGTGTACGTTTTTTGTGTGTCTATATTTGCATATATTTTTGTGTTTAAAGCTGTTATCTGTATGCACATAGTTTAGCACCCACTGAGTAACTTTGTTTTGGAGGAGGTTTACATTCTTGAAAATATTACAATACTCAAATACTATATTATTTCGAATACAATACTCAAATTAAATACTATTTCTTCTCTCGACATTTTCTAGTTTTTTTTATTCTAATTTTAAATTTAAATTTTAAATTTTTATCCACATGTAACTAGAATATTTAAATTTTTAATCTTGTTATTAAAAAAGCAGTAACTTCACTTTATAAGATTTAATTTCTATGAACATTGAGTGAACTTACATTCAAATCTATTAAACTGTCAGGTTGAAATATGCACCTGATGATTGCATAACGCATGTAACTCCAAATTGTGCCATAGACATAGGATAATATGTATAGTTATTAATATAAAAGAGACGTAGCTTAAAGTTACACATTATAAAATAGTGAAAAAAAGTGAAGCAACCGGTTTTGACCCTGCTTGTCAGGCTTTTACGGGAGATTTAAACTAGAATTAAAATGCAGAATGAAAAATGAGGAGGAAAAAAATGAATACAAATAGCTAGAGGCTAATAATATTGAGCCCCAACAATAGATGCTGTTTGCACAGAGAAGGTTTGCAGGAGCCGATATATAAAGCATCTAGCACCTTGAGATGGAACAAAGAGTGTGACCAGGACACAACAGTGAACCAATCTACACTAAAATTTGCAACACACTTTCTATTATTTAAAAGGTGCTCACAAATGGAGGAACCTTAAGTATTTGGGACGAATCCATTTCAAGGTAAGGTGTGGTGACTAATTTTAGTGGGGACATATTACTTTATTCTCATGTCATATATATATATATATATATATATATATATATATATATATATATATAATGTTAAAAAGTTATCAGCCTAACTCGTTTTCAATATTTAACCAAATTTCGCAAGCATTGAGGTTTATGGAAAGTGCATTCACACGTTCAATAAAATGTGTACAAAATGTATATCTATATTGATATGTATGTACGTACAAGAACAAAGACTATGCCACTCAAAAACTGTTAACCATGATAATTCTGGATGATGACAAAACATTTTAAAACTTACAATATTGTTCAGTAAGCATATATCATAGCTATAATAAGTGACAAGTGTAGAAAATTATTTATCTCTACTAAATGTTTTTATGGATGAAGTATTACTGTTGCTACTATTAACTTCTTAGTTCCAACTACAAGGCTGATTTTTTAAGGCTAAATTTACAAGGTAGACACACAGCAACATGGTCATCCTTCATTCTGTTGTCTTGTACTAAGCTAAGTTTGGGAAATATTTCACCAACTAGTACACTTCATGTTTCAGATGATCATTCATTTTGTATAGATCAATAAAATATATACCTACCAAGCTTTATTTACTGAAGTATTGTAATATCTGCTTAGTTAAGATGAAAATCAGTTCATGTCTACACTGTCTTCCCTATTATTTACCCATTGTTGGAGGTTTTGAATAATTATTATCACTATCATTTTCAAGAAATTAAAGAAATTGGATAAAATTCTGAACAACTTTTTTTTCATGTCTGATAAAAGCAGCCTGATGACTTTAACACTTCAATCTATGTTTTTTTTCCAGAAGAAAAATTATTAAAAAATCACATCTTTGTAATGCATGTGGTAGTAAGAAATTGTTGAAATTCATAAGATGCTGGTTCATAAATCAAGTTTTAAAATATATGAGATCAGTCAGAAAAGAGCCTTGAAGTAACAGAAATGTGTTTCCACTGAAGGATGATGAGAATAGCATGGGCCAAACATGTGTACAATGAAAACTTTTAGAGAAAAAAATACTTATGTTTATAAAATCTCAGTCAGACCTTGGAAACATTTATTTTATAATCATAAGTATTATTACTCTAATCCCCACCTTAAATTATACAAAGGGTATGTGTATTTTTAATTTTTGTAACATTTCTGGTATGATTGCTACATTTTATGCCTAGCTGTATACTTCTCAAAAATTTCACCTAACCTCAATATTTCATCTCTGAGCTAACTTACTTTTTTTAATATTCTGAATTAAATTAAACCATTTGAATTTTCAGTCAAAATAAATCTGAATTTATTATCACTTTTACTTAAGTGATCAGTTTTCTCTACTCTCTCTCTCTCTCTCTATATATATATATATATCAATCATTGTTATAGTTTTATTATAAGTGATTATAATACATGCATTTTACATTGATACACAAAAGCTTTCATACTATGAATTGCACTTTGTCAGGCGATGGTTGGTATCTGGTGATAAAAATGGTTTTCATGAAAATTTAGAAAAAATTTAGAAAAAAAAATTTGTTACATTTTTTCCAAGAGTTAAAGCCAGGCATAAGGTCAGAATTAAAAAATATACTTATGGCTATGTCTTGATTAACCAATTAAAAGTAAGATCTATGCTAAATCACAAAATAAGATTAGAGTGTGGTGGTGGGTGAGTTATTTTAACATGTCACAATAAACCTGTGCTTAGGTAGGTTATCTGTGTGTGTGTGTGTGTGTGTGTGTGTGTGTGCATTTAGGCTTCCTTTAAGCATGTTTAATTAAATAATCTAACCATATCATGTTTATTTTTATTTTCATTCTCTTATTGATATGAATAAATTTCCTGATATGTTGATTAAAAATAGCAAGGAGTAATAAATACCTTTCTTGCTGTTTTTAATCATCATATCAGGAAAATTATATGTGACTGCTATAGGATTAAAATAAAAACAAATAGATATAACATGTGTAAATTATTTTAAATATATATATATATATGTATATAAATAAATAAATAAATAAATATATATATATATATATATATATATATATATATATATATATATATATATAAATGACATTCATTTTAAAGAACTCATCAGAATCATGAAAATATAAAAATATTTTCAAAAAAGGCACAGTGAAATTATGTTTGTTGGTTGAAAAGTGACTAAGGCCAAAAAGCCAAGACAGGACCAATAATGTTGCAGATATTTCTTTGGATTTTATCAAGTATCTTTAAATATATATCAGAAGCACTAGACAAGACCAAATCAGACCAGATGTAACAGCTATATTCACTGCATGTACGAATGGTTGACTTATAAATTTGTAAGATAGCATCTAGAGAACACAACATAGTAAACCAACTTTCCTAGCAGCAGACTGAGTATTTGGTTCAATATAATCTACTCCCTTTATGTCAATGGAAAACATTAGCTTGAGAAGTCAAAATATTTCACTCACCTTGAGGTTATCACCAGACTTATAAATAAATTAACATTACCATTACTTTGAGACAAAGAATATTCTCTTTCTGACCTAAAATAAGGAAAAAATAACATAGTGGAATCAGAAAAATCTAACCTTGTAGATTAAATAAGGGTTTCTGTTTGAAATTTTGTTGAAAGTCATCTGGATTGACAAAGAGCAAACTATTAACAACAATGATGCCAATATTAACCAGACTGAAGATTGGTTGTAAACTTAACAAAAATAAAATAGGTGTTAAAACATGTTTTCGTGCAATGATATTAATTTCACTTTCATAGCATTCAATGTTTTTTCTAGTAGACAGCATATTGATGACTTGACTGAGTGTAATTTGCATTTTACTAAATAGCCAATTGAGAAAATTTAACAAATAGATTATAATAACAGGTATTTTACATTTAGTGAGGCTCCTCATGGATAGATTATAAGGAGGAGGGTGGAAGAAATTAAAATTGAACTACAAATAGCAAATCTTGCTGACATTGGAAAGACCAATTCTATTAAATATGCAATATATTTTCTGTTCGGTTGGACAGTTTATACTGAGTGATAAAACCCAATCTTGTAACTAGCAAAATTTAAAATTCACGACACTGTTGTTTGTAAGAAGTTTATTAAAAGATTAGTCTAAAATTAAGCATATTTAAATATGAAGCTCACAAGCATGACAAGTATCAGATTAGTTCAAAATAAGCATATTTTAAACATGAAGCATATAAGTCAGACAAGTATAAGATTAGTCCAAAATTAAGTATATTTTAAACATGATGCTTATAAGTATGACAACATTCAAATAAGTCAAAAATTAAGCATATTTTAATGATGTAGCATATAAGCATGTCAAGTTTAAGATTAGTCCAAAATTAAGAATCTTTTAAACAAGAATTTTATAAGTATGACAAGATTCAAACACTTAATCATATTGTAACATCAAGTTTATAAGCATGACAAGTACCTGATTAGTCCAAAATTAAGTATATTTTAAACAAGAAGCATACTATCATGATAATTTAAGATTTTGCCAAAATCATATTTTAAATAGGATGCTTTTAAGCATGACAAGTTTCACATAAGTCCAAATGTAAGTATATTTTACAGAGAAAGCATATAAGCATAAAAACTTTCAGATTATTCTAAAATCAAGCATATTTTAAACATAATAAATCTTAGATTAGTTAAAAAATCAGCAAAATTTAAACATGAAGCTTGTAGGTATTACAAGTCTCAGATTAATCAAACATTAAGCATATTTTAAATATAAATTTCATAAGCATGTTAAGTATCAGATTAGTCCAAAATTAAGCATATTTAAGACATGAAACTTTTAAGCAAGACAAATCTCAGATTTGTCTAAATTGAGCCTAATTTAAACATGAATGTTAAAAGCATGACAAATTAAAGAACAGCCCAACATATACATATTTGAAACATAAAGTTTAAAAGCAAGAAAAATCTCTGCTCAGTCTAAATTTAAGCTCATATCATACATGAATCTTATAAGCATGACAAGCCTGGGATCAGTATAAAAGTAAGCATATTTGAAAAATAAGTTTATAGGCATGGTAAGTTTCATATTAGTCCAAAATTTAGCATATTTGAAACATAAAGTTTTTATCCATGACAAATCTCAGCTTAGTTGAAAATTAAGCCTCATTTAAACTTGAATCATATAAGCATGACAAATCTCTGATTAGTCCAAAGATATGTAAAACAGCATGACAATTTTCAGATTACTTTAAAATTAATCATATTTTTAACCTGAAGCATACAAGCATAAGTCTCAGGTTAATCCAAATTTAAGCATATTTAAAACATGAAGCTTATAAGCATGACATGTGCCAGACTAGTCCAAAATCAAGTAACTTTTAAACATAAAATTTATAAGCATGAGAATCTCTTTTTAGTTTAAAATTAAGGATATTTTAAACATGAAGATTATAAGCATGACAACTCTCAGATTTGTTGAATATTATTCTTATTTTATGCATGAAGATTATAAGCATGCCAAGTTTCTGTTTAATGTAAAATTAAGCATATTTTGAAGATAAAGCTTATTAGCATGACAAGTCTTAAATTAGTTTAAAATTATGCATAATTGAAACAAGATGCTGACAAGCATGACAAGTTTCAGATAAGTCCAAAATTAAGCATAATTTAAACATAATGCTTATAAGCATGACAGGTCTCAGATTAATACAAAACTAAGCATATTTGAAACAGAAATCATACAAACATGACAAGTTTCAAATTAGCCCAAATTTAAGTATATTTTACATATGAAGTTCTTAAGCATGTCAAGTCTCTGATCATTCCAAAATTAATCATATTTTAAACATGAAGCTTATGAATATGACAAGTCTCAGATTAGTTCAGGATTAAGAATATTATAAACATGAAGCTGAAAAAAAAGGTAAATTTCTGATTAATCCAAAATTAAGCATATTTTAAAAATGAAGCATATAAGTTTTAGAATTGATCTGAATTAAGCATATTTTAAAAAATGACCATCTCGGATTCATCTAAAAGTAAAAATATTTTAAACATAAAGCATAAAAGCATGATAATTGTCAGATTAGGCTAAAATTAACCCTATTTTAAACATAAAGGTTATAAGCATGAAAATTTTCAGATTATTCCAAAATGGAGCATATTTTAGCATAAATTTTATCAGCATGAAAAATCTCAACTCAATCCAAAATTATACATAGTTTCTACATGAAGTTAATAAGCATGTCAAGTCTCATATTAGTCCAAAATTAAGCAGAATTTAATCATTAAGCTTATAAGCATGACAAGTCTTTGATTATTCCAAAATGTTGTATAATTTAAACATTAAGCTCATAAGCATGACAAGTTGCAAATTAAGCATATTTTTAAAATGAACCTTATAAGCAAGATAAGTTTCAAATTAGTCCAAAATTAATTATATTTATCATAAATCTTATAAACATGAAAAACTACATCATTAAGTATATTTTAAACATGAAGTTTATAAGCATGACAAGTTTCAGATTTGAGGAAAATTAAGCACATTTTAAATATGGTGCTTATAAATATGACAAGTTTTGGATTAGTCCAAAATTAGAAATATTTTGTACATGAGGCTTATAAGCAAGACATGACTCAGATGAGACAAAATTTAAGCATGTATTAAACATAAAGCCACACAAGTTTCTGATTAGTCCAAAATTAGTTATATTAATCTGCAATTATACTTATTTCTAACATGAAGACTATGAGCATGACAAATTTCAGAGTAATCCAAAATTAAGCATAAATAAACATGAATCTTATAAGCATAAGACATCTTAGATTTCTCCAAATTTATGCATATTTTAAATATAGAGCTTATAAGCATGACAATTCTCAGTCCAAAATTAATCATAATTATAATATTAAGCTGATAGCATGACAATTTTCATATTGTCCAAAATTAAACATATTTTAAACATGAGCTTTATTAGCATGATAAGTCTCCAATTAGTCTAAACTATAGCACAATTTATTCATTAAGCTTATAAGCATGACAAATTTAAGATTGTTAAAAAAAGTTATAGTTTAAACATGAATATTATAAGCATGACACATCTTTGATTAGCCCAAAATAAAGCACATTATAAATATTAATCTTATAAGCATGATCAATCTCAGATTATCAAAAACATTAAGCATAATTTGAAACATTAAGGTTATAAGCATGAGAAATTTAAGTATAGTTCAAAATTAAGCATAATTTAATAATGAAGCTTATAAGCATAACAAATTCTAGATAGCTTCAGTATTAAGCATCTTTTAAACATAAAGCTTATAAGTATAACAAGTCTCAGATTATCCTAGAAATAGACATATTTTAAACATAAATCCTATAAGCATAACAAATTTCAAATAAATCCAAAATTATGCATGCTTTATACATGAAAATTATAAGCATGAGAAATCTCAGATTCCTCCAAAATTAGGCATATTTTAAACATGAAGCTTACAAGCATTACAAGTCATAAATTAGCCCAAAAGTTAGCATCAAGCTTGTAATTATAACAATTTATGGTTTGTACAAGGTAAATTATATTTTAAATATGAAGCCTTTAAGCAGGACAAGTTTCTGATTATTCAAAAAGTAAGCATATTTTAAACAAGTAGCTAACAGGTATAACAAGCATCTGATTAGTCCAACATAATGCATATTTTACACATGAAGCTTATGAGCATATCAATGTAAGATTTTTCCAAAATAAATTATAGTTTAAACATGAAGCTTATAAGAATGACAAGTCTCAGTTAGTCTAACATGAAGCCTATTTTAAATATGTAGCTGATAAACATGATAAGTATCCAATCCAAAATTAGGCATATTTAAAACATGAAGCTTTTAAGCATGACACCTTTAGAATAGTCCTAAATAAAGTATATTTAAAACATGAAGATCATAAAAATGAAATCTCAGATTAATCTCAAATGAGGAATATTTTTAACATGAAGCTTATAAGCATGATAAGTGTGAGATCAGTCTAAAATTAAAGATATTTAAACATAAAGCTTATCAAAATGACATGATTTGTCTAAATCAAATCTATTTTAAACATGAAGGTTATAAGCAGGAATAATTTGAAACATAATGAATAAAAGCTTAAACTTCTCAGCTCAGTCCAAAATTATGCATATTTCATACATGAATCTTATAAGCATTACAAGTCTGAGCTAAGTATAAAAGTAAACATAAATCTTATAAGCATGACAAGTGTTCAGTTAGTCTCAAATTAAGCAGGTTTTTACTTGAATCTTATTAGCATGACAATTTTCTGATTACTATAAAATTAAGCATATTTTGAACATGAAGCTTATAAGCATGATAAGTCTCTGATTAGTCCAAAGGTCAGCCTATTTAAAATAGGATGCTTATAAGCATAAGTTTCAGATTAGTTTGAGATAAAGCATGTTTTGTACCTGAAGCTTATAAGGATAACTACTCTCAGTCCAAAATAAAGCTAATATAAACCTGAAGCCTATGATAAGTTTCAGATTTATCCAATATGATGCATATTTTTAAGAGATTTGTCATGCTTATAAGCATGACAAATCTCTGTTTAATCCATATTTTAGCATATTTGAAACATGAAGCATATAAGCATGACAAGTTTCATATAAGTTCAAATGTAAGCATATTTTTCACCTGAAGCTTATAAGCATGACAAATCTCTGACTAGTCCAAAATTAAGCATGTTTTAAACATGAAGCTCTAAGTGTAACAAGTCTCAGATTAGTTTAAGTTTAAGCATATTTTAAACATGAAGCTAAAAAGCATGATAAACTTCCGATTAGTCTAAAATTAAACATATTTTAGACATTAATCATAAAAGTAAGAGAAGTTTTGGAATAGTCCTAATTCAGCATATTTTACATCATGTCGATCTTAGATTAGTCTAAATTTAAGAATATTTCAAACATGAATCTTAAAAGCATGATAAGTGTCAGATTAGTTTGAAATTAATCTTATTTTAAACATAAAGTCATACATATGACAAGTCTATGATTAATCCTAAATTAAGTACATTTCAAACATGAAGCGTATAACAATGAAAAATCTTAAATTAATCCAAAATTAAGCATATTTGAACATGTATCTTATTAGCATGACAAGTTTCAGGTTAGTCCAAATTTACTCACATTTTCATTGTGATGCTAATAAGTATGCAAATCTCAGTTTTGTCCAATATTCAGCATATTTTAAACATGTAACTAATAAGAATACCAAATTTTATATTATTGCATAATTGAGCCTATTTCAGATATGAATATTATGAAGAAGAAATTTTCAGATTAGTCCAAAATTTAGCATATAAATATATGAAAACCATAAGCATGATAAGTCACAGATTAATCCAAAATTAGGCATGTTTTCACCAAGAACCTGAGAAACATAAAAATCTTAGATTAATCCTAAATTATGCATATTTTAAATATGGAGCATATAATCATGACAAGTCTGAAATAGGTCTACAATTAAGCATAATTTCAGCATAAAGCTTATAAATGAGAGAAGTATTAGTCCAAAATAAAAATAATTTAAACATTAAGATTATAAGCCTGGCAGGTCTCAGCATAGTCAAAATGTAGCATATTTTAAACATGGACCTTATAAGGATGATAAGTTTCAGATTAGTTCAGAATTAAGCACATGTTAAACATTAACCTTATCAGCTTGACAAGTCTCAAATTAAGCATATTTTAACATGAATCTGATAATACAACTTCTAGATTTTCCATTATTAAGCATATTTTAAACATGAAGCTTATAAGTATGAAAAGTCTCAGACTAGCCAAAATATAGGCATAATAAAACATGAAGCTTATAAGCATGACATGACTCAGATTAGACAAAAATCAAGCTTATATTAAACATGAAGCCTCTAAACATGACAAGTTTCAGATTAGTTCAAAATTAGTCATATTACTGACATATCACTTATAATTATGTCAAGTTGAAGATTAGTAAATAAATTATGCATATTTTAAATATGAAGTTTATAAGCATAACAAATCTCAGATTAGTCCAAATATAAGCACGTATAAAGCCGAATGATTATAATCATGACAAATTTCAGGTTAGTCCTAATAAGGTTTATTTTAAACATGAAGTTTACAAGCATGAAAAGTCTCAGTTTAGTCCAAAATTATGCTTATTTTTAACATGAAGGCTAAAAGCATAAAAAATTTCAAAGTAATCTAAAATTATGCATATTTTAAACATGAGGCTTACCTGCAAGACAATTCTCAGATTAGTTGAATATTAAGCATATTTTAACATAAAATTTTTAAGTATGACAAGACTAAGATTTGCCAAAAATCAAGCATAATTTAACATGAATCTTATGAGCATGAGTAGTTTCAAATTAATCTAAAATAAGCATATTTGAAACATGAATCTTATAAGCATGATAGATTTCTCATTACTCAAATATTGATCATATTTTAAAAATGAAGTTTATAAGTATGAGAAGTCTTAAATTAGTCCAAATTTATGAATAGTTTAAATATTAGGCTTATAAGCATGACAATTTTCAGTTTAGTCCTAAATTAAGCATATTTTAAACATGTAACTTATAACCATAACAAGACTCCAATTAAGCCAAAATGTAGCATAATTTAAGTATTTACCTTATAAGTATGACAAGTTTAAGATTATTACAAATAAAGTTATATTTTAAAATTGAAGATGATAAGCATGAAACATCTTTGATTAGTCCAAAATTAAGCATATTTAAAACGTTAACTTTATAAGCATGAACAGTCTTAGATTATCAAAAATTAAGCATAATTTGAAACATTAAGCTTATAAGCAAGACATGTTTCAGTGTAGTCCAGAATTAAGCATAATTTAATAATAAAGCTTATTAACATAAGTTCTAGATTACTCCAATATTTATCATATTGGAAACATGAAGCTTTTAAATGTGACTCAGTAGAGAGTAAGCCAAATTAAGTATATTGTAAACATGAAGCCTATAAGCATGACAAGTTACAAATTAATCCATAATTGGTCATATTTTAAACAGGGAGATTTTAATCATGACAAGTTGCTGATTAATCCAAAATTAAGCATTATTTAACTAAGAATCTGATAATTAGGAAAAGTCTCAGATTAGTCCACAACTAAGCATATTTTAAACATGAAGTATCTAAGCATTATGTTCAGATGAGTCTAAAATAAAGCATATTTTAAACATTTAAGAATGACAATTTTTTACATTTTTTCAAAATTAACATATATTTAACAAGTTTATAAGCATGATACATTTCAGATTCATCTAAAATTAAGCATACTTTATACATGAATCATATACTTAAGTCAATGTTAGATTAGTCTAAAATATAGCATAATTTAAACATGAAGCTTATGAGGTAACAAGTCATGGATTATTCTAAAAGTAAGTATATTTAAAACAGAACGCGTGTAAGCATTACAAGTTTCCATTTAATTAAAAATAAGGCATATTTTATGAATGAAACTTGTAAGTCTCAGATTAGTCCAAAATTTATATAATTTAAACTTAAAGCTTATAAAAGTGATAAATGTCAGACTAGTCTATAAACAAGTATATTTCAAACATGAAGCTTTTAAGCATGACAAGTCTCAGATTAGTCCTTAATTAAGCATATTTTAAACTTGAATGACAATTTTCTAGCTACTCAGAAATTTAACATTTTTTGAACATGAAGCTTATAGGCATTACAAGTCTCAGATTAGTAGAAATGTAAATATATTTAAAGCATGAATCTTATAAGCATGATAAGTCTCTGATTAGTCCAAACATTAGAATTTCAAAACAGGCTGTTTATAAGACATTTTATACATTTAGCTTATAATGATGACAACTCTCTGATTATTCCAAAAATTATGCTAATTTAAGCATGAATCTTTTAAGCCATACAAGTTTCACATTAGTCAAATATTATTAACAAAAAAAGAAAATTATGCATATTTTAAACATGAAGCCTATAAGTATGACAATTTTCAGATTTGTTCAAAATTAGGTATATATAAACCTGAATTTTATCAGCATGAAAATTTTCAGATCAGTCCAAAATCAAGCATATTTTTAACATGAATATGTAATATTAATCCTACAGTAAGCTTATTTAAACACAAATCTCATATGTATGACAAGTCTCAGATTAGTTTGAAATCAGGAATACTAGAAACATAGATCTTATAAACCTCACAGGTCTAAGATTATTTTGAAAGCAAGCATATATTTAAAAAGAAGATTATAAGAATGACAAGTATCAGATTAGCCCTAATTTTAGTACACTTTAGTATAAATCTCGAATAAATCCAAAATTATACATATATTATACATGAAGCTTATAAACATGACAAGTCTCAGATTAGATGTAAATTAGGCATATTTTAAACATAAATTTTATGAACATGACAAGTCTGAGATCAGTCTAAATATAAGCATATTTGAAACAAGAACACTTTAAGCATGACAAGTTACAGTTTTTTTCAAAATTTACCTTAATTTAAACATGAAGCTTATAAGCATGCCAAGTGTCAGATAATCTAAAGTAAATATGTTCTAAACATGAAGCCTATAAGCATGACAATTTTCAGATAAGACCAAAGTTAAGCATATTTTGACCATGAAGCTTATATGCATGAGAATTTTCAGATTAGTCTAAAATCAAGTTTATTTTATACTTGGAGCATGTATGTCTGATAAATCTCAAATGAATCCAAAATTATGCATATTTTGAATATGAATCTTATAAGCATTACAAGTTTCAGATTAGTCAAAAACTACTCATATTTTAATCATGAAGTTTATAAGCATGAAAAATTTTTAATTATTCTATAATTGAGCCTATTTCAAATATGAAGATTATAAGCAGTAAAATTTAATCCAAAATTTAGCATATATATGTATGAAGCTCATAAGCAAGACAAGTCTCAGATTAATTTAAAATGAAGCATATTTTAAACATGAATCTTATAAGCATGACAGGTTTCAGATTACTTCTATCTTGAGCATATTTTAAAACTGAAGTTGTTAAGCATAAGAAGTTTAGATTAGTTTAAATTATGCATAATTTAAATATGACAAATCTCAGATTAGTCCAAAATGTAACATATTTTTACATGAGGTTTTTAGCATAACAAATCTCAGATTAGGCTAAAATTAAAGAAATTTGAAACATGAAGCTTATAAGCATAAAATTAAGATAAGCATAAAATCTCAGATTAGTTTAATATTAAGCATAATTTTAACATGAACTTTATGAGTCTGAAAACTCTCAGATAACTTCAAAATAAACATGTTTTAAACATGAAGCAGTTGAGCATGTCACTTCTTAGATTATGTCAAAATTAAGCATCTATTAATCATGTAGTTTATAAGTGTGTCAAGTCTCATATTAATCTAAAATTAAGCATATTTTATAATTAGAACTTGGCATGTCTTAGATTAATTGAAAGTTAAGCATATTTCGAACATTAGGCTTATATGCATGACAAGTTCAATATTACTCCAAAATTAAGCATATTTTAAACATGAATCTCAGATTAGTCCAAATTAATCATATTTTAAACATGAAGCTTGTAAGCATGACAGCTAACAGATTAGTTCAATATACAGCATATTTTGAACATGAATCTTATAAGCATGAAAAATCTTAGATTATTCCCAAATTAAGCATATTTGAAACATGATGCTTATTAGTATGGTAGATTACAGATTAAAATATTTTTAATGTATTTCTGTATACAAATACCAAGTAAATAAAATGCAAATACCATTAGAATCTGGGAATTTTTAAGGAAAACATATTACTATAGGACTTTATAATTACAATCAGAAATATGGAACACAAGAAAATTGGGTTTAGTGAATTTAACACTCACATTTTTTATTCAGGGCAAAAAAAAACTTCTTAACAAATCTGAGTGAACGGATGTCAGAATATGGACAAAAAGAAATGATAAATGTGAGAAATCAATGAAAAACAACTAGAAATAGTACAAAAGAAAGAACCATGCAGATATAATATTACCTATATCTTAAATATTAAACTTTTATCAGTAGATTATCTGAACATGTAATCTCAGTTTTCAAATAAATTAATAAAAAGGAAGAAATTATAGCAAAATGCACAGGTGCTTATATGAACCAATACCCATGCTCACACAGAAAATACACCATTAAAATCCATTGTAAAATCAAGATACAAAAATTCCAGAAGTTTGACTTCTCTGTAATACTCACACTTTAAGGGAGGCTCTATTGATCAAATGAAGCAATCTCACCATTATGATAGCCTCAGGTGCAGAGGTTTGACTCGATTCTATGAGAACCTTAAGGAAAACTCTGAATAATAATAATAATAATAATAATAATAATAGATTTTAAAAGGGGAGCTAACTAGTAGATTTGACTTTTGCACAGAAAAGCAATGTTTCTGAAAAGAAGCTTTCAGCAAAATTTTATTGAAATAAAAACTGTTCTCAATCGAGCAACAAAGTTAAGCAACATCAAGCAAGGTCAGTAACAAGATAGGTGACTGTTTTTGAATACCAGATTGTGTAAGCTTGGACGTGCCTGTGTTTTAATAGATAATGACTCGGAATTGTTAATCGGAGAGCCAAGTTCTAATTCCCGTTGAATTCGTTATATTAACTTACACGCAAATGCCCTTGGAAAATTTATGTTTTATGAACAACCAAGACGATTATGGACATGGAGAAGCCCAGAAGGTGATGCATAAATCCACTGATTATATAACAATAAACAGGAGATTCAGTTATGCAGCTGTAAAACGTATCCAAGTGTCAACTGTGGAAGCGGTTACTACCCGGTTATATGCAAACTAAGAGTCAAACTACAGAAGACGGCTAGTGCAGCACCCAGACTGCAATAAATGACCTAAACCTACAAGAAAAGTACACGGAAAGAGTGAAAAAAATATATGAGGGACAAATTGAAAACGGAAATTTAAAATGGGACGCACTAAAAGAAGCATTAGTGATATCGGCCAACGAAATTGTCCCAAGGGAAGACAGAAGTAGAAAAAAAAATGAGTGGATCCCAGATGAGATTCTCAACATGCTGCAAATGAGACAGAAAATAATGCCAAGACAAGTAACAGAATACAGAAAACTACACAAGGAAACAAAGAGAAAGTACAGACAGTCGAAAGAATGGCTCAACGACAAATGCACAGAAATAGAGAGATTGAGCACAATCAATGAGAGAGACATGGATAAAAAATAAGGGAACTAAAAGGATAAAACCCATGATTCTTAACAGGATGCATAAAATCCAGGATGAAATACTCATATAAAAGAATGAGTAAATGCTTCAGCGGTTGGAAGAATATATAAAATATCTTTTTCATAACAAGAGAAAGTAACCAACAATATACAGAAATATCGACGGACCAGAAATAATAAATCCGAAGTGGAAGCTGCACTGGCTAAACTGAATAGAAACAAAGCAGCTGGGCCAAACGCATTGTAATAGAGATGTTGGTAGCCTTAGATGATTTCGGCGTAGACAATATTGCAGAAATTATAAATGAAATCTACAACAGCGATGAAATCCCGAACGACCTAAGTAGATCGATTTTAATAGCATTTCCTAAGAAGCCAGGTGCAAATGAATGTGAACTCAACTGAACGATCTGCTTAATGAGTTACGTAACAGAACTCATCATCCGAATTTTGATGAATAGAGTGCGTAGCAGAATCAAACCTGAAACATGACAAGAGCAGTGCGATTTCGTCAGGTAGACTTGAACAAGGAACGCGATATCTATGTTTAGAACATTATCTGAAAGGGCAATAGAAATGCAGAAGGACGTGTATATATGTTTCATCAACTACGCAAAGGCATTTGACAAATACGGTACAAAAGACCTGATAGAGACGCCCGGAAAACTTGACATATTCGGGAAAGACCTTACAGTAATCAAGAACCTTTACTGGCTGGAAATTTCTTGCATACATACAGGAAAAAGTTCAGCAGATACACAAAGATAGAAAGGGGTTGAAGACTAGTATGTGTATTCTCACCAAATCTATTCGACTTATACAGCGAAACAATTCTAAGAGCATTAGAAGTCTTGCCATGATTCTTCATTGGCGGCCGCAATCTGAAAAATATAATATACAGAGATGATACACTTTTGAACACAGATGATGCAGGAAAGGAAATACAAGACCTTCTACAAGAAGTACTTAAATAAAGCGGAAAGAAAATACTACATGTAAACTACAAGAAAACTGAATGCTTGGTAATCAGTAAAAACAGGAGCCCAAAATGCCAACTATAAGTTAGTGATACTAAAATAAAACAGGTGCTAAAATCTAAATAAGTGTGGGAAGTGTGCTACCAGATGATGGAAAGTGCGACACGTAGATCCGAAGGCGTTTTGACATCGTCAAGGATTAATTCCAGAAGCTGAGTAGAATATTAAGAGACAGGAAATTTTGCTAGGAACAAAAAAAGAGAGTAGTGGATTGTTATGTGATGTCTGTCCTTCAATATAGCAGCGAATGCTGGATAATCTCATCAAAGATGAGGAAAAGACTTGAAGCAAACGAAATGTGGTTCTACAGAAAGATGCTAAGGATACCATGGACGGAACACGCAAACAACACCGAGGTGTTGGAGAAGATGGACACAAGAAGGAAACTGATTCTTAACATCAGGAAGGGACAGAAGAAGTTTTTGGGACATGAAATGGGGAAGGAGGGCTTGGATAATCTGTATTCACTGGGTGAATAATGGAGTTGAAATAAAAGAAATAAACGCACGACATACTTGGGGGACTTGAGCAGATGGATGGTGGAGCGGGGATCAAGTGGGATATTAGAAGAAGGTATATTAATAGCAGCAAGAGATAGGGAGATATGGAAAGTCATTATCGCCTACGTTCTGAAGGGACACGGCACATAGAAAGTTTAGCTTTGTATCTTTGGCTGTGAATTTTCATGTTTTGGGTTATTTTGCTGAAGAAAGGCCCTAAGTAGTGGTAGCAAATGCGAAATGCGTACGAAAAGAACTAGTGCAGACTGCAGCATAGCGTGGCCTCAGGTTTGCTCCCCGGAAGCGCTTGGCGGGACACCCATCCATGCGCGTCATGACATACGAGAACCTCGATATTGTGTTACTATTTATCAGAACAACCTCTCTAGAGGCTAAGCAGGTGTTCGAGTTCCTAACCAGCAGTCGAAAGTAGTAAATAGAAAGCTGCCAACCTGGAACCCTCAGTATGAAGAAACGTTACCACCGTCCATACATACCACAAATATTCGCGAAAATACTAATATTAAGGCCTGAGGAGAGGAAAAGAACCAGAAACCCCTTCCTAAACAATAGAAGAGGGAAGTATAAACCGGGCAATAAGAGGGCCTATCTATATCAATTAAAAAGAAAAAGACGAAAAGAAATTTATTAAGTTTTATCTCAGAAGATCCATTAATGATTCAGTAGAGAATTAAGATCGACAGAGAAGTACCTTTAAGGAAAAAAAAGAACAACGAACCTGCTCAAAATTAGTGAGGTACTGTTACGGGGACTCATCCATATGACATATGAACTCGTCCAAGCTAGATAAAAGTAGCAGTTCTGCTTTGTAGAAGCAGAGTAAGAAAGAGAGAGAGAGAGAGAGAGAGAGAGACTGCGCGCGCGCGCGCGCGCGCGCGCGCGTGTGTGTGTGTGTGTGTGTGAGTGGGCATAACTCTGATAGCTGCACTAATAATTGATAATTGTTCATTGTTATATGTTTGTACTACTGTCTTTATATTATATTTGGTTTACACAATTCCGTCTTTTTGTCTTTATTTCTGACCTCAACGAACCACAAAAACTTGGTGACAAGATCACAACAGTTATCAAGCAAAGTGAATTTATTCCATGCTACAGAAAAATTCAGTTTTGGGGTTATTTAGCCCAGCAAAACCAATCGAGTGAAATGATATACGTACTTTAAACTAACACACACACACACACACACACACACATATATATATATATATATATATTATCTGCTGCCTCGATACACTATATATATAGTGTATCGAGGCAGCAGATAATTTTCTAAACATATATTGTGAAATATAACAGACAATGAATGTATATTATGTTTAAACACGAGCCGTTCTAAACATTCCATTTTGACTTTAATTTCAGGTGAAAATAAAGACAAAAGTTGTCCAACATCTGGATATTTTTTATTGTGCTGGTTCTAAGTATCCGGCTCACATGAGCTATCTTCAGAGAGGCTACAGAGACGTTAGCATAAACACATCCACCATCAAACATGATATTATCTTGTGTTGACATAAAACATTGCTATGCGGCGATAACAGTCACCGAATAGCAGACGCAGGTCGTAAATTTGTAATGCGGTTCTATGACGTCACACCGCATGAGAGACCGAAATGTTAACAGAACCATATGTCTAAATGCAATGTAATGTGCTGCAACTAGATTGAAATGCGATTTTATTTGAGTGTGTGGTGATTTGATTTAATGTAAATGGCCTCTAATATCTGAAAGTTCTTTTTACTGTGTGTATGTGTGAATATTATTGTGTTATCGACTGAAATCTGTCTAATATCACATACATGGCTTTTCTTTTTAAGAAATGTTTGTTTTATTAAACTATGATCAGAAAGGTGATAGAAAAGTCTATGGGAGAGCGTGGTTGTAGTAAAACTAATATATGTAGTGGGTTTATTTTTGGTACCAGAAATACGATCTCTGAACTGGCATGTAAACTGATACACTACATTGGTTTTCTGTAGAGGATTTAGTTGTGTGGTTTGAGAGTTATTAAGGAATATGAGGTCAATTGTTTTAAATTTGTTATAACATATGATGAACTTAATTTGATTATTATTATTAATTGGTTTAACATTTCTACCTATTATGATTTTGAGTGTTGTTTCATCATGTTTGCAATTATTATGCATTTGGTCGCAATAGTATAAGTTAATAGAGTTCTGTTTATTTTGACGTACACTCTTATTATTAATATCGTCAATATTGTTAGAGGTATTATTAAGTTTATTGAGATACATTTTAATTTCTTGATCAATGACTGAGTTAGAAAATCCATTGTTAATAAGTATTTTTTAATGTTGTTTAATTCTTTATAGAATATAGATTTGAAAGAAGACATCATTTGTCTGCGTTGAATTAAGTTTATTTTATGAAAGTTAATTTATATCGTGGGGAGCATTCACTATTATAATTAAGAAGACACGAGTTTATGCTAGCTGGTTTCCTATATAGAGAAGTAGTAAATCTTTAGGTCTCCTTTTTTCTAATTATTATATAACAGATTTAGAAAATAGAATACTTAATGAAACTAAGAAACCCCCTACCTATGCTAGATAAATATATGATATTTTCATTTTAGCTAAAAATATTGATCACATGACACAACTTAAAAACAAATTTGAAAGTCACCTCGTCCTCAAATTTACATTAAAACTTAATATTAATAATAAAATTCCATTCTTTGATATATTTACACATTCCAGTACACATAGATTTACTACTTCTCTATGTATGAAACAAACTAGCATAAACTCGTGTCCTCTGACAAAAAGGAGCGGGGGCCCTTAATCCAACAAACACGAGGTGGGAATGGCAGAAACATCTTATCTTCTTCTATGTCCCCTGTCCCTTCAGGACGTAGGCGATCATGGTTTTCCACGTTTCCTTATCCCTGGTGACTCAGAGCACGCCTTCTCCTGTTACACCATACAACCCTCGTTCCGTCATCCACCTGATTAGGTCCTTCAAATATGTTATCAGCTGTTTTCCCTTGTCTCTTTTTCCCTCTATCTGGCCTGTTAGTATCAGGTTCTTCAAGCCCTCCTTCCTCATTGCATGTCCCAGGAACTTCAGCTGTCTCTTCCTGATGCTCAGTATTAATTTTCTTTTTGTTTCCATCATTTCTATGACCTCATCATTGCTCACATGCTCGATCCATGAGATTCGCGGCATCTTTTTGTAGAATCACATTTCAGTTGCTTCAAGTTTCTCCTTCATCTTTGCTAATATTGTCCAGCATTGATTGCCATATTGAAGAACGGACAGCACATAGCAATCCAGTACTCTCTTCCTTGTTTCTAGCGAAATTATCCTGTTTCTTAATACCTTACTCAACTTCTATAATGCTTCCTTCGCCATGCCAATTCGCCTTCGGATCTCTGTGTCGCACTTTCCGTCTTCTGTTATAACAATTCCCAGGTATTTAAATTTTTGTACCTGCTTTATTCTAGTATCCCCGACCTGTAACTAGCATTTTGGGCTGCCCTTTTTACTGATGACCGTGCATTCGTTTTTCTTGCAGTTTATTTCTAGCCGACTCCATTCCTCTTATTTTCTTTAGCTACATTCTGTAGGAGGTCTTGTAGTTTCCTTTCTGTGCCTGCTATCAGCACTGTGTCTTCTGCGTACCTTAGGTTGTTTAAATTGTGGCCTCCGATAACAAGTCCAGGCATAACTTCTAGGGTCCTCAAAATATTCTCGCTGTACAAGTTTTACAGATCCGGTGAAAAGACACATCATTGTCTTACGCCCCTTTCTATCTTTGTATATCTGCTAAATTCTTTACCTGTCCGTATGCAAGCGGTTTGCTGCCAGTAAAGATTCTTGATTACTCTCAAGTTTTTCCAAAATATGTCAAGGGAGTCGAGCATCTCCATCAATTCTTTGTGGTGTATTTTGTCAAACGCAAACGCATAATTAATAAAGCACAGGTATAAGTCCTTCTTCGTTTGTATTGCCCTTTCAGAGAGCATCCTAATCATAAATATGGCATTCATTGTCCCCGTGTCTTTAACGAAACTACACTGTTCTTGTCCTATCTCTGGCCTGATTCTGCTTCTCGCTCTATTCATCAGGATTCGGACGATCAGTTTTGTCATATGGCTCATTAAACTGATGGTTCTGTGGAGTTCGCAATCGTTTGCTCCTGGCTTCTTGCTAGTGCTATGAAGATAGACTTGCTAAGGTCATCTGGTATTACACCACTGTTATAAATTTCATTTATTATTTCTGTAATTTTCTCTATACCAAATTCTTCCAGAGCTATCAGCAGCTCTATGACTATGCCGTCTGGTCCATCTGCTTCGTTTCTATTCAGTTTGGCTACTGCAGGTTCCACTTCAGACTTTAATATTTCCGGTCCGTCCTCATCTTTGCGTATTATTGGTTGCTCTCTCTTGTCGTGAAAAAGATCTTTTATATATTCTTCCTATCGTTGGAGTATTTCCTCTTTCTCCAAAATGATTGTTCCATCTTTATATTTTATACATCCTCTTGAAGAGCATGGTTTTTGTCCTGTCAGTTCTTTTATTTCCTTGTTCATGTCTGCTTTCTTGTTCCTGGTCAATCTCTCTACTTCTGCACATTTGTCATTGAGCCATTCTTCTTTATCCTGTCTACATTTTCTTCTTATTTCCTTGTGTAGTTCACTGTACTCCATTCCATGTCTTGATATCATTTTCTGTCTCCTTTGCATTGTGTCCAGAATCTCTTCAGTCATTCACTCGTTTTTCTTTCTGTGCCTAATTTTCTTTGAGGCAATGTTGTTTGCTGATGTCACTGTTGCTTTCTTTAGCGCGTCCCATTTCGAGTATCCTTTCCCAATTTGTTCTTTGTATTTGGTTTTCACACTGTTAGTGTATTCTTTCTGTGGGTTGAGGTCATTCACGAGTGCGTTGTATATCAGTTTTGGTGCTGCACTAGACTTCTTCAATTTCCGGAGTTTCACTTTTAGTTTGCAGATAACTGGGACGTGGTCGCTTCCACAGTCGGTGCCTGGATAGGCTTTGCATTGAACCACTGCGTTTCGTTTATGGTTATGTAGTCTATCTGGTTTTTTATGTCGCCTCCTGGGTTTCTCCATGTCCATAGACGTTGTGGGTGTTCTTGAAACCAGGTGTTAGTTATTACCTGGTCATTTGCTGTGCACCGTTGAACCCATTTTTCTCCTCGTTCCTTGCGGATTCTTAATCCGAAGTTGCCAGTTGTCATACTTTCCCTCTCCTTGCCTACTTTGGCATTCAAATCTCCCATGATGATTCTAATTTCTTGGCTTTTAGATTGAGCCTTGGCATTGTCTAGAGTAGAGTAAAAAGATTCTATTTCTTCCTCAGTGCTTTTCCTTGTTGGTGTATAGACGACTATGATTCCTATGTTAAACGGTCTCCCTTTCAGTTTGACCAGGAGAACTCTTTCAGAGAACTGGCAATATCCTAGAATGCATTTCTTTATGTCTTTGTCCAGTATAAGCCGACTCCTTTTTTGTTATTTTTTCCTCCTGCGTATATTATCCTATGGTTGTCGCTGCTGAATTATCCATTGTTTGGCCATCTGGTCCCCGAGGTAATCCTTTCTTTGTTGCGCACAGTCGCAGGGTAGCGGTCCAGAGACACCTACTGCTCATGTCTTTTCTTCCAGGGCGAGGGATACATTTTGGGAAAAAGCGTCCTCTTTACGCCGTTGGTGCTAACAGTCGCCGGATGACGGTCAGATGACACCTGTAGCCCATGTCGGCCCTTACCCCTTCCATTGAAAGCAACCCCACTTCACGCTGTTAGGTTTAATATGTATTCGTTGTATATCCATGATTTTACGCAGGATAGATAGATAGTGGAGTGGTATCCGGTTGCCTTCTCCACGGTGATTTATTGAGATACCACCTCTAGTTAGCTGGCCGTTGACTCATCAAGAGTTCCTCCTCTTTTTGCAGGTTAAATGTTTTTTATCCTACTGGGTTGCTAACATCCCGTATATAAAAAAGAAGGGCGGAAGAAAGAACAAATATTAAGTATATACTTAGTATCCGTTCAAAGTAGTCCTGTAAAAAAAATGTCAATTCCCCTAATTATTCCTAACTAACAAAAGAGAAAGCATCACATATCCAATAAACATAAGATATTTTCTTTGAAATTTCGTCCTTCCTCAAAGAGAACTTCTGTTTTAATTTAGATAATTCTGGCCAATGCATATTTTGCAATAGCAACTGGTCTAAGTGGTAGGACAGAGAGACGAATTATAATGCTATTAAATATTTTACAATCCAAAAATCAGTCTCAAAGAAGTAAAAAAATGTCCTTACAAACAAAAACCTTCTTGTCAGGCTGTTAAATTTCCAAACTACTATTAACAAAAGGTTTGGAAAAACTATTAATAAAGAAAAGTGCTATAACAGTTATTTGAGTTGATAAGTTTGATTTCGTGAATAACCATTAATAAAATATTTTCTAAATTTCAACAGTAACACTAATTAACTTTTCAGTCAATGAATGCCAAAGGTTTTCTGCATGGAGACGGTTATATCCACCATTACTGTTACTATAGAATGTATTAAATTTAAATGAAAAACTAAATTTATATACGTATATTCCAAGTTACAGGCCACAGATTCCGCCTAGGAATCTAAAAATTCGGCATAAGGATACATCCTTTGAAGGATACGGTCATAGGCTCTCTGATTTTTTATGTGTACGTTAGTGGAAATTTTGAAAGGCTTTAAGAGTAAAAAAATGTTTATATTTGTGAAAGGGTTGTAACGATTTATGTGTAAAATATTTTAGGTGTACATCAGTGGAAGATATGAGTCGCTTGCAAGAAATGTGTGTATCTTAGTGAAATGTTTGAAATGTTTCTATTCTCAAAAATATGTGTATGTTAGTAGACGGTGTGAAACGTTATTACGTGTAACGAAATTCGGGTATAGGTTTAATTGCATCGAAATTTAGTAGAACGTTTGAAAGATGTTTTAGTGTTCAAATATTATGTGTAAATTAATACAGCGTTTGAAAAGCATTTGTGTCAAAACATTTAAATATATATTTGAGTGAAACGAAATTCAGGCGTACGTTTCAGTGGAACGTTTGAATGATTTTTTGTCAAAAAATATTACGTGCGTATTAGTGAGACTTAAAAGTTTTAGGTGTATATTAGTTGAATGTTTGAATCGTCTTATATCTAAAAAAATAGTTGTGAATATCTATGGCATATTTGAGATGTTTTTAACTGTAAGGAAATTTAGGTTTATGTTAGAAGAACGTTTGAAACATTTTCACATTATGTGTATCTTAGTAGTAAGATTGAAGCATTTTTATATGTAAATGAATGTAGGTGTATGTTAACAGAACATTTTAAACACTTCTAAGTGTAAAAACATTATGTGTATGTTAGTGGAAGATTTGAAACGTTTTCATGAGTAAAAAAAATTAGGTGTTTATTAGTGGAACTTTTTAAGTGAAAAAAGTTGTGCATAATAATGGAATTTTTTAAACGTTTTTATATGTAAAATATTATGTGCATGATACTGAAAGTTCTGTAAGGATTTTCAATGTAAAGAAATTGGATGTGTGTTTGTCTAAAGTTTGAAAGTTATCTCAAAACATATTTATATGTTAGTGTAATGTTTAAATAATTATGTGTAAAACAAAATTATGGGTGTGCTAGTAGAGCGTTTGAAACATCTTTACGTGTAAAAATATTATGTTTATGTTAGTTTGACTTTTGAAATGTTATTATGTCTAAAGAAAGATTTTTTTTAACAATATTAGAATTGAGGGGGTTGGGATTGAATGATGTTTATATACGTGCTTTCCAAATTTTTATCTCCCATGCTCTAACACACTTACACACACACATACATACATGCTCTAACACACTTACACACACATACACACACACATGCTGTAACACACTTACACACACACACACACACACACACACACACACACACACACACACACACACAAGAACACACTACAATTAATGACAGCAGCAGCAGCCTGAAATGACCAATCGTTGAAAAGCACGGACTCACTCGGACAGACACACGCTTCTCTGCCACTCTGAAGATGAGATTTTGATCTCGAAATATTAATGTATAATAAATAGGTAATACACAAAAACTTCTTTACTTTCCTTTATTTTACTAAACGCATCGTGACACCCTTCAATATATATATATATACAAAATTATATATTGAGAGATTGTTGCCCACATACACAATATATATCTATATATATATATATATATATATATATATATATATATATATATATATTGTGTATGTGGACAAAAATCTCTCTTTCATGCAGGTTTCATTAAAACTCACAGACAAGGTATTATCATTATTTTTATATAATTTTTTGTTCTGTCGGTATCACCACATAACTTTCGCCCTAGAAAATGGAGTGATATTTTGGTATCTGCTGTCGCCTTTTTTTTTTCAAATAGTTTTTTCTGTTTTGCTATTTTCTTTTATTTGTTTTATGTTTGTTTGTTTGTTTTTTCTTTTTCCCGTTTTCGTTTGAAATGACAATATGTTTTCTTTCTTCTATTTAACCGTTTTACGAATTTGTTTCATCGGTATAAGAGGGGAGTATTCGAATCCCGTCTTTATTCGAAGGAATGTTTTGATTTTCGGTTCTTGTTGAAAGAGATTGGTAGTGAATTTTTGTGGGTTAGTTTGGTTTGTTGTAGTTTCTTTTTTTTTTTTTTTTTTTTACGTTCTTTGTCAATTTGTATTTGTGTTGCAGGGAAATATTCATATTTCGCTGAAATTTCAAATTCTTTTGTTTTTTTGTTGTTGTTTTTTTGTAGGTATAGCCCTGGGTAGGTTAGTTCTGATTTGTTGAAGTTTCTCCAGCGTTTGTTTGCCATTTTGAGTTTGTATTACAGAGAAATTTTCAAATTTCACTGAAAGTCCAAACAAAATTTTTGTGGGTGTATATATATATATATATATATATATATGTATAGAGGTGTTGAACTCACGCCGGGTAGACACTAATTTTATGGTGGGTTTATCGTTCTTTTAAATTCACAAGTGACTATCCGACTGTATTTTTTTTTGTTTTTGTTTTTCTCTTTTTTTTCAGTTGTTTTTCCGTTTTTGCTTTTTGTTCATTTTATTCTTTTCCTTCTTTTTGTTCTTTTTGTTCATTTTGTTCATTTTTGTCCTTTTTGTTCTTTGTTCTTATCGTTCATTTTGTTCTTTAGTTCCTTTTGCTCTTTTTGTTCTTTTCGTTTTTCTTTTTGTTTTTTTCTTTCTTTCGCTTTTTTTTTCTTTTTTCTTGTTTTTTTTTTTTTGTTCATCTTTTTCCTTTTCTTTTTCTTCATCATTAATTGTTTGCGCCGGGTGCCTATTTACTCTTCGACAATTTGTTTGAAGCACGTGGAGTTTTTAGTGGTTTGTCCGTTAGGTTTTTCTTTTTGGTGCCAAAATGCTGGGAAGAATGTTCATTTTGAACTTTCCGTAAAATATTTTTGTTGAAAGAGTAATAATTTGACTTACTGTAGTAGTTGTTCATTTTGGTGCCGGCGAGCGTTAAGTTTTTCTTTGCCATGGTTGCTGAAAAGATGGGTAGGTGCGTTGGCCTGGAGAAGATGTCTTTGTGTATATATATATATATATATATATATATATATATATATATATATGTCTTGAAAATCCCACGTGTTGGTTACCAGATTATCTGGGGAACTTCAGGTTTGCCAGTTTATCTGGTGTAACGTTGGAGAATACCAATTTATTTGTGGACATGCCTTTATGCGTGTTATTCTCACGTCGGGGTTTACCAGTTTATAGCGGGTATCTCTTATTCCTTTTCTAGTTGTAGTATGATTCTGTAGCAGGTTAACGGAATTTGGCCTTGTGGGCTATCTTCCCACTATAATTCATAAAATGATTATAAATTCAAGAAAGGCAATTTTGAGTATAAAATAACATTTATATATATACATAGCAATTATGTTTTACAAATAAAGTAATACTGGGAATAAAGGTCCAACGAAAGTTAGAGAGAGTTCATGGCAAAATAATAATGAGCTGAAAGGGATAGAAGAATGTTCATTGAAGATATAATGCTGAAAGGGTAAAAGGCTTAGTAGTGGGATTAAAGTTCATTTAGAGTTGTCGATTCTCAGGTCAATAAGTACTTATGAGGAATGTCTTTGAAAAGGTCGGTTAGTACTTTTGAGAACAGGGAGAAAGTAAAAGGTCAGAATAGTACTTATGAGACAAGGAAGGACAAAGAGGCAAGCATAGTAGCCGCTCGACTTAGGTCAAGGGAGAAACTAATTACTCTCTTTTCCTCAAGTCCTAACTGTGAGGAAGCGTTTGTGTCTTCGCTTTTTATATCGGCATTTTGGATCAAACGCAGCTAGTTTCGAATTTCATCCTTGTATTTGATTTCGGGCTTCCCATTGGCTGGTAAATAAAAATAGTAATTTGATATTTGATTAAATTTTATTTTTCAACCGGAACATCAGCGCGAACTCGGATGCGCAGGATGATTTTTATTCATTAGGTTTTTAGTTGTGAGAGAGCACACATCCGGTTCATCGCTTTTGTTCTGTCGGTATCACTACAATATATATACGATATTTTGGTCATCAGAAAAACAAACGGATCTCGATATCTTAAGTCACAAGTTTATTCGCCTGAAGAGTCATTTTAGAGTCAAAACACATGTAACGACACAAATACCATTATGTACACTTAATATATCATACAAAAAACCAGTCTTATTAAAAATAATAATAACAATAAATCTACACTTTAAACAAA
Source organism: Ascarosepion bandense (assembly GCA_037127315.1). Taxonomy (NCBI): domain Eukaryota; kingdom Metazoa; phylum Mollusca; class Cephalopoda; order Sepiida; family Sepiidae; genus Ascarosepion; species Ascarosepion bandense. The sequence continues at coordinate 2,640,701 of JBBBDQ010028849.1, read as the reverse complement.
ATGTTCACGGCTTCATGCACTTTTTCTTCTGTACTGATTTTTCTCGTTGGAACAACCACTATTTCGTCAGATCTAATGACTGTTTTTCCCTCGGAGACGCAGGTTCAAATCCAGCTCGGGTTTGGATATTTTTAACATGATTTCTCAGTTATTCATACCAGTAAATGTAAAAAAAATATGTAGAACCTGGTCTAAAAAACTGGTCGCATACGGCAGGTGATCGCTCACTAAAGACTCATAGTCATGACCTATGTGCGCCAGGAACATATATTCAATTCATCAGAATGTAAATATTAGAATTTTACCATGTAATCTCATAATAAATAAATGAGAACATAAGAAAATGGCCTAAATTTAAAGAAGTTTATTCAGCATAATTCATTTTAAAATTTAAAAAAAACGCATTTACAACGGTTAACAAGAAACCAAAATATTTATTCACAAAAAATATTTATTAAGTGGTCTTACAAAAAAGTATACAGATTCAGATTTTTTCTAAGAAGTGAGTGATAGCAAAAAATAATCTGCGATAAGACATGAAAAAAAAACATACAAAAAACTGACAGCGATCGTGGGTGGGGTTGAGAAACAGGGAGATAGAGGTATATATACCGAGATAGAAATAGAGTAGATAGATGCGCAAAAAATAAAGGAAGGAAAGAGATAGACATTTGAGAAAGGGGCATAGTTGTGATTTTCCCAATCCCTGAATTTATCCATGTCAGTACAGAGCCTGCGATAAATCTCTTGAACATGTCAAATGCAATACATATACAAAACAGACGATGTTTGACCGTAAGGTGAACTCAGGCAATGTACATTTCCACAAGAAATAACAGTTTGATACAACACTACAATAAAAAATACAATGAGTAAGTGTTCCTGGCATAAATCAAATCAAAATGAAAAAGATTACTCATTTAGTTCATCCTAATTTAGAAATTTGAAGTGTACGAGCAAAATGGATTTTTTTAAAGCAGTCGCTTAATCAGGGATTTTCAGACGTTGATGTTAGTCGCTGGTCGCGTTCTCGAGGTAGTCGCTCACTAACGGTTAATTAACATTAGCAAATCGTCCGTGCATAGAAAAACGGTCGTTAACATACGACAGGTTCCATTGTATAAACTAAATAATTTAGTATATGTCAGTTTTAATCCATTTCACAATGGATTTTGTAAAATTTCATACACCCATATATATATATATATATATATATATATATATATGTCATTGTGGATAACTAATATATTATGCTCTCATTACGATGATTGAGCGCTCTGGAGAAGAAAATTTTAAAAACAGTTTACACTTCTGCAATATGCGTGACTCTTCAGAAATGAATTGAGTTCTTTCGGTGACTGGCGTGTGTATACACTGCTTATATACAGCACGTTAAAATTTCCCTTCTCTGATTCCATGCGTAGAGTAGCGACTGACACCAAATCGGTCGAGTTTTGATCCCGGCCAGAAGCAAATGGGTGCGTGTAGCCACACTGATGAGCTGTGATACAGCGAAACAGGCTTGTATGTGGATGACTAATATATATATATATATATATATATATATATATATATATATATATATGTGTGTGTGTGTGTGTGTGTGTGTGTGTGTGTGTGTACTGCACATACAAGAATAAGTCTGTCTATGTTAGTATATTCATGACTGCCTCTAACCAGGCCTGTGTCAGTCAGTTAAGTGCCATACGTGAAACACGCTTCGGCGATTATGTCTCTTTCGAGACATGACTGACTGGGCAGAAGATTATCCCGCAGTAGGTAGCCATTGCTTTCCGCGGTATATTGATTGGCAGCCAAGGCTATAGAACCCAATCTGTCCTGCTATTTAACCCATAACTGGAGGGGAGAGACGGATTAATACCTTTCCCAAGGGTATTTGTGCGTAAGTGAATGCAATGGGCTCAACTGGAATTCGAACTCGGCTCCCCGATTTCTCGTTCCGATTTCTCGTTCCGAGCCGATATCCACTGCACCACAATGCACATCCTGTGTATAATCAAAGAAAATACAATCTCCAAGTATCAAACTAAATGCATACTGATCCATGAATAAAATAAAAAACAAGTAGGAAATCTAACATGTTTAACTTATAACAAGCTTCTTCAGAGATTTATTAAAGACAAATGATTTTAAATTCCCAGAGACAGTATGTTGATTGAGGTATAGTTTCATTGGTCAGATACGTGTCACGTGTGATAAAGCAATGGATGAATATTAAATCTAGAAGAAAAACCTTGACTGTTTAATTGTGTGTGTCAAGGTGTATTTTTAAATAAAATAAGATAAATCAGTTATGAATGTATGCGTTGATTCATACAGCCCTTCAAATTAGTGAAGTTCCTAACAAAATACAATCTATTAAGAATTAGAAATAGGAGATTAATTCTTTTATTATTCTATTTTTTACTTTTATTTTAATGTAAGTTTTCACAACAGTCATCTTAGGAATTGGAGTTTGAACGTGTCTACATGACAGTTGAAACATCATATAGACTCGATATGAAACAACAATTTACCACCAACTTGTCCAAGATTGTCCTTCTAGATTCCTACGATCGCATAAGCAAATACACTGGATTCCCTCATGTCTTCATTTATTGGCCCGACTATGACTGACGAAGCTGAGATTTTGAGTTACTACGAGATTTTTATCCAAGTGAATAAGAATAATAAAACGAGCTGGATAACAAAAAATCTAGAATAAAAAAAAACGAAATATTAAAAACGTTTAAATTCATTTTATTAACATAAAACAAACATGAGAGCAGAGAAATTCAAAAAGGATATATGTTAGTGACACTAAACATTATTAAATATGGATAATTTTACAAAAAATATGAAAATAGATTGAACGAAATGCCTCGAACCGACTCATTTGTGCAGTGCATAGGAACATAGCCATGTACTTTTCGGTAAAGTATTAGAGGATCTAATCAATGCTGAAGTAGTTAAGCATCTCACCGCTCACGACCTACTCTCTGCCGAAAAATATGGCTTCCGCTTCGCTAGGTTTAACGCTGATATGCTTACGGCCATTACTGAATATATCTACCAGGCTCTTGATAATAATGGCGAAGCTCGCGTTGCTGTTCTGGATATCTCGAAATCGTTTGACAAAGTTTGGCATGTTGGCCATGTGAGCAAGCTCAAGAGATACGGTATTTTTGGACGATTGCTTGATTTAATCTAACCGTTCTTATTGATTGAATCGTGAAATAGAGGACATTTTGAACGGGAAAGTTTCCTGATCTTTTCACACGAATGCAGGTAACCCTCAAGGCTCTATTTTAGATTCTACACTGTTTCTAGCGTTCATTAATGATCTTTCTGGCGTCATCAGTTCCCAAGTAGGCATCTATGCATATGACACTACCATTTACTTTCGTCTCAATAAGAAATCTGCCAAAACTGACAAAGTAAACCTGTTTGTTGCTCTTGAAACGAATTTCTAATTAGTGGTTAACTAGAGCAGAAAATGGTTTATAAATTTTAATGTGTCCAAAACAAAAATTCTCTCTCTTAACCCCCACAGAAAAGCTTTCCTGACAGCCATCAGCATGGCTGATTCAAGTCTTCTTGGCCTCACTCTTTCAACAAATCTGAAATGGAACAAATATATCGGATCTATAGCTGCATCAACTGTTAAGAAATTTGGGTCTGTGAGTTTTCTCGTCAGAATCCATCTTTCACATTGATAAATCTACCATTCATCCGTCTAGTAAATCTCCAAAAATTTATATGTAACGTCAGTTTCCATCTTCTGTCTTCATAAATTCTTTTCCTCTGTTATATTGTTGTGTACTGGGAGTATTGAGGAAAGAATTCCTCAATACTCCCTGCACACAATATTTGTTTTCACTGGAACTCTCGTACATACTAGTGGCAGTCCTGCATAGCTTGGAGTGAAATGATTGACAAAAATAAATTGTGAACAGAGTTATGAATAGAAAACAACATGAAGCCTCTGTGGCTGCTATAATGTCATTTTTCACGTACTGCATATTAATGCGGCATTTTTTGGTGTTCATTTTTATTGAGTATCATGTGAGAACCCGACACTCGAATACTACTAAAGAAACATTATGCAAAAGTATCGAGAAAAACTTACAAAAGAAAAATGGGTCCTCATAGGCAAAAGCGCTGAAAAGACATCGTAATGCCAAAACTCTGCACGAAAGTGATAAAAATAAAAAAATAAACAATGAACTTTTCTTGATATTCAACCAAGTTATCATAAATAGAGGAAATTCTGCTCAAATGCACCGGCTATATATATATATATATATATATATATGTGTGTGTGTGTGTGTGTGTGTGTGTGTGTGTGTGTGTGTGTGTGTGTGTGTGCGCTTTCTAACTTAAATAGCAGTTCCTGTAGACTATAATGTATCTTTGAACATCTTCAAAATGTCTCAAAATACAAGAATCTCTAAGCAGAAATTTCAAATATGCAGCACACAGGGGCATTATTAATACCACCTGTGTTTGGAGCCCTTGGTTTGATTGGAGAATGTTTTTATACACTCATTAAAGCGTTTCTTCATACTCATCGCCTAAAGGAAATAAAAAAAAAGTACAAACACAAAAGGGCTTTATCAATATAGAAATATGCGTAATCTTAGTTTTTTTATTTTTATTTATTTTAGAAAATATACAGTGAAAATGTTATGATGTCATTTTTTACTTTGGTCTCTGGTTGAGACCTGGAAGGAAATGAGTATACAACAGAAATCATGGGAAAATACTACCACTACCATTACTAATAACAACAGCAACAACAACAATAATAATAATAGCATTAACCCATTATTGAATACGATTTTTTTAAGATTCTACCACTCTTTGATGAACCTACCTTGTTGAGTAATGATAATCATAGGGATAGAGGATTTAAAATTTTAGATAACACCGCTCTTATAAATTCTCCGGATTAATGTTTTATATTCTGAAAACTGTCAGTAAATCAAATTAGAAATAATCATTAGAATAATTTTTTCTATCATAAAATATGCTTGCGCGGTGCCTTTATATTCACATCGTTTCTTTTTTTTAATGTTTTAATGAATTTCTTGTCTGGTTGCTGTAATACGTCGCTTTTGAAAGATAAAATTGTTAACGGATGTCCATAGTGTTACTCATAATTTGGGCTGTTAGAGACAATGAACCACACGCGAGATGTTGCACTTTGCATTATCTGCAGGAAGATATAAAAAAAAAAGATACAAGGGGAAAATAATAACAGATAACAAATGATAAAAAATACCATTTTATATGCTCTAAAAAAGTGACTAATCGAAATATAGTCATACATGCGCAAATGAAACAGCACTTCGTTACGAAGAGGAAGGTGACGTTGCTAAAGTGATATTTTTAATACACTATTCACTTAATTTTTGAAATAGTTTCCTGGTTATTAATAATATTGCGGTAACTTATCAATTATTGCCATGTTCACGATTTTCCGGCTGATTTAATCACTTGCTTTTGAAACTGAAATATCCAAATGTATGATACTTTTAGGCACCTCCAGTTTTGCACGGAAAAACAGCAATAGCGTAATGCAAAACGCCACAAACATCACTAAAATAAAGTTTTATCGTCAAAATGTTTAAATTATTATTAAGAAGAAAGATCAAAGTAGTTTTTAATTATTTTTTAAAATTTTTTAATCCTTTCTAACATTTTCGAAATATTGTCAAAGTTTTGTTTCGATTGATTTTAGCGGCTAAGAAGCGTTTTACTACTGTTTTACAATAGACGCCAATTTTTTGCATTTGCCACTTTTTTTAGGTTGAAAACACATTAATTTGGAAATTCTCTCAAAAATCAAATAATTGTCGGATTTTAATGAAACTTTCAGTATTCATTCACAAATGAATGAAATTACTTCTGAAATTATTATTTTTTAAAAATCTTGGTAAAAATATATTTTTTTTACCTCTGTTAACCCCACTTCACGTAAATCCCTGACTGTTAAAAAAAATTAAATAGTGGCAAACTTTTGTTTAATTACTTCAACGCAGGACTCATTGGGAAATATAAATCACCCATTTCTTTTATCTTAAGTTAGAAATCACGACCGAAAACCTTCTCCGAAGAGCAAAATAAAAAATGCAATAAAACTCCGACATAATTAATTTTGATAATCTTTTAATTACTGGAATAAGTCACAACTACTGAGGACATTATACTCTGAAGAAGAAAATTTATTCCGATTAATATTAAAATTTTAAAATAATAGTTTTAATTTTTTTTAATTTTTTTACATTAAAATAATTTAATAATTTAAAAGCATTTAAAAATATGTTTTAAATCTCCAAAGACGTGATTCCGAGTTTTCTTTATAGTTAATAGCTGAGTATCATATTGCCTATCTAAAATTGAAAAGTATAATAAAAATCGTTGAGCCCTTTTTTTTAATTAATTTAAAAAAAAAAAATTTCTGTGTAAATATGTTCATTTACGTTCCCCTTTTTGAGTAAGTACGGTGTTCCATAAGAGTCATAACATGTTTACATAATTCTAACATCTGCAGTAATTCAGAAAGCATATTCAAATGTCTGGCTATAAATGTAAACTAAAATTCTATTAAATATTATAAAATTGCTGAAATTATTATTTTAAATTTTACTATTTAGTTAAAAACCAAAAAAAAAGAAATTAAAATTTTGTGTTTTTTTGGCGCGTATGGTCGCAATACTTTCCGTCTGACAACTTCCGGAGCTCGTAAATCTTTTAACACCCTGCCATTGCGTCATCGAGGTGATGACAGGTAGGGCTACCGCAGTTAAAAAGTTGTTGTTTTTTCTAAATTTCTGGCAGTAAGGAATTATTACTTGATTGAAATCAGATAAAGGTAAGTTTCAACTTTAAAAATTGACTTAAATGACGTGTTAGCAAGGTATATTTTATTTTTGCAAGATTTTTAAAACAGAAATTGGGCTACTGTTGACATAGTGTTGACAGAATGTGTCAATAAATCAAAAATGGTGGGAAATTTTAACTTTTTTCTTTCGATTTCAAAAAACAAATTAGATTAAAATCAATATAATTTCGGGTTAAATAATACCAGTGTATTTTTCTTTGGGGAATTAAAATTTAATCTTATGGCTTTCAATTAAAGCTAATTTTAAAGTTGAAGATTACTTATTTATTTTTAAAATTTAAATTTAAATTTAGGTATCGAAATATCAGTGGTGGTACCTACTTGAAATTAAAACAATATATCCCTGTAACCTAATTAATGGGTTTGGTTCGAATTTTCAAGTAATATAACCTCAAGAAGGCTTAAGTCCACAAGGGACGCAACGTCGTGAGTATTTCAATAAAGAAGAAGACAAAATTTTGAACAATGTAAATCGTGTAAATAGTTACAATATCTCGTATCGGAAATATAGACAGATGTTGAGTACAAAAATTAAAAAATACAATCTTTTTACAAACGTCGCTTGTTATTGAGAAATACAACGGTTATACTGGTAATCAATGTGACAAAGCAAATGTAACTAAACCAGCGTTAATGAAATTCAACACAAATGTGAGTAAATTATAGAGGGGTGCAGGGCCGAGGTGCGAGGCCGGGGGCGTTTGCCGCCGTCGCCAGCTTTGCCCGCCGCACTCGGGGACGGTCTATCGGCGGTTTCCGTGGGGCTTCGGTTTGACACGGGGTAGAGACATTTTGAATCGCCGTAGGCGTGGGGCTCCGGTTTGAGTAAGGAGATGTCGCCAAACAGAGACTTCAATGAATAATGGAGGGAGGGGCGCTTCGCGGATTGTTACTTGGAGAGGTTGGTCGGGGCTTCCGTTCCGTTGCCGACTTGGTGGGGGAGGGCTTTGGGAGGAGTACGATTGGTGATTGTTTACTCTGTTTTGTTTTGTTTGTTTTTTTTATATAAAAACTTTTCTACAACTGATTCAGGCGTCATTCTAGTTATTTTTGGTGCCGTTTCGTTTGCCCAATTGTGCGCACGCATCCAGCTTTGTTTGACTTGGCGGAGAGACATCAAGCGTGAATTCCACGGGACTTCTTTGAGATCAAAGTTCACGACATGGGCAAGGGAGATCATCGCTGGAAGAGTCAACTTGAAGACAAGCTACTGAATTGACGCCATCGGCGACCAGCCGTGGGACACGTCACAATAATATCAACCACAAACAAGTTAACAGCGTGCTTACCGTGT